>CM070039.1:68841602-68856401 GCA_036250615.1 Ptychadena robeensis
ACCATGCAATTGCTGTTTCTAATATAATAAAAATAAAATTTGATGTACCTCTATACTGTTGTCATTAAAAGTCCCCCCCTGCCCATTGGGAAACCTCGTTGGAGGTCTTTCTTTCTTCTTCAACTTTTATTAAAGTTCTCTGTAACATTAACAGTCAACAAGACAATAAAACAAAACAAAAGTAGGTTGCCAACCAAGAGTGCTCTGCGTGCCATAAACCAGTGGTGGGCAACTGAGTTGATATGGAGGGCCACAAGTGCGGCCCTTGGCATCACTAAAGGGCTGCACATAACATTTTCAATTTATACTGACTTGTATAAGAATTTTTTCATGTGGAAATGACAGCACACATAGCTAGAAGACATTATTTTTCATTTTTAAATAACGAAACTTATTTTAAATTATACTTTGGGCATTGGGTAACACTGTAGTATGGTGATGCACATTTTGATTCAGAGGTTATGTGATGCAATATGAGTTCCTATACCCGATGTATGAACAGAAGGTTTCGGGGGCTGCAAGTGGGGGACTGAGGAGGGCTGCAGGTTGGGCACCTAGGAGATAGTGTAAAGCAGTGATGGGCAACTGAGTTGATATCGAGGGCAACAAGTGCAGCCCTCTACATCACTAAAGGGCCGCATATAACTTTTTCAATCAATACTGACTTGTATAAGTATTTTATAATGTGGAAATGACAGCAGGCAGAGCTAGAAGACATTATTTTTCATTTTTAAATAACAAAACTTATATTAAATTATACTTCAAGTATTGGGTAACACTGTAGTATGGCGATGCGCATTTTGATTTAGAGGTTATGTGATGCAATATGAGTTCCTATGCCCTATGCATGAACAGTAAGGTTTCGGGGGCCGCAAGTGGAGGACTGAGGAGGGCCACTGAAGAATGCCCAAAGAGCCGCAGGTTGGGCACCTAGGGCCTAAACATAGAGTAGAAGGATTACTACTGCGGTCCACAATTTGCACCAATGACTGCCTTTCACTCCTCCCTCAACATGCATCTTTGGGTTAGACATGAGACTTACCAAAATCTACCCAATTGCCATTTATACCCTCCCGTGGATACTGAGAGTAAATGCGTATCTAACCCTATCAATAGGCATTCCCTTAAAATCTGGGATAGCGTTTTGTATTCAGGTAATCTGTTGTCCCCAGTCTATCCCAGTTACTTTCTCTAGGGCAGTGGTTCCCAAACTGGGGGCGGGCCCCGAAGGTGGCACTCATTCTGAACCTGTGTTTAAATAGGGAGGGGGGCTCGATAATGTTCTGTAGTGACCCGAGAAAGGGCCACATAACTGTATTATAGGTACTGTATTATATGTGCTATATAGTGCTGTATTTGTGTGTGTCCCCTTTAGGGTTGTACCTGTTGTTGAGAAGATGTTGAAAGCATGAGTCATGACTGGGAGTGTACTTCACTTTTTCCTCCAAGAAGTAGCTATTATACTTCTGCCCAGTATCAGGCCTAAAGCCAGCCCCTGTCTGAACGCATAAATAGGCAGTATTCAGAATGTTCTGGGCTTCTTCTGTTGATTTTTTCCTGGAGTACTGCAGCCTCAGCACTGGACCCAACAGAGCGACCCCCTGCGCCCAGCCTAAGGATTCCAGCATCTTGGTAGCAGCACAGTAACAATCATCCCTATGATTGAACTCCTTCTCCGCCCTCGGGAGTCGGAGCTGTACATATTCCTCAATACAACTGTACATAGCCCCCTATCAGCATGCGTGGACCTTGGCTTATTGGCTTGCAGAAGGTGTACGGTGGCCGGACAAGAGGACATCCTCCTTAAAGAACCTGGTGTTGTTAGTAGTTTCACACACAACACTCGCACAACACTACAGTTCCTAAATAGAAAACGGGGTCTTGCAGGGAAAGTTTTGGAACCACGGCTCTAGTGTATCATTGGGGAACCTTGAGATCTGGGGCATGAACTGGCTTGATATACTACTTAATAAATAAATAAATAAAACACCAACTATGTTCGGTTTCACTGGAGGCAGTAAAGGTAGGTCCTGATTGTTCTTTATAAAATAAAATAAAATTTTTTAAAAATTACCAATTGAAGGAAACCATTGAAGCAGCTCCTTGTAGCAAATCAGAAGTCACGCCACCCATCGATCTCATCAATGGTCCCTACTTTTTAATTACACATGCTCTCTGTGCACTCAGCATTAGAGAAGTAATTAAAAATCACATTATTGATTTAAGAGGAAAAGTCATTGAAATCACGGAATAAAACCAATTAACAGAAACATCTACATGTCCTAGAAACAGCTCAGATGCTCCACCAAACCTTTCACCGATGATTGCAAAGCTTTTAAGATGTGATCTTCAATGATAAAACGTCAAATATCAATGACAGATAATGTCAAACATTAGGAATAAAAATGCATTATAACTAAGTGTTTAATTTTAGAATAGAGTGGGGGAGGGTTAGATAAGTTTTGTAATATATCCAAACTCACAAACTTAGGGTTTGTTTCCATTACACGTTGGAACCCCTCCGCTAAGCGTATACACTTAGCAGGGGTCCCGATGTATCTCACAGACATCTGCCGGTGCAAAGGCTGAATGTACTCGACTACGTTCAGCCTTACACCGGCGGATCAGCTCGGCGTGCACGCTTAGCGGAGGGGTCCCAATGTAATGGAAACAAAGCCTAAAATGGAGTATATGGAGTGTTAATTGGGAATATTGTACTCTAAAGAGGGTCCCTCGCTGGAGGTTCCGCCAAGGCAGATCCTCCCAATCACTTTCACATAGAGGCAAAACACCTGTACTAGTGAACGAGACAAATGTGCAAGGGTGTGAGGGAGAAGACAAACACTACACTGGGCTGACCTTCCGGTCTGGCCATAAAAATTCTTCCAATCGTGGCCAAAAGGCTGCCCCCCCCCCCCCCCGAGGCGGGTGCTTTAAAAAAGAAGGGGCTTAAAGGGGATGTACACTCAATATGTAACAATAATATGTAAAATTAAGTTGGACTTAAGCTGGCCATGCACCTTTAGATTTCTCAGTCAGATATCCTTTAGATCTACCAACAACTATGTAGTGCTGGGTCCTCTGCAAATGAACACAGGTAGACTTGATGGTTTGGAAAGTCCCTCATATTACATGGTTTTGGTAAAACAAACGGAGATCTAAAGGACATTTGACAGAGAAATCTAAAGGTGTATGGTCAGCTTTACCTCTGAGCTGGTATGATGATGGCTTAGGGCTCAACGATCCTAAAATAATATACTTACCTGCTGTTCTGTAGAATCCTATAAGCAATTCCATTTTTATTCGCCAGGCCTCATGGGTGGTCACTGGATATCACGTGTGGTCACTGGGGGGCGTTCAATGGTTTTCTATGGGAATTTTCAAAAGTGCAGAGATCACAGAATCCCCCAGCAAACACTTCGTTCTTGTAACGTATCACCACAGCTATACTCATTTCAGGTGAGTTTTTTTTATGCATTCCTCCCTATTATCAACACTTCTTGTGCCATTCATGCATAGATATTTTCTGGTGGTAGGTCCGCTTTAATGCTATGTTTATATTTAGGGATGCGCTGATACCCCCTGCGTTAATGGCATACCTTGGCGGGGATGTCGGCACATCCCATACATATGCATGACTTCCCACCCTGTCTGTTCACATGACTTTCAGCGGGCCGAGCGGACAGCGGAGGTTGGCGTACTGCCCTATAAACCTCTCGGTCAGCAGATCCGCTAAAAGCTGACATCCCTGCCAAGTCATGCAATTAACGCAGGGGGTATCGGTGCAGCCCTAACCACCATATAAACCTAGCCGGAGGTGCTGTAAATTTCCTTGAAGATGATACAGGAGCTCACGTGAGGTGGTGGAACTGGCAAAAGCCCTTGTTATCAATCATATCTATACGCTGTATGACACATCAGCGCCTAACCTGTACTGGGCAGAACAAAGAAATCAGAGAAAACATTCAAGCTAACATGAGTTTTCTAGATGGGGAAAGCAGTAAAAAAAATCATGGGGGAGTACTATACATTGTTCAAAATACTTCCAGAATATAAACCAAAGGACACTTTTTAATTAGATTCCAGTGCACAGTATTTCCTGCATTCACAATGATAATGAATTATTAAATAGGGTGAATACATTTATTTAAAACAATCGTTAACTTCAAAAGTGGAGAATTGTTTATTAGTAATGATCAAATATTGTAGTAATTAAAGGGAAAGCTTTCTTTGGCATGTCATACCCAGACCACCTGTGTGCCTACCCTACATCCTACCCACTGACAGCAGGAACAGGCACTGACAGCTCCCACTGAGATAAACTCCTTTTGCTCCACAGATGACCTGCTGTGTGACTGCAAGCATACCGAAATCTGCTGCTATTTACTCACTGCTGAACAAAAAAAACATTGCTACATCGCTCCTCTATGGATACAGTGCTGTGAGTGTCGCCACCCTAATGCAGGATGCAGGCACTGGCAGCATCACCAGGTGGAAATAGGTTGATCATCAAACAGTTCATACACTGATACATTGAAATGCACTGTTGCTGGGTTAAGATACACCTCCCAATCTTAGTAAAGACACCTCCCGGAATTGGACCCAATTGGGAGGGCATAAATTGTATCTGTTACATAGATTCAGAAGAAGGAGCATAGGACATATTCCTTACAGCCCGATACACCTATAGATTTCTCTGTCAGATTTCCCTTAGATCTCCTATTGTTTTACCAAAACCATGTAATATGAGGGACTTTCTAAACCATCTAGTCTACTTGTGTTTAATCGCAGAGGATCCTATACTACATAGTTGTTGGTAGATCTAAAGGATATCTGACAGAGAGATCTAAAGGTGTATGGCCAGCTGTACATATTATGTGTGCTTATCCTTTTGTTGCTATAAATTGTAAATACCTGATGATGCTGCCAGACAGTGTGGAGCCTGTCCTTACCTCTGCAGCGTTGCCACCCGTCTGCACACTCTCAGCTGTCTCTCTCGAACAGCAGTGCTTTTACAAAGTTACACAAATGCCGTACAAAGTTGATTGAAGAAAATGGTTGTGTGACTAAAGCCCCCCATACACGTCTAGATTTTCCTTTCAATCAACTTAAAAAGATACATTTTTGGGGGTCAGGGAAATCGGTGATTGATTGTAATCTATGGCAACTGTAGTAACAGATTTTTTTCAATTTCAATACAACAGATTCAAATTTCCCAGCATGTCCGATCATTTTTCGATCAAACTTTTTCCCAATTTTAATTGTTTTAGGTCGATCTAACCATGTGGGCTGCCATAGATCTTCAATCAATTAACCCAAAAAATTTATTGAATTAAGTTGATTGAAAGAAAAATCTAGACATATATGGGGGCCTTAATGTAGAAAGACAGCTGCATTTTCTACTCAAAAGCTGGCCATAGATGTTTTGATTTTTTATGCGGTTTCTGAGAGTTCACAAATCGATGCATGAACGTGAGCGATCGATCAGAATGATGAGAAATCGCACAACAAATAGATCGTGCTGGAATTGCAATTGGAATCGATGGACGTTGCTAGAGACTTGCGATCGTTTCTATTGATCGACCCATGGAGGCCATATCCCATCATTTCCGATTGCATTTTTTGTGTATCTGATCTTTTCTGATGGCTCCATATCAGCATACACACAATATGCTGACATGGAGCTGATAGTAAGTATGATAGGAATTTTTAGTTTTCCTGACGGCTCCATGTCAGCATATTGTGTGTAGGATAACATGGAGCACATCAGTAAAGGAAAATTATGAAGTATGAAGGAATTTTCCATTTAGTTACGTCACTGATGGATTGGTGATAAATTGTATCCTAAAAATGGTGCAGTTTTCGATCGATGTACGACTTAATCGCATACCACGAGACGTCTATGGCCAGCTTAAGTCATGTAAACACATTTTCCAATCTGCTCTGTATGACATTTATAAAAAGGCTGTAAAATCCCATCTGTATAGGAGAAAAAGATGTGGGAAGGCGAAAAAAACAAGAACCAATCCCAGCGAAAAAATATTAACATGAGGTCTTATGGGTTGTGCAACAACAAAATGGCGCTTTAACTGCCTTCCTTTTTAAAACCAGGATCTGCTGTTTCCGGGAGTGAGCCAGGGGAAGCGCAAATCCAGAGAACATAATGGAAGGGATATGTCTTTGTAGACATAGCTCTACATATAACTTTTACTTTCTTCTGATGCTTCTACCCAGGTGAAGGTTATTTTTACATCTAAGACTCTTTGATCATCTTCTACAGCAATGTGTCTTCAGTACAGTGGACACATATGGGCATATTTAACAAGACACTGCAGGAAGGCCATTGATGAGGGGCATCGTAAAGTAATGCTTTCAATTGATACTTTTAACAGAAGTCCTGAATGTCATCACTGACTTCAGTCTAAAGATGCTGACCGCTGGGTCCCCTTGGCCACTGCCCCAGAATACTGCAGTTAAGCAGAACTATTGCCATGTTATACCATAAATATATATTCACTTATAGTTTTTCTTAATCCTCCTGCCAGTGTCATTTATTCAGCTACCTATGATGGGGTGGCAATGATGCTGCACTGCTTAATTTGGAGCAGAGTTGCAACTCTATTAGGTGGTGCCTGCTTTCACTACATTTGCAGGGGGTGTGGTTATCAGCATTGTCACCTCTCAATCAGCATCTGGTCACACTAAAAGTACGCACACATGGGTCCCAAGCATTCGCGGAGATTGACTAGTCGGGAATCTAGTGCGGCAACTTTTTCTTCAAGCAGGAACGGTCCCCTTCCAAAGTATTGAATGGAAATCCATTGCACAAAGTTGTGCGCATCAATTCATTAATCAATGAATGCTTGAGTGCAGAGTGGTGACATCACAATGATTTCACCATGTCCCACTTCATTGTTTATCTATACACGGATCGATACCCGCGGTTCGATCATGCTGCACTCAAGCATTTGTCGATCGAACAAGGACACCACTGTGTACAACGATTCCCATTCAATATTTTGGATAGGGACCCTGGAAAACGGACATGTCCATTCCCTCTTCGATTGATTTTTTTCCCAAGGGGCATCGATCGCTCAATGTCGACAGCTTTGATCCCTGCAGGATGGATCAACGCGATTGGGCAGGGATCGGCCACAAAATTGACCCGTGTATGGCTTCCTAGATTGGCAGTACTGCCTTTTTACCCCAAACCCTCTCATTGTCATGTCCAATGTCACGCCTAGCTCCGAGACCCGGGGTACTCAATAGGCGGACCCCGGTCTGGATCCGGACCTAAATTGGGTCACATGTGGACCAGCGGCTGCTGCTTGCCCCTGGCTTATTCCTCCCCTCCATACTCGTGATGTTACAGGCGCGCCTGTATGCGACGAGGGGTATAAGCATGCTGGGCTCCGCCAAGATGGTGGATTCCGGACAATGGGAACCCCTCCTGTACGCCTGCAACATGTGGGTGGATTGGCACATCATGTGCCCCTCTCCGCCTATCAGCAGGCGACGGGGTGTATTAGCATGCATAGTTCAAAAGTTTGGAGATTACCTTTTTTTGGAGTTGGAGTTTGGAATTTGACCGTCACTTTTCCAGACCTCAGACTGAATGGAAATTTGGTAAGTGGACCTTTAAAATTTATATTTGAGTAGCTCTGTCCTAGACTCTAGCAGGTGAGCAGCTGAAGAAATATCTCAGCATATTTAAACCTTTCCTGGATCAAGGACTGGTTTTCCATACCCATGTATCTGAAGAGGTACTCCATTGTAAACCCCATTCAAGGACCATGTGGCAGGGTCAGGGGTTGTTATAACAGTAGATGCCTGAAGAAGGACTTCCTTACACTTCTTAGGGGTCAACATGGAAGGTCCAGCAGGTGTAGCATTATCTTCCAGAAAAAAACTGGATGAAATGTGTGTTAATTTTGGGTGAAACATTAATGAACAGACCCCTCCGACTTTATGGTGTACAGATGTATGTGCCTGCTTTCTCTGGATCTGGGTTATGGAAGCAAGCCAGACAAGCTCAGAACAAAGTCCCTGGAAGAAGTGAGCCATTTAAAATCACAACACGTATATACAGAATGGGAAAATGTGTCACCGTGGACGTCAGCTACTAAATTATTCATTTTCCACATGGCTCAGACTTTTATTTAACAAAGAGGACGTATCGCATAGCAACCAACCAGGGTTATTAAATACACAGAAGAATAGTTGCACCCAGGAAACTTAAGGACAGGAACCGAGGTTTCTGTACATTAAGATGGACTTTCAGGCAGACTAGGGTAACAAGATATACAATTATATATGATGATACATCATAAGGAGTACAAACACACAGGATAAAGTCCCAATTTTATACGTGGGTAAGAAATACGGTATTCATACACAGAGCGTAGTTCCACAATAAGATACCAAAAACACACAAAGAAAATTTCAAATGATATTCATGCAGGGGATGTCGACATGTTTCGCGACTTCACGGTCGCTTCCTCAGGACAATTTTGCATGATAATATATTGGGGTACTGCAAGGGAACAGAGAAATATTGAAGGTATGATTTAGAGACAAAAGTCTAAGGCTAATGGTACACAGTAGTGAGAGGTGTGTCTTACCTCTCCAGGGTTAGGGTCTCCATAAGCCTTTAGCACTCTCTTCGAGATTTCCTTTAGATCTTTTACCAAAACCATGTAATATGAGGGACTTTCTAAACCACCAAGTCTACCTGTGTTCAATTACAGAGGACCCGGCACTACATAGTTGTTGGTAGATCTAAAGGATATCTGACAGAGAGATCTAAAGGTGTATGGCCAGCTCTAGTCTAAAGATGGTGATGGGCAATCTTCAGCAGGGTGTGCACTCACTTTTTTATTGTTGGATAAAGTTATATGTTTATTGTTATGTGCATTTTTTTTAAGAGATTCTCACCCCCACTTTTACCATTTCACTTATTGTTTTGTATATGTTAATATCGAAACATTAATCTCACGTCTATTGAAACTGTTGTCAACAGGAAATGAAAAAGATTCAACAATGACAGTGGTAGAAAGAACATGGAAATATGACTAGGCAATCAAGCTGGTGAGGTCTACCACACAACAGTGGGTTATGGATCCCACCAATGAAATTCTGCCATAATGTTCAATTTACCTGGTCCTCCTGTTTTAGAATAATCTGGCCATTGGCGTCATTTGTATTACCCCACTTTGCACATGATCAGTAGTATCTGTAGTATTATTTGAACAATGGGTATCTTCGGGTGTCTGTCAACCCCCTATTACATTTGAAGTCAGTTCTTCACGTCCTACAGACTGTATAGCAAGGGTTGTCGAGAAGGATTGTATGCATACTTCACACAGGGGTTGTACTTATGGCAGCTCTGGAGGTCCCAGATATAGTCCAAGAAGACAGTAAGGCTGGCCATACATGGGTTGGTTTTTAATAGATTCGAGCACAATCGATTTCTCTGCGCGTTCACAGTGATCAATTGTGCACAAATCAATTGCATCTAGCTTTGCTCAATCAAACAGGGAACCAACATGTTGGTAAATCCCTGTTTGATTGCTATTACTTAGGTTTTCCAGTGCTTCACATCAATTTTTCATTCAATCGACGAAGCAGCGTGGCAACACCATTTGAGGGTTTATCGATTGAACGGGTATTGACCCGTGTATGGCCAGCCTAAGGCTCTGCGCACACCATCACCTGGCACTAGATAGGCGATACCATTGTTTGTTAGGTGGACTGTTCAACTCCAAAAATAAATTGGTCAACTATGAGGACAAGAGTTGGTCAATACCATAGTTTTGCCATTGTTAAGCAAATACATGTAAATTGAATGCAGACTAAAACTGAGCCAACAAGTACAACCACTGCAGTGCTTCAAACCGGCAGGACGTAGAAGGAAATTTACAATGTCTTTTACGCCCCCATACACCTTCAGATTCCTCCATACAACTTTCATGAGACCTACCAACAACTATGTAGTATAGTGACCTCCCTGATAGAATACATAGTGATTGGAAGGTGTAGAAAGGTCCTCATATTACATGGTTTTGGTAGAAGAAAAGTTGGTTGTACAGAAGTTGCATGGTAATTGTATGTGGTGTATGGGGGGGCTTTACCTTTGCAAAGTGTCCAGAACCCCCGAAAGTTCAATGAAAGAAGAATATGGGGGGCAGGTGCAACAAGAAAAATGTGTGACTTTCTGCTAAATACGCGAACAAGGGACAAACAAAACATATATTCATATATGCGGCTTTATGGCCATCATACAGGCATGTTTAAGGGTTATTTTGAAGCTGAACTCTGTTCATAACACTTTACTTCAGGCGCTTTCTCTTCTCTTTTTCTCTGTGCTCCAGTCTGTGGGTGGGACTTAAGCATCCTCTCTCGACAGTCCAAGGCATAAGCTCTGCATCCTCAGGTGATGGTGTCACAGCCTCAATCCACCAAAGGAGTTTTAATGACAAGAAGCTAGAACTGGGCTAAGGCTATGTTCCCACTTAGGTGATTAATCGCCTGGCGCTCGCGATTTTCAATTGCCTGTGGAATCGCCTACACTATTTTCAATGGGCTTGCCCCATTGATAAGATCGCATGTGGGGTTTTTTTCCTGATCGCTCCCATAGACATTAATGAATGATCGCCTGCCAGTGATTACGCAGGCGATTAATCGCCTAAGTGGGAACATAGCCTAAGAGAGACAACTCCTTAAAAAGGATTCACTGGAAGGGCAAATAAAATATGTGTGTTCAGTTTTTAGCATTTATGTGTTTACAGAAGTAGGGATTGGAATATAAGGAAATGCCCATCTTCAGATTTTATCAGAGGAATAATAATCTACACAGAAAACCCACCTATGGTGGAATATAAATGATCAATGAGATACTGAAATGTTTCCATTATCATGCAAATTTATGCAGACTGAAAATGAGCCAATAAATGCACAGGAGCAGTTGAACTTAATTGGCTTGCTTCAGTCTGCACACATTTGCATGCTATTGTCATGCTATTCGCCATCTCAGGAATCTAAGGATCTCATTGTGTAAGGCCCCTATACACCTTCAGATTCCTCCATACAATTTCCATGAGACCTACCAACAACTATGTAGTATAGTGACCTCCCTGATAGAATACATAGTGATTGGAAGGTGTAGAAAGGTCCTCATATTACATGGTTTTGGTAATAGAAAAGTTGATTGTACAGAAATTGCATGGTAATTGTATGTGGTGTATGGGGGACTTTAGGGTGTGTACTTTGGCATTTTCTTAACATGACTTATAGGATGTGCCTGTGTATTGGTGATGGAGATTGCCTGATGGAACAGAGGGACCTCAGTATCTCACAGTACACTCCGCTGATGGAAGTACTAAATGAGAGATAACGAGCTCTTGTGACTGAAAGAAAAGCCCATTATTTTCCGCAGAGACTCTCCCTGTCTGAATATCTTGCTAATCAATAGTTTTTGTGAATAAATCAAAACATTCACAGCACACATCTCCTTCCCTTCATCGGCCACATCGAGAGAAAATATGGCAACATGACCCATAACTCAAGATGGGCTTGATTGGCAGTTAACTCATCCCACTGATTCCCATTGAGAAATCTGCTGGCTATGGTTATAATGGACACATTTACATTTACTTTAGTTTTGATATGGATAGTTCTGATGATCAAAATGTGACTTTAGCCTTCTAATTGCATGCAAACTGAAGTTGAGCAAATCAAACTCTGCAGCTCCTGATTCAATCTGCATGCAATTTACATACTAATGTAAAATTTTGGTGGACCATTGCGACAGCAATAAACTCTATGGCAGAATCCAAAAGCTTTCACTAGGACTGTCATAATGGACATCAATGCATTGACTAACCGGTCATTGATTATAGTTAATAAAAGGATATCAGAAGCTAAAATTAGATTTGGATAATGAGATAAGGGCTTAAGCTGGGCATACACGTACCAATTTCTGCACGATCCAATCCCCGATCCAATGCCGTGTGCGCTCCCGCATCCCTTAAGGAATGGGTCCTCAAGGATCGGGTCGTGCAGGAATTGGAGGCTGCAGCTGACGAGGATTGGGCTAAAATCAGCCGTCCTGTCGGATCGCACAGTTATCCAACAGGACGGTAAATTTTAGCCCGATCCCATTAGTTCGGCTGGGGGCCGTCCCCAGCCGAACTAATGGGATCGGGCTAAAATTTACCGTCCTGTTGCACATAAAAAGTGCAGTCCGATCCTTGGCACTAACGGGCGGGCGTGATAACGTCATCGCGCCGCTCCCAGTGCAGAGAATCAGATAAGCAATAGATGGTAAATCGTACCGTCTATTCCCAGCTTTAGAGATCTGTCATCATTGCTGTCCGTATTCTTCTTGGGGAGCTATAGGGTCCCCATACACCTTTATATTTCTCAGATTTCCCTTAGATCTCCTTTTGTTTTACCAAAACCATGTAATATGAGGGACTTTCTAATCAAGTCTACCTGTGTTCAATCTCAGAGGACCCGACACTACATAGTTGTTGGTAGATCTAAAGGATATCTGACCGAGAGATCTAAAGATGTATGGCCAACTTTACTCTTTTTATTTACCCTGATGATCAGAAATCACTGTAGAGATCAAACTTCACAGTTCCAATGCTAGATTGGATCAACTGCATGCGTGACCATTGCCACCAGCATTGACCGTATAGTACAACTTCAGCAAGCAACCATTTCTGAACTTCAGTGGCCATGATGTTTGTACCTGGAGGGAGATGGCTGTGGGCACTTTATACCCTGTTGTTTTCCCCCGTTATTTCTGCCTCTTCTGTCCGGGGGTGGTCCACAGGGGCCCCCCATCTCATCCATCCCATCTGGGGTTAACCCAATGATGTACATGATTACTTGTCACATCTGGAGGGCGTGTTGTATATTACACTGTTGGCTGGATCTCCTGAGGAAGTTGTTGTGGCGAAATGCATTGAGAAGATGTCCATCCAAGCATGTTTTTGTATTGATTATAGATCACAAAACGTTCCCTGAATGTGACAGGAATTGTAATGTATCCGATTTTTATCACAGCTTTAATCATTTATTGACTGTATTGATATTCTAGAAAAACGACGTATGGATAATTAAAAAATAAAAACTTTATATGGTTTTATAAAAGCAATGGTTAATCAACATGCATTGAAAGTCCCGGAGTTCAGTCTCCAACCCAGAGAGGACAGTCTAGGGCAGGCATTTTTTTTTGTCCAAATTTTGGGGATGTCAGCGCACCTAATTTTGAAAGGGTGATCAACACAACTTTGGTTAATACGTTATAGTAAAATTCCAACCCTATCACCAGAATAGCAATAGAAGGAGTCTCTTTTAACTGGAACACTTGCAACAATGGGATGTTTCTAAATTTTAAGAGACATCCTTAAACTTCCTTATGCGTTTACTGGACAGGAAGTGAAGATCTGTTAGAAGCCAGAAAGAGTCATGAAAATTAAAAAAAAATTTGTATTTTGATAGACTGTTTGCTTGAATGGATATGAGTGTTCATCAATCAATAGGATGCCCGGAAACAGGCAGTTTTACCTGAAGGTGTTAGTAGACATGAGAAGGAGTTCAGAGGATCTGACTGAGGATCGATCATTGTGTATATTGATCGTGTTTTAATATGTATGCTTTTATCAGCCCTGGTGAGCGCTGCACGGATATGTCTGACACTGTTCTTCTATCAGAGGATGACCGGTGTTCATCTGGGGAGATCCAGGCCAAACGATTGACTTTACCCAGCTTGGGTTGTCACCTCATGTGCTAATGGCCATAGCAGATGTACAATCTACACCATGAACATGTATTCTTCACTTAAGCTAGCCATACACGTGTCGGATTCCATGGCCAGTCGATCACCCATCCGATCGATTCCGGCGATTCTGCCGGGAATCGCAGGTGTGATCAATCGGCCAATTAAGAGTATCCATCGCTGCATACCACCTTAATCCAACGGATTCCGGGACGATTCCGTGTCCGATTGTCCACCTCACAAATGGCAACTCCCCCTGATCTGGGCAGAATCGGATCAGAAAGACCAACATGTTGGTTCTCTGTCGGATCTGATTCTGGGCCCCTGAACGATCGGACCTGATCGATTAGACAAGGTGGGCTGCATGCGATTCTGGCACGATCGTTTCGCGTGCACGCGCCCGGAATCGATCGTGCCAGAATCCGGTGGGAATCCGACACGTGTATGGGGGCCTTTAGACTACTTTTCAAACTTTCCTTGCAGGGCCCCCCTTTTCTATTTAGGAACATTATTGGGCCCCCTCTCCCTATTCAAACACAGGTTAAGAATGAGCATGGGGGCCCCCTGGAACACCTTGGCGCCCACCCCCCAGTTTGGGAACCACTGACTTACACCAATATACACATCTAGGTCTATATCAGTGGTTCTCAAACTTTCCTTGCAGGGCCCCCCTTTTCTTTATAGGAACATTATTGAGAAACCCCCTCATTCAAACTACACAGGTTCAGAGTAAGTGCCAGTGAAATGAGAAGACACAGGGTTTTATTAAAGGTAACAGACACGGTATCCATTATCACATCCATTACGGTAAAATAACGCACCATAACCACAGTGCGGCCCTCAAACATTTTCGCACACAACAATCATACAGGCACCATATGTACACACACACCAATTACACAGAAACATTCATCATTTACATAGAGACACACGCATTACATGCAATTTACCTACTGTCTGCAGCTAGTTCCCCCATGGTTGTATTCCTGTTTGTCCAATTCCCAGGTTTGTAT
>CM070039.1:68856411-68878453 GCA_036250615.1 Ptychadena robeensis
ACCACTGGTCTAGAGGGGGGGGGGGATTGGATAAGCAACCCCCCACTCCTCTTATTGAGGTTGATGTGTGGGTGTGGAGGGGTATTAGCCATTGAATAACTTTACATCTATACAATCAAATAATCCCCTGCCACTAACATACAATTGTGCAATCAAACATCCAACCTAAAACATGGGACTTTTGAACTGATCATTTTGTACACCCCACTTCTAAATCATTCTTATCGCTTCAATCTGAGCCAGTCTTAAAAAAACTTTTCTCAAATTAGAATTTTCCGATTTCTCAGCCAACCACATTCTTCAGGTACAGTTTCAATGAATGGAATCGGTGGTGAAACCAATTGATGAGCGCTGGATGAAATCAGGGTAATGTAACAACTTTTTTACCAAAAGGACCAGTGAGTGCATGAGCAGCATGACACAATGGAGACGGCAGTAGACAACCATTGATGGTAGCAGAGTTGCTAATTGATGGTTTAATTGAACACTTAGATCGATAAGTTAATGGTCAACATTAGATATGCAGCTGTCACAGGTCATGTTGTCTTCTAACTGTACCTTATGTTTTAACACATGGGAGATTTTCAGTTGTGGGATGCTCTATGATTGATGGCTAATAGACTGCTACAAGCAACAATAAAATCTAGCATGTAGCAGTGATTAATTACCTAATGATTTTATCAATGTCATCAATCTCTACCTTACACTAGATACAAACAATTTTAGATCACACACCCAAAAACCGCTCATGTACCCCAGCCTTAGAGTAAATCTACACCCACAACATGAAATTAGTCAATAGAACAGCAGTTTGAACACAGAACAATTTATAGGTCAGGGAAGGGAGATAAACTGTCCCAGGCTTGTGTATTTAGTATACAAAGAACACAACAGAGACCCAGTCACATTGTCTTCTCCACCAAGGCCATTGATCCGATCCCACAGAGGATTGTCAAACATTTCCTCCCTTCTCAGAAGCCACATGAAGAGAACACAGAGAGAGACGAGCAGGGTGCCTCACATTCGGTCCTTCTCCTCCTAGAGAAGAGACAATAAGGCCACTTCTGAGATAGCTGGAGATTGCGCAGAGCAGAAAATACATTGGTCCAAGTCCTGTGCAGGGGGCAACGTGAGGCGGTGGGGCGGGAGAGAACTGGCAGCGTCCTGTTTCGAAGGGCGATAAGGCACAGTTTGCAGAGCAGCCCACTTTCTCCTGGGAAAAAATCACGTCTATTGTTATGAAATGCCGATGACTGAAAAGCCTTCACAGAGGCAGAAAAATACAGCAGGAATACTTGATGCCTCTCACAAAAACTGCATAGCGTGTGTTGGGTATGGGGTCTTTTTGTTCATGTTATAGAGGTGGAACTGTGCTCATTCAAAATTTTACGCAGCATTGGCCAACCTCTTTGTTTAGTGGGATGACAATGACAATTTACAGCTACTACCCGGCATCGAGGACGGGTCCGCAGGTGATGCCAGATTGGACAGATAGAATGGTACTGCGCAAAAGAAGGCCATAATGATAGCATCACTTGTGGCTGCCGCAGAAGGCTAACCTGGAATGCGTCAGTGGTTGTCTAAGGAAAATCCTTGCGTGATGGTGTGATGCAATGACGTGTATATGCAGTCTTGATCCGTCTGAAACAAGTGAATGAACCCCAATGGGTACAGCGTCTAGCGTACACAGCTTCCTCACAAATGGTGCTTCCAAATGACCCCCGGCCGAACAAATCGCCATTCAGTCTTTTGTCTATTTTATGGGGACCATTTATCAGGAATGGGAAAACTATTTCAGAGACCCCCTTGCTCCTCTGCTTCTGCCTCCTGTCGCCTTCTTCGCTGTCGTTCCCGCCGGGATCTCCAGCACAGGAAAGCGGCCACCAGCATGGCAGCGCCCGCAGCCAATGCCGCCACTGACACGGCTTTGGCAATGTCCATGTGAGGGCCACGGAATTTAAAGGTGATGCAAGTGGCAGCAATTCCAATGACCAGAGCCACAGCCCCAAAGGGGAACACACAACGGTGCCAAGACTTTTCCGCGCCCCCCGTGGCCAGTGCCAGTTTGTTGAGGGTGGCTGTAGAGTCCGTGGCCAGCTCCCCCGGTGGAGGCGGAGGAGGCCCCGGCTTGGCTGCCTGTAGGCACGATAAAGAGTTAGACTTACAAACAGTCATTGTCCTTTGAGTTGGGAAAAGGAAAGTTGCCTCCCCAGAAGCCTCAGTTTCCAGGTGCTGAAAGGTACTTGGCTCCTCTTCGATGGAATTGGGAAGAAGCAGACGCCCCTCTATTGTGAGATCTCCTAAGGGGCAGCCGGTGAGTCTGTAATTCTCTTTCCACTTTGCAACCGTGTTGCCTCCTGAGCTTTATCCCAGATGCCGGTCACCTGCTCTTCATCTGTTGTCTATGAATGGGCCTCCATGAAGCTTGTAGCAGTTGTCTCTCACCATCTGCTATGTGTCTCCTCTTCTGCAGCTTCTCCGCTCTTTGTGCTCTCGGATTCCCTGCTGATGCCCTTCCTCTCTTCCCCTTACTGATCAATGCTCTCTTCTCTCAGCTAGTTGTATGATTCTCACTCTCTTCCTCTGCCTATTTTGCTCAGTGCTTCTCTCCAGTCTTTGCTCTCATTGGTAGAAGAGCAGGATGGTGGGCGAGACTCCCAGACGTTCAAGTTAACACTTTCCTCTTTCCCTGGCACCTCGCTTTCAGGGGTGTTGATGTAACCGGCAACAATTATACCAGGCTGTAAATTTCCACAAATAATAACAGAACAACATGTTGCCAAAAACGTGTCGCTATCGCTGTATAAATAGTTCAATTTCCTTGATCAATTGAAAGACACCAGGGCTCTCTCAGAGCAAGCGTCAGGTTTAAATGAAAATGATAAATAAGGAATTTGGGATTCCTTCTACCGCAGTATACATAGAAATCAGGGATCAATTCTGAGTTTTATGTTACTAGCGCGTGGCATTCTGACTGGCATCCCACTTCCCACTGGTTGATGTTGATCAAGACGCACAGTAATGTACTAGTGCAGTGATTGGAACCCTTTTGAGACTGAGTGCCCAAACTGAAACCCAAATCCCACTTATTTATCTCAAAATTCCGGCATGACAGTTTAACCTGAATTACACACATCATATACACACACAAAACATGAAAAAACACACTCTACCTTCTAATAAGATAGAATAGGAGAGGGTATGGGCCACTGTGTGCAATCAGAAGAGAGGGGAAAGAGAACTGACATTATTGAGAGCCAATAGGCTGCAGTTTTTCCTCTGTGCTGCCTGACAGCTCACGTGCCCACAGAGAGGGCTCCGAGTGCCACCTCTGGCAAGCGTGCCATAGGTTCGCCATCACTGTACTAGGGTGTATTGTGTTGTATGCTTTGTGAAGAAAGTGAATGCATTTTCTGTAAGGAGATGATGTGACTGTTCTAACACATGGCATGGCAATAATGTATGGTCATGGAGAAGTGAACCCATACTTAAGTCTTGCCCTCCAATGGTGACTATACACATTACAATTAGATCGTATGATCTCTTCACAAAATTTAGCTATCTCTAAACCTAAAAAAATACATTACTGGGTTCACCCAGCCCTGTACACCTGTTCTATCATAGGATACAAATCCATCAAAATACCTAAAAAACTCATTGGATACTTGAACGATCAACTGCGGTCACGGCTCAATCGATTTTATGTTCCATTTCAATCACATTTGGTCAATCGGAAAAAAAAAGAATCAGTTGGACTTAATGCAATAGTTTAGTGGAACGGTGTATGCCTTCCTTCATAATTTAAATGAATGTGTTCTCACAAAGTACTTAATAATCAGCCACTAATCAGCATTAGAACTGCCCTGAAAGTATGAAACAGGAAAAAAATACTCCAGAAAGCACACAATCATCCATAAGACCCTAAAGGGTCAAATCACAATGCTACAGCACAATACTGTATTCTGAGTGTCATTAGGTTTAACAATTAAAGTCACATGACTGAAAATAAGAATCCTTATTCTTGTGTAAAGCTTGGCTACTATGCCATAATTTAATCTCTGCAGACTGGTAAGAATGCTCTTTTGTGCTACTGAAGAGGATTGTTGGGTAACAGTTAGGCGATTAATCTCTTGAGATATTTAAATGGCAAACGTAATGCTAATAGTTTCTTGTAAGCAATTAAATTGGAGCATCGTGCTGTCATGGATGGTCAGTCCAGTCTCTCCAATGAACATCTTATAAAGGACACTGACGTTGTGAGATTGTTATAGCTAAATTTAGCTGTCTTGGTAGTTCTAGGTTTAAAGATGAACTCTGCTTCAACAATGTGGAACCTCCGCAACAATATTTTGCACCATGAGCATTGACATACTTTCTATTGACCAAGGAAATCCACCAATGACCAAGAGAGCAGGTCACATAGGAAACCTACTGACTTGAAAATACAAAAGCATTTCTAGGTGGAAAGATGTGTTAAGTTTCTGCATCAGTCCTAAGTATTAAGCCCCCCATACACCACATTCAATTACCATGCAACTTCTGTACAACCAACTTTTCTTCTACCAAAACCATGTAATAGGAGGACCTTTCTACACCTTCCAATCACTATGTATTCTATCAGGGAGGTCACTATACTACATAGTTGTTGGTAGGTCTCATGAAAGTTGTATGGAGGAATCTGAAGGTGTATGGGGGGCTTTAGAATAATGGATTCTCAGGCAGGGGAGCTCATGGAGAGGTATATGATCAGTTTGTTATGTTTTGTCTAAAACAGTTGTTTTCCAAGAAGTTTTCCTAGGAGAACCTAATTAAACCACATGTAAAGCCCCCCATACACCACATACAATTACCATGCAACTTCTGTACAACCAACTTTTCTTCTACCAAAACCATGTAATAGGAGGACCTTTCTACACCTTCCAATCACTATGTATTCTATTAGGGAGGTCACTATACTACATAGTTGTTGGTAGGTCTCATGAAAGTTGTATGGAGGAGTCTGAAGGTGTATGGGGGGCTTTAGATGCAAAAAATAAGGTACACTTATCTATCTGCAGGCGATTTTGTGGATAAACCACTGCCGTGCACATTTGCGCCGTTCAGGGGTTGATCGTCCGCAAAATGGAGGCACCCTCCTGGAGGTCTCGACCAGAATAGACGGTCTTTTCTGGTCAATCACTATACTTTGGATGGGGACCAGGGTATCTTATGGAAAGCGATGTGCGAGTGGCACACATATCGATTCCCATACATTCTGCGGAAGTCCAAAAACAGCATGGTGCCGTCACGACGCTGTGATCGGTTGCTGGCTAAACTCACAGGAATCTACCTATGTATAAGTAGCTTAAAGATCATATCAGTTGACAACTCCCTATACATTGTTATCAGTTGGATGGGTACTACCAGACTCTACCCATATAAGTCATGCACAATGGGCAGTAGGGGCTCACACTAGTCCTGCCCTGTTGTCCATGCAGTAAATGTGTGTTGTCACCATTGGACAGAAAGTGTGCGGAATCAGCAAGTGAAAAAAGGATAAAAAAAAAATGAAGTATATTGCATTTATATTTTGGGACTTACATATACTTATTTTGAACTCTAGAAAAAACATTGTCTTCCTAAAAAATGCAAAAAAAATTATAATAATAATAATTAAAAAAAATATTGTCATTCTTCATAATATTCAGTATACTCCACAGTAAGAAGCCGTGACATGAGAATTCAGCATCAGGAGTTAAGTTATCTCTATCTCCCTCCCGCTGTGGTATAAGCAGGTGCAAGCGGCTTAGAATATGGGCTCTTAGAGGGTTTTGGTTTACAGCTAGGCGGGAAATAAAGGAAACACCTCGACATCGCGAAGCTCCATTCTTCCCTCCAAGATCCTACGACAACATTTCAACATCACATTTCAACACACAAAGGCATTGAAGAGATCCGCAGCTGCGGCATGGAGCAGAGATGGGCCAGGCAGGAAATAGTTAACCCCTCTATTCATTGAATGATTCTGCATGCAGTCAGTAAACAGCCAAGCCATCCTTTATATACATAAGCAGCCTGCTATATTCCTGGTAATTACATGGTAATGTATAGAAAGTGTGTTGTCAGATGGAACAGGGGAATTACAAAGACTACATTACTCAATTACAGGTTTAAAGAATATTTTGACGCGAACTTCAGATAGGCCAGTGGTTCCCAAACGTTCCTTGCAGGGCCCTCCCCCCCCCCTTTTCTATTTAGGAACATTATCGAGCACCCCCTCCCTTTTCAAACGGGATTCCCAATAAGAATGAGGGCCCATGCCCCCCTGGAATTCCTTTGCAAACCCCCCCCCCCCCCCAGGGGAGCGCCCGCCCCCCAGTTTGGGAACCACTGAGATAGGCCAGCCTGTCTGTAAACCTTTCCCAAACTTTCTAAAGCTACCCCCGAAATACTCATAAGGACAGTAGTCATGTTCCATCACCATCACACCAAATTATTGCGTTTAATGCTAGAGAGTAAATTATTCGGAATTGTGAGCATCCATGCTTGTGAGGAAAGTGTTGGGATGACCTGTTCTATTCCATCATAAAGATTTCCCTAAGCAGAAACCAGCTCCATAAAGAGATGATGCACAAACATCTTAACCCTTCTGGCCAACCTTTGAGAAGAATTAGAAGAATTTCATGCCAGGACTTGGTACAACAGGTCTTCCAGGTCCACCAATCAACCCCCTCCCCCCCATATACACACTCCACAATTCACATAAGCCCCCCAAGGGAAGATAATTTTTTTTAAGGAAGTAGGTCCCATCATTTTGGAATGGGATTCCCAACAAGATCACATAGGTGTGATGGTCAGATGTTCATATACCAAATCTATATTGTGTATGTATGGCCAAGGTGTGTTGACCCTCCAAAGCCCAGGTGCCCAACCTGCGGCCCGTTGGGCGTTCCTTGGCGGCCCCCCTGGTCTTCCACTTGTGGCCCCCGAAACCTAACTGTTCGACAGGGAAGAGGAGGAAAGGGACTCGCTCTGGCTGAGCACATGAAAGCCAATCAGCAACCCAGGCAGCCCTCACCTCTACTCCGATTCCTGCTCTAAAGCTAGCCATACATTGTCGGATTCCATGGCCGATTGATCACCTATCTGATCGATTCCGGCGATGTCAGTGGGAATCGGAGGTCCGATCGATCGGCCAATTAAGTCTGTCCGATCGCTACATACCACCTTGTCCCACGGATTCCTGGACGATTCCGTGTCCGATCGCTTACTTCCCAAATGGCAACTCCCCCTGATGTGTGCTGAATCGGATCAGAAAGACCAACATGTTGGTTCTCTGTCCGATCCGATTCTGGGCCCCCGAACGATCGGACCTGATCGGACAGACAAGGTGGGCTTCAGGCGATTCCGGGACGATCGATTGGCGTGCACGTGCCCGGAATCGATCGTCCCGGAATCCGTTGGGAAACGGACCCGTGTATGGGGACCTTAAGACTATCCCAACCCACCAACAAACGGGGCATAATAGAATAGAATAGGGGCATATAATTTTGAATCAAAGGTTATGTACCCCATAGATCTCATCAAAGGATTTATGATATCTATGAGGCACATAACCTTTGGCGATGTATATGACAGAAAAGGTGCATTACCACACTTCAGTGTTAATGAATGCTTGAAGTATAATTAAAAACAAGTTTTGTTATTTAAAAATGATAAATAATGTCTTCTAGCTATGTGTGTTGTCATTTCTTCATTAGAAAATGCTAACACAAGTCAGTATAGATTGAAAATTTTATGTGCGGCCCTTTAGTCATGCCGAGGGCATGACTATCAACTCAGTTGCCCACCACTGCTCCAAAGTACAGTATTTATTTTTTTCTATAAAGACTAGAGGATACAGACATTTTTAGTCTATGCTGCTCTTTCAGCTTTGTGACAACAGTTTGGAGAAAGCCCTTTTATGTTTCAGCATGGCTAAGCCCCTATACACAAAGCGTGTATGATAAAGACATGGTTTGATGAGTTTGATCTGAAAGAACAAGAGTGGCATGCAGAAGGTCCTGACCTCAATCCTTTTGATCATTGTTGGGATGGAAGGGAATGCTGTTTTTCACTATGCCAGGAATTGACCTTTACATTATCTTTTGGCTAAATAGAATTCAATTCCCTCTTATGGAATGTCTTCACAAATAAGTGGAAGCTGTTTTATTGCTAAGGGTTGGGGTACGATCCTTAAAAAAGGGCAACTCCTATTTACAGTTCAAAGATGTTTGTGGCCTAAATAAAAACTTCACAAAACAGGATGCTCTCTGTCCCTGCATGTCAGCTCTGGTCCTCTGTAGACTAATTACTTACCAACAAAATAAGAATGGCTAGTTTTGTCCCACCTTAACCATTAGGACAAGAATTATATTTTTTTTATTGAAAAATATACAAATGTAAGTTTAAAATATAAGATCAGTTTAGGGGTTCAACACAGAGCATAAATCCACCATACAATACAACCCATATTATGCATCATTGTGTGAACCCTATGGGGTACAAAAGTTGTCTTGCCTGTTGTCCAATGGCAAAAATGACTCCTGCCCCGCAAGTCCTGCACAGCTCCTTAACTCATCAAAATATACTTTAAATCTTAAAACAACAATAAACAGGTGTGATGGTGGAGACAAAAGGAGGAGAAAAAGATTTGGGGGCCAGAAGCTTTTAAAGATAAAATGGTGGCACTTCCTTGCCCAACAGGGATTTTGCAGATGGGCAATGCAAAAAGAGATGCAAAGCCCTTTCTTCTTTGTTCATACACCAGGGGCAATGCATATATCAATAGGTCCTGGCATAAATAAAGCATATTACTGGCAACCCTTGTTGCTGTTGAACTTTGTGTATATGGAGGTTAGCTCACCTTAAAAAGTGACATGAAGTTGTCTGCCGAGTTCACTGTCTTGTCCAACAAGATTCTTTTGGCACAGCAGAAAGGGTGGCATGGCTCAGGTTATAGTTAGTGACCCCCTAGAAATATTATGCAGCTCCAGCATTACCTTGGTTCTCTTTGGTTATAAAGTTCTCAGGACTCTCCAATCACTTTAGATCGCTCTCCAAGTATGTTATGCAGAAGTGGTTGGCCTATAGTCCTTTCCTTGTGTGATAATGCTGTTTATCTGTAGATGCAGTAAGCGAGCAATGTCACCCTAGCATAGGGAGTGTTTTAGTCTTCACTAGATGTAAATAAAGGAAAAAAACTGGTAAGCAACAATATGGTAAATTTAGATATACTCTATAGGAACTCTGTCATAAGTATCAACTGGGATTTTCAGAAAAACAACAGCAATGCCACCTTAAGGTAGCCATACACGGCCTGATTTTTCGGCCGATTGACCGCCGTGGGCACCCCCGGCAATCGCCGACGGTCGCTCAGCTGAAAAATGGTTGGGTGCACCTGGTGAGATCGACCAAGAATCTCCTACACATGCCAGTAAATTCCCAGCCAATCCCATTACTATGAATGGGGTAGGCAGCCCCCATTCAAAGTAATGGTCAGCACACAAAGGGTGCCTGCCGATCAGCTGAGGGGCAGGCTGCAGCGGGATG
This sequence comes from Ptychadena robeensis, assembly GCA_036250615.1. Taxonomy (NCBI): domain Eukaryota; kingdom Metazoa; phylum Chordata; class Amphibia; order Anura; family Ptychadenidae; genus Ptychadena; species Ptychadena robeensis. The sequence goes on from CM070039.1 coordinate 68,865,982, forward strand.
ACGTCCGCTGCAGTCAATCCCTTATCTATCAAGGGAGAATCCCCTTGTGTATGGCTACCTGAACATTCATTCCTAAAATGGAATACTTTGATCTAACAGGTCCTTACAGAAATGAAAGATTATTATATTTTTAACACACTGTAAGGCCCCATTTAGGCGATCAGCTGTGTGGTGGGCGCGATCTTAATCGTGTGCTGTGAGAGTGGCTGATCACTTCCATTTAGTTGAATGGGCTTGTCTTGTCGCGTTTAGATTTTTCTGTCCTGGTGGCACCCAAAGACATGAATGGATGCAATATTTGATTGTGTGTACAATCATGCGCGATTGGCCACCCACGATCGGTGCACACAATACAAATCTCTTTGACTGATCTCCTAAGTGAACATAACCTAAGAATCCTGCACTATATTACCAAGACCAGTTGGGCATACTAAACACATAGTATTTTTTGTAAAGTAAGATGGGACATTCATAAATGCACAACAATGGCCCTTCTGATGACGGAACCCAAGATCCTACAGTACAAGCCTACCCACCATGGCACCCAGTAGGGCATTAATGACTTAAGATTATGCCAAGTTGAGTGATGAACCACTAAAGTTATAGTTGAGTTGACTAGTCGTTTAATGAAATCATCACGCAGATGCAGAAGAGGAACATACGTTTTCAACAATGAAGAGTTCTCTGTAACAGTCAACATGACAATAAAACAAAACATAGGCTAATACAATGGTTGCCAAACTGGGGGGCGAAAAGGTGTTCCAGGGGGGCGCGGGCCCTCATTCTGAGCCTGTGTTTGAATGGGGAGGGGGGGCTCCATAATGTTCCTAAATAGAAAAGGGAGGCCCTGTAAGGAAAGTTTGGGAACCACTGGGCTAATACCTTGAACTCTGTGGTAAATGGAAATGCAAAATAGAAGGTGGGATCAGCTTAAACTACGGCAGCAAAGACACACAGAATGAGTAAACACTATAAACTGTGGAGCACATTGTCATTATAAAATAAATATAACTGTAAAGCTGCTCAATGTGGCAGTGCTATCATCACCCATGTTAGCTCGCGGATGCCTTTTCAGATGGCCGTGTATAACAAATATACTTTTATTGTTTTTACACACGGACTTGAGGATTGTGCAGGTCACCATGTGGGTTGCATGGTCTAGAGCCCAGGTGCCCAACCTGTGGCCCAGGGGCCACATGCGGCCCTTTGGGTGTTGTTTGGTGGCCCCCCTTGGTCCTCCACTTGCGCCCCCAAAACTGTTGATGCATATGGCATAGGAACTCACCAATCCTTCACCAACACGTCCTCGTCTGGGAACTTGAAAGCTAATGAGTGACCCAGACAGCGCCTATGCTTTCACTAGACTACTTTGATGATATCTATGAGGCACATAACCTTTGTTGATGTATATGGGGCATTTCATATATCACCATGTGTAGTGGCCACACGCTGAACCGGCTTTCCTACCTATCAACTTTGGCGGCCCTACATGTTATATGCGGCCCTTTAGTGATGCTGAGGGTCACACTTGTGGCCCTCCATATCTCCTCAGTTGCCCACCACTGGTTTAGAGTGAAGTATTTCCATACTTGTGAGGTGTGTCTGACACATGCTGCCTCATCTCTTGTCTTATGTTTAAATTCCTGCCCTTTTTATGAAATAACTGGTATAACTGATTAAGTAAAGGAACATGTGTCAGCATAACCTAGGGGCAGAGACCAAATTGTGTATACAAGTGCCCGTACAGAGAGAAGAAAAACACATGACTAGCCGTCTACTCTCAGGAGTCGACTTGTGCCTCTGAAGTCAAGACCTCGTCTAGTCAACTTTTCCAATAATGCCCAGTCATTGGCAGGAAAATGTAACAACCTTAAGCCTATAATCTGGTACCCTAGCTATAATTCCCTTTTAGCACTATCCACATAAAATCTGACTAGAACTAAATTTAGTTACAATTTAATACAGTTATAAATAGTTATCTGCCCACCTGCTACAGTAGAATGAGGCCAGCAGATTAGGGGTAATCAACCTGGCTCTGTTGCAAGCCCATTTTATGTCTTTTAAAACACATTCTATATGGGCTTAATATTGTAATGGATTGGATATTATTTGTAATTTACTCCTTATTTATTCCAAATGTCAAAATGTTACTGAGAACACATTTCGTTAATGTAGGGTTGATAAGCACACAAGGTCAGCTCCTGCCAGCTTAATGTGGCAGGAAAACAGCGAGTGTTGCTGAGCACCTAATACCGCCATGCATCACATTACCCATGAATACAATGAAAGGATGGAAATTACATGTACAGCTTCTCTTTTATATGCACTGGGGGAAAAAATCTAGATCTAACATGAGCCATAGTCCTATAGTCAATTATAAGAGATGGGTTTGAATTTAAGTAGACACAATCACTGAGTCTCATCTAAGCTTTAGTGCGTGAATGTAATTTCAGAAGCTGGTATTACTTGTTACATTTGCAGCAAAAGAAAACCTAAGGATCCTACCATGAAGATAATTGTTCAGATACATCCTGGGAGACAATTACGGTATCTACCACCAGTACCACTAATGGCAAATACGTATAGCTATAGTAAGGTCATGTCTCCACTGTGTCAAAACTTGATGTGGCCCAAACGCATTCAATGATTTTCAATAGACGTTTATTTAAAGACGCAGCTGACTTTGTGTCAGCATGTTTCAATGGGAGTATAAAAGACGCAGCTGACTTTGTGTCAGCATGTGTTAACAATTCCATTGAAAATACATTGGATACGCTAAAAATGTGCACGCTTAGCGTTTGTGCTATCAGACTCGATGGTCCTTTTGTGTCAACAAAACATAAAAATAGTGCATCAAACACAGGCTACCTGATGCGTCCAATGATTTTTAATGCATGTGTACCCACGGGTATGTTAGTGGTGTCATTTTTACCATTGCTGACCAAGTTACCACATGTAAGCGTGCATTATTGAGTCCACTGCATTTTTGTATACATTTGTGACGTGTTTTTGCCATAGGACTTAATGGTCCTTTTCCCTTCCCTTCGTGTTAATAAATGCGCTGTTTACCTGGGAGAAACATCCAATTTTGAATGCATTAGCGGTAAATGCAAAAAAAAACAAAACCATAGCAGCCTTGTGGATTTCCAGCTTTAGTTGAAGCAGATGATGATTATTATTACTGATTAATGTTATATGATTAATATTATAATGCATTTAAGCCAAGAGCTGTTTGAGGATCAACATCAACTCAACCATCAACAGATTATGAGATAATTTATATGAGATGCTTTCTTGTGTTGGGTTTTACCAGAGGCAAGCCAACAGCAAAGGTTACCCATCTTCTTTATTTGTGAGAATGTGAGTTTTTTAGGGTCTCCATAGATCCACTGTATGTGTTCTGGGCAAATACTCTGTAGACCCTTAACCAGCATTATATAGATACCCTGTCATTCCGTTCAATGCTTGAAGTCAAGGAAAATATTTACTACTCCCAGGTATGATTGAGAATGTAACCATCAATGAGACAGTACTTGACACATGGAGATTTTGGAGAGTCCATGGACATGTATGTTAAAATCTCAGCCAACCATAGCCTACATAGATATCACATGCCATAGCCCATTTCTTTTAATGGGCAATGTCTCTACCACTCAAACATTTTGAGACAAAGCCTAATTTTAACAATGGTTATAAACGTGTAGATTCGTGTAAAGCCTGCCATAGACACCTCGATCTATGGCAGACATTTAGAAGACTAATTACAGCATGGTGACGTCACCACGCTGTGAGCAGTCTGCTAAATGTCGGACAGGAATCCTGTGTGTTCCACTAACACACAGGATTCCTGTCAGACTGAAGCCAATTAACTCGGAGGGGAAGGAGACTCCCCCTCCGAGTTAACAAGCAGCAGCGCAGTTGGGCAGAAAAAGAACCGGCATGTCGGATCCGTGTGCAATCCGACCTGCCGGCTTTTTTTCTACAAAAGTCAAGGTGGGCTCCCACATAGTTGCGGCAGACCAACCTTGATGTGCTTGGCGGGAGCGAGCACGCAGGTTGGTCTGCTACAACTATGGCCGGGAATCTGCCCGTTTATGGGGGGCTTAACACACGCGATTTCTGTCAGACTGTAGCCAATTAACTCGGAGGGGGAGGAGACTCCCCCTCCAAATTAACAGCCTGCAGCAGGATCGTGCAAAAAAAGAACCAGCAGGACGGAACCTTTATGTGCTCGGCAGGAGCGAGCACGCCGGTTGGTCGACCGCAACTATGGCCCGTCTATAGGGGGCTTTAATCTATACAAGAACAGGCCTGTGAAACACAATATATTATAAGAGGAAGATTGTACATTAAATAGTATTAAAGCACAATTCAATATTTCTCTAGGACAGTCTAATCAACTCCCACATCCAGTTGTGTTGTATAGGCCTCATAAAGTGAAATAAATAAAACTAAAATTGAGCTGGCCATACACCTTTAGATCTCTCTGTCAGATATCCTTTAGATCTACCAACAACTATGTAGTGCCGGGTCCTCTGCGATTGAACACAGGTAGACTTGATTGTTTAGGAAGTCCCTCATATTTCATGGTTTTGGTAAAACAAAAGGAGATCTAAAGGAAATCTGACAGAGAAATCTGAAGGTGTATGGGAACCATAGGGTGTTGGTATGCTTCAATCTATCACAAACACCCCTAGGCTTCTTGTCTCCTCCGTATCTAGATGTGGATTTTTCTATGTGAAATTTAAACGGTTTAATATATTCATATTTCAGGAGTAGGTCAGGAAGGTTTAGCGGCACTGGAAATAGCTCAGTTCTGCTCCAGGGAACCTGAATGTTTGCAGCGTTCTCCGATGATGTGATTAGTGATACCATTGACAGGTTACCTTTGTGAGTCATCCACTTTCCCTGAAAACCTAGCTCAGTGATGAAGCATAATCCAGACTATCTTACAAGAGCTTCACACGAAATTTGTTCAGTTAGGAAAAAAAAATGATTTACACTCAAATACATTTAGACTGTCCACAACAGTATGTCACATTAGCAGCAGTGATGTTGTTTAGGACAGTGTTAACATATGTAGATTGATATAACATTGTTTGGAGGATTCAAGCATTGGCTATGGTGGCCGGGGTGTGTGGGGGCCTTCAACAGCGCTTGTTATCTCACAGAGAAACACCAGCGCGTTGGTCTTTTTTTTGTTTTGTTTTTGGGTGACATTCAAATTTTTCCCTCACATTCAACTCAATACCTTTCTGCAGTAGAATTCACCACCCTGTTGATTTTATTCAACATGTATAAAATGTATACATTCAGAACAGCTTTTTTTTCAAACCACAATGTATTGTTATCCCTTGCTAGGGCACACCAGCATTGACCTCAGTAATATTGTTCTCTAATTACTACTTAACGGGTAACGTTGGTGATGACATGTAATTGTGGTAACAACTCTGAACATTTTTCGGACAAGTTAACACACTGTGGAATAGAATGTGGATATATAAAGAAATGCCCGTTATTTGAAAACATCACCGAAAGATTTCAGTTGTGCATGAGGTTTAATTCCAGAGATGTGGTCAGCCATTACAAGGCCCCCATACACGTAATGAGCGGCCAATTTTGCCGCCGGTGTTGGTGACATCACACCCACTAGGTGAAAGAGAGTTAACTTCAAAGGGGCACATATGTGGAATCACACTGAAAACTGTTTTCTCCATTGAAAATTTTTTTCGTGCGATTTACTTTTTAATCTTCCACCGCCACCCTGATGTGATGTCATCATTCCGGGGGGGAGGGGTTTCCTGCAGGAGCCTACTCATAGATCACAGCCACCTGAGCAGCGCGGAACGGTAAGGGGCTGCTGGGGCTCCGATCTCCACCGTCTCCTCGACAGCCCCGTCTCCTCCAGTGCAGTACTAACAGGACAACGCTTGACGAGATGGGGCTGTCCGAAACGCAGGGGGGTTAAATTATGAACCCTAAAGTACATTTAGGATCCTCTGGATCAATGGATTCTATGCATTGATGTATTCCAAGACAACTTAATGGCCGCATTATATGATATGCACATGTACAATTCTGTTAAACTACAAAAAATATTAGGTTGCTATGTAAAATATACTTAAAACAGAATCTGATAAATTGCAGGTTATTTAAATCCTATGATTGAGGGTGAAACATGTCGACATCTAAATACTATAACTCCAAATAATAGCATCTTGGACCCCATGTCATGTGTTTCTGCTATATTTTAAGTATTATTTGTTGTATGTCTTTTGTGATATCAAATCTTTTGTTCTTAAATTGATCCATGTAAAATTAACAATATTTTATTCATTTGTTATACATATTTATCTTGTCCAGGTAGCCAATTTAAAGTCCCAAGTCTGAGGGTACTGCTTTTTTCTGTCATTGCAAATCCCATGATTGATAGAAAAACAGTTATGGAACGTTCTCTTCTGCAGGAGAACCTATGGAGGAGCACATGTTCAATCGTATCATCTGATTGGATTGATGTAAGTAGGTAATAGCAGTCACCCCTTTCCATCCATATGAACAATACTAAAGCCACCCCCCACCCCCCCATAAACCTTTAGACCACTCCATACAATTTCCATTAGATCTACCAACAACTATGTAGTGCCGTGACCTTCCCGATAGAACACATAGTGATTGTAAGGTTTAGAAAGGTCCTCATATTACATGGTTTTGGTAGAACAAAAGTTGATTGTGCAGAAATTTTATTTTAAAATCATAAGGTGTATGGCGGCCTTTAACCCCCTGGGTGTTTGGCTTGAGTCAACTTGGGCTGAGTTTCATCCATCATGAAACTCAGCCCGAGTTAACTATGGAAAAACTTATCTGTCCGGCGGATTCCCCCTGCCGTTCAGGAGCATCGGAATTGTATGCCCCCGATCGCGTCACCGATTATGCAAAAGGGGCGGGGGTAGGCGGCGCCATAGACCTCCATGTAATGCAGGGGGCATCGACTTTTCCCAGCATAACTCCGGCGTCTCCAGTGATGCCGGAGTTATGCACGGGACCTCCGGGTGGGTAGGAAAGGATTGCCCGTGGCGCATAACACCCAGGAGATTAAGCAATACATGATGACGATGACAAACCTAGAACCTATGTCTTCAAAAACCAGAGATGATAGTCAGAGATGATAGGCTCCTTTAAATGTATACCTGTAGTCCATTGGAAATTGTATTTGAATGGCCTGGCTGCTGAAAACGGAACTGGTGTTAAAATGTTTTAATACATCCGAAACCACAATGCTGCACTTTTATCAGAAAGCCATAGCCATTGATATTCTCCATATTAATAAAAATCAGGATATATAAGATTATATAGAGGATGAGTGACAGGTACATTTGATATCCATGATGTTATCCACTTCAGAATCTAGTAATATGATCATCTGAGATGAAACATTGTGAATGTCTGATTAAAGCATAAAAAGATAATTAAGAAAGACAATTAAACAGATTTAATTGAAATGTTTACACTTTTTAGTGAAGATACAATATTTGCTTTCGGTGGGTATAACCCTCAGTTAATAGCCTAATTAAACACATAAAAAGTGCTCTACAACATGTACATCAGAAAAGATCACTCCCTCGGGATAAAAGAAATCAGCGACAATAAAGCCAAGGGTTGCTAGGCAACAGCACAGAATTGTGACCTCACCGTGATGACACAACAAATAAAACCGCCTTATCTCTTTGAAGGCAAACAGATTAAAACCACATATCTTTACAAGCCACAACAGAATAGCACCTCTCATCTCCTGGGCCCATAAATCACTAATCCCACAAACTCCAATAAATGTCTGAACTATAGAGAAAGACATGGATACAGAAACTATGTCCATGTGAGGGAGAGACCAAGCAAAATGAGAGATGGACAGAGGAAGATGAAGCAGAAAGAAAAGGGAGAGACAGAGGACAGAGGAGGGCGAGAGGATGAGAGAGGGTGAAAGGGGGGAGAGAGGTGGAAGGGATCAGAGAGAATATAAGAGAGATGGACAATTGAAAAAAGGAAGGGAGAGATTGACAGAGGGATGGAACAGAGATGGAGAAAGAAGGGGGAGACTGACAGATGAATGAAAGTGATAGAAAGAGGAGGAGAGATTGACAGAGAAGATAAGAATGGAAGAGACAGAGAGAGGGGAAGGGGGAGATAGAATGAGGAAGATGAGAATAGAAGACATAGAGAAAGAGGATGGGAAATATAAACAGAGGAAAATTAGAAAAGAAGACAGAGAGAGTGATGGATAGAGAAAACCCGGCCAAACACAGCTCGATTCCCCTGTGATCGGTGTGTGATCGATCATAATTGGCTTATGCAAGAATCACAATGATCGATGCGCACCAACTTGGGGTATCGTTCCCTGGCCAATACTGTGGATGGAGACCGAGGGTTAATTACGATCGAACAGGGAAATATTGACATGTCAGATCCCTGATCATTCCTTGGAGCAGGATCGATCGCTTAAGGTGGCCTACGTTCATTTGCATGGGCCACATAGGCAAACGTCCGCCCGCAATATAAATCGCAGCTCCCTGCAATTTTGTAATCACGCTGTGACATCACCACACTGTGATTGATCGGGGGTTGATTGCGCGGGAATCTACCCGTGTGTGCCTAGCTTATAAGTCGTTGTCCTGAAAGATAAACCATCGCCCCAGTCTGAGTTCCAGAGCGCTCTGGAGCTGGTTTTCATCCAGGATGTCTCTGTACATTGCTGCTGTTATCTTTCCCTAGTTTCCCAGTTCCTGCCGCTGAAAAACATCCTCACAGCATGATACTGCCACCACCATGCTTCACTGTAGGGATAGTACTGGACTTGTGTAGAGTGCTGACTGGTTTCCTCCAAACGTGACACTTGGCATTCACACCAGAGTTCAATCTTTGTGTAGCACTGACACCCGTAGGTGCTGCTGTGTGTGAATGGGACCTGGGTAGTAGTAACTGGCTCGGAGACAGAAGTATGCTTTAGAACTGAAGAAACTTTATTCACTGTATGCACAGTACAGGTGAAGTAGCAACTTTGGAGGTGAGAGGGTTAGGGTAGGCAGGATGCAGACAGCAGAACAGGGTCTGACTTCTTCTGTGACACCAATCTCACTGAGGTTCACCTGTCACCTTTTCCTCACAGTACACTTGAACAGGTCTCACTCTCCTGTGACACCACTTTAGCCTCGCAGACACTTGCTTCTAAGGAAATCTGATGGCCCAGTCCTTTCAAACGTAGCAGCTCTGACCAATTCAGCACCTTGCAGACTCCTCACAGTATTCTCTCACAATACCTGTGGAATGAACACTTGAATGAACAGGCCTCACTGTATTCTCTCACAATACATCTTGAAGGAGCAGGCCTCACAGTATTCTCTCACAATACATCTTGAATGAAATCTTGTATGAACTGGCCTCCCACTTCTAGCACCTCCAGTAACTGCACATTTAGCTGGCTTCCTTCAGGATCCCTCACTCTGACCATCTATGGCTATGTCCTCGCAAGACACACCTCAGGTTCCAGTGACTCTCAGGATCCCCCTCTGGACAGCAGCTTTTCTCCTGCAGATTACTCGGCAGTGGAGACAAACAGGCCTTGAACAGCAGCAATGCTCAGCACAAATCTCTCAGCCATCAAACCAGGGCAGGCAGCCCCTGGCCTGACACACAGCAACATGTCCCCAGGGCCCCAGAGGGGGGACACCTCAGGGAAAGAACTCCTGAGCAGAGGTGATCACTCCTATATATAACATTTACCACCCCCTCCCAGAATCTTCTATCTCTGGGCAGATTGAAAGTATCACTTCTGCACAGAGCTCTGTCAGTCACCAAATAGATACATTTCTCCCGCCTCTCTGTCTAGGCAGCTGTCCTAGCTGGCAAACAACCCCTAGAAACACAATTAACCCCTTGAACACTAGTCACCTCTCACAGAGGGGCTACATTTGTCTCATCAGACAAGAGAACTTTGGCCTAAAAGTTCTTCAGGTGCCTTTTGATAAACCATGTGCCCTTTTACTAAGGAGTGTCTTCCGTCTGGCCACTCTACCATACAGGCCCGATTAGTGACTTGCTGCAGAGATGGTTGTCCTTCTCAAAGGTTCTCTTCTCTCTCCACAGAGGACCTCTGGAGCTTTGACAGAGTGACCATCAGGTTCTTGGCCATCTCCCTGACTAAGGCCAATCTCTCGGATGCTCAGTTTTGATGGCCGGCAAGCTTCAGGAAGAGTCCTAGTGGTTTTGGACTTCTTCCATTTACGGATTATCGACCTCGCTTGAAGAAAGGGTGGCCGCATTTGACTCCCGAACGTGCACGGCGATCTATCATTCAGGAATCAAACAAAAGATTGACCAATGTGTGGGTACCTCAAGTGGCACAGGGAACAGGAGAGACAATAGTCACCTCAGCCCCCCCATACACCTTTATATCACTCCATACAATTTCCATTAGATCTACCAACAACTATGTAGTGCCAGGTCCTCCCTGATAGAATACATAGTGATTGGAAGGTATATATCACTGCTATGTAGTGCCGGGCCCTCCCTGATAGAATACATAGTGATTGGAAGGTATATATCACTGCTATGTAGTGGTGGGTCCTCCCTGATAGAATACATAGTGATTGGAAGGTATATATGACTACTATGTAGTGCCGGGTCCTCCCTGATAGAATACATAGTGATTGGAAGGTATATATCACTGCTATGTAGGGCCGGGTCCTCCCTGATAGAATACACAGTAATTGGAAGGATTAGAAAGCTACTCATATTACATGGTTTTGGTAAAAGAAAAGTTGATTGTACAGAAAGTGCATGGTAAGATTGTAAGGTGTATGGGGGGCTTAAATCGGAATCAGTGAACTTAAGAGATGGCAGGACAGAGAGAAAATGGGATTAGGAGTCATGAGAAGACAACAGAGAATGACAGAGACAAGACATTACATAAACTATATTTGTCTCCTTTTCCCCCCATTGCCTTCTTTTTTATTATAATGCTGGCAATGCAGAGCTTCCATTACAGGCTGCAGAACAAAACTGCACTAAGAAAGATAGGTGGATTCAAGGGATCTATCTATTTATTGGATCAATCTATCCTATAACAAAGGGGTCCCTATGGCCACCATGTTGTCTATTTTCTTTTTCAGAACATTAATAAGCGGGACTCTAATACATGGAATGGATCATAAAAGCACTTTGTTTAATTTCACATTTCTTGCCGCAAATCACATACTGTTATAGCTCGGCTCCAGGAAACCCTTGATCAATCAAATTAATAATCGTAACATGATTATGAAAAAAGCTTTTACTGCAGAACACACATTTGCTTACTTCTCAATGAATTTCATTCATCAGTTTAGGTCCCTGTGCCGCACTTTTAGAAGATGCCATTAATTCTTATTAATGGAGTCAGCGCCTTGGTATAACCCCTATTATTCATATGCTAAATGGGTAATGTCAGGGGCATAGTATTGTCTGTGCATAGGACAGAGGCAGACCATGCAGCTTATCTGCTGGCTTTACCAAGAGTGGGTGCCTTTAATATTTTACATCTCACCCAACCAGGATCGAATGTGATAGGCACAAAAGTCTTTTTTTACCCTTTAGAGTAAGAAAATGGGACCTGGTATTGAAGATTTGTGATTCTCAATATGCAGAGGATGAAGCCAGGAATGGCATCCTTATCCATAGCAGTTGTGTAAAGCTAGCAATTCATGCATCATTGAATGATTGATCGCATCGTGGTTACGATCGTTCTGCAAAACCATATGCACCACTTTGGGTGCTTGATCCCTGACCAAAATTTTGCATTAGGATCAAGGGTCCCCATCTAAAGTAATGACAATCGAACAGGGTTTTACCAACATGCTGGTTTCCTGTTAGAATGTAATTTCGTTCGAGCAGGATCTAACACTCAAGGTGGGCATTGTCCGATTCCTAAACGATCGATCATCACAAATGTGCACGGCGATCGTTAGGGAATCGATGTGTGTATGGGTACTTTAAGAGTAAAAACCTGTTGCTTTGTTTTCCATGGCCAAAGCGCAGATTCACTTTTTCAATACATAGAGCAATTTCAATACATTGAGTAATCAATGGTCAAATTCAAGCTAAAAGCTAAAAGGTAAAATCAGGCTTGAAGTATGGTGTGTTAGTTCTGTAGCCTGATGAAGCCAGTGGTTTGAAATAAGTATGTCGGAGCTAGGGACCTGACAAAAGATAATCAGAAACACATGTTGTACAGGATAATCAAGATTGAAAAAAGAATATGCACAATGAGAGAGAGCCAAGATAACATAACAAGACAAAACCTGGGAAGGATGGGGAACAGGGTACAGGGCAGGTACCAGAGGCCTGAACAGGGAATTGGGCATACCCTCTTAACCGAATGCAGAACTGGGTAGGATTCGAGTTGAAGCCTTCTGGCATACCTGAATTAGAGGGGTCTGGTAACCTC
>CM070039.1:68945378-68956678 GCA_036250615.1 Ptychadena robeensis
AGGCGAGCCTAAAGCTCGGACGAGCTAGGCTCGTCTCAACCGCTAGGGAGGTTAAGCTCTGCTGTACAGAGATGGACAGAGACATTGCAATTAATGTTATATTAATGAATAGCAGTACAATCGGCAGTCCATCTCTGGCATACTTATGAAATGTGTCTTTCTCCATTGTACCCAGGCATCTGAGGCTTTGTTAAAGGAGCATTACATCTCTCTTCGAGACCGGCCATTCTACGGACGTCTTGTCAAATACATGGGCTCTGGACCAGTGATTGCCATGGTGAGGATCAACAATCCCATTTATTAATAGAATTATGTACATTGTCCTATCCTTTGGCTTATAACTTAGAGTAATGCTATAATATGTTACACTCATATGTCTGAAGACTCTTTCTATCATAATTGTTTTAGACCATGAAGGGAATTTTAAATGTAACCCATAATATATGAAGTGACATATGATATGTAAACATTCATACATCATGATATGTGCAGGTTTGGCAGGGGCTGGATGTAGTGAAGACTGCTCGTCTTATGATGGGGGAAACCAACCCGGCTGATTCCTTGCCTGGTACCATCCGAGGAGATTTCTGCGTAGATGTGAGCAGGTAAACTACACAGGAATTCTTAGAATTAAGCAGTGGTTCCTGATTGATGGTCAATTCACACTAGTTGTGTTTGTATTGCAGTATCATGTACTAGTGTAAAATGGCCCTTCAAACTTTATTTGAAATACAACTTTATTTGGTTTTTACACCAATCATGCAGAGACATGAATCCTATAAACACACAACAATCATACAGAAACATTCAGCATTAACATAGAGACACACACATTACATGCACTCTACTTACTCTCTGCAGCTAGTTTCTCCATGGTTGGCTTCCTGCTTGTCCCTCCCTCAGCCTTCTAGCTGTGCCTCTGGAATACCTCCACCCCCTTTGGGAACCACTGGAATAAAGTATACATCAAACCCTGTCACTCCTGGCAGGGCAGTATTTACCTTTGGGGATTGGTGGACCGAAACTTTGGGCAGCAGGGGTAGAAGATGTTCATAGGGAGCTTTTATGATCGCGCCCTATCACCCCTGATCACGCTCATAAAGAATGAATGGGGACGCGTTTGAAAATCACGTCTCCATTCATTGAGATGCTTGATGATAGATTGTGTTCCTTCATGTCTATGGACGCGAATCAATCACCCACGATCATCGCACACGTCCACGCCGTGGCTGATCGCTAAAGTGGGGACAAGACTACCTCTTTACATTGTCTCTGTACATTACCCTTTAAAGTAGACAATGTTGTCTCCAGTATCCTATTCTACCATTTATTCTTTTTTTTTTTTAATTCAGTGGTTGTAAGGGGCCACATTTTACAAAAATGATTTAATCGTTAATCAGCCAATGCTGATTGGCTGGCTTTAGCTTTGACTCAGCAGGGGCTATGTCAGACCTCTGCAAGGAGACCACTGCTTCCATACAGGGAGCAAGGTTCCTTGTTTACAGCTCATGTCTGCTTCATGCGTCCTAAAGAAGAGCTTTAAGAAAGGTCCCAGCAGAGACATCAGTGTCCCTTGTAAAGATTTCTCTTTGCTTTTATATCAGTATAGAATTTATTGATACTTGCAGTGACGTAGTCCTCTCAGACTTTCCGCTGTCTACTTGTAAGTCATCTGATGGAAAACACTGTCATACACTTTACACATCTTTTTTCTTCCATCAGGAATGTCATCCACGGCAGCGACTCCACAGAAAGTGCCCAGCGTGAGATTGCTCTGTGGTTTAAGGAGGACGAGCTGATCTGCTGGGATCACAGTGCCGAGAGCTGGATCTATGAGTAATCCAATGAGAAATATGTGGGAACTGCTACAGAGTACAAGGTGGATTGTTCCCATTATATATTTTTTTAAAAATCATAAAAAAGTGGGTAAACTGTAATGGAGGGCAAAGTAAGGGGTTAAGCTTTATAAATTGGATGCTGGGGAGCCCCATAATGCACTTATTCTGTCCGTCCAATCAGCATCTAGTCGGGGTACAGGCTCTGCCATGACTGTACCTCTGGCTCTCATATTTTTATAGAGCTTTAACCCTTTCTTGTATGGGATTAACGTTTTGTCTAAAGTTACATAAACACACTACGTAGCCCTATTTAGTTCACCGGCATAAATGAGTGGCTAGTTCTGCTGATTGCCCCTTGTTTACACCCATAGCAATATAAGGAAAATCAGAACCACTTTAGCCTTTAACACAGTGGTTCTCAACCTTTTTAGGTCCATGACCCCCCAAGTGACGTCATTAACCATCACTTACTGTATTTGGAACGCTAAAGCGCCAGTGGGGAGTGTCCATTTCTGCTTGTAAGTAGCAGCTCTGATGCTTCCAGTGAACTCTGTGACCTGTAAAATGGTTGTTCGACCCCCAAGGGGGTCCTGACCCACAGGTTGAGAACCTCTGCTTTAATAGATATTATCTTGGGTTTCTGTTTATAAGGAAACTGGGGCTCTTCATATGTATTGGTGCTGGGACGACATCTGAAAACTTGAATATATTTGAATGTAATTGTTAAAGTGCTTTTTATAAACCACAGATTTGGCGAAGACTTGTGGTAGCCGTCTGGGATATATTGTAAGTCCATTTGTTTCCCTAGCTTTTGATAAAGAAGGCTTATCACCACATAATTCTTCAATTCAATTACCCCAATTCTTTGATGTTAATCTATCATTCTAGCCCCATTGGGTGCAAATCAAAGGGTCCCCACTGGTGTTCCTTCTTGCTGCACTGTCCCTCCTCCATTTGTTGGAGCATTTGGAAAAACTAGGTTGTTAGGGGTGTGTAATAGCGTGTGATCTTATCCTAGCCATGAGCAAACTGAGGCCCGGGGGCCAAAACCAGCTCTTTAGTCTTTCAATTGAGCCCTTTGTCACCTTGTTGTAAAGACGCTCTAGCTCCCCTCTGCTTGTTCCCTGGAATAAGTGGAGATAATGGCTGGAGGATGATTGTTCGGGTCTTCTAATGGCCGTAGTTTTCCTGCAATAGAATGTTTACAAAAGCTTCTCTTTATTAATATTGCTTAATATATATTTTCTTTTTTTTACATTTCCTGTCAGGGCTATGAGAACTAAGAATACCTATGCTGGGTGTCCCTTACAGGCTCTTGCTCCAGTCCTTCTGTCAAAATAAAAAAAATCCATTATAACCCACAAGTCAAAAAGTTTGCCCACCCCTGTCTTCTACCTCACAGAATACAGTGCTCAGACATGACCTGCCAATCATTAGACCTGATCACTATCATGGGGAAGGCGATCAGGGTAACTCAAAAATAGAGGAAGCAAGCCCCAAAAGGTCCAAAGTTGTGACAGATGAACAGCCAGCCGGAATGAGAAGTATCAGTAGGTTGGAGAAGACTTTATTTGGTTGAATAGCTTATTTTCCTTCACTGTTTAGGTCTCAGGATGGGGATTTGTTGGGTTGATAAAGGGTCAGATCTTCTTTTAGGTTATTGACCCATATCTGTTGCCGTGTTTTGTTTATCAGAGAAGGTTTCAGCGAGAAGAAAATTATAATCTTCACTGATGAAGTCACAACTAGCAATAAACAACCCTGAATGTTGCCAGAAAAAAAAAGAGTGGAGTTGCGCTTCAAATTAAGCCTTAAAATCCAGCATTTTGTCTATACGCTTTATTAGCAGCTAGCCATGTCCATATGCCTCAGCATATTAGATGCAAGATATAGGAAACTATAAGAGGAAGGCTGCTCATCCAATTGGCAGCCGCCCAAAAACCGCACTCGTTTCGTTCCACTGTGTGCGGCGGTTGTCAACCATTGACTACCACCCCGATGTTATGCATATGGACAACTGGGCGAATAGTGACTGCGGAATGCTGGTCAGCCGCAGTAGTCTGAAAACAACGCGTGTGAATGCAGCCTTGCACAAAGCCAGCGATTCACTTTATCTAATTGAGTCTTCGGACACCTCTCAATGTAAGGGAGTAGTAGGGGAACGTTTGCAATGTGCATCTGACACCTCAATATCCCAAAATCATTTGCTAAAACTCATAGAAACATCATTTTCAACTACTGATGAGTCTCTAAAATGCTACATTGCATACTGCAAGCTCGAGCACTAATGTCATTGCTCACTTGATAATAGAATGTTCTTAAAATGCAGAAGATAGTAAAGCTGAAAAGATGAGATTTAGACTGATGTTTGTCTTCCATCCAGATGCTGTTAGGTAATTGTAATTTTACTGTTGTATATTGCAGTGCAATGTGAGCTCCTCTTACATGGTCAGGCCCACTTCCTATTCACAAACCCTGTTATTAGGATTTTACATGGGGGAGGATGATATTGCTCTCCTTCCGATATCCTGGAATATACAGAACAGTGGAAACCTCTTTTTTATACTATTGAATTCCTCTGGAAGGGTTCCTTATGCTTGGCATTCCCCCAAAATATAGATTGTGATGTAAAAGTATGATTAACCCAGGAGTAGGCAAACTTTTTGACTCATGGGCCACATTGGCTTCTCAAATTAGATAAAAGGGCCAGACCAAGAGCCTGTAATGACTGGACCCTCCATAGGTGTGCCGATTCCATGCATGGCCAGCATCACTAATGAATCTTTTTTTAATTTCCTGCACCAAAAAAAGCTCATTCATTGCAATGAGCAGAGACTATGCATACAGACTGCCTGTTGTCACCATGAGGATGCTCCCACAATCGCATGATCATGTCACTGCATCGTCCCCAAGGCAACGTTTGGACGACTCTAGGCATTCAGTGCACTCATGGCAGAGAACAAGTGCAGGGGAGCAACACCGTGACTAAGGGCCGGAAAAGAAAGCTAAAGGATGCAGCCCCTGGGCCTTAGTTTGCCCACCCCTGTTCTCACCTTCAGATGATAATGTGCTCATATTTGGACAACTTTTCTGTTGTACTTAGTATTGAGAACTGCAAAAGTAAACCCAGCATCCGTGATAATATCTTGTAGCAGAGAAACTGCCCAATAATCTTACAAATACAGATAGAAGTGGATCATGGCATAAGCACATCACCCAAAATTCCCACTTGAATAGACAAGGGTGAGGGGACGGCCACTTAATATGTAAAAGCAATAGATTTATTATACACAGTGCAAAAAATTAAGTAATGACCATCATATCAATCAGACACAATGTGCAATGTTGCAGATGTACACATCTCTACATGTGCGTTTCGTTAAAGACTTCTTCAGGGAGTACGATATGTAAAACAAACAGCCAACACAAGGGGTTCAGTCATACTGAATAACCAAATCCACATAAAAGTGGACACAGACCCTCAGGGGTTACTTCCATATAGGGTGGAAAGACATGATTTCTGAAGATGGCGTCCCCCATGGTGATCTGCGTAACAAGACCGACCCAAACCATCAACTGATCATGTTTACCAAAGTAAGTGTATTAAAAATCTATCTTGTTGTACGCAGGATCCCACGGCATTTATGTGGTTAAAGTCTGTCTCTCCATTCCCCACTGGTGTCAGTGCGGACACCAATCTTGAGAAATCGGGTCTTTCCACCCTATATTGTTCTATGGATGTGAGTAACCCCTGAGGGTCTGTGTCCACTTTTATGTCGATTTGGTTATTCAACAGGTTTGTTTTATGTAGATTTGACCTATGAAACTACAAATGTCAGCAGTCCAGGACTCACCCGTATAAATAGCCAAACTCTTAACAACAAATTAAATGACCATCTCAAGATCTGAGTATAAGCTGAATTGTCATATTATTTTCAATGGTACATGGGCACAGCATTTACATTTGTCCTTCCAGGCACGGGTTATATTCACACCTCTTTAAGCAGCGGTCACATTAAAGTGGCACTCCAAAGTTGATAGTTGGACCAACTTTTTATTTATAGTCTGTGTCACATTGGTGATGTTCCCTAACTTCCTGTACTCGGTGACATTGCTACCAGTAGAGGAAGTTAGGATGAGTCCTGTCACTGGTGACACAGCAACTGGAAGATTCTACCTCTCACTACACTATCCAAAAACATGTTTGATTTGAAGGGTCTGTATTTCATCTACAGTTCCAATTCACCTCAATATGATAACTTGCATCCAAAGACAAGAAATAAATACATCCAATAAACTAACCTGATGGTTTATTAGTGTTAAGGGGGTGTTGCCGTGTTTTCCCAAAAGTAAGACTTTTAGGTGCAAAACATGCACTAGGTCTGATTTTTGTTTTTACTTAATAATAAGTAATTTAACCTCCTTAGACTGAATTTCTGTACTGATCGGTACAGTGTGTTTCATGTAAAATTAGTTTATTATATAGAATGGCCACTAGGTGTTACTATATCTTTGTTTCTGCTCCAGCTCCAGAATGGTTTTTTTTAATTATTATTTTGCTGGAGGCGGCATTCACCCGCGCTGCACATTGTGTGTACCCGAACACAGGGACCTGACGGTGCTTTCTGGGCTGCTGACAGTTGGTAGCTGTCTAGAGGCGGGTCAAATACAGCAGCTATTTCTTGGGTAGGTCTTATTTTTGGGGTAAGGCTTATATTAGAAGCAGAGGGGGAAAACGCAGCTAGATCTTTAGGGGAAACACAGTACTGACCTGCATTTCACATGCATCCCAAATCCATGCAAAAAATTGTAAAACACCAAGTGTATGACACGTGGTCCTGACTCCTGACATGTGCTCAGCCCTTATGATGAACTTGATATTCCTTTGTAATAACGGTCTACAGATTGTATGGGGGGGATTGGGTGTGACAAACTGTCCGCTATGCTGTTTACAGGGATCATAAATGTTTCTTTTTGTATAAAATGATTTGTGTCTGGAGCCTTTTTTGAAGGACCAGTCAACAAAGACACCTCCCCCCCCCCCCCCACCTCACTGGTGGTGAGGATTTTCATACAGTTAGAACAAGGGGGGGGGGGGTCATATATTTTGCAATATATGTAGCGGGAGTTAAACCCCCCCCTTGTTCTAACATGAATGTTTCTTTGTTTTCTTTTGTCCTTTTTTTATAATAAAAGCAATTCCACCAAATTTTCCCTGTTTATTTATTTATATTTAATTTATAAGAAAATTGTGTCCCAAAAGATGTCAGATAAGATTCCGAAATTTTCACTTTCTGCCACAAGATGGCGCCTGGAAAGCAAAAAAGCAGCATGTAAATGGTCAACTAAATTAAGCAACATGTCCAATTACTTTTTAATCGATGTTCTCTTCGATGTTGATCACTTTTAGTCGATCGTACCAGGTGGGCAGGAATCGATTCTTGATCATTGTAATCGGAATAAATTTTGGGTCGATTGATTGGAAACATCAAATGGTGTATGGCTGCTTTAAGGCTAAAGCTCCACTTGGGCGCGAATGCGGCACGTATATTTAGCTCCCATAACCCACAATGAGCCTGTTTCTGCCGTGCGGGTGCGGAAGCAAATACTCTGCTTACCGTGTTTTTTTTTTTTTCATGGGCGCACTGTACTACTGCGAAATCTATGGCTCAAAAGCTATAGACTATTAAGGGACTAGAAAAAAATGTGCCTGATCCTGACGGATACCTGCTTTCCGCTAGTCTGTAGTGGAGCCTTAGCCTTAAGGTGGCCATACAGTTAGATATGCAGCTGAGTAACTTCATTACTTTGAAAGGGGACCAGCATCCTCATCCCCTGTAAATGCCGGCACACAAAGGTTGCGCGGCCAATTCTCGGCACGACCAGCCATGCATGATGACATCATCATGCGTGGTCAATCTGCAGCAAAATCTACAGAAAAACTAGACATCTATGGTGAGCTTTAGTCTATGTATAATCTGTATGCTGATATAGACATTTCACAGTCTCATTGGCCACCTCTACCCAACACCAAGGAACCAATAGAGAGATGGCGCACACAAGGGTTCAGCGTCTGATGGTTTTGTATTACATTTATTACATACATAACAATTACATAGTGTTCATGTCACAAGGGGGGAGAGCAGAGAAGCAGAGAGCGTTATTGATACAGCTGTCTTTACATAATGCCACCAATAAAACCAGAGGACGGACGACACACACTGCGGAGTTTACAAGCCTTGGAGCGCCCCCTTGTGACACTCTCTTTACATACATCACCGCTGCTGTAAGGTAGAACGCGCCGCTAAGAGCCAAGCTTGGAATACTTTTGCTGGCTGGTCAGAATGTGCTTTGTTATTGTTTATCTCGGTTTTAGCCCCGGAACTCCAGAAGAGCCGCAGCAGCTGGCACTGGAAGCAATCTGGCAGTGCAGGAGATTGAGGATCACATGCAGGGAGGTCATGTAGGGAAGTAGCACTTGTGGATTAGATTGGTTGTGTCCCAGCACTGCCCAGAGGTGTATTACTGTGAGATGAATGAGTGAGGCGCTCATGTCGGCCATTCTAAGTCTTTGATGCCAGAAAGAAAGGTTCATTTCCCCATTACTGGTCCATCCAGCAACTCCCCATCCTCCTTGTAGGGTGACAACTCTACCTAGCGACACTGAAAGCCAGAGTGTCAGCACTGTGTTTTCTGCAGCTCTACCACAATGTCTCTTTGCTGGAGGTTTTCAACAATTGTACAACGTTCAAACTAAAATTAGCATTGTGTGTGTTGGTCGGGGCGATTGTATTCAATGAACATTTTTATATCTGACTCTTTCCTGTGTTCTGTGATTGAAACTAAAAACTGTGATTTTAGTCCTATTCCGATCGGACCTTCCATGTGGATCTACTTCGGATTCACTTACAGTCGGTGCCTGATCAAGATCGGAAATCGATTGTACTAAAATCGAACCATGTATGCCTAGCTTAACAAGGAAGACTTGAAGTGACTGACAGCACAGTAGAGGCCACCCAATTACAGAAAACGAGTTCGGGTGCCAGAAGTGGCACTTGGAGCCTTCTCTGTGGGCACGCAAAAGAACTGCAGCCTATTGGCTCTCAATGCTGTCAGTTCTCTTCCCCTCTCTTCTGATTGCACACAGTGCCCCATACCCTCTGCTTTTCTATCTTATAAGAAAGTAGTGTGTGTGTTTACATGTTTCGTGTGTGTATATGAGTTGTGTGTGTGTGTAATTCAGGTTATATCGCCATGCCGGCACTTTGAGATAAGTAAGTGGGGTTTGGGCACTCGGGTCTCTAAAAGGTTCGCCATCACTGGATAAGAAGGATGTCAAGGTTGGGCTGAGACTTTGTCCAAATTATTAACTTTGGTGCACTGTGTTGGAGTCTGATGTAGTGTGCCGGTATTCTGAATCAATAATAAGCATGCAGTGACCTGCGCTGGCGCCTGGTTCTGGGATACAGACCATAAGTGTGATATTTTGTGACCCCCCGGACATGGCAGAAGCTGCAGGCTCACACACCCCTCGTCTTTTACATTGGGCGCTGTGCAGTCACATGGACAAGATGGTCGCTTCTCTACTCTCTCCACGCCGGGTCTGCGATGTGGAAAAGCCCTCACCAGGTAGGTACATTTCCCCCACACCTCTGATATTGCTCCTCACCATTGCTGTGTGTTCATGAATATGGATGGATCCTTCACAACAATTTAGTGCAAGTAATTGAATTTGACTTTAAGACTCTAGCCATCCCCTATACAGCAGCATTAGAAGAGGGAGGGGCAGCACTGGCAGCCAATCAGTTGTAGGGCAAGCTATGGTTTTGGCAAGTTGGAGGATGTGCAAGTGATCTAATCAGTCTGCTTCTCATTTCACTGTCCAGTCCCTGGGAGAGGGACAAGATATATAAGGTGTTACGTAAGCTGCCATAAACGTCCCAATTTACCTGCGATCGATCATTTAAGCGATCGTGGAAAACAATTGCAATTAGGAGATCGATTGTACAGTGCACTATATTGCGTTATCAATTTATCGCCAATCACCGCGATCGATCATTAGGACAGTGAGAGATCAACCATTCTCCACCTTTTAGATCAGAAATGATGTAATGTGGGTGGGAAGCCAACAGGTCAATCAATCGATAGGAAAGATCACATGTCTCCATTAACCTCCTGGGCATTACAGGCTTTTCATGCCATTAAAAGCCGTTTCCTGGGCAATCATGGCGTAGTACACTGTACTCCTCCGTGCCATCCCGGCTCACCACACACCGCCGGTGTCAAATAGACGCTGACGGTGTGGGCAGGGGAAACTGCACAGGGCTGCACACACAGGCACAGGAATAACATGTTTTATTTTCCATGATGGCAGCAAAGGGCTGGAAAGGGATTGTCCCAGCACGTATGACATAATCTAATCCCAGCAGAGGGACGCTCAGCCCCCCAAACACAGGGAAGTATAAGCCCCCTCAACATGTTTTCAGCCAACTGTAGTGCAAGCAGGCACAATGTACGTGAGTGTGGCAACTCTGCTCTTAGTTCAGGAGCAGTGCAGCATTGTTACCACCCCAGTACAAGAAGCTGCAATAGGTAGACTTCAATGATGGGGTCATCTGGAATTTGTGGACAATCCATGATTTTTTCAAACAAGGGAACATGGAGAAAAGTGGCGTAATATACATGCGGACCCCTTAATTCTTACAGAAAGGGTAAGCCTCTTCTAGTAAATGTGTATCTAATAAATGAGGGAGAAATGGATAGGCATCAAAGCAGAGAGGCTCACAAGCAATATAGAAGTCCATCCTACAACAGATCCAGGAGCATGGCGGTGACATGGTGGTGACCGTCTTCCACGCGTTGGCATCAGAGACGATGGGCAGAGGGTATTTGTTGTATCACTGGGGAGAATCCAATACATTGGACCTGGCGGTGGCTTCGGCGGGCACTGGATGGCAGTGCTGGGAACATTAGATATACGAAGAGGAGGTCCAGGAGCTGCGCCCAGCTCTCAGTCTTTGTTTTCCAGCGGGAGCGGAGAAGCAGGAGGCGTCTTGGCATTCTGGGAAAAAGGCGAAGGGTTTACTCCGGGACATACGACACTTGCCACACGATGATGTGGCTTCTCTCTGCCTTCGATAGCACCGGCTTGTTCTGGTTGCCATCATCTCCCGAGTGTTCTTCCGTCTCGTCATCTTCCCCGTCCCCTGAAGGAAAAGCATTGGTATTACCCCACATGTCTTGTTTCAGCTTTGGTGAGAGATAATGAGTTAAATAATAACGATGAGGCATATAGCAGTTTCTAGATGCTCCGCAAAATAGTTGGCTGTGCCCGTCCGTAGAGGACCTATCAATCGCTTTTGTACTAATGTCCCTCATAGCCCCTCCTCTATGATGACGCAGTTGGACAAAGAGGGAGAGGGGAAGGGGTTACCCTCAGTGGGGACTTTTCATTGGCAGATC
>CM070039.1:68960464-68975512 GCA_036250615.1 Ptychadena robeensis
TGTCCAATATCGTTTACAAAGGGGATGGGCGATCTAACCCTTTGAGCACAGAGTCAACCAGTGCCTCCTCCCCCTATGATGACGCAGCACCAAGGCGGGACAGTGGTGCTGCTAGACCAGCGGTGGCCTACTGAGTAGATATGGAGGACCACAAGTGCGGCCCTCGGGATCACTAAAGGGCTGCACATAACATTTTTTACCTATACTGACTTGTATAAAGGTGCCCATACACCTTTAGATCTCTCTGTCAGATATACTTTAGATCTATCAACAACTACGTAGTGCAGGGTCCTCTGTGATTGAACACAGGTAGACTTGATGGTTTAAATGTCCCTCATATTACATGGTTTTGGTAAAACAAAAGGAAATCTTAAGGAAATCTGACAGAGATATCTAAAGGTGTATGGGCAGCCTAAGCATTTTGTTTATGAAAAATGACAGCAGGCAGAGCTAGAAGACATTATTTTCAATGTTTTTAAAGAAAAAATACTTGTTTAAATAATACTGCAAGCAATTAGGGAAGACTGTAGTATAGAAATGCACATTTTGTGTCATATACCACACATTTTGTGTCATGTCGTCATAGGTTATGTGCCTAATAGATATCATCAAAGCCTTTGATGATATCTATGGGGCACATAACGTGTGGCGCAATATATATTATACAATCACCCCCTGTTCATTAGTGGAATAGTAGGAGCATAGGTACTCACCTGTCTTCTGATCCCACACCAACACTAGATAAGAGGAGAAGCGAGAGACTTAAGCAGGGTAGAGACAGCTCGATATGCGAGCCGTCCGATGTACCCTGCAGCAGAGTGATGACGTCATCACGCTGCTGTCAGATATCGGCTGAGCTGGGGAGACAGTTCTGCTCTCCCCAGCTCAGCCGAGCTTTGCCTGGAGACCAGCGGTCACTATGCAAAGCATCGGACATCGGCTGTATTTACGGTCATGTCCGATAAGGCTATTTTCGAGCGGGATTGATTTGACACGCTCGTAAACAGCAATGGGGGCAGATTATATGGGTCAGATAGATGGCCGTGAGTGTGCATGGCGCTCGAAGCCGCAATCGATTTGGCCCATATCTGTACCCTGCTTTACTCAGGCACCTTCTGGGTCCCTGATTGGCTTTTAGGTACACCTATCTCGTAAGTGTATCGCCCCTCCTCCTCTTCCCACTCTTAGAAATTCCTGTCAGCAGGGGAGTGGACAGGTGAGTTCCTATGCAACAACAGTTAGGTTTCGGGGGGCAACAAGTGGAGGACTGAGGAGGGCCGCCATTGAACGCCCAAAGGGGCCCCAGGTTGGGCACCTGGGTGCTAGACTCATTTACTCCTCTAACAGCTCCTCATCTGCCTCTCCTCTCTCTGCTGGCTTCCAATTGTCCAGAGAATTAAATTCAATGTTCTGTGCCTTGCTTTTTTTTTTATATTCCACACCTCCTGTCCCACTTACATCTCCAACCTGGTACACAAATACACCCCTAACCGCCCCCTCCAGTGATCTACTAATGACATCCCCACTCATAACCTCATCACATACGGGGCTTTAAGCCTTCTCCAGGGCCCCTCCTACTCTCTGGAACTCTCTCCCTCGCCCCATCTCTCCTACCCAACTTCTCACTCCTAACATCACCGCCATGCCAGTCCCCCGCCCCCCCCCCACACCTATTGTATACTCTGATCCCTAACCTATTACCATATTTTTCGGACCATAAGACGCACTTTTTCACTTTGGGGGAAAAAGTGCCTGCTGGAGGAGCTGTCAGTTGACAGATGCCAGCCGGTGTCCGGCTCACCCATTTGTACTGTATAATTGCCTATGCCAGCAGAGCTCAGAGCCCTGCTGGCATAAGCAATGAAGAGAGGCATAGATAAACTGCCATCTGTTCTCTCTCCCTCTGTGGAAACTGCAATCACTCTGCAGCTCCCACAGACACAGTAACAGCCGGAGAGGACAGCAGAGGAGAGGAGGGACTCTGCAGCTGTTGGCCCTCCTCCTGCCGATCAGTGTGACCATTGAGATGACATCCAAAAAATTAGCTGCCCAGTTAACCAAATCTCAGACTGACAGGCGAAGGGATACTATTGCAGTGTTAGGGGGTTTGGGTTAGGGGCTTCAGGTGAGGGGTTAGGCTGAGGGGTTTGGGGTTTAAGGTGAGGGGTTCTGGGAGTAAAGGTGGGTTTACACATGTAGATTTTTTCTTCAATTAACTTGCTAATTCATTTTTTTTGTCCTATGTCGTTGTTGAACATCGTTCGTTCATTTATCCAATAAAACATTCGATTTTTCATTTGTCCATCCCGATATCGAATGAAAATACATAATGGCCAGAATGGTTTGTTCTTTGTTGATCGAACGAAAAAATCTACAAGTGTAAATCCACCTTAAGGGATGTGTGATTCTGCAGGTTAGGGCTTCTGGGAGTAAAGGCTGCCATACACGGCACGGATTCGTGCCGGATTCTGGCGCGATGGATTCCGGGCGCGTGCACGCGGATCCATCGTGCCGGAATCCCCTGCAGCCCACCTTGCCCGTCCGATCGCATCCGATGGATCAGGGGCACAGAATCGGATCCGAGGAAGAACCAACCTGTTGGTCTTTTCGGGTCCGATTCTGCTCTGATCAGGGGGCGTTGCGGTCAGGGAGGCGATCCATCGGACACGGATCCCTCCCGGATCCGGCCGTACAAGGTGGGCTGCCACGATCGGATTCCCTAATTGCCTAATCGTTCTCACCTGAGGATCCCGGCGGAATCGCCGGAATCGATCGGGTGAGTGATCGATTGGCAGGGGAATCCATGCTGTGTATGGCTAGCTTTAGGGTGCGTACTTTGGGGGTTAGGGTGGGTACTTTGCGGGTTAAGCTGGCCATACACGTGTCGGATTCCATGGCCAATTGATCACTCACCCAATTGATTCCGGCGATCTCAGCGGGAATGGGAGCTGCAATCCATCAGCCAATTAAGAGGATCCGATCACTGCATACCACCTTGTCCGAGTGATCGCGTCCAATTGATCGGGGGCTCAGAATTGGATCCGACAGAGAACCAACATGTATTGCCACCAGACGCCAAATATGTACAAAATCCAGGTTAAGTAACGGACTAATGATGTCCTACAGGGGCTCAAAAATCCTCAGCACCAACAAAACTATTTCTTTCGTTTTGACTCACCAATACGGAAGTCGATGTATCCTTCTCCTCCACTTAATACTAGAACATTCTTTAGTTTTTGTTCCTCGGTTTCTGCAGATGGGGTGCCTGGGTTCTCAGATGGACTGTCCAGGATGCTGCCATTCAGTGTGGCGAGAACATTACCTACAAGACATACAGATACAGAGATGTTCAGCATTCATTCCTGTAATACCAACACATGGCTGAACTTTGCACAGTACAAGCACAGTACACAGAACTTTGCACAGTACAAGCAACTACACTATATACATTAGATTGTCAGCTCCTTTGAGAGACAGTGATATGACTATATATATACTTTGTAAAGAGCTATGTAATATGTCGGCGTTATATAAATACGAGATAATAATAATAACATATTGACAATATTATTGGGACATGTGTACAGTATAAAAATAAGTTCTCAGGAGCATCAGCTTCATCCTAACTCAGGGCTTCTTACCACATTGGCGGTTGGCTGTGGGGCGGCACGTTTTTTTTACCATACATTTCAATGCAAAGAGAATTAATTGACGCGGTTAAAAATCTTGTCCACACATGATTTTTGACCACATCCATTCATTTCAGGTGCAATGTAAAGCATCAGCTGCTCTAAAACTGTGGAGACGTGTTCTCTGGAGGTACCATTCACACTTCACTGTCTAGGTTTTGGCAGATTCAGGAGAACTGGACTAACCTGCAAGTGTAACGTTTGGAGAATAATGCTAGGCATACACATGCCGATAAGCGGCCGATTTTAATCTGACCGACGGGCGTGCGCACTCGCGCCGTCGGTCAGGTTAAAAATCGGCCGCTAATCGGCATGTGCCCACATGGGGCGACAGATCCCTGTCGCCCCACAGCTCGGCCGGCCAGAGAACGGACATGTCTGATAATCTCTGGCCGGCGCGAGCCGATGGAAGCCGATGCCATAAGCTGCAATGAAGACGGCGTCTCCATCGCAGCTTATGGCCGGCACACAAAGTGTGCCCAGCCGATTGAAGGGGCCCCATAATGCAACGGGATGCTAACGTGATGACGTCATCACGTTAGCATCTCGGAACACATCGGAGTAGGTCGGTCTGACCTACTCGGTATGTGTATGCCCAGCATTAGGGAATCGTGAGGTTGCTTTTCAGGGTTTGGGCTTGACCTCTTGTTTCCAGTGAAAGGAGCTTTTGGATAATTTTGTGCTCAACTCAGTGAGAACTGTTTAGAGGTGCCCTTTTCTGTTCCAACAGGACTGCACACTAGTACACTAAGCAAGGAGTCTTCAGAGAGACCAGAGTTAGTGGTGTGAAGGAATTTCAAGGACTTACATGTGTACAATGTCAGACCTCAAACATCCTCTTCTGGAAGAATGGTCAAACATTGCTATAATCACACATCAGGGTTTGGTACATGGACACCCACGAAGCAGTCGAGGGTGTATATTAGCAATGTCCAAAAAAAAAGTGTTTAAATTTCAAGAATGATATGTACATAACAATGGGTACATTTAATACAAATATGTATGCATAAACCACAAGCTTATAGCTCAGGTGTTCGAGCTTGGTCTACTCAATAGATGGATGAGGGAGTAGGGACCATCCAAAGGTGGTAGTTGCCAACCCAACCCGACGTACGTTTCGTCGATGGACTTCCTCAGGGGATACAGGCTGGTTGGATTGTGTAAAGTCTGAGTATACAGAAAGAGTTGACATGGATATCAGCCCATGAGTCCAATATAATGGGGAGTGTAAAGGTCAAAATTATTTTAGTGTGGTACTCACTTATGTTCGAATCAGATAGAAGTGCGGGGCATAGATGTTGAAGCACATCTGCTGCTGCAGTGGGAGTCCTCCCCCAGAACGGAGAAGCATAAAACCGGCCGCCACCTGGCGCGCCTGGTTATAAAGTAATCATCTAGAAGAGGATAGGATTAAGTATATATAATGAATAGGGTTTTATGGGCTGTCCTAGGACATGCCTTAAGGAGTGGATGGTCGGGAATGCAGGAGATTAAAAGGAGAAAGAAGTGGGGAAGGTGCCCAATTCCCTCTATATAGTGTCCAAAGGGTATAAGTGTATATGTGCATGAAGGTGAGGAGATAGGAGGTGTGTAGGGGTGAAAAAAATTCACCAATTAAACAGGTGATGTCAGGGGCAGGAAGTGATTAGGGGAAACAGAAATAGTGTCCAAAACAGGAGGGGGTGAAGTGGTGTATATTTAGTGAGGGTGTTGAAGCCACGTGGACGAAGTACGTCCTTTAGGTGATATCTGATCCAACAGAAGATATAAGATGGTTACCAATTGGAAGAGTATAAAGTAAATAGTTAGAAACGGCTCACCCTCGTGCCCCCCATGCAGTGCCATGTAGGGAAGGTTGACCAAGGTAACAATAGCTTACATGTATGAGGTAACGTCAAGGTATGGTCGGTGAGGGCTAGATCAAGCCCTTAGTAGCTGTAACAGGTAGATGGTATAAGCATAAATGGGTCTGGATGAATTATAGCCAATAACAATGGCGTGAAACAAGCATGACACTTACTGTGGTAGGAGGGTGGCGTGGGGTAGGCGAGCCGAGCCTGGACACACGTGTAGGCAGCACCGGTGTTTCATGGTGGATGGACAGTCTGCTTAAATGCTTCTCCGCCGGCGGGTGGGCGGGCCCTGGCCGGCGGCGCCCCCCCCCCAGGGCCGGCGCGCCGGCACTTGACAGTGTGCGCCGCCGATACCGGACCGGTGACGTCACCAGCCCGCGCCCGTCCCTCCGATGTGCGGACGTGGAGAAGCATTCCCAGGTACCATAGAAACCTGGACCTGGGAGGGGGCGGAGGCGGAGACCGCAGAGCAGGAACCCTCAGGGGGTTGCGCCAGGCGTGACTCCATCCAATGTCCCCCCAAACTGCCAAACACCCCCCAACTAGGAGGGGGGTGACTGGCAGTGTGTTCCTCTAGGAACCGTCCCCCAGAATAAGGGGGGGCCCGGTGGGCCACAGAATTGTGGCCGCTTGGCGTCTGCAACGGATGGGAGGGGCCATGCCCATTGCTCACGTACTGAAAATAATAAATAAAACCGTGTTTCGGACAGTAATAATGAGGTAACTGGACAAGAGGCCCCAGGCTCGAACACATGACCTGAGATAAAGGCGCAGTGTGGCGAGTTAAAGGTTATAATACATAAGTGCCGACAAAATATATACATGGTAATGCAATCGAAATAAGGATCTTATGACCAAAGTCACAAAATATGGTGAGCCAGGTTATACGTCATTTAGAGCTGCTATATCATATGTGATACGGGTATCATATTGTGTAATACTATATATACATTGTTGTAATCGACAGGTTAAATATCAAAAGGGGCAAATTAAGGCTCATATGGAAACCAAATCCTGCTATCAGGAGGAGGGAGATCGGGGGAGAATATACATAGCATTGCCCATAAGTACATGGGATCTCTATTAGGGTGGAGACAAGATAGAAACTGATGAGAGGAACAAGAAGGGATGGATTGAGAAGATGTGCCTAGAAGTCAGGTGTGTAGAAAGCTTTTGTAGCTTTGGTACTCATTTAGTCCCGGTGCTCGGGTAGCATTCAGGGTATAAATCCAACGCGTTTCTTTTTGTAAAAGAAGTTGGTTGATTCTCCCCCCTCTGGACTGGGGGTGTACTCGATCCAAGATAAGGACCCTAAGACAGTCAACCTGATATCGATGTTATAGTGCCACATGCCGCCCGACTGGAGTAGTAAGATCTCCAACTGTTCCTGTTCTTAAATGTTCTGAAAATCTCTGTCTCAATTGTCTTTTAGTTTTCCCCACATAAAAGGCTTAAACATTGCTGTACATTGCTAATATACACCCTTGACTGCTTCGTGGGTGTCCATGTAATAAATCTGTGATTTTAATCTATTACCTGTTTACATTAAATGTGAAGCCGTTAAAGTCCCCTCGCTCTGGCAATTTGCTGCTGGGGAAATTTTCTGTTCTCCCTTATTAGTATTATACTTTGGGATGTTGGCTTCCCCAATGTGAGAGAGTATCTCTTTTTCACAACACACATTGCCTGCAGGAGTTGAGCAGGTTTGTTACAGTACCAAGAAGTGGACCCTCCACTAACTTCCTACCACATGACCATATAGAGCAAATATAACATTTTTCTAAAGCTGACAGGGGTTCTCTCCTGGTCCCACCCCACCTTTTTCAGATATCATGCTTGGTGACAACTGGCACGAGTGGGTGGAAAGCTTAACAGTGGTTTGAACAGGTTAAAAATAAAGGTTATTACACTTTATCTCTGCAGTCTATTTAAATATTCTACAATCAGTAAAGGGATCTGGGGTGAGGAGTATGTTTTAATTGTGCTTAAGAGAATTTGAGAATATGTTTTGGAATAGTAACTTGACCAGGTCAGCCATTAAATTGGCATGTAGCCAATGTAACCTCTTTAAAGCAACACATTTAGGAATCCCAAAACAACATTGCAATGCCAGGAGGACAGCGGTGTAAAAAAAACAATAGATGGATGCCAGCAATATGTTCCATTGTAAGATCTTTGGACAGTGGTGGGTTTGCATCATATGGGACTCAATACAGCATTCAGTATGTTCCAACCAAGTTCCTTATACTGCATGGGGTGTAAAGATGGTCAGTAAATTTATACACTAGTAGGCAAATGTATGCAAACTGATTGTAAACTGAAATTTAGCCAATAAGCCAAATAGCTCAGTTTAAGTCTGCACACAACTTGCATACATTTTCTAATGTCAAAATGTTGGTATCTCATTGACCATCTCTAATGGGGAAAATGCTTAATGGAACCACAAAGTCATAACAATAGCTCTTTATATGTACCATATTTTTTGGACTATAAGATTACTATACAAACAATGGGAAATTCCTAAGTGTCTTATGGCCTGAGAATTTTTTAAGTAATGTATCTACTGGACAGTGGGAAGAAGGAACCCAAAACCAGAAACAATTCCCCCTGGAGAGATTCCCGGGGCAAGGGGACTTTAACGGGCACTAATATCAAACAGAAAAGTTATGTGTAAAGATAAAACATCTATAGCATATTTATTATAAGTATTAGTTAAAATCATAGAGCATAGTATTGTTGGCTGACATGGATACATCGCACAGGTGGGATATAGCAATATCCCTGAATCTAGTCCATACAGTACAAAACCATATACAAAAATAACCACAGATAACGAGCATATTCAAAAAAATTTGTCAGGATAAGGGATCCTGTATCAGACAGGGTCCACCCCAACGCGCGTTTCGTGTGTATACTTCTTCAGGGGGTATCTTTATCCATGCCATATGTGTATGGGCAAGTCAATCAATGAAAACAACAGCCAACAGCCCCCAAAGGGGCCTTAATGGGTGAAGAACGAGGGGCCAAGCAAAGGCCCGGCAGCCAAGAAAACCAGCACAACCTGTTCAGATCGTTTACAGGAGTAGAGAGGTCTCATGTGTAGAGTTGTATTTTCAAGCAGTATAATTTAAGTTGAAAGGTAGTTAGCCTGTAAAGCGGTCGACTGGGGCTCCCTCGTGTCCAGTGTACACACGAAACGCGCGTTGGGGTGGACCCTGTCTGATACAGGATCCCTTATCCTGACAATTTTTTTTGATTATGCTCGTTATCTGTGGTTATTTTTGTATATGGTTTTGTACTGTATGGACTAGATTCAGGGATATTGCTATATCCCACCTGTGCGATGTATCCATGTCAGCCAACAATGCTATGCTCTATGATTTTAACTAATACTTGTATAATAAATATGCTATAGATGTTTTATCTTTACACATACTTTTCGATTTCGGTTCCTTCTTCCCATTGTACAGTAGATACTTTATTTATATTTGGGATGTTGGCCACTTTACTCCGAAAAGTAAATGTGATTTTTTTTCCCCAAACATTCTGGGACCAATAGCTCTGCATCCCAGGAGGCTGGAATTTCTTCCATTCCATCCAGCCAAGCCAAAAGGCCACTGCCAAGAGAGAGATTTTATTTGTATTAGCACTAGCAGTTCCCATTCTCTAAACACACTGACCAACAAGCTGGATGAATTGAGGCTACTTAGATAGCATGGCTTTTGTATTTACAATAATATTCTGCATTACAATAACAAATATATATGTGAAAGACTCATCTCTCCTTCCATATTCTATAAAAAGGTGCTTATGGGTAAGTTGTAAGTACCGTTGTAACATTGTAAAATGTGTCCCTCCATAAGATGGTCAGATGGTTCAGAAATATAAAGTTAATGCTGCATGGACTACAGTCCTGCCTACATTGTTGAAACATGCTGTATATTCACTTTATATATGAAACTATGGGGTGCATCTTATTGAAAAATATGGTATATTCCCAAATTACAAAGTTGATCCAGAAACAACATCTTCTCTGCACTTTTCCAAGAATAATGATTATGATCTCACCTGGTACAGACACAAAGAACTTGACGGCATCGCGGTGGCCATGGAAGCAGAGCTGTGCCTGGGCCATAGAGCAGTACGGGATGAAGCTCCCTGCAGTCTTGTCACTGTTTTCATCACTGTACACATGGATCACTCCACCAGGCCTTGTCCCCTCTCCAGAAGAAGTAGGCGATGTCTTGTTGGCTAGTAGTACAGATTAGTCATTAAATTCTCTGACAACGTTTCCCTAATACAAAGAATGTTGTCCTATTCTAGATAAGTTCTATTTCTGGAAGCTTACTATACATTCATTACTTCTGCAAGCTATTGTAAAAGTGGGGTTCCCAAGACCAATTTAAGTGTAAGGCCTCCAAGAATGGTACGCACAGGACATTTAAGAGAATGTCATAACACCTTCAAATCGTTGAAAAATTCTAAATCCTCAGGGTGGTTAAATATAAACCGGCAGAAGATTTGACGTTGTAGACCTCAGTGGTCTTGGACCACTGTTGCCTTGGTTCACCAAACATCATCTTTAAAGAAAGTTTATCAATTGAAAGAAAACGACGGTATAAAATGTAGAAACTTTTTTTTCTATAGTCTACTTCAGTCTAAAAACTGAAGGAGTCTACTTACACTTTTTTTTATGTGCAAGCTTCTAAAGCAAGTCTAAGGTTTGGTGTACCTAGAAACCTACAGGTAGGTATGCTATGCTATTTTGCAAGCTCCTAGGCAATATTCGTATTCACAAAATATACCAAATTCCTGATCTCCAGTCATTATTACCTTCATTGCGAAAAAGATTTTTGCAATAAAAGTTTTGCATAATTCGTGATCAACACTACTGTTGTAAAACCTGGAATATTCGGGATTATGAAGAAATAGCACTATACTTCAGATTTTTGTGAAGTGCGCAATAAAAATGTGTATAACTCAACACTGAATTACGCTACAAGTGTCATTCTAATGTTCTCTTCTTAAAACATGAAAGTCTTGCACTCCCCTAAGGGTGGCCATACAAGGGTAAATTTTTTTAATGATTCCTGAACAATCGTTTGTGGTGATCAATTGTTCAGGAATCGATTGCAGTCACCCTTCCTGTGAGTGGGACCGATTGCTCAATCGAACAGGGAACCAACATGTTGGTAAGTCCCTGTTCGATTGCCATTAATTTGGATGGGTACCGAAGAACTGTGTGCACCAATTCTCCGTTCGATCGAGGAACACTCGAGCACAGCATGGTGATGTCATCACGCTTCGCTTGAGGGTTCATCGATTAAATGGGTATTGACCCATGTATGGCCAGCCTTAAGAGTTTCTTGGCTCTAAAAGTATCACACACAAAAAAAACACCTTCACATATAATAACCTGAACAGTCAGACAAATACATTCACTTATCATAAACATATAGATTATTAGGCACAGCAAAACCTTCCACAATCATATGTAAGAAAACATTCACACCAAACACCACAAATGGTCATGAAGTTCAGTGTGCTTGACTGCCATGAAGCAATATAACCTCTTTGGCCTGAGCTAATTAGGGCTGAGTTTCATCCATCATGAGTAAACTCAACTTAGTTTTCCACCGGTGATTCTCTGCATCGGCGATGCTTCCAGGTCTGCCCCTCATAGACGCCATAGACCGTCGCCTTTTCCCAGCATAACTCCGATGACGCCAGAGTTGTGCACCGGACCTCCAGGCGTATTTTTTTTATTTTTTTTAAAGCGTGCAACGTGTGAACCGCCAAGGAGAATAATATATATATAAATATAATCCCCTCATCAGACTTTGGTAAAGAGATAGTTGAATGTTTTGACTAGCTGACTTGTGAGTTAATTACAAAACTCCTGAACATGGTATCATCATCAAAATGGCTGGAGATGTAGAGAAGGGTTGTGGAAAGATTACAAAAAAAGCATTGCACTAGCACAGTGGTAGGCAAACTTATTCGACCAAAGAGCCAAATCGTTACAGTGTGACGCTTGAAATATATGTTAAGAGCTGGAGGGGGATCGGGGTGCTGTCGAAATTGACAACAATCGAAATTATGTCTAATTTTTTTGATTAAAACTTATACAACTTGATATCATACTTAATGACAATGACTGACGACAACTAATGTGAACCATGGCTTTGCATCTCCTTGGAAAGTTTGGGTAAGTCAGGTTTGTATGTTGTTGATGTGAATTTAAGCCAAAAAGTCCCCTATAGGTAGCCATAAAGCCCCTCCCTTGGAGAGCCCCCACTTATTAGCTTATTAGTAGCCACAGTATCCCCTACAGGTAGTCACAGGTGTTGGTGGTAGTGCAGGGGGGTTTCCTGTTGGGGGGATGGTGCATGAATGGAGAAAAATAAAATAAAGAATTGGTCCCTGTGCCACTGAGCCAGACTGAAAGGGCTAAAGAGCCATATATGGCTCAGGAGCTTCACTTTGCCCACCCCTGCACTAGCAAATGTAGGTTTTGCATATATTTGCATACATTTAATCCAAAAATAAGTAGATTAGGTTTAACTATGTAAATTTTGACTTGATTTTGAACTTAATTTATTCAAAAACTACATACGCTAGAGCAATATGATCATACCATCTTCAGGGGCTTTACAACTCACAAAGTCACCTAGTCAAAATTTCAAGTTCAACCATCTCTTCTCCGGTATGTTAAAAGGAAAACATGGAGGCTTTCTAATTAGAAATCCCAGCACTAGCTTCACATTGACTTCACATAGCTTCACATGCTCCTGTTGAAGATCTAGATGACACAGGAGAGGAGGTTTTGTGTCCTTTCTTCAGTTATAAATTATTCTAAACTATACTCTAAAAATTTAATACATAGTACCTAAAACAGCCAACCCTATAGAGGTTTAGCAAAGCCCAGACAATGATTTGTGATCACAAACACCTATCTGCAAATATACTATAACAAACCAGTGGGATAAAAAGAGATGGAAACTGAAACATAAAATTAGTAACCATGCCACACATATCGGAAGATACAGCAGCAACTGCAACCTACCTTTCTCCGTCACATGATGTGCACTATAAAATGAGAGGTTCACTTTTTATTTACCCATCAGTTTCATACAACTGTGCTTCATGACCTTAACTCATTGTGCCTCAATGTTGTCATGAATGCAGTCAGAAACAGAAAATGTGTAAATTGTCTAGGTTTCAGGCAGGACCCCATAAAGTTGAGACCACTAAACTTTAAAAGCAAGGCAGCGATGCCCTGAAAGATTGATTTGCCCCAATGTATTGAGATGCCCAGACATTATCATATGTGAGCATGTGCCTTAAGGCTTGGACTAAGGGGGCACAGCCTGACATAAAAGATGACTACCAGACCAGACAATTAAAAGACAACAAGCAATATTAGACGGTCACTGAGAGTAAATGACATCCCTCCACCAACAGACAAGAGTGGCACCTTGTGAACACCAACAATGAACAGATGAGGATGGAGAAAGGTGGGATGAGCTGAGACAGAGACAGGTCCTGGACTTACCCCTCAGCCCCAGCAGCTGCCCCCGATGTAGGACTACCGCTAGTGGAGGTGGAAGGGTTGGGAACAAATTGAAGGAAAAAGAAGGTAGAAAGGGAAAATTGGGGGAAGGAAAGGGATAAAGCATGAAGAACACAAAAAAAAGAAATTATTGGCAGGACTTTCAGGGTGGAAAAACTCTATCTAGGGATTGAAGATGTAACATTCCCAGATTTCTATAAACATACATCGATAACATATTGCAAATACATCAAAAGGCATAGGAAAATCTAGTATCTGCAAAATAAGTACTCATATAACAAACTAATATATAAACCATAATACCACCACCATCTTGGTAAAAGTGAATATGTCAGGAGAGAAATATGGGTGTTGCCATCTTGCACTATGATAGTCAGAAATGATAACCACTATACTCCTGTCCCTTTACTTTACTTGTAGGTGTTTCAGAAGGAAACAGACTTTCTTCTGCCCAACTTTGTATTCCAGGGTCTCTTGGGGAATTCTATGATATCCACAGGCAGCCAGTTGGAAATATATTCCATTATTTTTTGCATTTACCTAACAGCTCCATTCCATTGTTGAATGTGGTTGGTTTATACCAGGTTTAGGATTCTAAGGTGGAATGATTTCAGATGTCTTTCAGAACCTAATAATTCACTCCTTCAATAGGGAGCAGGGAGTGATTAGAGCAGAGATGAGAAAAGACGCACATGGGCTGCATAAGTGTTAAGCCCCAAACACACGTTAGTTTTTTTTGTGCGTTTCCCGAACAATTGATCACAGTGCGCGTTTGGGAATCAGGGGCGGAAACCCTTTTTCAAATCGATCCTGCTCGAAAAAATGTCAATCGAACAGCATGTTGGGACCAGGGTCCCCTTTTAAAGTATCAACTGGGAATCGATTGCGCAAAGTGATATGCATGGATTCACCAAACGATTGACAATCAATCGTTCAACGATTCGTTGCATCACTGCATTGCGATAGATTGTTCATCGATTACATGGGAATAGATACATATATCTACTCCTCTGCTCT
This sequence comes from Ptychadena robeensis, assembly GCA_036250615.1. Classification (NCBI taxonomy): domain Eukaryota; kingdom Metazoa; phylum Chordata; class Amphibia; order Anura; family Ptychadenidae; genus Ptychadena; species Ptychadena robeensis. Next base: position 68,974,597 of record CM070039.1, read on the forward strand.
GATCACACCCTACTCGTAGGTGCCATCTATAATAAGAAGGGAGAGCAGGGAGTGATCAGAACATACATACAGGTTGATTTTGCATTCGATTAGCGAATGATCAATCGCTGTGCTGCCCACCTTGAGCGTTCAAAATGTCGATCGAACAGGGATCCAACATGTTGGTAAATCCCTGTTAATTTAACTTTACTTTATATGGGAACCCTTCATCTGCATCCAAAGCATCGGCCAGGGATCGAGCACCCAAAGTGGTGCACATCGGTTCGCCAAAATGATTATTCAACGATTGCAGCGTAAGCACGCTGCAATGGATCGTTTAACAATCGTTCCGGAATCAATGCATGTATGGCTAGCATAAATCCCCCTGAAGAGGTGTGAAAACATTATCACTGCTAACATAGCTTGTGATATCTAATCTAAGGTCAGCCTCTTACTTCTAACAGATTTAAATAGTGTACAAGTTCTTTCCAAAAAGTTTAATGTTTTCTGTTTCTATAGAAACACAATGGTTATATTTAATCCTTTTACCCCAAAACAGTCTATTGCCGCTTTGTAAGAAACATCACCACTTACTTTCTGTGAGGGGTATCGAGATGACCACTCCATTTCCAGTGCCTACCCAAAGACGATTGCCGGCAATAAGTAGAGCTGTGATTCTTACAAAGGAGAACCCTAGTTTTCCAGTTCCTGATGATGAAAAAGAACAGAATGATTGGGACAATTCCAAAAACCTACAATGGGGAACACCTTATTTTCAATGTTTTATCCTACAACAATGTATTATCAGAAGATACAGGACCACATATGTATAGGTCTGAAAGAGGATGCTAATTCTAATTACCGATCAGTCTCTTGCTGTCAGACTCCCGGGTCACCTGGGGGGAGCGCGGCGCCATCGGGGTCCCCAGTATGGTTA
>CM070039.1:68975612-68989743 GCA_036250615.1 Ptychadena robeensis
TTAGGGGGGCTCTGGGTGGAAGACCAGGTTCAACGGATTAGACTCCTCCCCTTGTGGTCGATTCTACTAATCCACCTCAGACCCTGTACGGGCGGGCGGTGACACTTGCAATACATGGGGTGGAAACACTAACTACAGAATATGATTTGGTGCTATGGGCAAAATGGACAGTGTTGCCATATATTTTTATGAGGGAAGTCAATAGTCCATTTAAACTCTCTATAAAAGTGTATTCATATACAACAGTGCTAGTTGTTGGAGATGTGAATGTACAAAGCAGTATGAAAGCATCCGAGAATCTATTATAAAGAAACTGGACTGTCCCTACTCCCTACTTTGTTCCCTCACTTTATTTAAACCACCTCATTTTCCTGGCTACGCATAAGACATCAGCAGTAGAGATGGTCCCAAAATTTGGAATGGTTTAATTGTGAGTTAATCACAACGCACTTCAACATCACCAAAATTGTTTGTAGTGCCCATAGTTTTTAAGCTGGGCATACACAGGTAGATTCCTGTGCGATTGACTGGTGATCAATCACAACCATGCTGTCATTGATCACGGGTCAATAGAAAGGTAATCAGTGTGCACCACATGGGCACATTAATTTCCTTTCGATGGGGACCCGGTTTCCCCGTGGTCCCCCGGGTCTCTGCTTCTCCCCAGCCAGTGACCGACAGAAGCCAAAAGCAGAGAGAGGCTTGCACGACCCCCCCCCCTCCCTGCCTCTCCTCACAGAGTGACATGCTGGCCCTGCCCCCTGCAGCTAGCTGATCGCAGCCGCCTGTGTGCCGTTCAGCTGCAGCCTGGCCATTACATTGCATGGAGACCAGCTGTCCGCATTCAAAGTAATGTATTTCAACCAAGGTTTTCCAACATGTTGGAAAACTGTATGGTCGAGTTCCTTCCAGCAGTATCTTTTGATCCTGCTCAAAGAAACCAAGATGGCTCAAATCTTGTAACAGATTAGAGCAGTGGTTACCAAACTTTCCTTGCAGGGTCCCCCTTTTCTATTTAGGAACATTAACAAGCCCCCCCCTCCTCATTCAAACACAGGTTAAGAATGAAGGCCCGCGCCCCCCTGAAATACCTTTGCACCCCCCAGTATGGGAACCACTGGATTAGAGCAACATCGGGTGCCGTGAGCGCGTTTCTTCATTGAGCCGTGTATACCCGGCTTTAGTAAGGTCGAAGTTTCTACTTACTAATTGTTTACTTAACCTCTGTGATTATCCCATGTTCAGGAGCTTTGCACTAGCACTGCATCTCTAATCAGCACTCTGTGTAGAGAAGGACCATATTACTGCTTTATGGATGTGACCGGCCTACATACATAATAATATGCAGATTTCTCACATTCTTCCCATAGCAAAGAAGTCAAGTCACATAGTACTGGTCTTTGTGTACAAAAACTTAATTCTGTCAGCAGGACACTTCATCCTACTTTTGATTCTGACTACTAAATGAGCTACAATCAAGTGATCGATGAAGAAAAAGACAATTAGAAATGAGCTGGGGAAGTATGACGTGAAGGCAGATAAGCAATGGTGTTTGTGCAGGTACTTGATGCTGAAGACTTGAAATGGGGGTTCCAACCATCTGCTATGGGTGGTCAAAAATGCTGCAACTACTCCTTAGGAGGCACTTTTTTTTCCAATATCAATTTTAATAATTTTCAAACAAACAAAATACAACTCACCTAACATTTTACTGACGTAAGGCTCAATGTCCACATCCTGAAGGTGTTGGTGGGTATGTGCATGGTATAGTCTGAGTGTGGAATCTAACCGAATGGATACCCACACTCCATCTCCAATCCAGGCCAGCTGTCGAACCTGGCTCTCCCTTCGTGGATGAGCATCAAATGACTTCTGAAAACCAAAAAGAAAATCATTTGTTGAAATTCATGACTTGGTCCTCTGCTGGGTCAAATGTTTGTATTCAAGGAGATGCTATAAACCCCATGTGTCTGTAAAGGTTCTCATTCATCCAGGTCATTGTATATCTGTAGTGTTTGATTCAAATCAACCGGACTTGCTGTGTTTATTTCTTGAAGACAAGCGAAATGTTTTAAAGAAATAAACACAGCAAGCCCAGTTGATTTGAATTAAACACTACAGATATATAATTCCCATGATTGACTTATACTAAAATGGTTAGACTAATCTATTTCTTTAACCTTTATCCATCCTAAAGCAATCCCCAATTTCTACACATGCAGGCAAAACATGACAACTAGCTGCCTGAATAATCCAGCCTATTGTATTGCTATGGTCAGGGGTGCACATAACCTTTTTAGTGAGTTCCTCAGATGAGAACCAGGAGATGGTATTTGGTACTCACCCCATAGGTAGGGTGGTCTCCCTCACTGTCCTCTGTATCAGCTTCCTACATGGTAGGACCTCTGTCATGTCAGTTCTTGATTGATTCTCCGAACCCCCAGATCTCATACCTCAGTAGTACAACCCTGACATTTTCTGGCTTAGTAACTAACCCTTGAGACTACCTGCAGTCCAAATGTCATCCTTTCATAGTCATATTCCAGCTGTCACACAGGGTTTTTCTCTTGTCAGATTTTACCCTTACATATGTCTACTCTGACATCTCCCCCAGAGTGCCAACACCCTTAGAAGTCCAATCTTTTTTTTGGGATTAATAATTTGCATTCCCAATTTCACACCCCTAACTGCAACCATTCATAGTTATTCATGTTTCCCTGCAGTTATCTATGTGACATAAATTGTCTTCATTTAACATTTAGCTGCGGCCGCCGAGACACAGAGTGCCTCCAAGTTGTTAGTACGCATATGAGCTTAGTAACAATAATGCAGGCACGCAGGGCTGGGTTTTGGCCCCTTTAGAGTTCCAGAGTACCACTTATGTGCACCCCTGGCTATGGTTGCCAGCTTGAGTGTTTTCTGGTTACCTCTATTTGCATGGTTTTGGGCTGAATCACATGTATTTTGTTCTTGTATCCACACCAGACGCGGTCATATACTACAGCCATACAACGGATAGAATGATGTGTGTGTCCCAGGTCCATTAAATGATAATTACTGAGGTCCCACTGTCGGTCTGTTATATCAAATGGAAGAAAAAAATATTAATACGAGCCATTAGATCTGACTGAGTGCTTGAGGAGAGGTGTAAACGTAACTGCCATTACCTTCTCCCCGGTGAAAAATGGCCAATGTCCCATCTGCTAGAGCCACCAACACCCGTCCTTTGACATGCCTAAGAGAAGGAAGATTGAGGGATAAATACATCTCCTTAGAGTTTTATAGTCAAGACTTCACAAGATACAACCGACATAGATTGCACTTGCATACCCTGATACATCTTTTAACTTAATTCCCTGACTTTTTCCTCTTCGAGAATACATTTAATGATCATATTGTTTTCCCTTGCCTTATTTCTTACCAAAATAATGTAATGTGCAAACTACTGCAACCCTTAAAAATACCACCCACTGTCATTTTAAATGCTATGATGACAGTGGGATTCACAGGGAAACAAGGATTGAGTTTGGAAACCTAATCCACATATAACATACTGTAATATCTCTGTTGCCTTAACAGTATCTGTCTTTACATCCCTTGTGGCCAACCTGTCTCTGGGTGGGTGCACCATAGGCACTTATAGAGAGGCCATGAGCACAAGTGTAACTAGAGACGACTGGGCCCCATGGCAATTTATTTATAGGGATGAGAGAGGGACCCCAAAAATTTTAATATCTGTCAACAAGAAGCCAGCTGGTCCCCTTGTGGCTTTGGGCGCCATAGAGGGCGATATGGCTGCTATGGTGGCTGTTACACCAATGGCCCTGAGCAAATAGACATAGGCGTTATCATCTACTAATATTTAATATTTACTATATTTTGTTTGCTTAAAGCAGATATATGCTTAAATATAAAAACTATATAGGTAAAATGAAAGTTGGTATGATGGCGGCATGGCACTCCACAATCCTTAAAAAATATACTTACCTGCTGGTCCCCAAGAGAGATTCCCTGTTTATTTTCTAGGCTTCCCGTTAACACTTGGTGTAATATCAGTGGACACTGGTGGCATTAATAATGGTTTTCTATGGAAAAATGTGGGTAATTCTGTATAATAGAGCCGAGATTAGAGATTTACCCGTCTATCTCCGTGGTGAGTTCTGGGGAGTGCTACAGCAGCTTGTCATCAGAGGCAGGTAGAGGGTAGAGGGGGCGAGGAATGTTTTAGGCGTTCCTCCCTATTATTGGCACTTCTAGTGCCATTAATGAAAAGATTATTTTATGGTGGTAGGTCCTCTTTAATATTAAATGGGGTTCTTTGGTGATGGTAGAGACCACAGTGTTAATTAAGTTGACCATCACTGCTATACAAAATGCACAACAGTATCCTGCATTATGGGCCATTTGATAATAAAGTGACAAGGATCTACTTACACAAGACTCAATACTGAATCCTTTAACTTTATAGAATGCAGACATTTCTTCCAGTTGGAAACTGCTGAGTGAACATAAAGCCTAAAGAGTAAAAGGGAAAGTTCATCAATAGTTTACACAAATGATCATTATCAGTTGTCATACTTTATTTAAGCAGTGTCCTCTAATTAGATAGTCAGAGTTCATTGGAAGTTGATTGGTTTCTGTAGGATGTTCATATTTGAGCTTACCACATAGGGACAGCCTTGTTATTTGCCTTTATGAAACACAGTCGAGGACACTGTTTTAACACAATATTGTCGTCTTTTTGAAATCCAACATATAATACAATGTATTTTTTATTACCTACCAGCCATTTTGTGCTCCAAGCCACATAGTGGGTGACGCACTGGTGACTGAAGGGGTCTCATTGCTTGGCTCTGTCTCTTGCTGCGTCGTGTTAACTTCTGCCTTCGAATGTCCATTTTCACTAGAAATGACAATAAAGGTATGAAGAGGCAAATCATAAGGAGATTGCACATTTGTGTTAATAGAACATGCCTGGTGTTCAGCTTTAACTACTATTAATACAATTAATTACTGTAAGAAGCCCTTACCTTTTATATTATGGGCTTTTCTCAATCTCATAAATTCAGATATTTTATTACTGTGTTTTGTGGCCGATTAGAAGCATAACAAGATGCACCCCTATATAGAGCAGAAGTCCCAGGAGGCGAAGCCAAGTATAGAGAGACCTGGCCAGCTCGGCTGCAGGGGTCATGAAACTCGCTCCATAAGACACACAAATACCCCCCCCCCTCATTGCTTTAAACATTTTCACTTCCGGTATTCAGAATGTGGTTCTCCCGCATTTCAAATGCCGGATTTGATGTCACTGATGTCACTTCTGATGTCAGGCTTAGTTCTCTGCTGATTTAACAGGGAGATGGCGTTACTCTCCCTGCTAATGTCCCACCCTACTTGTCCTGATAATGTGCAGGGTAGGACATTAGCAGGAAGAGTAATGCCCTCTACCTTCTAAATTACATCGATTTAAAAAAATGGATTGGCTGTAATGGGGATTTGGCTGGGAAAGCCACATAAAAAACGCAATTTCCTGGCCAAAACAGGAAGGTTGACAGGTTGTATTTTGGCTAAATGTACCTGCAGAGCCTTCCATTGGCCATGGGTGCTGGATCAGTAAACACATGCTCTGTGAGTGCCCCTGGTCGGACCTGCACAGGTTCAGCTTCACTAGTCGTGGTTTCCGATACCTCCAGGGCTTCTGTGGCTTCTTCAGCTGATTGGTTCTGGGTGAGTTTACCATTACTGGTTGTGGAGGCTTCCCCTGAGGAGAAAATTGCATTATCACTATTATCACAATAATGCTGAAATATCTGTATGGCTTAGATTAATGCTGGCCATACACATACCGATAAACAGCCGGATTTTAATCTGACCGACGGGCGTGTGCGCTCTCGCCGTCGGTCAGGTTAAAATCCGGCCGTTTATCGGCATGTCCCCACATGGGGCGACAGATGCCTGTCGCCCCACTTCTCGGCCGGCCAGAGATCCGACATGTCGGAAAATCTGAGCCGATGGGAGCCGATTGCCATAAGCATCAATGAAGACGGCGTCTCCATCGCTGCTTATGGCCGGCACACAAAGGGTGCCTGGCCGATTGTGGGGCCCCAGAATGCAATGGGAGGCTAACGTGATGACGTCATCACGTTAGCCTCCCGGAGCGACATCGGGGGTAGTCTGCCTGCACACATCGGCCTGTGTATGGCAGGCATAAGACAATCTAGAGGGAACATTACAATGGTGGAGTGCCCATAGGTTTAAAAAAGCATTCCAGTAGGGGTCAACATTCTGAACTATTTTCACACTAAATTTCCATTTCTTTTTTTAACAATACTGATTGAACAATACTTTCTTCTTTTGTTTTTCCCTTTCTATAACCCTCCTCTTTGTTTTATTCCTTTACTTTATTTTTTCTTCTTTTATTTCCTGGTGTTTTGTGTTTGCCCTTATAGGTTTTCTAACTATGGCCTTCCATTCCTATTGCTCGCTTTAATTTGCCTTTCTTCATTTACATTAAGATTATATACCAGTTTTCTCTTTCTTTTCTATCCTTCTTTCATTTGTGTGTTTTACTTATTACTCATTATTACTCATTATTTATCCTGGTTTTTTTTTTTCTTTCCATGACCAAGAGTTAAAGTAGCATCAATAACACATCAGGATATTTAGAATGCTCCTGTTGTTCCTTTTCTTTTGTATGTCCCAATAGCAGTTGCTTCTATAATGTGATGTGATGATGAATTCTCAGCTCTCTGTACAAATCTTGAAGCCATTACTGAATATTTAGAAACTGGCAGCAATTTTGTACTTGAATGTGGAGATGTTGGAACCACTAACCCTGACTCTTGTCCAGTACTGGGGTATCACCCCGAGAGGAACAGTTGCTTCGTGGTACATTGCATCTAGTGGCGCACCCTACAATGGTGATTCCTGCCAAGACCCCGTCAGTGTCACCTGAGTCCTCGGGGTTGACATCTCCCTCCAGAAATATTTCGCCCGGTGGGTAATCGTTGTCACAGGCAGCTAAAGAAAGAAAGTTTTCAGTTACAGAGAATTGAAATTACTGAAAATATTTACATCTGCAGATACCTTTTCAAAATTCTTTAAAGGCAAAAGTTAAGGGTGTGACATTTGAAGGTGTTTTCTAAAAGTGAATATTAATTTTGTTCTTGAGACAGGTTCATACCAGGAATACTGGAGATGCAGAGCACATGGGCATTGCAGACAGTGAATTGGTCTACTAGAGTGCCTGGCTGGTTGGCATCTATGATGACAACTTTGCTTGTAGAGAGAGTGCTGGTAAGGATCCATACTCGGCTGGAAGTGGCATCAGCTTCATGAATCTCCTTGGTCTGTTAAAAAAAATTATCCAAAATTAGACACATCTCACCCTATTTAATGCATAAGTTTAACTATTTTTTTTTGTATAATCAGAAGTTTATTGAATTTTTACACAATACAATATACAAAACATTGGTAGAGCATATGAAACATATTATTACACTAAATACCAAGCACATCGAGGTTGCAATACAATAATCATGATCGGCTAGGCAGCGAAAGCAAAGTTCAACTATTATACATGACTTCAACTTTTAAAAATTATCACAAATATTTATCTATTTTCCTTTGTAGAAGCCTAAAAACCATCAGGATAATTGATAAAGTGATTACAGAATGTTTGTCCATTTTAGTCTACAGCCACCCCATAGCAACAAATACAATTTGAGATTAAATAAAATGCCTTTGTACCTAGTTCTACTCCTCCCACCGCCCGGGGGGAGGGTAGAGGGATTTTTAAGGCAACAAAATAAAGAGTTGTAGTTCCTTAGTTAATCAGTCTTGGTAGCTATATCCAGCTCATGTAGTCTAGCTCTGTGTGGTCATTGGTATGGTCAGCAGTGCCCATGGTTCAACCATATAAAGGTGCGTACTGCCATCGCCTAGCGGGTGCATATCAACACCCAGGGGGTCTCCCCAGTCGGAGAGTAGAACTAGGTGTGAGGTGTATTTTGTTAATAACCAGGATGTTGGCAACCAGTTTTTTATAACACAATGACCGGGATGTGCTAGTATACCCTATTCGGAGATGAAGTTTATTATTTTGTCATCCTGACTCAGAATATCAATTGTTCCGATAAACTATAATGTAAACAAATTTAAATTGCTTACGGAATGACTTTTTGTACTTCAAAATTGTTTATTCAGCTTTGTAGGGTTCCTGCTCACAAGTTAACTCACATGTTGGTTTCCTATATGTTTAAGGGACACCAGTGTTGCAATATGCCCATCAAAAGTGTCAGCTCCATATATGTGTTATGAAGGTTACAAATAGTGATGTCACACACTACTAATAGATTCTCTGTAATGAGAAGAGAGTGCCATATTTATCATTTTTTATTTGTCTGAGGTGGAGACTTAACTTATGGCAGTGGTTCCCAAACTTTCCTTACACGGCCGCCCCCATTCTCTATTTAGGAACATTTTCACGCCCCTCCCTATTCAAACACAGGTTAAGAATGAGGGCCAGCACCCCCCTGGAATACCTTTGCGCCCCCCAGTTTGAAAACTACGACTTATTGTATTTAAATGGAAAGAAAGAGCAAGCATGGAATGGGACATACTAGCCAAAGTTATCGCTTGACAATAGTCTAAGTGAGTATCAAGGGCCATGTTAGTGTCCGAGGGGGTCAGCTCCACCCTTTGTGCTTATATGGTATAGTAAGGAAATAGCCTGGTTTGAGCTGTGCACTTACATGTCAATATAAAAACGTAGAACACATCTGTGTGTCTGACGGGGAGAATTAACACAAATATAGACTTTGCTATTTAATAGAAAGGCTTATTCTGTACCTATTGCAGTCCTTATATTTGGCCCATGTGTTACCAATGCTCCATACTAACCTTAACTCATCTATACCCTTGTTCTTACCTTCTTCTTCTCCGGTGATGTATGCGTGCTCTTGCTCTCCCCTTCCACTTCTGTTTCATTCATAAGAGGATCCCTACCAGTTACTGCCTTAACACCAGCCACAAATTCCTCCTCAGTTGGTTTCCAACCAGTTAAATCCACTCCGGCCGCGCACCACAACTAGGAAATACAACAAGCCATTATCATTTCACAACGGAATGTTCTATAGCAATTACTAGTTTAGATATTACTATGTCTAGGCATAAAAACAGCTACGCTATTACCTTCATGGTGGGGTCTTTTTCTACAAGCGGTCTGCAGTAGACTGGCACTGGAACATTCTTCATGCGATTATCCTCTTGGCCTCCATTTGGACTTAACTGAAAAGTTACCAACATTTAACATATAAAAGTTCTGTGAAGAATCAAAAGATGTTTGAACTTTTTTGGACTTCAATTATACCTTAAGTGTCCTCATTCTGGATGGGCCAATTAAGACAACAGACAGGATGGAGAGACAGCATGGAAACAAAGTTTCTCCATTGTTATCTGTCTGTCTTTCATGCTGCCATCCTTAAGATGCCCCCTTTATCATTGGTAGACCTGTGTAGGCTGCATATTTCTTGAGATGAAATAGCACTTAATAAGAGCTGAACTATAACATCAAACATTTCTAGTTCCTTAAGAGTATAAAAGATATCCAAATAGCAGTTTTTGGCATACAAAATGGCTGACACTACTCCCTGTAGACAATACGTAAATTCCAACTGATGAAGTCATGGCAAGCCACCAACCTGCTTGTACTTAGCAGGTAAGCTCCAACCACAGGCCTGCAGACGACCATCATCATTGCGCACGTGCTCCCGCACTTGGCGGTACTGCTCCCGTTTCTGCTCACGGCGAGCTGTGGATGCACAGTCGCTAAGGAGAGAAGCCACAGTGTTACTCCTCAATCTAGAAGAAAAAGAGAAAGGAAAGGGTGCAGAGCGTCAGGGGGGAGAGCAGAAAGCAAAGCAGCAAGGGTTAAAGGCAATGCATGGCCAATGTTGGTAGTAAGCGGAGTGACCTGGAAATGAGAGAATCCTAATACTCCAATGAGCCGCGTTGTCGGTCTGCTGTTTGCCACAATCCCTACATTGCCCAAGTACAGGGAAAATAATGGTCTGTATCAGTAGCCTTTGGATTTATCTTGAAGGCATCAGTTGGACACCTTCTTCATTATGAATATTGACAGATCCATTTTAACCTGCAGTTAACCTCCTTCTGACCTGCATTTGACATTTAGCATTGCCAGAGACTTCAATTTATATCCAAGAACCATTAGCAGGGAACACTAGACCATTGGTAAAACTTAGGCTATGTCTCCACAGCGTTTTGTGATCCGTTGGACCCCCTATGTTAGGCGCAGTGCTTGGCGGGGGGGGTCACCTACACTTTACCTGCCCAGTGGATGCACTGTTCTTACACCACTGAGCCGATCCGTAGTGCAGTACATTAACCCCTGCATCGGCGGATGTCTGAACAGAGCATCAGCCAGGCAGGTAATGTGTATGTGATCCGTCGGGACCCCCGCCAAGCACTGCGCTTAATGTAGGGGTCCTGATGGATCACAAAACGCAGTGGAAACATACCCTTAGTCAAAAAAGACTATCTGGTGCTCTTCCCTAATTTAGTCAGACTATGTTACTAAGCCTGACTTTCCTGACATGATAAATAAACTCAACTAACTGATACATCATTGTCTACCTTAGGAAGCATGTTTTTGTTTTGTTTTTTTTAATGATAAAATTAAGTATGGGGTCAGAGGATGTATCGTGTCTCTACTATTTCCTTTATTACGCCACACCCCATTCCTCAATGTACCAGTCTTATGTGTTTTTCCTCACAAGATCCACTTGACTTCTGAGATAATTATTGGCCCATTGTTATCTCATAATCAAAGAAAACATTTTTAAGTGTATATAAGTAAATCCTTACTCGTAACACCTCACTTAGATGGTCCAATTATCCTGATACCGGGCTTTTAAGGCACTGAGTAAGGTGCTGAGAGTGCCTTGAAAGCCCGGTTTCAGGATAATTGGACCCTCCATGTGGGGTGGTCCCGGTACATACACATTGCTAGGTTTGAGGTGGTTGACTTGATCCAAGAAGTCAGATATGTACACTCACTAATAGCATAAAAAAAAGAGGTGCACAGAGAAGTATTACTGAGTATAAGATAATAGAGGATAGTTTTGTGGTACTTTTTGTGTGGCATTTGGCTAGCAGGGTCACCTTAAAAATATTCAAGTCCACATCACTGAGATTAGTAGAAGCAGTATGCACAAGCTCATAGCAAGCAGGGGGAAGAAAATGTAATGGTTCTGGCATGGACCTTGTGTTAAAGGTGTGACCCTACTAGACATTCTCACTGGATTAGACTATTGATATTAGATTGCACAGACCATGGCCTTATTTATGATTTAATTAGTAGCATTCTCATTCCAGGTTACAAAGAAGTGAATGGTTAGTTAAATGGCATTCCTTAGGTCCACCTGTTTAGAATAAAGTCTGCTTAAAAACAAAAGAAGTAAATATTCGGTCATCCTTTGAAATATAAATAAATATTTAATCTGAATTGTTTGTAAAATTACACTTTGATGTTGCTTTTATAGCATTGGCCAATGTGAAAAGTATCTCATTAGGGTTAGGCTAGGGCTCCACATGCGCTAAAATGTTAGAGCAGTGCACGAGTTGCCAATTGGCGGTAATGGGGCTTTGACAGTGCTGTCTCCACAGCCCGTTAGAGCTCCCGATCAATTGGTCTGAGCTTCCATCACTTTCATGTCAACGCAGTCATCGGCGTCCACAGGAACACAACGGAAGCTTGCACAGACATCAGCGGATGCCAGCGCATAGTACAACCCAAGCCATACTTTACCAAAAAGGTAACAAATACAGACTTGCAGGGACTTAATGTTGTTGCATGAGAACTGAACAGAAGTTCGACAGGAACAAGAAGCAGAACTATGTCATGTGACCTGCCATAGTCACATGATCAGTTGTCCGCCAGGCACAAAACACTTATCTTTCTGCACTTTCATTGGGCTATGCTTGCTAAGCACCATAGCCAGGCAGATATCTGTGTCATATGCTACTATGTTTGCTTATGAAATATGTTGCTGTGTGAAGAAATTCTAAATAATATGTGGATTACTTTTGCTGTTTGGCCAGTGAAAATGACAGTTGACTACTTTCTACCACATTTTCAAGATAAGTTATCACAGATGAACCTATCCCATGAACAAGGAAGATTCAGTAAAGTTCAGGCTCCCTGCAGTTAGAAAATACATTTAGTTCTGACTCAGCAGGAAGTGTATGGGACCTCTGCAAAGAGATCCCTGCTTCCACACAAAAATCAAGTGTCCTTTAGACCTGGATTACTTTTAGCTGAAAGTTTAGCTGAACTATAAAGCACACCAACATGTTTATAACAGCTTGTATAGAGCAAGAATTGAAATGGTTATAACTGCTAATTCATATTTGTGACCCCCATCTAATATTTCCACACATTTCAGCTACAGTAGGTTATTGATGTCCTACCAAGGTATCATATAAAAGACAATTAACTTACTCATCGGGGAAGAATTCTATAGTGCGCCCGCCTGTGGATATCTGGCACATGGTGTGGCTGCGACGCTGGCTAAACCCAGCAGGTGTTGGGGACTTGTAGTGGATGTTGACAGAGGGGTAGGTCCTCTTTGCAGGAGGGGGGCTGGATGATGAACTGAACAGTCTGCTGAAGCTGGACACAAAAAATACAATGGATTAGTCGGTGGGTTCAACAATTTCACACTCAACTATGATAATTGCCAATTCAAAAACATGAGTAGAAATGAGTGGCTACTGAAGAAACATATTCACCAACACTTCACCAATGTTGACCCCCACCTCTTTGATAGATCCTAAAATAAAAGCTTCTCTTTTGTTTGATCCAGGTACTACAGGTCTTTCTTAATAGCTTTATTTTAACAAGGCATTTTTATTTTTGACTCATTGTTGAGTATTTCCATGGTAATAGTTATAGTATTAGCAAAGGCGGCCATATATTCGTAAATGACCAGCTAAATGACAAATATTCCTCCAATATTAAATATTTATATGGATAAATTACATGACTCCATCCAGTGGCAGTTTTACATATTGGCAGTATTATGGGCCATTGCCCAGGGTCATATCAAGGGGCCCATATCCTCTGTACACCGCTGACATCAGACTCCAGCTCAGTAAGGGGGGGCGCGGTGGTTGGCCTCTCTGTTTCCCAAGCAGCAACCAGGCATGAAACGACATCTGGATCTGGACACTGCCTTCTCCTTCTCTCTCCCACCCGAAGAGGACGAAGGAGTAGAAGAGACCCATCAGGACCCCCACTCTCCAGGGGATGCTCTCTCAGGTGGCGGGTGACAGAGGGAGTGCTCGCCCTGGGTGCTGATCTCCCTAAGAACGACCCTGCATCCATCAACTAGCAAAATGGTGATTATTATAACAACCCAAATCACACAAGAGCAAGCAGTGTTTCCATTGGTTGATAATTGGCTGAAGGATTGCTCACTGCTATTAAAAAGAACTTGCATTGACAGTCAATATTCCCCATGGGTATATTGATCAAATACCTACCAACTATTTTAAGACCTGAAAGCATTTTAGAATCTGCAGAGTTATTTTCTCTAGCTAAGACAGACCAAACTGCTTTTTTTGGGGAGCATTGATATTTCAAGTCATGTAAAAAAGATCCATTGATAATTGGACTTTGTAATGCTACACATTTTCTAAATTCTCTGTTTCCACACACTGATGAAAAAATTGCCTGAGCAGTCCAGATATCAATGTCTATCTAGGCTTACCCTGAGGGATCAGATCATGCAGTATCCACATCCATTTTTTCATACATGTGACATATTAGTACTTACAACTGCCAGATGGTAGACTTTTTCTTCTCCTGGACAGACGGATGTTCCCGGGAGGCTCTAAAATGACATATACATAATGATGCTTGACAGTGACATTGTTGGTTTAATGGTGTAGTTCACAGGTTTACTCTAAATTATAAACAGGGTGGTGACCATGTCTGTGAAGGATCTCATCCAGGTCACTGTGTAACTTGTAGCCAGCTATATATATGTAACCCCTGCTAGGGACAGGAGTTTAAGGAGTTAATTGTTTAGGAGGGAGAACTCAGTGTCAC
>CM070039.1:68990960-69014642 GCA_036250615.1 Ptychadena robeensis
GCTTAGCGTATACGCTTAGCGGAGGGCTCCCGACGTACAATGGAAACAAAGCCTTAATGAAAATGTTTTGTTTTGTTTTGTTAAGTTTCTTATAAAATACCAAGAACGTTTACACCTATTAACTTCTACATCCCATCTGAGGGAGGTGTAGAGGGACTTAAGGGCACACAAACAAATATATTTACATATAAGGTTTATTATAAGGTGAACAGGAACAGGAACTTAATAGGTGGGATGTTGGCACTACTGAGTAGACTAGATTTATATATATTTGTGACTCTTGACTGGATGATATGTGGGTTACTTGCAAAGCCCCTGAAAATTGCTGGAGAAACAGTAAAGTGTGAATATTACAAAAAATATTCTTTTAGGAAATGTAGCTTCCTAAATTAAGTTCAAAGTCAAGTAAAACATTCTGACTTACCTTTGAATGTATTTAGCCAAAAGCTACACATGCTACAACAATTTTTTTGTAATGCATTCTCTTCTACACCTAAGGTTTAGGATTGTACACACCATACTTGATATGAGAGAAAGCATTATGTCTCAGTCATCACCTGATCATCTCTGTCCACCTGACTGCCTCCTGCAGCTCCATGAGACGCTCCTTGTACTGGTTCCTTTCCATCAGGACGCGAGCCATCTCTACACGGGTAAAACGCCTGCGCTGAGCAATTGGGATGTTATCCTGCAGGGGAGAAGTGCTCTGGAAGAGGATACAGAAACAAACATAACACAAAGTCAACTCCATTTTAAGGGGATTATTTTAAGCAGGTGGAAATAATGCAAATCTAGACTAAGGAGGTATAGAGGTGTTAAGGGTGTACTGCAGCCAACACCAACACATTCAACTTTTAGACAGAAATGAAAGGTCCTTAAAGTCCCCCATAGACAGGCCAATTCCCGGCCATAGTTGCAGCCGACCAACCGGCGTGCTCGCTCCCGCCGAGCACATAAAGGTTTGTCGGCCGCAACTATAAGGGAGCCCACCTTGAGTTTTGTAGAAAAAAAGCCGGCAGGTCGGATCGCACACGGATCTGTCCTGCTGGTTCGTTTTCTGAACGATCCTGTGCTGCAGGCTGTTAACTCGGAGGGGGAATCTCCTCCCCCTCCAAGTTAATTGGCTACAGTCTGACAGGAATCGCGTGTGTTAGTGGAACACACAGTATTTCTGTCCGTTCTGTAGCCGACTGCTTACAGCGTGGTGACGTCACCACGCTGTGAGGAGTCTGCTAAAAGTCGGCCATAGATCGGGACGTCTATGGCCGGCTTTAGAGGGCCTTAACCTTTAAGTTAAAGAAAAAATTGCTAAAAGTGCACCAAAGAACATAGGATGATGTGCTTAATATATATATATATATATATATATATATATATATATGAAACAAAAGTACTTCCTCTCTTCACAGTAAACATGATTTTGTCCTGACATTTGTTGGGAGAGAAAGACTGCCTAGGTGCCTTAAAAGTTATGCCCTGAGTGTTTTGCCTTCACAGTCTTAAACCTCAGAAAGTGGTGGGGAGGGACTGCCTACGGCTCTGGCCAGGCACTCACTCCAATGAGGGGACCTCTTGGGAGGACTCAATGTCCCTAGTACTCCGGGGTCAGTTGTGGTCCCCTGGGGAACGGGAATTTGGGTCAAGGGGCTTTGCTCCTAGGACCAAGTAAGAAACCCCTTTTCGGGGAACAAGCCCTTAGCTCCTTTAGGAGCTGGTCAATCAAAGACACCAGTGTTTTTTGTGTAGTTCATTTTTGTGCACCCATTTTTTTAGCACCGGTTGTTATAGGTACACAAATAGTGTGTGCTCTGCACACACCGAGGGCACACAAAAAATTGTATTTAAACACTTGCATGTTGCAAAAAAGCCCCAAATTCTCCCTTGTTCTCAAGTTGTTTTTTCTTGTCTTGTTTTTTTTTTTTTTCTAGATTTTTGAATAAAGCTTTACAAACTCTTTTTTACTTTTTGCTATACCAAATATATGAATGAGGTAACTCAATATACTTTCAAAATAGTAAAAGCAGCTTGGAGCATCACATGTCAACTTTTTGAACAAATCAACACAAATCAAATCAAAGTGACTCAGGTAACGTTGTTGAGGATCAGGATTTTACTTATAATCAGAATCACTTACCTCTTCAACCTCCTCTTTAGGCTCTTGCAGGGCCACAATAGCTTCCGACCTCACCCTTAATTGCAAAGCACAAATAATCAAATACGTTAATTTAAACCTAAATTTAAGCTAAAGTGAAATTCAATTAAATAGGTTAAAAAATACAATCCATCTTTGACGTTTTGACTAAGATTTAGTATGAGATTTATCTTTTTTTCATGTTCCTGGGATCCCTGTTCAAATAATTAATAGTGAAGGCTTCATCATGGACAGCAATGAAATCATTGTCAAAAGTTCCAATCCTTCCTGACTGAAGCACAAATGTGTTTTTGTCTTTCTTTGTGCGTGTAAAGCCCCCCATAGACAGGCAGACTCCTGGCCATAGTTGTAGCAGACCAACCTGCGTGCTCGCTCCCGCCGAGCACATCAAGGTTGGTCTGCCGCAACTATGTGGGAGCCCACCTTGAATTATGTTGAAAAAAAGACGGCAGGTCGGATCGCACACGGATCCGACATGCCGGTTCTTTTTCTGTACGACTGACAGCTGCAGGCTGTTAACGCTGTTAACTCAGAGGGGGAGTCTCCTCCCCCTCTGAGTTAATTGGCTTTAGTCTGACAGCAATCCCGTGTGTCAGTGGAACACACAGGATTCCTGTCCAACATTTAGCAGACTGCTCACAGCGTGGTGACGTCACCACGCTGTAATCAGTCTGCTAAAGGTCTGCCATAAATCGAGGTGTCTATGGTAGGCTTAAGGGTCTAAGTGGGATGACTAGTCTCATTTTAGATAGGATACCCCAATCTCCACTGTAGCCTTCACCTTAAGCCAAACCCCCAATTGAACGGGAGACATGATATGTCTACCTGACTTTGGCTGCCCAGAGGACATAAGCTTACAAATGATTCTACCTGAGAGCAGATACTGATCAATCACTCCATGGACAAAGCGGAAATCATGCACAGGATATTAGCTCTATGAATTGAGTAGTCAAAGGGTTATGCAGAAGAGGTGTCGAGAGAAATGGCAGCAGTCACCAAGCAAACAAAGTTAGACAATCCTGAACCTGAGCAAACAATTCACAAAGACACCTAGAAGAAGAGATGAACTGATGCTATCACAGGCACAGATCCACATCAGGTGATATCTGTACACATGGCCAATCCTACGATACAGCCAATCTCTAATAAATATAATTGGGTGATTCAAACGGATCTATAGATCACACAGCAAAGCTTAGGACTGCACAATTTAAAACTGACTACTGGGTGGCAGCAATGCACCCTGACGTAGCTAGCTATGGTTAAGCTATGGTTCGATTTTAGCGTTCAATCGACGTTTTGGGCCATATGTTAAGGTACCCATACACGTACCCATACACGAAGGGCGATTTTAGCCCTTCAGACCGATCCCGTCGGTCGGGTAGGTCGATCGCTCGTGATTCATAACATGCAAATGTAGTCCGACCGATGCTGTTTTTAGAAAAATCGGCCGAAAAGTCGTCCAGGTCCCGAATGATGATGCCCGTAATTTTCAGTCGGTCGGCCACATTTAAAAGACACTTTTAAAAGATTTACCGATTTAATCTGCCGATCGGTCTGCGACTAATCAGAGGCCGAAAAATTGTGCATCCGACCAACTTTTAAAAATAGCAGTAAAGCAAAAATCGGTAGTCGAAATCGAATATCGCATCGGTCCGCGAAAAATCGCAACGTGTATGGGTACCTTAATACAAGATTTTTGATAGATTTTTTTTTCAATCCACAAAACAATCGATCCAAAATAGTCCGATTAAAATTTCAATCAGATGTGAGATAGAATAGGTAGAGAAAAATCGATCAAAAATTGGTTGACCACACTTGGTTCTCAAAATACCGAACCAATTTTCAATCGACCGCTCAAAATTTACCATCCAGTCTGATCAAAAAACGTCTGAATTTTCACTCAATTTTGATCGGATTAAGTAGATTTAACCAGGTGGGCAAAACTCAATTTTCAATCAATCGACTAAAAAATTTATCGTTTTAAGTCGATTGATTGAAAATCTGACCTGTGTATGGGCTGCTTAAGACAGGAACCTACAATCAAGTGCCTAGCAGTGCCCTTATCCAAGAGGTTTCGTATCTCTTCTAGAGATGGTCGAATTTTTCGACTTGCTAACTTTGTGAGCTGATTGCAAAGCCCCTGAAAATTGCTGGAGATATAGAGAAGGGTTGGGGGAACATTTGAAAGAAAAAAGTATGGCTCTAGCACATGTCGTTTTTGCATGAATTAAGTTCAAAGTTAAAGTCGAAATTCCGATTTTCGAAATTTTTACTTGACTTTGAACTTAATTTGTGAAAAGACTATTTGTGTTAGAGACATACTTTCTTTCTTGGAGTGTACCCCCAACCCTTCTCTACATCTCCAGCAAGTTTGGTGATGATACCATGCTCAGGGGCTTTGCAATTAAGTAGAAACCGTCGAAATGGTCGAATTTTTGAAAAAAAAATTCGACCATCTCTAATCTCTTCCTATCTCTTGGAGAAATCTCTTGAATTGGACACTTAGAAGAAATCTAACAGAGGCTTTGATGTTTCCAATATTTTGGCAGGTTGCCTTTATTTAGGCTTTATTTAAACAACAAGAATAACAAAGAAAACATATAATGTATATCATCATGTACTGATGTGCCACTGAAAGAAAAAAGAAAGTTTAGTTTCTACTGATACCTCTTAAGTTCTTCCTCCAGCTCCTTGATGCGTCCCTCCATTTTAGTCTTGGCCTGTTTAGCAGCTTCCAGCTCTCCTTTAAGAACCTCCTGCTCTCCTGATAGCTGATCCACCTTTGCGATCAAGTCGTTTTTAACCACATTTAATGCGTTTCTAAAAAAAATTAAACAGAGAAACACAATGCTAAATTTTTGTATACATTTTTATAGTATTTTTAAAAGAAGCATGAGACTCCTTAATCAAACTATTATGATGAGCGCAATCTTTAATTCATGTTGGCGTAAATGTAAGATAAATCCTGTCAGCTACTTAATTTCCAAAATACACCCCTAAAATTGTGGTCACATGACACACTGGGTACAGAGCCAGTGTAGAAAAGGAAGGTTGTGACGATATGATAGTGGACATTTCCCACTGGTAAGGGCATAAAGACTAAATGCTAGCAAGTGGCTCCAAAGTGTTTGGTTGTGGAAGGCACATGTACAAGGTGTGTTCACCATTTTGCTCTGGCGTCTACTGACTGGTTCATTCATAGACATAAAAACATTGGACAGCTTGAAAAAATTTGGTATTAAAAGATTTGCCCTTCACATTTGATTCCCCAAGATAAAAATATAAAAAATATAAATGATATATTATATAAAATATAATAAATGTGACCACCTGGCAGATGCTCTTACAGCACACCTGAACACAACATTTTAATAACTTTCATTTGGTCTGTTAAAGATACCCTGAGTTTTGTCATAACTATCAGATAAGCTAATAAAAAATACTTGTTGATGTTGCATTTCTGACCTCTCTGACTGTGGTGATTATGGAACCACTCCCAACTAGGTTATGAAGAAGTGGAGAGGACTGGGGCCCTGTAATACTATCTGCTTATCTGTATATTTCTGTTATCCTGATAAAGTTGTTGAAATATATCACTTGCAGAATCAACCACACTTTTAGAACTACTTAAAAATACTTTTTGCGTGATAAATGTGTTCAAACCTCTAGGTCACAGATCTGGTCTGATGCAACACTGTTATGCTGGCCATACACATACCGATAAACGGCCGGATTTTAATCTGACCGACGGGCGTGCGCGCTCTCGCCGTCGGTCAGGTTAAAATCCGGCCGTTTATCGGCATGTCCCCACATGGGGCGACAGATGCCTGTCGCCCCACTTCTCGGCCGGCCAGAGATCCGACATGTCGGAAAATCTGAGCCGATGGGAGCCGATTGCCATAAGCAGCAATGAAGACGGCGTCTCCATCGCTGCTTATGGCCGGCACACAAAGGGTGCCTGGCCGATTGTGGGGCCCCAGAATGCAATGGGAGGCTAACGTGATGACGTCATCACGTTAGCCTCCCAGAGCGACATCGGGGGTAGTCTGCCTGCACACATTGCGTGTGTATGGCAGGCATTATTGCTTAAGGTGCCTCCTGATTGACACTGGACCTGAGGGTTATACACCTCGTACCCCTCCCCATCCTCCCAATAAATTTTATGTACCCTTATACTTGTAATTTCAAATGTAATAATTTTAGTTGTACTGTATTACTGTGAGAAATAATAAAACATTTATTAGGAAAAAAAAACTTTTTGCCATTCTGGCCGTGTATAAATAAAGACAAAAGTAAAAAAGGCAGGGCTCTGCAACCTACTACCTTTGTCTTTGCAATTTACTGGTAGATCACGATCCATCCCAGCACTAGACACATCATCTATGGTCTATGGACTGCCAGGCTGCAACATATTACCATGCATGTGTGTTTTTAAGTTCAGATAGACTTATAACCAAACTACTTGATAGAAGTCTTTTAGGATCTTAAATCTAGTCTTAGATTGGTATTTACATTGCATAAAGAAGATAATATCTTACTTAGTTTCAAGAAGTTGGGAGTTTTCTATGAGCAAATTGCCCACTTCTTTTCCCATTCCTGAAAGAGTAAATCACAGTTAAAATTTTGGGGACCCAAGACATAAAAACCAACTCAAACTCTCATGCACACATCAACTCCAACCATTCCCATATTTAAATTTTGGCAACTAATTTAGCATCATATATATTATACAGCTTAATTTCTGTTAGGAAATGTTCAATTTAAAGTGCATTTAGAGCTTAAAAAATGGCATTAGGAAATAAAATACAGATTTGCAAACCAGTTGGTCTAATTTCTTATTGTTACTAGTAAACATTTAGCATACTAATAGGGGTTCTAGGCATTTCCAACTTTACTAAAAAGTATAATAAAAACAATACTGGCTTAAGATAAATGTAAATAAAATCTGCAAAGGGAAAGTAATCAAACAGGTAAATAAACAACAAACCAAATCTAACAAACTGTCCAATGATGATGTGATGATAATAAAAATGTTTCATTTATTAAATCTGTTATTGAAATCTATTAATCTATTTTGTATTGCTTGTAATGCATACATCAAGTCTACATACATGATAGATAAAATAAAATGTCAATGCCCTTCCTTAAACACACACACACACACATACATTTAAACAGTTTATTCCTAGCACAAGAACAATTATAGACGCAGCAAGAAAAGAACATGAGGCCTGGACTGGCAGGAACATAAGCCTCAGCCTTACCAAAGAAATCATCCCTCACTAGGAGCGCAGCCACATGAGGAGAGAAAAGGGGGCAGCAGGAGGAAAAGGTGGAAAAAAACAGCAGCAGTTAAAAAGTGATTGGAGATTAGCAGGTACAGCAAACATTGCCATGCACTATGACCCTTATATGATATAAAGTCTATAGCCCATGGATCTCAGAATAGTCTCCATGAGGAAGGTGTATATGGAGCCCATGGCATCACTCTCACTGATAAAAGTGTCTCAAAGTAACCTATTATACTCCATAGATCTGGGGGTGCATTCATTTTTTTTTTGGGCTAAACATGTGTCAACAAATGACTGTTGATCCTATCAGTCATGCAGTGTCCTTGTAACATCATGTGTACTGAACTGACATATAAAACAATATTATCACCTTTACCAGCTATCTTTGGGAACAACTACGCAACTATCTACAACACATAGGGAGTTTATGTACTCTGAATCAAAATAGTTGTTTCTTACATTACTTACATTTTTAGCAAAAAAGTTATAATCAAATGAATGTCAAGCTGACCCATTACCTCTTTTTTAATATTCCATTGATGTATATTGTGATTCATAAGAAATTACTAACAAATCTACATTAAACATGAGGGTCTTATAATTTTTTATCCTGAAAGACAATGAAAGTGTGCCAAGGCGCCCAAAAAATCTATGGAAAACACCTCTACATCTACAGCTAATAATAATATCTCAAGCCTCCTCTGCAGTGATAGGCTCAATCATAGGGTGGAACTAATCAAAGTATTTGGATGGAGGTGGCAACAAGTCACAATTTTTGGTAGGAGCTTTGCCTTTGAATGAACTAATATACAACCAAGCTTGCCTTTGAATTGGCTGATATACAACCATTAACTGAGACGTTTGGGGCAAATTCAGGAAACAGTGCAAACCTCCAGCTTCTGGGACTTTGACCTAAATTTTAATTTTAAATAAATAGGAGGCAAAAAAAGTCAGGAGGAGAACTTGACTTGTTAAATCAATCAACCAAAAAATATGAACTGAAACTTAAGCTGGCCATACACTATTAGATCTCTCTGTCAGATATTCTTTAGATCTACCAACAACTATGTAGTGCCGGGTCCTCTGCGATTAAACACAGGTAGACTTGATAGTTTAGAAAGTCCCTTATCTTACATGGTTTTAGTAAAACAAATCTTACAGAGAAATCTAAAGGTGTATGTGGACCCTTAGTACAATCAAATGTGGAATCTGAATAGGTGCCAGGTTTTTGGGCCAAACAAGAATTTTGACAATTTACTTTTAGTGTATGCATGTCAATAATATAGTAACTAAATCGACCTGAAAAAGAGCGAATAAAGCCTGATGGAGCTTTAAATTGATTTTGCACCAAATATTTAGTATGCCCTAAGAGAAGGTAAAATTGTGGGCTGATAATTTAAAGGCAACAGACCAGCCAGGAAAGGAAGATTGCCATTCACTCAGGAATAAGGCGGGATTCTGGGAAAAGGAACAAATGAACAGATGGAAGAGGCTGGATACACACCTGAGAACTCTCCTATGAAGACCGTCCAGCAATGGTGACATGAGGGAATGTAGGGAGAGAAGGTTACAGAGGGAAAAATAGGGTCAGTCAATGCTTTGTATCAACAAAAGTCATACCATTACCAGCTAGGTAATGCAAGGCTATGGAACTTCTACCACGGCAAACAATAGACGTAGACTATCTCTATGAATTCATGTATATTATATATATGTATCATTTATAACATCATTTAGTTTTATTTACAATACCCAAATGATGAAGTATGCTACAAATGAAACTGAAAAATAGTATAAGTTAAGTTCTTAAAGAAATAATTCAAGTGGACTTATCCTTTCCTTGCCTAAACTAGACCAACATCCCATACTTGCTAAAGTATGCTAAAACCCTTTCTGTGGAAAATAATGATAAAAAAATGCACATTCCCAGCTTCCCAGAAGGGTTTCTATGACGGTAAAACAATGAGAAGAGAAAGTAGGCGGCCATTTAAGAGCCATATAAAAATGAGACCTCAAATATCCTTCATTCATAATTACAAATGGCAGCCTCTGTCAATTGGACAACAAGGTATTACAACTACTACAGACCATTGTTACCCACAGTAACCATAGTGCATATCTAATTTTTTATAACCTTCTTTATAAAACCTACTCACCAAGTAGATCTGCTCCTTCATCAACATCGCCAATTACTTCTGACCCTGCCGTAGACAACTCCTGGTACAAGGAGTCAGTGTTGATTCCAAAAGCTTTGTTTACAATGCCTTGAGTTGGACTGGACAGGTACAGAGTATGTTAGAAGGTGAGGAACATTATAAGCAATCTGAATAATGTTGCTGAGCTAAGCGATGACATGTCCAGAAATTACCTGCTTCCTGTACGTTCTAGTCTTGGATCTGGACACACGTCTAGTTCTGGGGTGGAATCAATAATATCCTGGACATCAGACCACTCATCGCTGCTTCCCATACCTGTGTGAGGAACACATCATCTTATCTAGAGGACTATAGAGCCTCACAAGCTTATGACAAATACAAAATGAGGAAACCTATGAAAAGTTCTGTCAAGTTTATGCATCTTAGTCCACACAGGTAAGATTAATATCTATTTTTATACTGGTGACCACAAAAAATGGGGGGAAATTAAAAAATTTTGTGTTGTCCACAGAATAAGAAGTGTGGAGAAGTCTTCCAGTAGGGACACCTGTTACATGGAAAATTGGTTTACCATTAAATTACTTCTGAAGTCTCTGGGCTATACAGAAACTCTTTAAATATAGGAGGATTGTAATAACCGACTTAACGGTAGAGCTATCGTTCCACTCTTGGACTGGATCAACCAATCGCTGATCTGGAAGTATGTATCCAATAAACTCTAAAGTTCGAGCCTGCAAACTATTTCCAGGCCTGTGAGTCCAAAATCATTGGAACACTTAATTTGTTCATTGCAACTTCAGACTGTATCCCCCACCCTTCTAATTAGATGTTCTAAATCTAAATAGGGAAATAAGCAAATCAAACATTTATATATTCAGCTCCAAATAATATCCTAAGACCAATTGTCATCACACTCCTTAAAAATTCTCATACCTATGGATAATATGAAGTACATGTGCATCCGCAAAGTAGTCACAGCGCGTCACTTTTTAAATTTTTTTTTCCATTACCGCCTTATTCCAAAATGGGTTCAATTCATTTTTTTCTCGGAATTCTACACACAACACCCCATTAATGGAAATTTGAAAAACTTTTACTTGAAGGTTTGGCAAATTTATATGCACGCACATAAGTAGTCACAGTTTTTGCTCAATACTTTGTTGATGCACCTTTGCTCTCACTGTTCCTGCTGCTGAAAAATATCCCAACAGCATGGTGCTGCCACCCCCATACTTCACTGTAGGGATGGTATTGGCCTGGTAACAAGCACTGCCTAGTTTCCTCCAAACACCTAGCATACAATATTTGTCTCATCAGACCTGAGAATGTTGTTTCTCATGGTCTGAGAGTGCTTCAGGAGCCTTTGGGCAAACTCCAGGCTCACTGCCATGTGCCTTTTACTAAGGAGTAGCTTTAGCCTGGCCATTCTACCATACAGGCCTGATTAGTGGATTGCTGCAGAGATGGTTTTCCTTCTGGAAGGTACTCCTCTCTCCAAAGAGGACCTCTGAAGCTCTGACAGATGGCCCTTCTCCCCCGGACGCTCAGTTTAGATGGCCGGCCATCTCTAGGAAGCGTCCTGATGGATTTGAACTTCTTCCACTTACATATGATGGAACCTTATATAGACAGATGTGTGCCTTCCAAATCATGTTCAATCAACTGAATTTATCGCAGGTGGACTCCAATTAAGCTGCAGAGTAATTGTTAGCACTCATATATGTACATTTATAATATACATAAAATTTTCATCAATTAAATGTAAAAAGACATTTGAATTACCTATGCTGACATTTCTCATCTCCTGGTTCACTTGAACCTCCATGTTATGGCTGTGTCGTTTCTCCCGAGACCTCTTACTTTTTCCATTCATGCCATAGTCCTGAAGGGGTTGGAGGCTCTCGTGTAGCGGGGTCACGGCTGCCGATGGCACAGATGAAGTGGGGGTATTGGATTTTGTACCTGTAGTGCTTGGTGTTGGTGCCACTGAGGACTGACCTGATTCTGACATCTCATCCTATAGAAGTGATTAGTAAGTAATACAAATAATATACTGGATGAGAAATAATTTTTAGAGAAGGCCATCAAACTGGTCACAGTGGTCAAGGATCAAATAGAGAGGTTAGAAAACCAATTCCAGTCACAAGCAGGGGGTGTAGATCCTGAAGTTATTCCTCTTTAATCTCTCTTTAAAAAACCCTACATTCTTCAACTAATGCTAACACTTATTGAGTAAATCTTAACATGTAACCAAACACTTGCCATCTATTTTTTTTCAACACTAAAATGTAATAATTACCATAACGCAGATGTCTTTACCCTAGATTTGAAAGTTAAACACCTCACCTAAGACATTTAATTACCCTAAACACTAATTCTAATTCAGGGTTGTGGCGAGGTTTGTGTGAGGAGCTGTCTGTTAATGAGTGTAGCCAACCACTGCCTCTGCTTTAGGGCTTGTCCACACAGGCAAATTTGGCCGCGGTTCAGAGCAACGGGCGGCGGCCGCTGGCAGCCGCTTCCATTCATTTCAGTGGGCTTGTCCCCACTTGCGGCTGCCCGTGCCAGCAGTCGTGGCCAGCTTTGCCTGTGGGGACAAGCCCTTACATGCACATCCCTGCAAGCTGATGGCACCCAGAGAGGCACCTTACCCTGCCAGCTTCTAAGTATTACATTTATCAGCACTTTTGGGTAGAAAACAGCAAGGACAGTCAAATGTGATGTGTTAGTGGGTATGGCTTGGTTCACACAGGACTTACCCACGTTTGTGCAAAAGCCTGTTAAATATCTATACAAGAACTTAAATAACTTCTTTGTTGGTCAGAATCTCCCCCTACTGCAGAACCCAAATTGCACATACAAGAAGTTGTGTGTGGAATAGGAAAATTCCTTATATTGATTTATACTGTATTTTAAAAAAATTAAGGTCCCCCCTTAATCCATGACCAGATGACCTTTTGGCATAGGATCTGGAAGTACTGCAAAAGAGAAGTGACAGTGTGGTCCTACCTCTTCAAGTAATACCGTGACCCCACAGGCCTGACTTGCAAATGCCATACTTCCACAAGCTTTTTCCCCACAACAAGGTAGGGGCTTACTGCCAATGACACACCTCATGGAGGTAGGGGGTTTATTCCCCACAATAAGACCCAGTGTTGTGGGGATCTGCGGTGAGGGCTCATTAAGAAAATCCCTGAATCCCTAACCCCCACCCTATGAAATGAGTACAGAAGTTTCTCGGACCTCGTATCCATTGCAAAATCTAAAATCTAAAATATGTAGGCATGAAATCTGTTCTGAGCAGGTGATGAGCAGTCAAATTGTTTTACAGGATGAAAATGTTTACAACAAAATGATACAGGTGATGAATATGGCTCAGGAGATGTCTCCCAAGGCTGCCTTTACAGGGTAAGTTACAGGGTACCAACAGAATTTGCTAATTGTGTTGCCAGATCACTTTATATAGCATTGCCACCACCAATGGTCATAATCCCATATCACAGCCTTTAATAACTGTGTGCTTTGTAGGTCCAAACAATACATTATTTTACTGGACCCAATTTTTTATCATCATCTTCTGTCACTATGCTGGGACTCTGTTCTCCCCATGGTGAGATGTGGCCGCCCAGTATTTCCTGGTATGAAGGGCACATGGCTTTTCCTGCTTTATCCCATGCAGTATATAGTTACATAGCAATTCAGTGGTTATTCATCTACATTCAGCTACCATCTGATAAATAACACAATTGTAAAAAAATGATCAAAACCCCATTTTTCTACTTTACCCACCCTACTGTTTTTAGTTTAGTTGGAAACATTTATAATTTAAAGTCAATAACAGCAGTGTATACAGCTAGTATTAGAGACAGGATGAGTGGGATGGATTCATTAATGGAGACACATGGCGGGAACAGGGTTCCCATGACTGTCTGAGCCAACCTTGTAGCTGAAGCTGGACTTTAGCTGGCTGAGGTCACTCAGGTGCCAGTGGTCCGAGCTTGGGGTGATCTTGCCACCCATGTGCCCACGTACCATTCCATCCGCCAGTGGAAAGACATTTAGTGAAGTTGGGCGCTCCTTTCGGCTGAAAAACGAGAAAACAAAATAATATTTAATAAGTGACATTAAAAGAAAGAAACCATCAATGGCCACAGTATTAAACTTAAGCAACTACATGGATAGCACATGGTCCAAATTCCCAGTGACATAAATAAGATTTGTGGATTCGAATTTGTGAGATTTTTTAAATGTTTGGTCATGTTTACTTATTTCTACCTAAATATCTCTCAGATATCTTTTTACTAAAATGAAAATGTACATCTGGACTTTTTACATCATCGCCACTCTTGTGTATTTTTACAATCCTCATCCACCCTGGAATGGGGTCTTCTACTCAATAACTTTATTGGTCTAATGTTGGGCACCTCAATTTCTTCTTTGGAGCCTACGTATGACCCTTTCAGCCCTTAGGTGGAGAAGGTCATTCTAAGCCATTTCCACACAAATGTTAATATTCTCCAAAGCAGGGGTGCTTAACATGTGGATTGTGATCACAAAGGTGGTGGGAGTAGATCACAGTGCCCAAGAGCAAGATGGCCAAAATGGCCAAAAATTCTCCATACATATTCATGCTGTTATGTTATTAAGGTGAACAATATACATTTTAAATATAAATTATACTCCATGTATATATAAATAATAAAATGTTTTATTGATAGAAGAGGACTTTTTTATTGGAAGATTCCATTTTCATTGTTGAAAGATGACTTTGATTTTCATTTTAAAAGTAGCTTGCAAGCCAAAAAAGTGTGGGCACCCCTGATTTAAAGACTTTCAATAAACAAATGTTTCAGAGAAATTCCACCTTAATTTAAAATCCTTGATAAGACATATAACACAACTGGGGAAACAGCCAAAGACAACAAGGAGATTGCCATGTATCAGCAAGCACAAGCTAGACATATACCATTCTAACTGGCTGGTTACAAGGATTTGCCATCTCCCTGGCTCAAGATTCAGGTGAACTGATATTACAACACCAACAATATTTAAAACATATCAGCTTGACCAAGGGATGGGTTTTCTTGGCTAGTTCAAGTTTAAGGCAGAATTACAATACTTGCTACAGGCGTTATTAGGAGGGTACATGCACAGGGTACTGTTTTACTTACCATGTTTCTTAATTACAAGATAATGTACAAATACTGTTGGCTAAACACTAACTTTAACCTAAGTTTTACAAAATACAAGCTGCTACTGCACCCAGTTGTGGTATGTTCACTCAGCTAAAGTGATCAAGTGGTAATTATTGAAACATTCCACATGGTAAAGGTGGAAAATTAATTGGAAGTGTATAGCATCTTAAATGTGTTGGTAGCTTTGGTTGAAGTAGAGTATATATATATATATATATATATATATATATATAGTCTTAGTATATAGTTAGTTATAGTATATAGTTTTATGAGTCTTATTGTTTTTTTCTGTCCAAAAAAAAAGGCAATTTGTCCTTTGTGATAACTTCTTATTATTTGACTGTAGCTCTCTCTTATGGGCAGAATCTGGTCATTTGGTGGATCTATGTATATAGAATACTCCCCTTACTTTGTCCTGTACATAAAATACTATCCACACAATGTGTGATGGCAAGCAGACATAAACTGGCATGATGAGCTCTGAGTATATGGACTATTTTGTTATAATCTAGGAATCCCCCACTAATGTAAACTTGACAAATAGGCTAATAATAATAAAGGAAATGTATGTTTACCGTTTATACAAAGCTACGGAAAGATAAAGCTATTAATCACCAAGGAAAATGAATTAACTAAAATTCTATAAAGACACAATGTCACCAACTTAAACAAAATACCAAATATGTATTTAAAATTCTTAAAGGGTTTTCTATAATTTACTTATTGGTGGCACTGCAGAGTGCCATTGGTGCAGAGTGCCATGACCCAATGCAATGTTATATCATAGCATTGGGTCATGGCACTCTCCACCAATGGGAGGGAATTTATATTGCCTGTCCTAGCCCAGATCCTATGCCCTCACCCACCCTACATAAACATTTATGAAGCTGACAGGATAGGTGAACATGGTAATATAATCAAATATCTTAAATGCTTTCTGTATAATTTAATGGGGAGTTTTTTTGGTTGAGATAATTAAGTGACCAGGTCTCTGAGGCAGGACTAAAGGTAGGAATACACGTGCAGATCTTTTAAAAAAATCGACCAAAAAGATAGATTTTTTTGCACGATTGAACCTTTATCGAATATTTGTTATTATTTTTATTGAGGTAAAAGTAATCGATATCGGACTGAATCTCGATTAGAACTGTGTCAGACATGTCTGTAAATCGAATATGTGTATTCCCACCTTAAGGAGAATCAATATTAGATTTAATAGTTCAAATCGTTTTGTTGAACCTCGATCTTTTAATAAATGTACAACATGATGAGTAATCAATCGATCTTTGTTAATCATCGAATTCAAGCGGAAGTGCTGTAGTGGTAGGCATGCCTTGAATGCTTCCTCGATCGGTTGGTAAAATTCATGTCTCGATTACACTGCAATTGATTAAAAGTTACGAACATGTCCAATACAGTTCCAAATGAGATTCAGTCCAATATCGATTACTTTTACCTCGATCAAACTAATTACAAATATTCGATAATAGGTCCAATAAAGGAAAAAAATCAATCTTTTAAGTTGATCTTATAAAAATATCTGCACCTATATTCCCAGCTTTAGTAGCAATCCAGTCTTGATTAAAGAACCTTAACTTATGTTCATGCAGTGACAGTTACCTCTTCCTCCATGTCTGACGGTGACTGCAGTGACAATTCACAGACAAGACACCCAAAACACAGCGGCCACAGCACAAAAAGCAAGACAAAAAAACAGCGGTTAGATGCCGGTTCATGCATAAACATGTGCCAAAAATGAAAATACAACAAGCACTCACAACAGCAACTCCAGCCCTACCCATGGTGGTTCCTTGTGCTACTTGGCAGGGGAGATCAACCTTTGTCAAGATTCCAAGGTTACTAGACCTTACCATGGATCCATACACCTTATGAATTTCTTTGTCAGATATCCTTTAGATCTACCAACAACTATGTAGCACCGGGTCCTCTACGATTGAACACAGGTAGACTTGATGTTTTAGAAAGTCCCTCATATTACATGGTTTTGGTAAAACAAGAAGGAGATCTAAAGGAAATCTGACAGAGAAATCTAAAGGTGTATGGGGACCTTAAATGTTCTAATCTTAGGATCCTAGACAAAGGTTGGTAAGTCAATACTAAAGGTTGTGCCATACCTCCCAAATGACTAAATTATGTGGGCAGTTCTGATTGTTTCTATTCAAGTAAGGCCCTTAACCATCTGTATTAGCTTTAATAGAGTGAAAAGGTTTAGAAAATATGACAGGCTGTGAACCCACTGGGTAGATTTAATCTCTTCTCCTGATGGGACCTGTTGCTAGAATGTTAAGGCTGAATTCAGACATGTGTTTTTGGGGCGGCTGACGCTCCAGCCAGGCTTGCACATGTTGTGCGGGCAGTTGTAAGTCCCCCAACCACTCTAGGTTATGCCAATGGCCACCCTCCAAGCAAATGCCGCAATTTGTCTCTGCTAGGCGGTCCCCATTCATGGTTTATTGGGAGTCGCAAACCAACCATGTGAATTCACCCAAACACACAGAATACCACATAACGTTACATTTGTTCTAAACCACTTACCTAAAAACACTTATGTTACTTCATTACTTCCTAACCTTTTTAACCCTTTATTGTAGGAAGAAAATATTCAGTCCTGGTCCAAAATTTTAAGAATGAAACAAATATTTTTAATTTGAAAAGTTGCTGCCTAAGTTTTTATAATAGCAATTTGAATATATATCCAGAATGTTATGAAGAGTGTTTAGATGAATTGCATTATCCTTCTTTGCCATGAAAATTAACAAAATCCCAAAAAAAACTTCACGGAAAGAGGTTCAATTCTTGCTAAGAAGGCTTCAGGGCATCCAAAAAAGTCCAGCAAGCACTGGGATCATCTCCTAAAAAGGATTCAGCTGCGGGAACGGAGTGCCACCAGTGCAGAGGTTGCTCAGGAATGGCAGCAGGCAGGTGTGAACGCATCTGCACGCACAGTGAGGCGAAGAGTTTTGGAAGATGGCCTGGTGTCAAGAAGGGCAGCAAAGAAGCCACTTCTCTCCCAAAAAAACATCAGAGACAGATTGATCATCTGCAGAAAGTATGGTGAATGGACTGCTGAGGACTGGGGCAAAGTCATATTCTCCGATGAAGCCTCTTTCCGATTGTTTGGGGCATCTGGAAAAGGGCTTGTCCGGAGAAGAAAAGGTGAGCGCTACCATCAGTCCTGTGTCATGCCAACAGTAAAGCATCCTAAAACTATTCATGTGTGGGGTTGCTTCTCATCCAAGGGAGTGGGATCACTCACAATTTTGCCCAAAAACACAGCCATGAATAAAGAATGGTACCAAAACTCCCTCCAACAGCAACTTCTTCCAACAATCCAACAACAGTTTGGTGAAGAACAATGCATTATCCAGCACGATGGAGCACCGTGCCATAAGGCAAAAGTGATAACTAAGTGGCTCGGGGACCAAAACGTTGAAATGTTGGGTCCATGGCCTGGAAACTCCCCAGATCTTATTCCCACTGATAACTTGTGGTCATTCCTGAAGAGGCGGGTGGACAAACAAAAACCGACTAATTCTGACAAACTCAAAGTAGTGATTATGAAAGAATGGGTTGTATCAGTCAGGATTTGGCCCAAAAGTTTAATGAGAGCATGCCCAGTCGCATTGCAGAGGTCCTGAAAAAGAAGGGCCAACACTGCAAATTCTGACTCTTTGCTTAAATCTCATGAAATTGTCAATGAAAGCCTTTGAAACATATGAAGTGCTGATCATTATATTTCAGTACATCACAGAAACAACTGCAACAAAGATCTAAAAGCAGCGTAGCAGCGTAGCAGCAAACTTTGTGAAAACTAATATTTGTTTCATTCTTAAAACTTTTGGCCAGGACTGTACATTTATGATATAAATGTTCCATTTGAGAATAGAGACAGAAGTAGAAGTCAGAAAAATTATAACAAATTACAATTTTTTTTTTAAACTCGGAGGGGGTATGTCATGCTACAGAAATTAGTGCCACCAACATGCATGTGCATCAGTGAAAATCACGATCCTAATCACAGCGCATAGTAAATACAGACAGACACAATGTGTACATACAATTACACACAATTATAGCGTGTTTTATAAAGGTACGTATGGATTCAGCAAAGTGAGAATTTTGGATTGGAACATTATCCATTTTTTCCTGAACTGGTTTATTATGATGACCCTATCTGAAACCAGCGCAGGATTACTCCAGGCTACCAGGTGTGAGAACATGGATTTGGTAATTGACCAATCAGGAACCTAGCACAATATTCTGGAATGCAGAATGAGTGCTAAAAATTACATTTGCTTCCTCATCAACATTTCACATGGTATGCCATGAATGATCTCTGCAACACGTTAGGGGTCCTCAGAATATCAAATATCAAATTTTTTAAAACAATACATTTAGCTTATATTATGAAGAACACAGCAATATCTGAAAGGCTTGTTGCTGCATTAGGGACAGTGAGCCTACTGTTATGGCTGCAGGTCCTGGGCATGGCTTGCTACGGTTTCTCCTTACAGTGTCACTCTGCAGTCCGCCCGACCAGTTGGATTGCACTGACATAATGTGTGTGGTCACTGCACCCTCTAGTAACTAAAGTGTCTCTGATACATGCAAGTTTTTATGTGCACCTACTTTGGCAATGGGAGGTCCAAATTGAGTTCCAAGTTATCTTCTTCACCTGAAATCAAGCCTCTAGCACTTCATGCCCTATATAGGTCTGAATGATGTGTAGCTGCATTACCTGTGATAGCTAAGGTCTAATGCTGGATGTGATCTGTTTATTGGAAATGCTCTGACTCGCACCCACATTTCAGGAGGATTCAGAGCTGGGAACTTTATTGTGCAGACCATACACCTGGAGCCCCTGAGAAATATATCAACAAATCCCTGAATCCACTAAAATCTTAAATTATTGATCACATTAAATATTAAACAACACCAACCTTCGGCCCGTGACGCCTCCCTCTGACTGACTGTTGCCGGCTACCTGTTTTGATCTCTCAATGTGTTCCATATATGTCTGGATCATCTGTGGTGGGAAACCCAAAACAGCTGATGAAGTTAAAAATATTTTGAGGAAATAAAGTTATAGGAAAGAGTCATAAACACCCAAAAGTGACTTGAATCAAATGATATTACTTTTAACAGTTAAAGCTTCATTACATACTTATAGATCACCAACGTGCCACATTGTTCACTGTGCCATACCCTACATACACCTAATGGCTCCAGTATGATTGTTGTGTATATGTTACATCATCTGAAAGGTTGTACATTGTGCAGTATGTTACAATTTGTACTGTTTTTAAGGAAAATGTTTTGGGGGAAGTGGACCCACCAGCTTTACCCGATTGTCCTAAAAACACCCAGCTTTAATCCTCCTTATCAGATAAGGCCAACAAAACATTTTGACTTTGCATACCTCAGTGTGTCGCTGGTGTAAGGCATTGTATTCCTTTTTCATCTCCGACTCCCTTTCTTCCAATCTTGAAACTGAGAGAAAGCAAAGGTTATCACAAATACAGATGCATTATGATTTGGAGCTTATTGTTTTTCATATTAGCAGATGAAAATTTGCTATCATGTCTACATAGACATCTATGAGGGTATGTCCATAATGTGTAGATGGACTAAAGGCTGCCATACACACCCCGATGGGTGCAGGCAGACCAGTCCCGATATGCACCGGGATGTAAATGTGATGACGTCATCACGTTTGCACCCTGGTGCATTATGGGGCCCCTTCAGTCGGCCGGCACCCTTTGTGTGCCGGACATAAGCTTCAATGAAGACGCCGGTCTTCATTGAAGCTTATGGCATCAGCTAGCACCGGCTTGCACCGGCCAGAGAATATCGGACATGTCCGTTCTCTGGCCGGCCGAGCTGTTGTCGCCCCATGTGGGCACATGCCGATAAGCGACCGATTTTTAACCTGACCAACGGCGCGAGCGCACACGCCCGTCGGTCAGGTTAAAAATCGGCTGCTTATCGGCATGTGTATGGCAGCCATTACTCTGATGGTCAGAGAGTTTACTGTTAAATTGCCAAGAAGATTATCCTGTTGATTGCAGAGTGCTGTACAGGGGTGGGCAACATTTGTAAATTTGATAAAGGGGCACTTATAAAGAAATGCTCAGTCATTGATAATTTCTAGTGACTGTCTGTTGTCACCAAGAGGATGCGCAAAGTGTCATGATCACCTTACTGCATCGTCCCCTAGGACTGATGATGGCCGAACAATGGCCAGGTCCGTTCGCAAACAGGACTGATCCGCCTGTTCATAGGGAGAATCGGAAAAAAAGCACAGTTCCTTATTCTGACTACCAGACATGACGTCACTTCCGGTTATAAGCCAATTTTTTTCCACTCTAGGTATTATGTGAGCTCATTGCAGAGAACAAGCGGAGGGGAACATCTTTTCAACAATGTGACAAAGAGCCGGAAAAGAAAGCTAAATGGGCCTTAGTTTGGCCACACAATAGCTGTAGTTGCTAAAGTTTTATGAAAAAAGGTCTATTTACAGATTTCAATAACTTAAGCTTAAAGTACACACACTGCTGAATGAGCTAGATAAGTGCCCCCTCCCCAAAACCCCCAGTTTTTATGTTATGTGGCATCGATGTTATGAGTCTACCTTGTAATATGTACAATACTTCAGATTTTGTTGGTGAAGAAAACTCCCACAATTCATAGTAGCACCTACTTTGGTCAGCATAGTTTTTGGTCTTTAGCTCCTGTTGCCGGGACTGAAATTCCAAGCCTTCCACCTGATACTGAAGGTCCTTCTTATCTTGTTCAAGAGCATCTTCAAATTCAATAAATTTCTGTAAGCAAAAGAAAATATTTCAGAATTGCATAGAAAGTTCAAATGATAAGTATAGACAGTTATTTCAATAGCTTTAGCTGGCCATACACCTTTAGATCTCTTTGTCAGATATCCTTTAGATCTACCAACTATTATAGTATAGTAAAGGGCGATTACCTCTGTGATTGAACACAGGTAGACCTGATTGTTTAGAAAGTCCCTCATATTACATGGTTTTGGTAAAACAAAAGGAAATCTAAAGGTGTATGGGGGCTCTAAGGGTCCTCACACACGTAACGAGCTGCGGCCGATTTTGCTGACGACCGATGCACGCTCGCAGCCGTCAGTTGGCGGCAAAATCAGCTGCGGATCGCGGATGTCAGAGAATGGACATGTCAGTAAATCTCTGGCTGTTGCCATTAGTTTGAACGTGGATCGGTGTCCCTGTTCAAACTAACGGCCGGCACACATAGGGTGCCCACCGATACTGTAAGCGATGGAGAGCACGTTGCTCTCCACAGCTTATATGTCGGTCCCCACTCGTTACGTGTGTGGGGACCTTAAGTCTTTAAAAATAAGTGTTTTGTCTCTGTCCGAAGTCATTTGTATGCTGGGAGACGGAGTTTTGGATTGTATTTGCCTGTTTATGAATTTATTCTTTCATACATTTGATGATTTAAACAATGTTGTAATATTTCTTAGATTATCATAATTTACCATTTTACTAGAGGTGAGAGGATACTATAAAAAGGATACTATAAAGAGGTGTATGTCTTAAAAATAGATGTCATTATTCTTTGATAAATATGTAGAATGACCGTTTACTTGATAATATAGATCACCAACATGGCACACTACTGAGCATGCCCAAGGTGATTTCATGGCATATTTATTTTTACTTTCATACCAGCTAGGGCTCAGCAAGTGCTTTTGCTCTGTTCTGGATGGGTCCTGTAGTCCATCAGCGCAGGAGACTTTGAAGGACACCAGTGCAGAATGGATTACAGCAAGGGGCATTGTATGTTAATTTTTTTCAATTACTATTTTATCTTAACATCCTTTTTTTGTGGGGGAGGGGGATTTTGTAACCTGTTAGAAATGAGTAAGGTCCGAAAGACCCCTATACTCATTCCATAGGGTGGGTGTTATATTCATATTTGTATGTATTTAATAACTTTTTCATTTAGAAAAGTCGAAAAAAAGGTGACAAAGTGGAAATCGTATTGCCACATTAGATATGAGCCAGATAGAAGGCCGTGAGTGCAAAAACTATACACAAGGTATGGTATGTTATTTAATAAAATCTGTAACTGAAAAAAAAACTGTTAACCTGGCCATACACAGTTCAAACTTTCATTCAATTCCCAAATGATCTGCTCACGTTCACCCCGATTGATCATTCGGGAGGCGAACACAGTCCACCTGAAGCGATCAAGCCCAGGGATCGATTCCCCAAACCAGTGGTGGCCATCTAATGCCTGCCATACACACGCCGATGTGTGCAGGCAGACTACCTGATGTCGCTCTGGGAGGCTAACGTGATGACGTCATCACGTTAGCCTCCCATTGCATTCTGGGGCCCCACAATCGGCCAGGCACCCTTTGTGTGCCGGCCATAAGCAGCGATGGAGACGCCGTCTTCATTGCTGCTTATGGCAATCGGCTCCCATCGGCTCAGATTTTCCGACATGTCGGATCTCTGGCCGGCCGAGAAGTGGGGCGACAGGGATCTGTCGCCCCATGTGGGGACATGCCGATAAACGGCCGGATTTTAACCTGACCGACGGCGAGAGCGCGCACGCCCGTCGGTCAGATTAAAATCCGGCTGTTTATCGGTATGTGTATGGCCAGCATAAGTTGATATGGAGGGCCACAAGTGCGGCCCTCAGCATCACTAAAGGGCCGCACATAACAACTTCAATGTTTACTGACATTTGTTAATGAAGAAATGACAGCATGCACAGTAAGAAGACATTATTTTAAATTTTTAAATAACAAAACTTGTTTTAAATGATACTTTAACCTCCCTGGCGGTTCACTGAGGTGCAGATTTCTGTACCAA
>CM070039.1:69014742-69035992 GCA_036250615.1 Ptychadena robeensis
TGTCTGCTGATCCCCTGCCAACACTAGAGGAGAAGAGGAGGAGAGGCGAGGGACTTGCTCTGGCACCATCTGAGTCGCGGATTGGCTTTTACGTACGCCTATCAGGTAAGTTCATCGCCTCTCCTCCTCTTCCCACTGTAGGAAGATCCCAGACTAGGACCTGTCAGCGGACAGGTGAGTTCCTATGCATTAACAGTTAGGTTTAAGGGGCCACAAGTGAAGGACTGAGGGGGGCCTCCAAAGAATGCCCAAAGTGCCGCATGCGTCCCCCGGGCCACATCGATGTACGACCATTCAGTTATTCTTGCGTCACTCCATTGCAATTGATCACACACCGATCAACTGGGAATCGAGACGTATATGGCTGGCATTACAGTACTAGTACTACTAATTACAGTTTTTTAATGAAAAGCCTCTGATTTACATCCTCAGCCACCAAAAACAGAACAGGTGTATGGGTATGGCGAAATAGGTCCAAAGAATGTCTTATATTTGCCATGATTAGTAAGTTTGAAATGCTGAATATTGGATGGTATGGGATGCATAGTACCCTTCTCCACCAATAGATGTGGTAAGGTCTGAGTTTCCTTTGCTGTCTGAATCTCATGAAACCATCATAAACGTTTATTAAGTAAAAAAACCATCATAAAGAGCTGCTTAAATCATTTAACCAATTGCAACACATCTCCACAATGCCAGGCCGTGTATGAGAGCATGGTGTGGTGACATATAACCAAACCATAAAACCATCAACAGCACAATCAGTGCTTTCCCAGGACTTATTTAAGCTAGCCATACACGTCTAGATTTTCTGTTCAATCAACTAAAAAAGATCAATTTTTTGGGGTCAGGGAAATCTGTGATTGATTGTATATTTGTTAACTGTAGTAACAGATATTTGATCAATTTTTCTGTAGATAGACTGAAAGTGTAATGCATTTCAATACAACCAATTTAAATTTACCAACACGTCCAATCCTGTTTCAATCAATTTTTTTCCCAATTTTAATTGGTTTAGGTTGATCTAACCATGTGGGCTGCCATAGATTTTCAACCAATCAACCAAAAAAATTGATTGAATTGAGTTGATTGGATGAAAAATCTAGACGTGTATGGGGGGCTTTACTGTTATCAGAGATGAAGTCTGTTCACTCTCAAGGACACAAAGCTGTTCTTCAAGTATTCAGGCAATAAAAATATATGCGAGGCTCCATAATAGTGTTCGTGAAAACAAAACATTACAGCATTAACCTATTAAAAACCGCATCTATCACAATGGCATACAAACAGGATTTTGACATCCAGGGCTGCCGTCAGAAATCATGGGGCCCGGTACAGCAAAAATGTCCGGGCCCCATGACAAGACTTGTTGAGCGGGGGGGGGGGGGGGGGGGGGGGGGGGGGGGGGGGGGGGGGGGGGGGGGGGGGGGGGGGGGGCTAGTGGAAAAAAATCACCATCCTGATCTGATCGGCAGTCCTCTGACCCGACATGCTGCCTGATCGGCAGTCCTCTGCTTACAGCACCCTTTGCTCACTCTCACTGTGTTACTGGACTGCCACTGTGTACCACTGCTGTCAGCAGTCCGGGAACACAGTGAGAGTGAGGTCAGCAGAGGACTGCCGATCAGGGGCCCCTACGTGCTCACCGTCGCGCCCCCCTAGCTGCCCGGCCTAGCTGTCCCCCCCTGACTGCGGCCCTGTTGACATCCTCCAACAACATAGTAAACCTAAAGTGATTGTGTTGTCAGGGATTTAAGCAAGAGCGTTATACACCTTAAGGCAGTGGTGGGCAACCGAGTAGATATGAAGGGCCACAAGTGCAGCCCTTGGCATCACTAAAGGGCCGCACATAACATTTTAATCTATACTGACTTGTATAAGTATTTTTTTAGTAAAAAAAATACAGCAGGCATAGCTAGAAGACATTGTTTTTTAAATAACAACATTTGTTTTAAATGATACTGTAGTATGGCAATGCATGTTTTGTGTGATATATATCATCAAAAGTTATGTGCCTCATACCTCTCATCAAAGCCAATGATTATATCGATGGGGCACATAACCTTTGATTCTGCAGGCAGGTGAGTTGCTATGTCCTATGCATTAAGTTAGGTTTTGGAGGACTTAGGGGGGCCGCGGAAGAACGCCCAAAGGGCGGCATGTGGCCCCCGGCACGCAGTTTGGGCACCTGGGCCTTAAGGGATCAAACGAATGAAAAGTTTTGGATCCCAGAGATGAACAATAAAATCACCTCATCTAAAGCTTGATCGGTAACAAGATCAAATTATTCAATCAACAAAACAAAGTAGAACCACTACACATACATACACACCCTGAGCCGGGGCCGACAGATAATCTATCTTTAGGGGGACAGGGATCTGGGCACCCACGATCTGCGGCCGATTTTGCAGCCAACCAACGGCCCCGAGCACGCACGCAGGTTGGTTGCGGCAAAATCGGCCGCAGCTTGTTACGTGTATGGGGGCCTTTACTCTGACACAGCGATAATCTGTTTGATGATATGCATCTTCGCCAAACAGATTAGATCACTGCTTCTAGTAACTGGGCTCTGCAAAGACAGGAATCTAGGCCAATTCATCTGTGGAATGCTACATATATCAAATAAACACATGCATTACCAGGAAGTTAGGCATCTTTGTCCACAGCCTACTTTCTTTGTTTTTTCCCTCTCGCGCATAACTTATTAGCGAAAACTTTAGCTGACACCCCCCGAAAACATTAAAGTTGTCCAATCATGTTTGGACAACTACCCATATTATAACTTAACTCTTTTACCTTTCGAGCCACAAAAATGTAATGTTACCATTAGGTAGCTGGATGTCAGTATGGTATAAATTATACAGTAAAGCTTTGTTTCCATTGCGTTGGGACCCCTCCGCTAAGCGTACACGCTTAGCGGGAGGTCCCAACGTAATAGATAGACTTACCTGCTCGGCGGACGGGTCTGTCTTCATTGCGCTGAGCCGATCCGCCGGTGTAAGGCTGAACGTAGTCAAGTACGTTCAGCCTTTACACCAGCGGATGTGTAAACAGACCATCCACCGGCAGGTAATGTCTGTGGGATACGTTGGGATCCCTGCTAAGCGTATACGCTTAGCAGAGGGGTCCCGACGTATAATGGAAACAAGCCCTAAAACTATATTTTAATGATAGAAAATAAAATAAGATCAACAACAGGTGTTAAAAGCTACAATGTTTCAGAGTAGGTGTTTTGTAAACAATGCCTGCTTTATTCTAGGATGAATCACAAGCCTGTTAAAGTAACTAAAATGTTTATATATACAATGTTTTAAGCAGGGTACACACATGCAGATATGGGCCAGATCGATGGCCAATTCTAGCAACGTGCGCACTCACGGGCATCTATCTGGCCCATATAGTATGCGGTCATCCCAGTTTTCAAGCGGGATATCGGACATGACCGTTAATCAGAGCAGATCCGTCTCCCCAGCTCCGCCGATATCTGACAGCAGCGTGATGACGTCATCACGCTGCTGCAGGGAACATCGGACGGCTCAAATATCAAGCCGCCTGTACCCTGCTATACACCCCAGACAGGTATCATAAGCTAGCCATACACAGTCGGATTCCATGGCCGATCGATCACCTATCCGATCGATTCCGGCGTTCTCAGCGGGAATCGGAGGTCCGATCGATCGGCCAATTAAGTCTGTCCGATCGCTACATACCACCTTGTCCCACGGATTCCTGGACGATTCCGTGTCCGATCGCTTACTCCACAAATGGCAACTCCCCCTGATGTGTGCAGAATCGGATCAGAAAGACCAACATGTTGGGTCTCTGTCCGATCCGATTCTGGGCCCCTGATCAATCGGACGTGATCGATCGGACAAGGTGGGCTGCACACGATTCCGGCACGATCGTTTGGCGTGCACGCGCCCGGAATCGATCGTCCCGGAATCGATCGTCCCGGAATCGATCGTCCCGGAATCCGATGGGAATCGGACCCGTGTATGGGGGCCTATAGGCCTTTTCCAACACTCTACAATG
The DNA here is from genome assembly GCA_036250615.1 of Ptychadena robeensis. Classification (NCBI taxonomy): domain Eukaryota; kingdom Metazoa; phylum Chordata; class Amphibia; order Anura; family Ptychadenidae; genus Ptychadena; species Ptychadena robeensis. The sequence goes on from CM070039.1 coordinate 69,018,775, forward strand.
TTCCAAGGACAACCTGTGATATCTTTTTAAGAATGTTTATTGTTCTCAGACTTGACATCTGGAGCTGGGTCTTGCAAAAAGGTCCCCATACACGTCTAGATTTTTCGTTCAATCAATCAATACCTAAAACATCAGGGTTCACACAATTGTTTTGCGGACCTTTCGTTTAATGAACTGTTTCCCCTTAAATAAATGTAGGCAAGTCAAAATAATATGGTGTGATTAGAGAGAGTAGATATTCTTTTGTGCTTCAACCTAGATAAAAGGGGAGAAATACCAAGATGGCATCATGGGAAGTCTTAAGCTAGGCACACACGGGTAGATTTGTAAAAAGATTTGAGTACAATCAATCAACGTGCGCACTCACGGCGATTGATTGTACTCTTATCTGCTTAAGCAGGGTACAGACGGCTCAATATTCGAGCCGTCCCATGTACCCTGCAGCAGCTTGATGACGTCATCACGCTGCTGTCAGATATTGGCTGGCTGGGGAGAGACTGCTCTGCTCTCTCACTGCCTCAGCTGAAGCTTTGCTTGGAGACCAGTGGTCTTTAGGCAAAGCATCGGACATCGGCTGTAATTACGATCATGTCCGATATGGAGCGGGATTGATTTGTCTTGCTCAAAAACAGCGATGGGCGCAGAGTATATGGGTCAAACTGATGGCCATGAGCGTGCACGGCACTCGAAACGGCCATCGATTTGACCCATATCTCCACGTCTGTACCCTGCTTTACAATCCTACCAGTGTGTGCTGTCCTGGCTCGAAGAACCTCTATTGAACAGGGTTTCAACATGTTGGAAAACTCCGTTCAATCTCCAATACTTTACATGAAGAAGAATTTTCATGTAAAGTATAGGAAAATCCGACTCTGCCTTCTTGACACAGCCTGGGCTGAGGCAGAGCTGACAAGAGCTGACAGCCGAGGATGGCTGTGTGAAGGGGGCGGAGTCAGCACTCTTCACTTGTACGGGGAGAGAGGCTGGATGGATTTCTGCTCAGTTTCCAGCGTATTCACACGCTGAAAGCCGGGGAGAACTCTGCTACCTGGAGGTCTTCATTGAACGGGAATCAATGTGCCCATGTGGTGCACATTGATTTCCGTTCAATTGATCCCCAATCAATCACAGCGTGGTGACGTCACCACGCTGTGATTGATTGGGGTTCGATTGCACGGGAATTTATCCGTGTATGGTTAGCTTAAGAAATAAGTTTTCAGCTTGACAATTTTTGTTCATTTGTGGTCACCAACAGAGGCCAACTGGTGAGGTTCAGGGCTTTCCACACACTTGAGTTTTTCGCATAATCCATCCAAAAACTGGCTAAGACAGGCCAAGGTCATCTCACATCTATGGAAACCTTCAGTGAAAATTAAAGTAAGAAATTACACCATAAGGGGAGGCTGGGATGGAACTAGTGCAGACATTTTCCATATAAACTGATTGCATACACTAATCCATCTAGGTGGACAGGCCGCCTGGGAGATGAAGCTTCTGTATATCAATATACACAGCTAGCAGACGTTTGTAAGACAGCGGCAGAGGACAGAGACCTCAATGTGATGGAAGGAGCACAGTGGAGTAATATGAACTGCCAGCAATGAATAATTTACAGTGGGAATAGGCAGCACAAGTGCTTCCTTCAGGCGTTTTATCCTGAGCTGGGAAATTGCTGCACTTTTGCTGCTATGTCACGAGGTGCCGCTATTACCCGCTCCAACGCCTCATCGACCTCCATCTGCTGGCTCAGCGATTTTCCATTACTAGGGAGATTTAGGAAAGAATCTTGTTTGGCTTTGGGCAAAGTAGAATTAATATGTGATGACTTTGATTTAGGACATTTATAGAACATGGAGGATGTAGACAGCACTAAATCATTGTTTTATTTATACTTTTTATATCGTTTTTTTTAATACTAAAATACTTTTTTTCTGCTATCTAATGAGATGGATCCCTAGTGGAGGGGCATTTGTTGATGGAAATGGGCCATGTCCGTAGAAATCTGACACTTATCTCACCAGGAACTGAGCTGATGTAATAATATTGAGAAGCAATTATGTATTGTGTACCTTCATGTCATCACTCATGTGAGTAAAGGTACCCATACAGGATCGCGCCGATCAATCGACCATGAATCGACTGCTGCCCACCTTGAACAATCGATCCAAAAAAAAATCAAAACTGACCAAAAATTTGTTTTTTTGGCTTGATCGTTTGTCGTTCGAAGTACATTGGTGGAGACCCTTGATCGCTTCCTGTGCGATCGACCCATATTTGCATGATCTAGCTCCTTTTCCTGCAGTCATTCCATTTCAATTATTTTGATGGATGAACCTTTTTGGGCCACAGGCTCTGTCAAAATTTATGCAAAATCGTTTGCCCTAGGTGGTGTGCTCATCGATGGCAGTATGATCGATCTTCGATTCTGCGAGTACTGTCTCCCTCACTGTCCTATGGGTCAGCCTCCTGCATGGTACATTCTGCTGCAGATGGACCTCCCTGTTCCTGATTGATCCTCCAATTAACTGTCTCCATACACAGGTCACCAGCTTGCTTTGGGTCACATGTAACTCTCACAGTACAACATGTTTGTACCCCCAAATCTCATACCTCAGTAGTACAACTATGACATTTTCTGGGTTAGTAACTAACCCCTGAGACTATCTGCAGTCCAAATGTCAACCTTTCATAGTCATATTCCAGCCGTCACACAGTGCTTTTCTCTAGTCAGATTTTACCCTTACATATGCCTACTCTGACTTTCATCCCCCAGATCTCCAACACCCTTAGCAGTCCAATCTTTTTTTTTGGATTAGTACGTTACATTCCCAATTTCACACCCCTAACTGCAACCTTTCATAGTTATTCATGTTTCCCTGCAGTTATCCAAGTGACATAAATTGTATACATTTAACAAGTTGTTAGTACGCATATGAGCTTTGTAACAATAATGCAGGTACGCAGAACTAGTTTTTGGCCCCTTTTCAGTACCAGAATACCACTTATGTGCACCCCTAACTATATACCCAGTGAACTGCTGGGCAAGTCAGTAGGTAAACAATGATACTCTAAAGCCGCCCATACACAGCTCGATTCCCCTGCGATCATTGTGCGAGCAATCGTATAGTGCTTACGCAAGAATCACCAAGCGATCGAACAACGATTGTTCGGGGAATCGATGCGCACCACCTTGGGGAATTGTTCCCTCAACAATACTTTGGAAGGGGACCCTTAGCGATTGAACAGGAAAATACCGACATCCATGTTTGATTAATTTTGGAATCGAGCTCTCAAGGTGGGCTGTGTTCCATTTCAGAATGATGGATCCCTACGAACACGCACGGCAATCGATTGTTCTGGAAGTTTTGTTATCCTGGATATATATTTGATGTGTCTATGCAGTTGGTGACAGGTGCCTGTTTAAAGAAGTATTGCCATTCTTCAGCACCCCTCAAAGTGCAGCCAGTTAAATGCCCCCCATAGGGTGGTGTAAGTGACTCAATCTGAGGCCATCCCTCATCTATGATATGTAGCTTCAGGCTACTGGCAGTGACATGAGAAGTAGCTGATCATTGCAGGATGATGGAGGGTCTGCTGGTGCACTTTTTCCCCTCTATCATTACATTGACCCCCGTACATCGCTCCTATATAAAATTCCCTGATGGCCAAAATACAAATTGAATTTCCAGTGCTTAAGAGCAGATGGACTGCAGGGTAATAAATAGAAGTAGGGAAGGAAAGGTAATGCTACAAGACACATTTGACCCCACTTGCTTTACTGTCACTAGTGACTAATAGGGGGTCAGGGAGACCTAACACTTCCACTTTCAATGAAGACACATTTTAAAACTGTGATGTGTTATCCTAATACTTTACCTTCCCTGGTTCCTCCCTCCCAAGACATATTGTGGTGAACAATTCTCTAAAGCCCTCCATACACCTAGATCATGCCATACAATTTCTTTTAGATCTACCAACAACTACGTATGTAGTGCTGGGTCCTCCCTGATAGAATACATAGTGATTGGAAGGTTTGGAAAGGTCCTCATTTTACATGGTTTTCTTAGAAGAAAAGTTGATTGTACAGAAATTGTATGGTAAGATTGTAAGGTGTATGGCGGGCTTAAGTCTCTTTGCTTGTCTATGCAATGCAGGCAGATCATGGCTTGTATGAGAGACCAAAGAGAGGTGCTCTTTGCCTTGAAAGCATCACATCACCCTGCTTCAGTACTTCTCTCAACATCCTTACACCCTGATACAAGCAATGGCTTTTCAGAGGGGTTATGCAAATGTCAAAATTACTTCATGGGTGGCAGACAGTCTAAAGTGAGCGTTTCTCTACAGCCTGCCTGTGTTGTTGATCTTCTATGATAAGAAGAAATAAAACCTAATAAAAGAAGTCCTAGAGGATGGTGAATGTCCCCCAGCCAAAAAAAACTTATTGGATTTCTGCAGATTTTAATGAACAACTTTCTAAATTGTCATATTGGAGAAAAAGGAAGTGTCTGAACAAAGACTTTGATGGCAGGATCACTTAAAGGAAAGCTGTATAACATTAGTAATTGGGTTTACATCCAACATTAAAAATGACCACTGTGAATATATTACTTTAATGCCCAAAATGTGATATTTAGATCTGATTGAAGGAAGTGAAACTAAACTGAGGATAAACACAACTCTATCTGGATATTGCTTTGTCCAGCACAACGACTGTGGGCCTGCTGGGGATCTGTAGCTCTATGGCGGATTAATGGACAGACCCAGCCCAGGGTGTCCCCGGGGACGTACGCATCGACCTTCATGCATTATTCCTGCTGTATCATATTACACTAACGCTGGCAGCTATCCTTTCTCTGGCAGGATGCTCAGTGGCAGGTGGCGCATCGCTCCATCCCACCAATTATATACAATGCACAGCGAGACGGCTATAGGGAAGGAGGTTTAGACAAAAACAAATATTGTTGCATCATAAATATCATTAAATATAACAACTGCTTTTATGGCTATATGTAAATATTGTTTATGTGTTCTATTATATAAATGATTATATCTGCACCCTAGCTACAAAAAAGTTACCTTGTTCTAAGGCTTTGTTTCCATTGCGTTGGGACCCCTCTGCTAAGCGTACACGCTTAGCGGAAGGTCCCAACGTAACAGATAGACTTACCTGCTCGGCGGAGGGTCTGTCTTCATTGCGCCGAGCCGATCCGCCGGTGTAAGGCTGAACGTAATCGAGTACGTTCAGCCTTTACACCAGCGGATGTGTAAACAGACCATCCGCCGGCAGGCAATGTCTGTGGGATACATCGGGACCCCTGCTAAGCGTATGCGCTTAGCGTAGGGGTCCCGACGCATAATGGAAACAAGCCCTTAGATCTTTCTGTGAACTACAACGTCCATCCATTCCATATGCTGGAGAAGAGGAGGAAGTGGGCTGTAGTCTGATAACATTTTATGTCCTAGGAAGTGTGTTATTGGCAGGAATAGAAATGAAACCTGAGAAACTTTTGCTCAGCATGGTTTTCTTTTACACAAATCACAAGGGGATTTTCAATTGCCTCAAGGATCATTTGATCCACTTGTGAAAATCTTCTTGATATTAGAATTAAGTCTACCAGCAACCTCAGACAGGAAAACAGCTGACCTAGGCCTTGAAGTGAAGATCCAACCAATCAAAGACTATGGGATGGGCAAGACTTAATTAATTAACAGCAGATACAAATCTGGTCTCTTTAGACAATAATTGTCACCCATGGATGATATCCTACTGATATCCTTCGGCAGGTAAAACATCTTCCATAAAAGTTTTCTTTGTTCTAGTGGTCCTAACTGAGACCTATATAGGTACTGCTGTACCTATTCAATATTCACAATTTAAATGAAAACATAATTCGTTTTAGATACACCAGACACTGGCCTCCCCTTTCTTTATCCTCATCCATAGAAGCCTCCATGCCATGCTCCATCACCTGCCTGGGATTTGGAGGTTGGCCAAGATGGTAAGATCTGCCCATGTCAGTAATCCACAATGACAGGACGGGGATAATTCCAAACACAAGCACTGCCAGATATTTACTTATTATTACCAAGCCGATGAATATTTAAATGCACAATCCTATGGGAAGAGTCAGTAGAATTCCTGACACAGAACCAGGATGAGACTAAAGACTAGGAAAAGCCTCAAGGGTACCGAGAATGGAACGGCTGCTTCAATAGAACTCATTATTTTATCCAACAATCCCTTTCTCTTCATTCTGTCTAGATCTTATGCATCAATTTTAAAGATCTGTCTTAAGCCCCCCCATACACCACATACAATTACCATGCAACTTCTGTACAAACAACTTTTCTTCTACCAAAACCATATAATAGGAGGACCTTTCTACACCTTCCAATCACTATGTATTCTATCAGGGAGGTCACTATACTACATAGTTGTTGGTAGGTCTCATGAAAGTTGTATGGAGGAATCTGAAGGTGTATGGGGGGCTTTATAATTAGTAAATTACTTGTGCTATCACCATTTCCTATCTGTAGGGATGACCATACCACTACTAAACCATACTATAGCACTACCATACCATTGTCATTTATACCACTCCTATGCCATACCACACCATAGTCTACCACTACTATAACATAGTCATACCATATTACTACCATACCATAAGATAGTCATACCCCTACCATTATATGACTATATATGCTCTGTAAAGCGCTGTGTAATATGTAGGCGCTATATAAATACAAGATAATAATACTAATAGCATTACCATACAGTCATACTGTGTGACTACAATACCATAGTCATACCGTGACACTACCATAGTCATACCATACAATAGTCATACCATTTAAGGACTGTACCATAGTCATACCATACCACTACCATACCATAGTAATAACATACTACTACCATAACATACCACACCACTAGTCATGACATAACACTATGCTATTATATCACAGTCATACCATACCATAGTCATACCACTACCATAGCCTAGTCATACCATAGCATTACCACCCCACACCATAGTCATACCATACCACTACCACAGCATACCATGGTCATATCATACCACTACCATACTATAACATAGTCATACCACTACCATACCTAAGTCATACCATAGCATTATCATACCAAAAGATAGTCATCTCTATTTTAACATAGTCATACCATATTACTACCACATCCTAAGATAGTCATACCATACCACTACCACACCATAACAGTCATGCCACTACCATACTGTAACATAGTCATACTACTACTATACTATAGTCATACCATAACATTACATTACCATACCACTACCAATACCATACCATTACCATTACCATTACCATACTATAGCCGTACCACTTGTGTTAGTCTATGTGTTGTAGCACACCACAATGGATAGTAAACCTCTAGTATGAGTTGTGGTATGCTGTGATTCCAAAAATGACACGTTACATTTTTTGGAGATTTTGGGGCATTGCCAGATTACATATTACATTTCTGGGCTACTGTTTCTATACAGTAGGGCACAAAGTTCTGAATGGGCCTGTAGGGTCATCTTTGTTCCATTGACCAGATTGCCTTCATTTGTCCTCAAGACTCGACAGAGGGAGGAAAGTCCTATTGCTCTGCTAGTAAAAAATAAAAAGTTGACTTAGTCAGTTAGTTAGTCATCTTGGTAGTGGCTATTAAAGGACGCGCTATGACCCTTAAGACATTTAAGCTTAACCGTGCACCATTGTACTTACATCTAGGCAATACATTTTGGTTTTAAGCCCTCGTTTTACATTCTCCATATTGCTATGTAATCAATGTCTCACACCTTCACAATGGTGTTCTATTGATTTCAGCTAACAGTATCCTGGAGAGGGAAGCCATTAAGCCTTCTTTGGATTGTCTTGTAGGAAAATTTGTAGGGGAAGGGATCAGAAAATTGTAGGGGAAGGGATCAGACTTTACAGTTCAACTAGGAGCTCAAATATAACATTTAGGAGGTTTGAAATGAGAAACGAGAACTTCTATTGGTCTAGGTTTCACCATCTATGGTGGTCCAAAGCATTAGTACACACACCTGCCTTATTCTAACACATGATTAGCACTGGGGAATTCCGGCTGAGGGGCGCCATCCATACGTCTACCACCAAATCTACCCAAAAAACCTTCAACTACTCGTATACTTGATTATCACCTTCTACCATCATCCAGTGGCCCCTCGTTCTCTCCAGGCAGCTCCTGATCGGATTGGCACATACCAATAGACCCACAACCCATGACCCTAACCCACACCTCCTGAAGAAAATTGTGATATAGAAACGCGCATTGAGGTGTTTTGGAATACTTTGGGCATTGCCAATCGTGGACAAGCATCAGACATTTATTGTTTTTACATAGCTCGAAGAATAAATGAAAACCTTCTCAAGCTGAATTATGGACTTTACTTTGGACTTTATTGCGCTCAATTTATCTCCAATGTGAGATCTGTTAACCACCACGATAACTACATCATATTGTTTTGACTGTTCTGACTGCTATTATTTGAATCCTTGTATGGGGTAATGTGTTTAAAGTGAGGTGGCCCAAGAAAAGTCCCCTTGTCCCTGCTTCGGCGGGAAAAAAAACTTGATGGGTGGATAGACCGGGACCACCACCCATTATTCATTTTCTTGTGATTAGCACTCATAGTTAAAAATCACCCCATGAGGGCCCAACCGGATCTTGTATGAGTGTAATGAGGACAGAACTTGGGGTGTTCACTAACTGTCCATAGAGGATCATGGAACAGCAGACATGGAGGACGGGGACAGGGTTCTTTAGTCCAAAGTACTGACCGTGCGTACAAGATAATTCACACCATATATTTATATTTGTTTTCTCTTCTATCTAACAGATATAACAAAACACTTTTAATGACTTATATAACAGTCCAAAAGAAGCAAACAAGGGACGTTTACTCTTAGGGTGTACATACTTTTACCTTACTGACCAACATTTGCATATGGTTTGCATACATCTGTCCTGTGTCATGTTGCACAGGTCTCATGAGGATGAAAGTGTGGAAGGACCTGTCTAGACCAAGGTGAGGCATCATGGAATAAATACTCTATATGTACATTTAAATCATATAAGAGAAACCCCAACACATAACGAATCTCTGAACTAACACCAAGACCAATGCAGTGGCAACCACAATGTACACATTTCTAAAGAAGACACATGTGTCACCCTATGTACATAAATATGAATGCTATATGATATGTGTATGTTACATGTGTGGGTATTTATAGCTGCTCAGAGATCCTACTGTATGTTTTCAGCAATATTCCTCATCCTAATGGAAGGCGCCATGCTTGTTTAGGCATCAAAAGTCTAAACCTTGTATCAGAGCTTTCTACTAGACATTACAGGCCTGTATACTGCGGAGTGTGTGTACGCACACAAGTAAAGGGTTTGATATTTCCTGATCAACTTAAAACTATAGATTTGTAAGTCTTTTGAGCGGAAATCGATTCCTGCCCACCTGGTATGATCGAACAATCAGATCATACATGTAAAATTTTAGTCAATTGTACAAGTATCTGACGGGTTTTCTCATTTCTAATTATTACAATGCATTTACGATTATACTATGGAGCGCATAATATGATTGTACTGCGATTGTAAAACGATAGTATTATGCACGTGCTCCATAGTATGATCATAAATCGATATCACTGTGTGGTAGTATGATCGATCAATGTTTGGCAGACAATCGATCGACATGCAAATCTGCGATCGATCAAGCAGTGGACCCGTGTATGGCTAGCTTTACTGACTGTTGCCTTTAGCTGTACAGGTATTATGTACAGTCTGGGGGAGAGACTGCAGAAATGTGTCCTCTTACCTGCAGCAAAGAACGTACCTCTCAGCCTAGCCACTGACTTGCAGCCTGACTCCAGCATTTTAAGCTAGCCATACACGGATCAACTTTTTCAGGATCAATCTAAAGCCCCCATACACGTATAGATATGCCGAAGATTGATCTGGATGTGCATTCCCGCTGATTGATTATTGGGGAATCGATGCCTACACACCTTGAGCAATCCACCCGAAAAGGTCAAAATTGCCTAAGGAACGGATCAAACAGGGATCAGCCAACATGGTAAATGCCTGTTTGATCTGAATACCTTGTATGGGCACCAGGGTCTCCATACAATGTATCGTGCAGTAATCAATGTGTCAGTGGTGCACATTGTGATTCCCATTTATTTTGCCAGTGACTGCAAGCAGCGAGGTGATGTCACCACACTGTAATTGATCGCGGCAAAACGAACAGGGATCTTAACGTCTATGGGTACCACAATCATGTTGTGTGACAAACGCGTGCCGTCTAAATCCAGCCATAGACACGGCGATCTCTCACAACTACAGAGGTGCCCACCATTACGGATTGACCTAATAAGCCCCGCCAGCTGGATCGCATGGCGAACAGTCTGGCATTATTTTTTCGGATTTTTGCCCGATCTTGATACTTGGGGACCGGATTCTGACTGGAATCTCTGCGTTAGTGGCACACACAGGATTCCTGTCTGTTCTGCAGGTGACGTAACCGCGCTGTAATGAGTCGCCTACAATTGAGGTGTCTATGGCCGGCTTAACATCGATAGATCATCGTACCACCACGCAGTGTGATTGATTTACGAACGTACTATGGAGCAAATGCATAGAACAATCATAAATAGGATCATAAACAAATTCATCTAAATACCTAGAAAACCCATCAGATACTTGAACGATTGTCAAAAAATTTCCGATCACTTTTTGATCAATTTTATGTTCAATTTCAAGAACTCTTGGTCGATCATACAAGATGTGTGGAAATTGATTTCCATCCGATCAACTTAAAAAGCTACTAAGTCGACTGAACAGAAATATAAAACCTTTATTCTATAAGAATGAGTTGAGAAGCTTCCATAGAAGATGTTTTGTAGACGCAGCGGATGTGGATTCACTATGTACATGAAATGTCTTTGCAAAGCCAGATATAACTTATATCACCTCAGGCAGCAGATCCGTGGAAGCGACCCATTCCATACAGTCTGCAGATAACTAGACCAGCCACCCAGCACGTAGAGAGAGAGTACCACTGACTGGTCTTTATAACAGGAAGCATCTGCTGTGACTTCATCACCTGCAATGTAGAACCAGCAGTCCTGCACTGTAACTGATTGTGTCCTCATCAAGAGAAGAGTGCCCTCTGTAGTAAGTATAATAATGAGTATAACTTCATCTATGCAGTGGTTCCCAAACTGGGGGGCGCAAAGGTATTCCAGGGGGGCGCAGGCCCTCATTCTTAACCTGTGTTTGAATAGGTAGGGGGGGGGCTTGATAATGTTCCTAAATAGAAAAGTGGGGCCCTGCAAGGAAAGTTTGGGAACCACTGGTCTATTGATCGCCCAAGGGCTTTAACCCTCCGAATGATAGCGAGGCCGATGTTTTAATCCTTTGAAACGACCCAGTGTTCTAGTAGAGAGGCGTTCCTATGTTCCACTGACAGGAAATTAAAACTATATTTCCAGCTGCAACATAGACAGAAATAAAAAAAAAGTTTATTTCGTAGAATCTGAGAAGGCAGTGCTGTTTCTCTAGGTATCCTGTTGCAGATTTTAACTCACTTCCTGTTTGGTGAAGCCATTGTCACCTTACTAGTGAGGGGACCAGAAATATTCTCTCCGGTCATGCGGTATGAAGTGCTGTCTGAGCTCCAATAAACAGAAAGGAGAAGAGTCGGTGTCCCCACATGGAAGACTTGCCCTCACTTCCCGTCATCCTGATATGATGGGGGGAGGGCAGTTGTCACAGCAACAGAAAGATGCAGCCATTGTCATTTCTAACCCTTGACTACAAATCTGTTGTTAATGTTGCTGATCTTTCGTAGCCTGAGATTTCAGAAAGCTTCTAATTCAGGTAAATCTATGGACTTTGAGGGTTCACAAGCACAGGGACAACAGCAGGCTATCCTGGGGCTTGTGGTTCTAAGGCAGCTGCGTGCAACTTGTACTGAGGACCCTATACAGAACATTGCTGCTGACCTGCCTCTGAAAATGCTCTATACCTGGCTGCCTCTGTGCCGTTAGTGAAGTCAGATCATCTGGTTCCACTGCCAGGTACCTAGCTTTTCTAGGAGGTGTGTACCATTGTAGCATTGTTCCTACATACCAGGCCATGGTGGTCGGTAGATCTTGTACAATCAGATTGTATAGGGTCGGCCAACAATTGTAAAATTGTACATAGAGGATACAACAATCATCATAGAGGTCTAGACATATAATGTACAATCAGATCATACCACACACTGTATCATCCAATCACATCTTCATGCCACACAACCAAATTGCGTCCTGCCAGATAGCTCACCCTCATTGGACAGGTTCTGCATTCTATTTTTGTGATAGTACAATCGGGATGTTTGTGTGTGTGGGCAGTGGAGGCCATTGTTGTTCCTGAAGATCCACACAGTGTGGTGGATCTGAAAGGGAGATCCATGGATGGCAATCATGCCAGGCTAAGGTTCATGGTCAGCTTCACATTCACCCAGATGGATCTACCACAACAGTTCTGGGATCTAAGCTTGGAAATCTGTCATGTATGGCCAATCTAATCCAATCATATCAAATCCTGCCACAGATTTACCAACAGATTGAACATGTTTGAACAGCTTTATACCCACTTGTGTATTCCTATACATTGACATTTCTGTATGACCCTCTATAGATATACACAGATATTTCCACCTCGTTATCCTGCAATCTGACACAACAAATATTTTTTTGCACCATCCACACAACCACAAGCAAATTTGTTGTGATTGTTGGGTTGTCCAATTCTGGCCCTCAAGAGCCATGTACCCATCAAAGTTTGGTCATTTTCTGTTGTCTACTTGAGATAGATGTTTTTGGATCCCGGCCCTCAAGGATTGGAGTTGGACAACCCTGATCTAAAGATTGCTGATAGATTGACTGCGAAAATGTACAACATTGGCAGGTCCAGTAGACCGTAAGCCCTTCTGAACAATGATTCATAAACCCCAGCCCAACATTGGTCAGCACCCACCTCTTCGGCCTGCTTCCTGAGTGCTTTCTCCCGTTCATATTGCGTCAATAACTGCTCATTATCCTCTTTCAGAAGCTCCAGTTCCACCTCATGTTCTTGGTTCTCCGTCAGGACAGCGTCCAGATTCTCCAAGACGTTGACCACCAAGGGCATCAGCTCCTTGACCACCTCCTCATCATAACACTGGATCAGACGCTCAAACTCCCTGTAGATGCTGTTGGCCAGGCCCGACACCCGTTCTGACATAACCGACCCAGAGCAGTAGTCATCCTGGTACACCACCCCATCGTCTATCTGTATCTCCATCATCTTGGCGGTTTGTCCGATCCTCCACAGATGGCACCTGATAGGATGGGGTTGTCACCCTCTAGATTTTCCCTTTCTGGAGATATCAGTCTAATATAAAGAAGGAAACAGGTGCATTGGCATTTGTTAAGACAATATGGATTCAGGTCTAATGGGTCCACCAACAGATCAAGATGTCCTTTAGATGTAGTAATTAGTGCAAAATATAAGATAGAAATAAATAAAAGCTGCCAATAGGGTGAAACTCTTGGCTCAACTATTGCCTTATCTTCACCTACGGTTGTTACTTTTGGCAAAATACTAAATCGATGCTACATGCGGATCTACATATATACAAGGAACCTTCTTCGTTAATGTGGCCTCCTATTGCTTTGAGGGTTTATATCTCAGCCGAGGTAATTGAAGCACCGCTCTCCATCAGCGGCGACTCTGGTGCCCCCCAAATCTCTTCTTATTCTTCCTCAGTGATCTTTCCAATCATTGCCGCCTCGATTATGGGCCCAACAGCAGAGACGACGTGCAGGAACGCAGATTTACACCGGCAAATACAGTCCATGTAACCATTTACCCACAATGCTTCTAACATGCAAGATTTATGAATCACAGGGGGGGTTAGGGCATCCTTGCCTATGTAAACTTGCCTGGCTGATGGCAGATCCTAACAGTTCATCCGTGTCCGGTGAATAAGAGAATTGTTTATATGGCGGTCCCGTCTATCCGGATGGAAGCCAAGGCAGAGCCTTGACATAGATGCATCCTCTCTTCTAGGATCTGTGCACCTGATTCCTCCCTCCCCCACCCTGTGCAGATACCCTGGGTAGAAATTGTAGCTGTAAAATGGATAGAACACACCTGCACCGGTCCTGGGGCTTATCCAGCTGCTGATGATGTTGCTGCCTAGGTGTCAGAGGGACCCCTCCATCTCATTATAGAGGTGATGGTGGTCCTAGCAGACAGAGGAACCTCCCAGCTCTGCTGTGTGTGGGGATAGGAGGCAGGCTCTCACCCTCCCTCCTCTGACAAGGCTGCTGATCTGACGTCAGACTGGTCTGCATTATGGGTAAAGAATACAGCTGATTCACTCCCAGCATCTCCTGCACTGCAAAGCCATTGCCTGTTTGCTATTGGAGACCAGGGCAGGAGGTGGGGGGTGGAAGCTGGATGATGGTACCTAAGCACATCCTCCCTCCCTCAGATACCATCACGTTCATCATTAGCCATCATGATGCATCTCTGATGGAGAACACAAGACGCTTCATCTGGATTCAGTAAACACAAATGTTGTGTTTGTTTTTTAATTGGACAAAAAGAAATAAATAAAATATTTCATCCCGTATAAATCATTAGTTAGTCATACACCTGGCATATTTTAGAAAAAAAACTTTTGCCAAAACTGTTCAAAGATAACTAAACAATAACAGAATCAACAAGAACAGAAGTGTATGTCAGGTTGGCCATGGAACTATGTAGAGAAATCCCCAGCTTCAGGGCTCATTTTAGGATAGTAGCATTAGAGGCTATTATAGTCAACATGTATCGTGATCTATATATGATATATACATATACTGTATCATAGTCTATATACATCATATATATATCATATATATCAACAACAATAATTATTGACATATATAAAGACTACAATATATATATATATAGTATTGTAGTCTACATATACTGTATCATATATATTGTATTGCAGTCTTTATATATGTCATTATCCTAGTTTATTATTTATTATTATTTATTTTATTGTAGTATATATATATATATATATATATATGTATATATTATACATATTGTTTCGTAGCTTTTCAAAATATGTTTATTAAATTTCAAGAGTTTTGTCTATATATATTTTATCGTCAGTCCCGTTTCTAACTCTTTGGGGGCCCTGTGTGAGACCACATTGCATCCCCCCAGATCCCCCCAAATGACACTGGGAAGAGAGGACACATCACATCTTACCCTATAGGATACATCGCATGGCACCCCCACTGGTCCCCAGGACCCTATGTGCTTGCATATTCTGCATAGCGCAAGAAACCGCCTCGCCTTGTTTATCGTACTTCTTATATATTGTATTGTAGTTCATATATAATATACATATTGTATCCAGGGCTGTGGAGTCGAGGAGTTGGAGTCGGAGAAATTTTTGGGTACCTGGAGTCGGAGTCGGCAAAAATTGTACCGACTCCGACTCCTACTAATGGGAATTAAAAAAAAAATTACTTCAAATTCACAAACAATCAAAATGAACGACTTCTCTGCTAGAAGAATAAATGCATGCCGTGCATAACATTACAGCGCCCTCTGTGACCCCCCCACACACGTACCGAGAGGGGGCCGACAGACCAGCTCAGATGAGCTCTAGACTACAGCGTGATGACGTCATCACCCTGCTCTCCAGAGCTGACAGCATCGGCCGTCCGTTAGTTTCAATGAAGACGCCAGTCTTTATTGAAACTAACAGCATCGGCCAGAGAATATTGGACATGTCCGTTCTCTGGCCGGCTGAGCTGTGGGGTGACAGCGATCTGTCGCCCCATGTGGGCTCCCCCGTCGGCGGCAAAATCGGCCACTGCTCGGTGCATGTATGGCGGCCTTAACTCTCGCTGATAATGAAGTAACTGTTTGTTGCCGGACAAGAGACGCTTGTATAAGTGAAGGGAATGGATCGCCAATAGTTCAAGACTGAAGCCGTAAAGCATTTGAGAAACCGCTGTCATTCAGCTGAGGCGACAAATACTTAGATTGTTAGCTTCAACTTTATACATGACTATGGGATTCCGGGAAAATCATGAATCATGTTTGAAGTGCCCCTTCATTCTGCCTCTTCTTGGAGCCTTCCACTGTCCTATCTTCAGCAGAAGATCAAAACACACGAGTAGATCTGTAACAAGATTTGAGTACAATCAATTAACTTGCGCGCTCACGGTGATTGATTGTACAAACCTAACCGTGTGTGCCTTCCTTCAGGCGGGATCAATAGAGCCGGCTCAAAGGAACTTGATTGAATGGGGTTCCAACATGTTGGAAAGACCCCTTTCAATCTCCAATACTTTGCATGGAGACATGAGTCTTAATGGAAAGTATTGAAACAGCTGCGGCTCTTGCCTCCTCCACAGCTGTCGGCTGTCAGTGGGAAAAGGGTGGAGCAAGCACTCCTCACTTGGAAGCTGTGTGAGTGAGGCAGCTGTACAAGACAGACTGCTTCTCCCCAGCTTGTGGTGTGTTGTAAATCACACACTGCAAGTTGGGGAGAACTGGTCCCCATTGAACTGGAATTGATGTGCCCATGTGGTGCACATTGATTTCCGTTCAATTGATCCCCGATCAATCACAGCGTGGTGCCTAGCTTAAGGAAAAAGCAGCAGCATCTTCTGCCTAACTCCCTTTCTCTGTTTTAATTGGCCATCACAGTCCAGTGTTGGTTTCCTGGCCAGTAGTTCTGTGGTTAATGTATGATGCCTTCCTTTCCTTCAATGGATGGATACAATACATTAGTATATTTAATACAGAGGAGTCGGAGTTGAGGAGTTGGAGTCGGAAGAATCAGAAACCTCAGAGTCGGGGAATTTATCGACCGACTCCACAGCCCTGATTGTATCACAGCCTATAGATGTTATATTGTAGTCTTTATATATTTTTTGCATATTGTATTGTAGTATATATACAGTCAGGTCCATAAATATTGGGGCAATAATGACTATCTCTGTAGGCTTTTTTAGCATACACCTGGACATGGACACCAGGGCCGTTTCTAGCCATTTTGGTGCCCTAAGCAGACTTTCTTGGTGGTATCCGCCAAACCCC
>CM070039.1:69041256-69057481 GCA_036250615.1 Ptychadena robeensis
GGGTCCTCTCTGATAGAATACATAGTGATTGGAAGGTATATATCACTGCTATGTAGTATAATGGCCTTCCCGATAGAATACATAGTGATTGGAAGGTTTAGACAGGTCCTCATATTACATGGTTTTGGTACAAAAGTTGATCTTACAGAAATTGTATGTATGGTGTATGGGAGCCTTCAGACAGTTCCACAAAAAGAAAGTTTTTATTAATACTTATCACATTGGTGATAATGCACATAAAGTACATACGTGGTTTTTTTTTTGCTTCATCACCCAGCACATGTTTCCTGCCTTTTGCTGCATCAGCATCTGGTTGTCACGGCAGCAGGTCAGAGGCTAAAAGGCATCACCCAGTTTTGTAAAATCTGCATTTTAGTGGCTAAACTGGGATTGTGACCTTTGTGTCTTATCTGAACTGGGGAACCTAGAATGGGGGCAGAGGGCAGGGGCACAGATCTATTCTCTAAAAGGAACCTGATGAAATCTGGGCACTGTGATGTTTTCCTGTTTGACATGGGGGGGGGGGGGGGGGGGGGGGGGGGGGGATAGGGCAGGTGTAGGGTGGTTAAAGTTTTAACGATTGGTGATGTGTTCGAAAATGTTTAGTTGTAACCACTTTTGCTCCCTTTGTGGACAACCAATGCATTTACAGTAAGACACATGCAGTATAAAGTTGCTGCAAGAACAAATGGACTAAACTCTAATCTCAAGGCATCAAACTACATTTAATTAATTAAATGCAAGCAGTCTCTGTGCCTGAATTTGACTATATATCGGCCCTTTGCTGTTCCTATACAGCAGGGCTCAGAGTGGATCTTCTAGAAGATGTATTATACTGCAGTACATGAGCATGCGGATCAAAGGAGATCTGATCTCTTCATACACAGCTTGATTTTTTTATAGATTTGAGCACTGTGTGCTTTTACAGCAATCCATTGTGCTCAAATCCTATAAAAACTAGAGCCCTCCAGCCTTTCTTCGAGCGGTAAAGCTCAGTCACAAAGGGAACCAACATGGGACCGAGGGTCCCCATCCAAAGTAATAGACAGGATCGATGATGCAGAAGTGCTGCAGCTCAATATCAAGGAAGCTTGAGCTCAATGATGTCATTGGCGGCTCCTCAATTGCACGGGAATCGACCCGTGTGTGCCCAGGTATTATGATAACTCAACTGATGCAGGTCAAAATCAGGTCTTTTGTTTTGCCAGAACGTTGTGCTCTATCAGATCTGTATAAATCTCAAGATTAAAAGATTGGGGAACAAAAGGCAAAAGTCTGGAGTCTGTACTATCCAAACTGAAACTGTCCCTTTTTTATTTTTTTGCAGGATATTACCGCTTTGTGGTCCTCTTCTTCAACTGCATGCTTACCTTTGGCTCCTATTTCTGCTTTGACATTCCCAGTGTGCTGCAAGACCAATTCCAAGGGGTAAGTGTAGGACGCTTTTTAAGCTTTTACTTCCGTCTTTGAGATTTGTATTTACTTCCTCCAGTGACCTACTAGACAGGAAGTTAGGAACTTATTGTTTGCAGGACCAGAAGACAGGGAAAGTCTCTCTGATGGATCCCTCAATGGAACCCAATGATGCCTCTAGTCTTTCCTGACTCTGTCCAATGTACCGTATATGCTGGCGTATAAGACGACTGGGTGTATAAGGCGACCCCCCAACTTTTCCAGTAAAAATATAGAGTTTGTTATATACTCGCCGTATAAGACTACCCCCTCTTCCAACGCCCACCAAATAAAAAAATGTATGTCTACTCTTTCAACCCACAGATCTCCAACACCCTTAGAAGTCCGATCTTTTTTTGTATTAGTAAGGATAGGATAAGTGAAAGCATGTATGCAGCAGAGTAGTGCTTTATGCTAATAGGGAAGCAATATTTTATAGGGGGCTATTAGTAGGAAGGATTATGCTCAGGGACCTGAAAATTTGCATGGATAGGTTCTGAATGATAGGTTCTACCATTCAGGGATTTAAAGATATATGTGTTAAATGTTGCATATAGGAGTAAATGAAAAAGCATTGTCTGGTGGCTGGAATTTAGCTGAAATGTAACTTATAAGTATTATAGCTAGAGTGGTGAAACTCGGGGGGGTAAGTAGTAGTAGGTGAGCATTACTGACCCTGAAAGTTTCATCATTATACTATAGATGGTTTTCCTGCTATGAATGTTCAAAGTTACAGCAGTCTACAACAGAAACAGTGTGTGTGGAGAGCGTCCTGTAGCCATGGTAACACTGCTCACTCGTTCTTACAATGTATCTCTGTAGCCAGCGCAGCTTCAGGCAGCACGGATTCAGTAACCGGCTGCCATAGATGGTCCCCTGTACCCCCCTGCCTGCGGCACCTGGCGTATAAGACAACCCCCAACTTTGGGCAGGATTTTAAGGTACTGAAAAGTCGTCTTATACGCCGGCATATACGGTAGATAAAATACATCTAAAACCTAATAAAAAATAATATTATTTTTGTACTTGTAAGGGAATACTTCTACACAGAACTTGAGTAGCTGATTTGACGGATGTACATTGTGATTTCTCAATCTCCTGTCTCCATTGTTTCAGAACCTGACATGTAATGGCACGCACGGAAATGGCAGTGCTGGTTGCGTGGAGGGGCTGGGTATGACCCCAGAGCAGTATAACCTGCTGTACGCGATATATGCCTGGACGTGAGTATATATGACTTTATAACAAACACTGATACATGCTATAAATAGAAGTGGCAGGAAAGGTTAGGTTAGTGGCAGAATAGGTTAGAGCTACACTAGGTTTTTTTTTTTGTTTTTTTGTTTTTTTTAGGTCATCTTGGACACATCAGCATTACATATTTACGATGACCACCCCAGGCCCTGGGCACAATGTTCCTGTGTTTAGGGCACATTAGCTCTGAGTTTTTTAATTGAATTTGGTTTCTGACATGTCCATTGATTTTCATTATAATTTGCATTATTGCAGGTGATGCCCAGCATAATTATCATACAGCTTATACAGCCTTTAAGCTCCTTGGAGTTTCGCACGTGGTGTGCTTTTTTTAAAGCACGCCACGGGCGATTGCGGTGGAGCACAGTATGCTCCGCTACAATTTCCTACCCGCCTGGAGGTTCAGTGCACAACTACAGTGTTACTGGAGACACTGGATTTGTGCTGGGAAAAGGCGAACCCCCTCCATTACATGGAGGTCTATGGCGCCGCCTACCCCCGCCCCCTTCACCTCACCGGTGACACGATCGGGGACAGACCTGGAAGCATTGGCATTTACCCTAATGCTCCTGATCGGTGGGGGAATCCGGCAGACAGTTAAGTTTCTCATGATGCAATGGACAACTCAGGACAAACGCCAAGGAGGTTAAGGATCTATATTTAAAAAACACTCTCTAAAAATTACAAGTGCAACAAGTATTAATATGGTACATTGAATTCCCCACCTGGGATCGGGCGGAGACCGGGAAGGCCATCACAGGGCAAACCCCCCCCCCCCCACAACCACTGAATGAAAGAGGGGGAAATAACTGGGGACCCCATCAGGGTTTGGAATGCCCAAAGCCATCTCGCCATCAATACCGAAGACTCAGCCATCTGCAACCAAAATTATTCCATCCCTTATAATTGACACCAAAGCAATTTCGCTTGCAATAACAAGCATTTTATCTGGATATTTATCCAACTGTGATAGAGAGATTTGTATTAGATGGGGGATTCTGTTTTATAAAAGAAGGTTTTGCATTAAGTATACTCTATTAACCTTCTTAGTGTTCATGACGAGCCCATCTCGTCCAGAGTTTGTGTGAAGAACAAACTCTGGATGAGCTGGGCTCCCATGACAGCCGCATATCCCCGGAAAGCTACGGCTCTTTCGGGGGTCTTTCGGGGCTCTGCGGCTTTACTGATCGCGTCACGGTGACGCGGAAGGGGGCGAGGGTAAGCAGTGCCATAGACCTCCATGTTAATGGTCTGCTCTCCAGACCTCACTGCCAGCGTCATGAATGACACCGGCTGTGTGGAGGGGGGAGGGAGGAAATGGCAGGCAGTGTACCTCGTACACTGCTGCCATTGCCTGCACCACACTGTTAAAAACGGTGCGGTACAGGCAGTGCGCTAGGGAGGTTAATAATCAGGTATTGATATTTTAAATAAATTGTGTGATATGTTTTATAATCTATGCGTCAAGCATGTGCCTAAAAAGTCCCGGGCTTAAAATATCCACCCTAGGGATGAGAGTTCATGGTGGTTTTGCCCCTCTATGCCCCCCCCCCCTTTTTTTATTATTTTATTTTTTTGTATTGTAACATCTTCAGCGATGTTCATTGGAAATGTAGATCTGAATGCTGTATTATTGAGATGACTCCTATTATTCCTATTACATATTTTTCCTGTGACTCCTATTACATATTTTTTATATTCCTCAGTAATGCCTTGGTGGTGATCATGGCTGGGTTCCTCATTGACAAGCTAGGGAACAGATGTGAGTACTAAACATCAGTTATGTTGTTCATGATGTAATATATATATATATATATATATATATATATGCTATTAATCGTCGTGTTGTCCAATTGTACTTACACACAACTGAACTGAAACTGAAGAGTTAATAGGAAACCTTTTTATATATTTGTACTTTCTCTTGCCAGTTGGCCTTTTCCTCTTTTCCTTCCTGACTGTTCTTGGCTCCTCCATCTTTGCGCTGGGATCTCACTTTAAAGGAACCCCCTACCTGCTACCTCTGATGTTAACTGGACGATTGATATTCGGCTCAGGGAATGGATCACTGACAAGTAAGTTGTCATATGATTCACACCTTGTTCTTCAAATGTATTTAGACAATGGCTGATATTGGTGGCAATGCCTACCACCAGCACTCAACTAATTTTTCTTTGATCTTTTTCAGTTGTACAGAATCGGATCACAGCCTTCTGGTTCAAAGGAAAAGAGCTGGCTCTGGCATTTGGTCTAACCCTCTCATTCTCCCGCTTGGGCAGTGTTCTCAACTTCTTCCTCACCCAGAGGTTTGAAGATCACTTTGGAATCCAATGGACGCTTTGGGGAGGCGAGTAGTTAACTTGTAATTTCTTTGACTATTGTTACTCTAATGCAGTGGTTCCCAAACTTTCCTTGCCGGGCCCCCTTTTTCGAATTAGGAACATTATTGAACCCCCCCCCCCCTCCCTATTCAAACACAGGTTAAGAATGAGGGCCAGCGCCCCCCTGGAATACCTCTATGCCCCCAAGTTTGGTAACCATTGCTCTAGGCACAGATTGGGATGAGGCTTTTCTAAAAGGGACAGACTTTTAGTAATGTGAGGAAGTGTTAGAACTTCTTTTATTGTTGTTGCTCGGTTAAAAAATATTTGCGCCAGACCTATTAACATTAAGCTTTTATCTTTTCTGATTGTTAAGTCTTTACATTGTTGGCAGTCTATGGACTTTATCCCCACTTGATACAGTCGACATCACTCAACCCAGCTGGGGTGTCCCCTATCGCATGATAAATATGACACTTAGTGTCTCCTATCCTAGCTGTAAGGAAAATGGGAAATGACTGCTTTCATCTTAGGCTAGGGCTACAAAATTTTACACAGTGCACAAGGCAGTGCACAAGGCAGTAGCACTGAAGGCTATGACTCTTATGACTATGTCTCCAGTTAAAGCCACCATCACATTTATGTTGACATGTGGAGGAAGTGTAGAGGAGACATTGCTGAGACTGGCAGCAGAGGAGGTAATAAGATATTTATATTTCACCCAGTAACCCAGTCATGTCTGTCCTCATCCTCCATATACCATAATCTGGATGAATGAGAACCTTCCCAGACATGGAAGTGTCATCTGTAAGGTGATTGTGGAGGAAGTGTAGAGGAGACATTGCTGGGACTGGCAGCAGAGGAGGTAATAAGATATTATTTTATATTACACCCAGTAACCCAGTCATGTCTGTCCTCATCCTCCATATACCATGATCATTGCTGGGACTGGCAGCAGAGGAGGGAATAAGATATTTTATAGCCTCAACCTAACCTCATCCTCAGCCTAACTGTGTGCCCCCCTAATCCATGTCACCCCCATATCACCTGCACACTGAACCCCTTCACCACCACTTCAGTCTCAATCTCTCCTGTCTCCTACAGTGTCCTCCTTCAGCTTCACTCCTGTCTCCTATGCAAACTGCAGCACATAGATCTCTGGAACGACCAGAACTGTCCTCCCATACCAAACCCTTTGGGATTGGTAAATATGTCTGCAGGGGAGGAGCACCTTAGTAATGTTCAACAGAATGGGCGGAAGTAGTTTCAGGTACCGGTACTTAAGATGGTGCCTTAGGGAATGAGGAAGTGAAGATTGTAAGTACCTTTTTTTTCTCTGTGCAGCAGTTTTCACAGATGTATACTGCTGACAGGTGTGTAATCTGTCCATGTAATGTATGTGGGGGATTTATTTTTTGAGTTTACAACCTCTTTAACATGGCCCTAAACTTAACTAACTGGGATGGTTGCATTGATTGGATTTGCTATCCAAGCACACAGTGTATCCCTAGAGTCATCTAATGTAGGCTTTTACTATCAGTTTGTTTGCACTGCTTATTTAGTGTTTGTGTGCAGGAACCATCCTATGTGTCCTGGGTTTCTGTTCTGCTGTTACCGTTAGTGTGTTGGATAAAGTGGGTATGAAACAGCTAGGCCTTGATGGAACCATCCAGGAAGAGTCCAAGAAAGTTGTAAGTAGCAATTTTGGGAATTCATGCATTTTATTAGATTTTTTTTTATTAGAACTATTTGTGCAGTTGAGAGATGTAAGGCTATATCCTGGTTCCCCCTAGGACGGTTGGTTGTGTTAGCTTACATCTAAAAATTTCAGACATGGTATAGCAACATAAGAAGACAATGACAACCAGCAAATAGGGCCATGTCATGAGGGCAATGTACTAAAACAATATAGCAATGCAGAAATAGAGGGGCAGGGGTCACCTGGAGAGAGGCCATTTGTCCTTAAAAGTACAGTTACACATTACAAGTCCAACATTACAGAAGGCACCAATAGTCTTTAAATGTGTTTCTGCATTCCAACAAGCAGAAAGGGCAACCACATTGCTATATACCAGTGTGGTTCTGGAGCCACATGCGGCTCTATAACCATTTTGTTGTGGCTCCCTGGCTGCCAGCAAGCCTCCTTCCTGCCACCAGCCTATACATGCTGAAGGGAAGAAAGAGCGCACCAGCCAGGCTCACTGTTTGGAAGCTCCAGTTTTTCTTTAGTGAAAGAGGGGGGGGGGAGGTGGCGCTTTTTTATGTTAAAGGTTGCCAACCCTAGGTACATATTGTATATTAGCTGTGAACCTTACAGAAGAAGAGTGCTACAAAAATATAAGAAATAGCTGTACAACCAAAGAACAACAAATCTGGAGTCGTTTTGAGCCTCCATGTTACAAAAAAGAATATCGTCACCTTGCCCATGGACGTGCCTCTGCAAAGCACATTGTCCAATCTTCTGCTCTACTTACTTGAACTTATATAGTGCCCACATATTACGCAGCGCTTTACAGAGCATACATAGTGGTATCAGTAACTGTCTCTTATGGGAGCTCACAGCCTAATGTCCCTACCATAGTTATGTATATGTCACAGTCAGATGTACTTGGAGGAAACCCCACACAAACATGGGGAGAACATGCAAACTTCTTGCAGATAGTGTCCAGACCAGGATTCAAACCTAGGACTTTAAGGCTGCATGGCCAGACTTCTAACCGCTTGAGATTGTGAGCTACTCTGAGAGACCGTTACTGATATGACTATATATGCCCCGTAAAGCACCGCATATTATGTCGGTGCTATGTAAATACAAGATCATAATATTAACTTCCTTGTAACTCCTTGCTCCTCTGCAGCCATAGTTGACATCAATGTTGGTGACTTGAAATGATGCTGCTAGATGGACATCCAGACTTAATAATTAGCTGATCAAGATGTTCTAGTCACCATTGCAGGGGAGCGGGTCACTTGGGGTTGAAAGATGTTTAATAAGGACATCTTGCCATGTTGTGTTCCATGGGCAACGATACAACGATTCCAACGATACAATACCTATTTAATCTTATTCACTAGGGCATGTTGCTGTTACTCAAGTTGGGTTGCCTACAAGCACTCCCAATTTCTTGCTACATGCCAAATACATACTGGTAAGTAGTTTTCCCCAAATTTGCTCTAGAATATATGATATATGACTATGGTAGGGACTGTTATTGTGAGCTCTTACTTTACAGTAAGGACATGACTATGGGCTCTGTAAAGCATAGCGGAAGATGTAATAATGATCCATGACAGTTTGGACTGTAATTTGTATTGATACCCCCCCCCCCCCCCCCCCCCCCCCCCCCCCCCCCCATCTATTAGATTGTAAGCCTGATCGGGCAGGCTCCTCTACTCCTCCTGTGTCATAACCTGTACCTGTGTGTTATCTTGTGTTGTATCTCCACTCTGAGGCATTGTACAGCGCTGCGTAATATTTTGGCGCTATATAAATAAATAATAATAATATTCTTCTGTGCAGCGCGTGCAGGACGTTCGGAAATTACCTCTGCGATACTGGCTGCTGGTCTTGACCATCATGTTCTTCTATAATGGGGTCTTTCCATTTGTGGCCGATGCCAGGTAGATATTATGTCTCTGAGTCATGAGCTTTTCTGTGTCATGGTAACTAACCCTGATTATGTTTTTCTTTCTTCCCCAGTAAATTTATTCAGGACAAATACTCGGGATACGACCAGCAGACTGCGTCCTATATTGCGGGAGCTGTATATGACAGCTCTCTAGTGCTATCCGCGATTGTGGGGATACTGATTGTAAGTGTCATTGGTGTATTGTGGCCCTGTATTATGTAGAGTATAGTATGGTTTTCATCCTTGTAGTCAGAGCACAGCACCCTTATAATGGCGGCTGGCTATATATATATATATATATATATATATATTTGTATATACTAACCTGCTGTTCCTACTCAAGCCCTTACAGTTGCCATGTGTCATATTGGAAAATGAATCCTCTCCTGCCAGTCTTTCAGGTTTTTGTCATTCTGCAATACCGTTAATAACCACTAGATGACTCTAAGAATAGTTTTCTGTGCTGATACAGATCTTCTAAGAATGTAGTGTCATTAAAGCCCCCCATACACGTTAAAGCCCCCCATACACGACTAGATTTTCATCCAATCAACTCAATCCAATCAATTTTTTTGGTTGATTGGTTGAAAATCTATGGCAGCCCACATGGTTAGATCAACCTAAACCAATTAAAATTGGGAAAAAAATTGATTGAAAAAGGATTGGACATGTTGGTAAATTTAAATTGGTTGTATTGAAATGCATTACACTTTCAGTCTATCTACAGAAAGTTGATCAAATATCTGTTACTACAGTTAACAAACATACAATCAATCACAGAAATTGATCTTTTTTAGTTGATTGAACAGAAAATCTAGACGTGTATGGCTAGCTTTAGATTACCTGTCGATCTCCTTGTGTCATCACACGCAGCCACTTGTTGCGAGAATTGGCCGCGCACTTTTTGTGTGCTAGCATTTACTTTGACCTCCCAGGTGGTAGGTCCACTTTAAGGAGGGTTCTTATGATGTGCAGGTCCTTTCGTAGCTGATCGATCGCAGTGAGCATGCGGTCGATCGGCCGCAAATCGAAGAGCATATGGGGGGGCTCCTGTCTCAAATCTCTCTGTGCAAGGTCATAGAGG
Organism: Ptychadena robeensis; assembly: GCA_036250615.1. Classification (NCBI taxonomy): domain Eukaryota; kingdom Metazoa; phylum Chordata; class Amphibia; order Anura; family Ptychadenidae; genus Ptychadena; species Ptychadena robeensis. Next base: position 69,050,997 of record CM070039.1, read on the forward strand.
TGGGTACCAGAAGAGAAATAGAGTGGGAATCTCTATAGTGGAACCTGTTATGGTGACAAATGTCCACAAGTGGATTAACCGTTCCGACAGGAAATTAAGGGAAATCTCCCCAATGAGACACAAGAAATCTGACCGCAGTTTTTATCTTGCCCAATAATTGGAAAGTTTGGACTTTTATCTCACTTGATAAAATATATGCGAGTTGTGTTTCTATTCTCTTTTTTTTTTTCTTATGACTTCAACACCACAATGCAAAGAATGGTAATAATGTGCGGGTTGGCCCTTTGCAGCAGTGGATGGTGGAGTGTGATTGGATACTTGGAATTTCTGCTCTTTATATGTACTGTGAAGGAATGCAGACAAGGAGATTAGTAGTAAAGCTCTTGTAATTGTTTCTGCCATGGCAGTGACTGTGATTCAGGTTCTGTGCCAGTGGTATTTGCCTTATACCAATGTATTGCTCTCTTCCAGGACTATGTGGGCATGAGAGGGATCCTGGCTGTCCTCTGTGCGGTCCTGACGCTTCCAGTCTTTGCTCTCTTGGCGTTCACTTTCGTACCTCCTCTGGTCTCCACCCTGTGGCTCGGGGTCACCTACTCCTTTGCTGCGGTAAGTCTGTAATGATTTCTAGAACAATTCAGAAAATCTTGTGAGCATAATGAAATTGCTGTTATAGATGACTGGACTGGGAAGTGGGCAGTGAGGAATGACCATTTGGAAAAAATCTTAGTCCTAAGGATCAAAGATTTAATTACAGGTCTTTAAAAAAACACTGGGATGTAGTGCTCTATACTGTGGGTCATACATCAGTCATAATGAACAGCTCTGTATAGTAGGAGAGGAGAACTTTCATGTCCCTACTTGCCAAACCTGTAACTGGACCGTGAAATGAGAAGCAGCAGACTGATGAGTTCCTCTCTTTTATTACTCACACACTTGGCTCTTTCACTGCAGCATTTCTGATTGTGCTGATTCTTTCTCCCTTGTCTCTGAGCCCTGCTGTACAGACTGTAAAGTACACTACCAATGGCTGATACCAGGTTAGGTGTAGGTGCAATGATGCAGTAATAGTTTCTTTTGGAAAGCTTAGTATTTCACCCTACATTTGTGCATTCATAAATCCATCTATGGCATTTGTTATAAGTATGCCCCTTCTTCTCATCTGATAATGTCTGTTCTTCCGCCTGCAGGCCAGTATGTGGCCTTCTATCCCTCTTGTGGTGCCACAAGCTACTCTTGGAACAGCCATGGGTCTGGCTACCTCTGTGCAGATGATCGGAATTGGACTTTCTAATCTCATTGTTGGCAGAATCCTTGGAACTAAATCCAGGTGAGTCTAGAATTATTCATTGTTTACATTGCTGGGGTATCAACCATAAGTTCACATTAGTGTCTGCCCCTAAGGAGCTTGCACTCTAATACCTTACCACCATCACCATCATAGACCCATGTGCATTGGGTGTCATTTGTGAAGAAGACATGGAACCCATCTACATGTCATTGGGTGCTGGGAAAAGTAATTCTATATTCATAAGGCCACAGTGTTCTAATTCTACTCTCGTCCTTTTGTCTCTAGCGAAGGAAAGATCCCATTGTGGCGCTGGCAGCAGATGATGATATTCATGTTGGCGAACACCATTGCTTGTATAGTGACCTCTGTGATCCTAAACATAGTGGACACGAAACAGGTAATGACTTTCAAAGCTTTGACTTTGCATCTGAGAAATTTTAATGTAACCTAAGGGCAGTATTGATGATGGGGTATAGTCCTATTCTGCAAAAAGTGGGAAGGTCCTGATGGGAAAATAGTTCAAATGGAAGCTTCTTGTGCTGTAGTACATAATGCACAGAGTGCTTGGGTCAGCTGTATGTAAGCTACAGAGCTCAGGGTTCAATAGTGTGTACCTGTCCAGTACCTGAATGACTTGTCTTATTCCATCTTCAATGGACTCATAGGTGAGGACCTACACTTACACCATTCAGTGTAATCAATCTCTATACAGAACACTGAATATGTTTTTAACCTCCCTAGCGCTCTGCTGAGGTCCAGATTTCTGTACTCAAAGCGCATCATAGACTTAAATGGATTTTTTTATGTTGTAGGCCTGTTACTTTCCAAAATATTTCCGTACAAGGGTCTTGTAGACATCCTAAATATAATAATGTTTGAAACAAACAATTATTCTCCTCCTCCACCGTCACCTTCAGATCAGAGCCCCGTAGCAGCACAGAATAGTAAATCTATAGTGCCGGGGCTCTGATCTTCTGACCTGGCGGCTCCATCTCGTCAATTGCTATACTAACAAGTCAGCGCTGGATGAGATGGAGCCGTCAGGAATGGCAGGGGGGTTAATCAAGATATAAATGGTAAGTGATCCATTTTTAAATTTAGGACTGTAAGGAAGGGCAGTATCATTGAATCAGGGTCATGGCACCATAGCAGGGTATAGTTGCTGCTCTCGGGTTATTGTCTTCCATTATCTGCAGTTGGTTACAACACCTCATTTTAGTAATTGGAGGCAAACAATGGTCCAGAATTGTTTAGCTGTCACAATATATTATAGAGCTTTGCTGACGTCTTCTTTCTCTATGTCACCAGGGAGGAACACTAAACAAGATGTCAAAGAGGAGAACTCAAGCAGAGCCGGAATCCAGAGATGATGACCACACTCCGATCCTGAATGAAGACGATGACTGACACTCCATCAAACCAGAGTCTTCCCAAACCCAGCTTATAGGAAACCTACCATGTGTGCCACTGCAGTGATTTTAAATTTACAGATTGGGAACAAGTAGACAGGGAATGGATTCTTCTCATCACCATCTGCCTACTTGTTCCAGGTCAGAAATACTAGAGCAAGAGACAGCCAGACAACTAGCATTTTCAGAAAAAGGCATGCCATGGCTGACCACATTTAATGGTGGGTTTAAAGTTTTCTAGCTCCTTTTTAACCAATGATATGTAGAGCAGGGCAGTGAGGGAATTAACTTTTCAAATAGTAATCATTATTCCCTGTGCAGGATCTTGAAGTTTCAGTTGCACCCATTGGGTCACAGTTTGTGTCTTGCTTGGGGAAACTTTCCCATGAACTTCCATTCATTAAGGCTGGATTTACTATAATGACACTCGGGGCAGCAGGGTAAGAAGGGACAACAAAGTCTTAAAATGAACAGATTGTGGTTGCATTCATCAAAAAGTGATTGCAGGGTGTTTATTCTACATTAATGAACATGCATACTGTGTATACTGGTGTGGTATGTTCTCCTTCTGAATACGAAAGGGCAGGCCAATTTGTGCATTGGGACCTGTATTGTAAAAGGGAGAATTTTCCATCATGTGCTGCTGTATCTCATGTTTTCCCTATAGGTGCCAGTAATCCCATAACAGAGGATCTCATCCAGTTTGGCTGTAGCCCCTCTTTGAGATCTTCACATTTTTATACACATATTTTTTTCAACCGTAAACACTATGGATTGCATATTTCATACTGTCAATTCTCTAGATTGTCATCATGATTAATGTTCTAATCAGTTGCTGCTAACCATCATCTTGTGATCAGGCAACAGAGTTCATAATGTATCAATGTACCATCCACAGCCCTGATACATCTTCATAAATGTATATGAAGATGGATAAGGGCTGTGGATGGGGCCCGGGGTACATAGAATGCCCTGACCCATCTTTCTTAATGATGTTTATACAAAGCCACTGACACTTCATTACAGTGTATTGCCTGTGTTCCTCCTTCTAATACCTCCAGGGCCTGAAATGTGAGTTTGGTAGCAGAGCCCAGGGGGCCAGCACATGCTCCTCCACTGAGCGGGAAGGATTGCAGGCAAAGTTGACTTTTACTGATACCTAGGTTAATAGTTGATATTTAATATACTAAATGAATTGAAACCTTTGTATTTGCCAGGAGCTTTGTGTATTGGTAGTGTGGTGGCCATGGTGGTTTGTCTACATGGAGACCATACAGGTGCCATGTTCTCAGGTGTGTCACTTTGGGGGAAAGGTCTTCCATGTCACTGGTGATCTGCAGAGTTCTCCTTTCACATGCCTAGCCCTCTCCCTCTCTGATGTCCATATGTCATAGTAAGGATAAAGACTGCATGTGCCTTTATTTGAAGTTCAGTAATGGACTGGTTACAGGGGGCTCATCCGCAGCATTAGGGATACCCTGTGCCCAGAAATGTGCTGTCAAAGGACTTGGGGAAAATACTTTACAGGATAGGTTAAACAGTTTACTTTCTAGCCAGAAGCTGCAGATAATGATCCTTGCTGTCTGTGGTGAAGCTGTGGTCTCTTGGCCTTCTGCTGCGTGATACCTAAAAGTAAAGCTTTGACTAATGCATAAGAAAACTAGATTTGTTAGACACCTACAGAAATTGAGGGTCTTTTACTACAGGTAAGCATAAACGGTCTGATCCCCACCTGGTTGTAGCAGGATGACATCATCATGCTGCAGCCGGCCGCTAAGAGGATCAGCAGGCACCCTTTGTGTGTGGTACACTACTTTGGATAAGGACTCTGGTCCCCATCCAAAGTAATGTGATAGGTCTGGAATTTAATTTAGGCATTTTCTGGATGCATGTGCAGGACTCCTCATTCATCTGCAATGTGTTTTCCTTTGTGGTTAGCCTGTTGGCCAGACTCATTGGACATTGCCAAATATTATTACTCTGAGGAGATGACTTCTTGCCTCTAATATTTGTTTTGGATGGAGCACCTCTGATAGGTACAAGAAGCAGTCATCTGATATATGCCTGAAGGGTGTGAACACCCGGCCCAGAATGCTGGGGCTATGTGTGGAATATTCAGCAGCATGATAGGGTGGTATTCTCAGCATCAGCACTAATATTTAGTCTTGTAGAAGAACTAGTACAAAGTAGGAGACTTGTCTGCATTCCTCTAGTATCCCAATGACACTTTTGTAACAAAGTGAAGATCCTTATTGACCACCACATGCCAGTGGTTTTCTTTAGTTTGGTTGTATATCCCTTTTATCAAAGTCAGTGCCTATAAAGTAGCCCCTTAAGTCCCCTAATCTCAAACTTACTTTATAGCATGCAACTTCTTGTTCTGTTTACTGGTGGAGGTAACAGGGAAGTTTTCCAAGTTGATGATGACACTGGACTATGGACTCTTCTCCACCCCTATGTGATACCACAGGAAAGTGCCAAACACAAGTGCAGTCCATCCACTATGCAGTCAAGTACCAGACATTCTCTAAAGTAGTAAATAGAACCCCACACCAGAACTAAGTAGTAAAAGTCTTTTAAAAAGAGCTTTTTAAGGGAGTGGTTCTCAGCCTTTGACCCTTAAAGTGATATTGCGAAGTGTTACATTGTGCATTTGGAATGCGGAAGTGACATTGCACACTGGCATTTCCATGTTCCAGATACAGAAAGTACCAAATATCCAAATTCTTACTTCCGGCAAGATCGTGTTAGTGTAATGTCCCCTCACTCCTTTTTTCCCACCCCGCTTGTGCAAAAGATGTGCAGGGTGTAAAGTTAGGAGGGAGAGTAACACCCCAATAAGTTAGTTACTCTCCCTCCTATCTTGCCATTAGTTAGTAGCAGCTTTGATGCTTTCAGTGAATGTGGAAACCCCAGTGAAATAGTTGTTTAACCCCGGGGGGATTGTGAGCCACAGGTTGAGAACCGCTGGTTTAAAACATTATTTTTGTCTGCCCTATTAGAGATTGGGAAGAGGACAATTCTCCAATAAGACAGGATGCCTCTTCTTGGACTTCTCCATAGTTAGTTGCAGACAACTGTCACCAGGTACAGAAAGGGGTAGTACATGAGTTGCGTTTTTCAAAAAGCCGTTTCGACATGTGTTTTATATAACACCCGTGTCACAAACCCCCCGCCAACAGCAATCAGTCTCCTTGACACGTCTTCACAGTCGCAGTCCCGGTCCCAGCCACTGGGAGCCCTCGGACTGCCTTCCTCACTGTGAACAGGCCAAAAATGGAAAACCGATTGGTTGGCGGGGATGTGAATGCAATACACTACACAATCTCCATGCAATCTTGGTGATTGTATATGTATATATCTCGGTATCACTGCCACCAGTCTGGAAAATGAGCCAGACGTCTCCTAACTGAACTATCCCTGTGGGAGAAAAGTTAATTCAGAATAAAAATCTAGAAATAACATCTATCACTAGGTAGCGTCTCTCCAGTAGCTTAGATTCTTTGTGGGTCATTCAGAACAGATGCCGACTGAAATGATTAAAATCATTTATTTTAAAAGATAAAATCGTGCATAAAAATATTAAAGAAAAATGTAACAAAACTACCAAGGAACACAGATTTTCAATAGTAAAAATAAACGGGGTAAATAACAGAAAAAGGGAACTTGTCTGAGGAGTCAAGAGTTTACCGGTGAAGGGTACTTAGAAATGAGTCCAAATATTTTAATCCAGCGGTCCAATTCTGGAGATGCAATGACAGGTTTCAGGACAATCCAAGACAGGA
>CM070039.1:69057581-69071855 GCA_036250615.1 Ptychadena robeensis
ATAAAATATATATATGTACAGCGATTACATCGATTATTCGTCACAACCCGGCTTTATGTGTTTTTGATGGGTTTTTTCATAGCTTAGTTCACAAACGCAGATGTAATGTGAAAAATGTGTGTGTTTTTGTATATATGCCGAAACGCATGCCTTTTGAAAACACATATAGTGTGAAAGGCCCCTTAAGTCCCCCATACATGTTTCGATTTTTCTACGATCAATGTCAGATTCGATCGTAATTCATAATCTGTTGGTTTGATCGATCACAAGCATAATCGAAGGAAGTTGATTGTAAACACACATAATGTCTTCCACTAGATGTAGAAGAATGCAAATTCCGTTAGGCACACAAAATATTTGATATACATTTGAGTCAAAAAATTTTTTCGATATGTCAGATTACTTTTCGATCATGTTTATTTGGTCAATTTTGATAATCGAACCATGTGGACAGGCATCGATTTTCAATCAAACTACTTAGTTCTGTTTAAGTCAAAAGGGGAAAATCTAAACATGTATGGGGGCTTTTCATGGGTCTCAATGAGGACATTTAAAGAACAGAAAGTGTACTGTTAATCAGGAAGTACACTTTCTGAACATCTTCTGACGTATTCAGAAGGTCGTTTTACCACCCCATTGACTTTAACTGAGAAGCTCTGCAAGGATCCCCAGCACTTTGCAGAGCTTCTTAAAATAGTTTTTCAAGCTTTTAGCATTTGTACTTTCTGTACACACACCTATTCTTTAAAGTGTCATTGGTGCTTTCTGCCACAAGAGGGCGTCTGGAAAGCATAAGTGAATCAGGTGTTTTTTTGTTTTTTTTAACACACATGTAAATGTACTCTGACATGCAAGTAGCTGTCAGCAATACCCCTTTCATTTGTCTAAATAATCATTAAATTTTCATGTCAACAGATGTTTTATTTTACAAAACGCTAACTGTTGTGTTCCATAGATAGTATACATTGCCAGAAAGCAGACTTTCCCCTTGGGCTCCAGGAGAACATAGGCCAGATCAGTGTTCTAGAGGAAATAATTGGTTGTGATTATTTTTTTATACTTAAACAAAAAGGGATTGTTTGCATTGATGTTTAAAATGTTTTATAAATAAAAGCTTCCTAAATCCAATTGGTCTTTCAGAAAATGCACACACACATTAAATAAAATACATTGTTTATTAAGAGGTGCATTATGGGAACAGTATAAATTGCATTGGGTTGATAAATGTAAAAAAAAAAAAAAAAAAAAAAAAAAAAAAAAAAAAAAAAAAAAAAAAAGGAGATGAAGCCTGCTGCAAAAAATCTCACAATAGCAGGACCTGTACATTCAGTATACAGAAAATATATTATACATGCCCAGCAAGACTAAGGCCTCAAATAAACTGATATGTCAGATGGCACCAGTAGGTGGTGCCCAATGAGCAAATAACTTGGCAGAATACCTCCAGCAGTCAGCCCACTGATTGGAGAAGTTTGCAGTACAGGAAAGTTCTTAAGGATAGTGAATGGCCTCATTGTTTTTTTTTTTGTTTTAACAGGTTCTGATCTAAACTGCATCATAACATCTCACAATGCCACACCGAACTGAAATACTTCTATTAATTGTTATTGTAAAAGGACATTTCTGGAATAACTGTGCTATCTACAGCATCTCTGATTAAAAGTAAAACACCATATTTAAACAAAAAGGAATATACAGCAGTACATGCACAAGTCCCCGTTTCATCTCTGCATATACAGAAAACTAACTGCTGAGCTGCCAGCATTCCTGGTGTACTGGAACAGCTATTTATTTTATTTTGAACTGGGTGGTGTCAGCCCTGCCCAATTTGTTTTACTTCACTAATGCAGCCTTCCCATTCTCAGATCTCCCCAACAGAAAGCAAAGTATTAGCAGACAATAGTGTCATAAAAAGATCCAGTAAACCTACTGACAGTTACATTGTAAATGCTTTGTGAGATTATCAGGAAATAAAAGGGGCAGGACTATGATGCTGAGAGTTAGAGATCCAGTCTTTAAACTTTTCATAGGCTACCCATGATGAGGCAAAGTATGTGTATGACCATTACCTGCTGGGACTGGCAGCCCCCTCCAGTAATCCATCTACTAGTCAGTTTCATGGTGAATAGGGTCACTGCCCCATAACATATTTAAAGTCTGAGGAAAAATTGCTTCTTGTTGGATAAGTAAATTGTTATTAAAAAGGTAATGTCTCCTTGGTAAGTGCTTGTTACATTTACCTATGACAGCCTCTTAAGGTAGCCATAGATACCTCGATTTTTCAGATTTTTGGCGATTTATCATTTTGCAATCAATAAGCACGCCACCTTGGGAAATTGATGTGGACAGGAGCCGATCGCCCAAAAAGGTTGATTACTCAAAATCAATCAGAATGGCAGCAGCATGGGGAGCTATGGGTTAATTCCACAGGAAGCGATCGAGGGTCTCCACCAACGTACTTCAATTGACAAACTATCAGCCAAAAAAAAAACAAAAAACAGATAGTCTGATCAGGGTTCGATCCGATTTTTGGTTGATTGCAATTGTTTTTTTTTTTTGCCAGATCGGTCAGGTTGGGCAGCACTCGATTTGTGGCTGATCAATCTAGCAAAAATCGTACCCTATATGGCTACCTATTGAAGCAGTGGTTTTCAACCTGTGGGTCAAACGACCATTTCACAAGGGTCACCAAGCTCACTGAAAGTTTAAAGCTGCTGCTAACAAGGAGGAGGAAAGTCAGAAGGGAGCGAAATGCCCCCTCCTAACACTTATGCAAATGATGTGCAAGGTGGGAAAATACAAGTGACATTTTGCGCTGTCACTTCCAGGATCGCGGATCTAAATAGGTTGAGAACCACTGTCTTAGAGAAATATGGCCAACAGCAAAATAATAACAAGCTATGCTGAAGACAAGAAGGGTCTGTACAGTGATACCATTCCAGTATCAGAACTTGTATTAGTTTATGTAAATCATAATATATCATGTTATTTCTATAACAGTAACTTGTCATTAGGCTTACTGGTCCTATAATTATTACTCATTGAGGTTTGCATACGTGCCAAGCCGTGTTTGAAGATTATAGGAATATAAATTACACCCTTTCTAAAACGTCTTGCAGTGTTAAGAAGATCTGATTTATAGGAGAAAGTTCTGGAACTTTATGGTTGAAGTGTCCTCAAAGCTTTTTAGATAAATTTTTTGACTGGATGGAAAAGTTCAAACAATCGCTGTCTGCTATAGGTAACCATGACTTCTAGAACATTCCCTAGTCACAGATCTGCACTGCTACAGCACATGGGAGCTAGAAGAAATAATATTACAGAAGTTGGAAGACAAGCTAAGCCAATCGAACTCTGCAGTAGCTGTGTGTGACTGGATCGCCTTCGTTCTACAGGCGAATGTTGAATTTAGGTGCAGCATTTGATGATTAATGAGATGCAACAAATTAGAATTGTGCATACAGTGCCTTGAAACTGAGCCAATCACACGCCATTGCTGCAGAGTGGAAATAGCTCACTTCCAAGCCCATTTGCTTGAAATGAATACACGCATTGCTTGAGATCCTTTGTGGCAATCACTCATCTCCATGTGTAACATGGCTAACCCTAAAACTGGTGCGATGGCAAACAGCCTTCCTTTTCCTAGTTTAGGAAAACAGCAGTGGTCAGCAGTTATCCTTCATGTTGCTTGTGGTACAGGATGACCACAAAGTGTAATATTACTTGCTGCAGAGCAATTCAATAAAAATATACATTCTAAGGATTTCTACACAATCTCTAAGTGTTATGTAACAAAAATATTAAGTGGCACTTTATCAATTCCAGACACATTTCTAGCAAACGTGGCCCCTTAGCACTGGCACTGTCATTTGTCAATATTACGGCATATACAAACCATGCTGGAAATACAATGTGTCTGTCTGAGCCAGGGGTTCCCAAATTGGGGGTTGGCCCTGAGGTATTCTGGGGGCACAGCTAGGGGGCTAGTATAAAATGGCCCTCATTCTGAAACGGTGTTGTTTAAATGGGGGGTGGGCTTGGTATTTTTCCAGCAGGGAGAGTTTGGGAACCACTGGTCTAAGAGTGGGTAACGCTATTTTGTTTGGACTAAATTAAAAATCTAAACTGGAGGACCAGTCTGGATCAATACAGGAGCATATAGTAGTGCAGTCCTAAATGTTTAGTAGTGAATGCTCAAGGCTTCCTAAATCTAAATAATCTAAGGGCTCTTTCACACGCTGCGGTGTGGGCAGCTAGGCTTGCATTTCTGGTAACACACAATGCTGCATGTTGGCATTACCGCTACTGTGTCAGTTATCGGCAAAAAACACGGCTAGTGTGAAAGTGCTCTTAAAGAATGCCTGTGATTTATTACATCCAGTAAATACAAGTTCCTGTTCATTTATATAGTTGGAGCATGTAAAAAAAAAAATAAAGTCTGCTTTAGGCAATAGGGATTCTGACTTGCCGTGTAGCATTGTATCAAAAGTAATACAAATCATCATCTATTCTTCCGTCCAACAGAGGCTACATGTCGCTGGCCTGCTATTATCGACTAAGAAGTGGTAGACCAATGTAATTTCTCCATTGTGCTCCCTCGATAGACATGTTACATCACATTAGGTTTGACACCTGACCAGCAGAAATAGGACTTAAGCTGGGCATAGACGGGTCGTTTTCCCAACTACTGCCCAGCCGACCTAGCGGGTGTGATGCTATCATCAGTGCCGGCCATTACTTTTGCGGGAACACGCACGGCAGCCTATCGGCTGTCGAATGGGGCAAGAATCTGCCCATCTATGCCCAGCTTTAGTCTTTATCCTATTAAGTAATGTTAGGAACATTAGGCCAATCGTTTTGTTGGGTGCTATGGCACAGCCATATAAAACATAGATCAGGATACATTCACACTGGCTATGTAGGTCACCTTACATGTTGCAATCTGATAGTCCAATTGACTTTACACAATCAGTCCATTTAAAACACAACTCCATTGTAGCTTTCACCTAATGCAGTAGTGCGAATCTCTCTTGGGGAAAACTATCAATTGATCTATAGTAGATTGTGCAGACTGCAACATGTGGGTAGCACCGAACATGCACACTTTTGAAAGCATCCAATGATTGGTGGGCTGCAGGGACACACTACTGACCTAGCAGCCAGAACCAAATGGGTAGACACAGACATGTCCCCGGAGGTGGCAGATGCTGGACAATTTATTGGTGACTGTATTTCTGTAAGAGAGAAGCTTGAGTTCTAGGGTTTCTAATACAAACTAACTGACACTGTACATTTGAAACTTGCCATGACTATACATAGAACTGTATGTATACAACCGGAAACACCTTATCATTTACAATTATCGTTGTAAAACTTTGTACAATTCTACCAAAGCTATAGAAACTTATTGTCGTTCCTGACTATGACGACTCACTTCACAAACATTCACTGAAAATTTGGTTCAATTTACAGTGCAGTCACATAGAAGTGTACTGGCATCTCTTTGTATGAAAACAAAGGTAAAGCCTCATATCTAGAAAAGACGCATATGTTTTGCCTAAAGATTCTCAATTTCATTCTCCAAGGCAGCTCAAGAAATCAAGAGGAAATTCTCATTGGTTGTTGCGGGCGAGGAAAGCTTATGATTGGTTACTAACAACAAAGCAAACTGCTCTCCTTTCAGGCACATAGAGAATTGTAAGAGTATTGATCTAGCCCACACGACATTTAAGCTCAGGTAAAGACTACATTCCACATTTATCAGGCGGAGATCCCATCTTTTTCAGATTTTTTATTTTTTAATATTGCCACTTCAGAGATGTAAGCATCCTCTGAGGCATCCTAAAGATGTAAAAAAAGGCTTATAGCAGATCTGTCGCCAAAACTTTTTCTTAGTTTTGATAGAAGTAAAATCTAAAAGGAATTCTAATCCATCCCCACTCTCCAAAACTAGGGAAATGTTTTTGGCTTGATATATAAAAAGCATACAACCAATAGCAGAGTCAGCAGGGATACATTCTGGAAGCCCAGTGATGTTTAACCTATCCGATTCGAGCACTGCAGAAGCTCACTATTTGTGCACCAACCCAACTACAGATGCCTTGTCAGAACTAAGTGATGCCATTATGGAAGATTCACAAATACAGGATCCATATGGGTTGCCCACAATGATGATGGTTAAATGGTGCACCAGGTTCACTGGCTTCTGACAGCTCATTGCTGGTGGGTCAGTTTTCAAGTGGCCAGCACACAAACAGAAATTCTACTGGAAAGAATGAAACCCAATTGGACAATTTGCTCTGCAGATAGGCCAATTCATCTCAGAAGCTATTCTTTAAAGGTAACGGTCACCAATAAAATAGTGGTATTTAGGGATTTTACATACCACACAGATAAAATGTAGCAGTTGTGGATAAGGTTACCATATGGACTTTTTTCAGGCTGTTATTAAATGCTCAGCGATCCCCCTGATCGAAAAGATATACAGTATGACGGACATGCATAGGGCCACCCTGCTAACTCATTACACTTTGGCTGCTAATAGAAAGTAACGCTGGATTTGCCCCCTGGTGGGTTCAGGACTCTGTTGTGGGAACGAGGCCGAGGGCCTAAGTGAGGTTCGTGTTTGGACATATCTACTTCTGGCATCACAACCTTCTTCTCCTCTTTAACCACTGGTGTCTTCACTTCCGGCATCGGCTCTGGTGTGGGAGCAGGAGGTGGAGGAGGTGGCTGTTCTGCTTTCACTGCAAGACATAAAAATTAATAAGACCCTCAATACCTTTAAGATTCGCTAAAAGAAACCCATATATATTCAATGCAGATACTATCTGTGGTGGATTTCAAACAATTCCAGTGCTCTTAGGTTGGGTCTACACTACATGTTTTACATGCACTGCGGGCACCCCTGGCATTTCCCTATGGGAAATGACATCCCAGTCTATACTAGCCTGTCATCACCAGCGTCAGGACTTTGTGGGTCCTTTGGTATCGTACAGACGCACCAGAATCGCAGGTTATTTGACATTCACAAAATGCGCCAATGTGTTTTTGCACAACATTGCAAATACCACTCTCTAAACTGGCACAAACAGCGCATAAATGGCTGGCAAACTGTGGTCAGGAGCCATGGTCACATCCAAGTCCTCTATTACTTTATTTTAACCTTAAGTTTGCTTTAATGTATGTTCCGCTATAAAAACCCATAGGTGTCAACTGATCTATAAGCTATAACATATCTGAGACAAACGTGGATGCTTCCAATCATCACACACAGGCCTAAATAAAAAAATCCAAACAGACATTTCAGTCAAGAAAAGGATAATGTGAACACCGTATTTCTGCACCCTGAAGGTGAAGTAACCCCATGGCAGGGGGTACTTTTCTAAACATCTAGGCAGCTGACAACTTGTCCTGGCCAGAAGAACGAGCAAGAATGCACAGGAACCAACAACTTAAAGTTTAAATTCTTTGTTGCACTCACCTACCACCCATCTAGTGATTAGTACAGAGAAATGAAATAGTTAAAACGAAGTTCACCTAGTTTGTGATGTTGGCCTGTACTCACCTGGTGTTTTAGAGACTGGAACTTCAGCTTGTTTTAAAGAAATGTTATCCTGTAAAACACAAAATAACACACGACACAATAAGTAAACTACTCGTACATAGCTACAGACTCTCTCCAAACAAAACCCACACCACCATGAAAATGACAACAAACCTATTATAAAAGACACTATGAATTATCAGTATTATTATATTACACCATAGCATGATTAATTATCAATGTATCTAAACAACGTGAATGTGTTTATGTAGACAAAAATAAGTTCATTTTATTATATTATACAAAACAAAGGCATCCTACTTCGGTGGGAGGAAATACCCCCAAAAATACCCCAGCCAGTGGGACTTTTAAAATGGTAGCAAAGAAATAATCATTAATCAACACAGTAATAACTGGTTTAAACAGTGGTAGCTGAAACAGTTTTAATCACTGTATAAGTCCGGCTGAACGCGTTTCGCGCTCCACGAGCACTTCTTCAGGAGAAAGTCAACACGAATAGTCAACAAGTTCACAAGATGACCAGCTACAAATGTAAAGGAAAGAGATAGTATCAGGTGGTGTAGTCACCGACTACACCGACTGTTTAAACCAGTTATTACTGTGTTATAAAACACTGGGTTATAAAACAGATTGGCTGCCAAGTCCCAATTAGAAACATAACGGGGGTGGGAGGCCAACGCTGACGCTACCTTTGGTTTGTTAGGATGTGCCTTAGGGCTTGTGGGTAGTTGTGCTCCCCCAAAGATGTCGCTGGTCTTTCCTCCAGAAGGGTTCTGCTTTGCCGATTGCTGTGCGGGTGCGGGATCCTGGAATATGCCACTTGTCTTTCCACCTGTGGAAGGGACCAAACAACACATTAGCCAAGTGTCTTGCCTGGGGAATGCTACATTCAGTGGCCAACACACCCATCCACTAGAGGATTAAAAGCGGTTGTAGCCAGGCCTATCCCATACTTCATCTCCCACTGTTTCATAACCTAAGCTCAGCATCAGGCCAACAGGAAGATTTATGATTTCTACAGAATATAGGTCATGGTCCTCAGGAAAAACACAACGCTCAATGTGTGATTGCACCAGAGAACAGGACCTGCACACATTCCACATTCTGCGATCCAGATGCTATAAGCCGGACGGCAAGTAACAGCTCCCATGATATTTGCACATCTGGCTAATTCCTGGAGCCTGATTTGTGTTACACCCACCACACATACGTACGTTGTCAGAGATTCAAGAGTAACGACCCCTGCAAGGATCTTTGTAACCCCTAGAAAAAATTGTTACTTCCATTTCTATACAGAACGGAGCTGCCGCAAAAATGGGGCTGACACTAATGGGCGAGTTTACAAGCTGCTCCGTAGGCACGCACAAGCAAGCTTATTGGGTTTGAAAAGTAATGAAAGGATAAACATTGCCTGCTATATTCTGGATTAAACAGTTTACCATTACTTCTTGTACTAAATCCACGTGGCAATTTTATGGGAATAAAGGAAAATTATGCAATAGAAACAGAAATAAAACAAAGGCTTTTTTTTTGGACAGCAGGGATGTTTAAAATCCCAGACATATTATGATTGAGTGAAAATTGTCTGGAAAATGGTTACCCGCAGCCCCAAATAAAAGTTATTCAGACCCCCCCTCCCCCAGTCTATCCAAAAAAGTATACAATGAATAGGTTAGGTAGTGCAAGCAACCCCTTCCTTTCCAGCTCTACTTGCTTCACAACATTCAGAAGCTATGATGCCAACATGACAGCTCCCCAATATCCACTTTTAAAATATTACAATATGGCCGGTCCAGACATCAACCAAGGCAAGAAGTTTTACAATTCTATGGAGCTTTAATTGTGATTATACCTCTGCCAAAATGACAAGCCACTACTTAATTTAAAGCAGTGGTGGAGAACGGAGGCATATCTAAAGGGCCGCACATAACATGTAGGACAGCCAAAGTTGATTAGGAAAGCCGGGTCAGCGTGTGACCACTACACATGGTGATATATGGAATGCCCCATATATATATTTCAACAAAGGTTATGTGCCTCATAGATTTTTATCAAAGTAGTCTTGTGGAAGCATAGGCACTCAGACACTGTCTGGGTAACGCATTAGCTTTCACGTATGTCAATTAGAGTGCTCAGCTGCAGGCTCAGCGAGTCCCTCTCGCCGCAAGAGAAAGGCCAAGGGGGGGCCACCAAACAACACCCAAAGGGCCGCAGGTTGGGCACCTGGGATTTAAAGTGTTCAATTTCACCCACTTGTTCTCCAGACAATTAGATAGCAGTGTAATGCAAAACATCAATGTCCAAAGAGCAAACCAGTAAGGAAGGGTGTTGCATTTCATCTATACTAAAGAGAGAAGAAATCCCTCAGACAGACCAATTGGATGTTGCGGTTCCCTCAAACATTGGCAGTTCTTATGTCCAGTATTGAAATAGTTTTAACCTTTTTTAACCGTTATCTGTCTTCCTGCAGTACCATATTTTGTCACTATATGGTACCAGATAATTTTTCAAAGCTAAAAACAGACCCCTAACGCGAGTCATGACCCATCATTTTAGACTGGCAGGTCATTTCCCATAGGGGAATACACAGGGCGCCTGCACAACGGTTTTCACCGCACTTTAAAAAAACATAATGTAGATTCAGCCCAAAATTGCATTGGCTTAAATAGTATATACTTGGTAATAGTTTAATGTACAGGGCTGTGTTATATGTTGGCACTTTATAAATAAAAGATAATAATAATAGAACCTATATATCAGCCAGTAGATGGAGCATCTTAAGCAGAACACCTGAATCTGTTTTTCTATATGGAATGTTAGCATTTCATATAATTCAGGAAGTAGGTTACTCTGGTCCTATCCATAACGGATAACCATATACATAAGACAGGAAAGCAGCTTTCCTGTCCATACATCTGGACAGAGGCCAGGGAATGAGTCTGGCGTGGAGGAGGATCTCTTGGAGATGTTACTTGCTGATACAAGAACGCTCCAGGAAAAGCCCCATTGCCAGCTCAGCACAATCTACAGCTAGCTATGCACAATCCTCCCGTCCATCACCCACCGGAAAAACTTCAGCCCCCAATGCCAATGCTCTGCTGCTCCTTTCCTGCCCTGTCCATTCATTTTCTAAAAGATGCATAAAAAATGTAAATGACCAATGAGTCCAATACTACTTTTTTAAAATTCTGTGAAATGGCTGTGTGGTTAGCACATGTGTTCTTTTGTACACAGTGCTGTTGTGACAGGATTGCCAGGTCATGCATGCCAAAAACATGCCCAACAAATCGCTAAAACGTAGAAAGCAAAAAGGAGAGTACTCTATAAATGTCCACAAGTAGGAAACACAAGAAGCTCAGACGGGAACAATGTAAGTATGTGTTTGCTCAGATTCACCGACTATTTGTAAGATATTACAGGAAGGTGTGATAGTGTGAAGGAGGACACCAGATCCATGCTTCGGGTGTTAGGCCAGTGCTGTTCACTTCAACAAAGCCAACATTGAAGGAACCTACCAATTACCACCGACCTCATTATGCAGGAACATTTACAGTGCTATTTTATGTAACATACTCATTTTACAAAACAAAATGAAAACCTGGTAATACTACATGACTCGAGTATAAGCCTAGGGTGGGGCATGCAGCAGCTTAGATACAGACATACACAGCAAATGTGCTTTTGTCATTATTTTAACTAGCTTTCGAGTTCATTGCAAAGGCCCTAAAAATTATATCTTCACAAATTCCTAGAGATGTAGAGAAGGGTTGTAAACAAAGAACGTATTGCTCTAGCACAGGTTGGGACTCCCTCAGGGGTCAAACGACCATTTTACAGGGGTCGCCACATTCACTGAAAGCTAAGCAGCTGCTCTGATGCCCACTAGACGGTGGGAAGTTAGGAGGTAGAGGTATGCCCCTTGCCACTTTCACTCTCCCATCATTTCAGGGTGGGAAAATAGGAGGGAGTGGACATTACACTTCCCTGATCCTGTCCCTTTTACTTTCCAAATATTGGAAGTTACACTACTTGAAGTAACTTCTGGTATATGGAAAGCAAAAGGGACACCTCAGGACGCAACTTTCGTGGTCACGGATCTAAAAAGGTTGAGAACCATTGCTCTGGCACAAGTAAGTTGAGCATAAACAGTTCAAATGTTAGTCAACTTGAATTTCGACATCCCTACTTCAATGTTTCCGAGTGTGGGGCACTGCCTAGCCAACACACTATGTCCTCATCATACTTTGAGGTTTAAAGTATGCATACCTGTATTAATATCGATGACCTGAACATAATTCTGAAATGTCTGTATTTTTATAGATTTATTCGACAGATAATATGAGCAATACAGAATCTTTAATCTTTTGACGATTTACAAAACCCGTTGAGAAATTTTTGGTAAAATACAACTCACTGCATATGTAACCTTACTGAGTATGATAGTGTGAAGAATCTTTGTATCGGTTTTTATTCATTTTAAACATTGTATCCAATATAAATAAAAAAAATTCCCTGGGACCTGAAGCAAGGTAGAAAAAGGAATTAGAACTTAGGACATAAAAAATAAAATAAGCATTTTGCTTCTATTTACACCAGTCTGCCTTTGCGTGCCAATAAGAATGGTGTGTCAAGTTGTAATGTGTAGCGATACAGGTGCACTGTGGTGCCATTCAGAATGAATAGGATATATTGAAGTAACACGGGTGAGTTGGTGTGAGTGAGCCCTTAGGCTAGATTTAAACAGTGGTTTCCTGTGCTACTGCTGACAGGGCAGGCTACCAGTGGGGGGGGGGGGGGGGGGGGGGGGGGGGGGGGGGGGGGGGGGGGGGGGCATATAGATGACATCCAAATTACAGGTCTACTGGGTGAAAGCCAGATAACCAACCAGTGAACACCTCATGTTGCATCCGCCAGGCAGTAGGCGCTTGTGATTAGTTTACCGGGTGGTTAAAAACTGGGTAAACAAGCCCCTACAGAGAGCCTGGACAGCAGAAAAGATTTAACACCAGGGTGAATACCTCCAATACCTCATTCTAAAGGAGACTTCTAGATTTCTAGTGAACATAAGAAATAAAATGGTATCCTTTGTCTATACACAGCTACCTCTCCTTTCACACTACCATTTTGTGTTCACCGGTCATTGGAGAAGAAAGGTTTCGCGCATAAAAGAAATCTGGTCTCGCATTACAAATGTATTCAAACCTACAAGTATGACTAGTCGAGTCATGCCGCTCTACAAATATTTCAGCATGGTCCGTTTTGTGTCATGGAAATCACTCACTTCTGCAATTTGTTTGTGAATAGAAAACAAGCAATGTGCATATCATGTGTCAATCATTCAAGAAAAAAAATAAAAGGAAGAATGCTTAAAGAAGCGGCTATTATGGCTGTGTGACAATGAGCAAGTCTGTGTTCCATAGTAGCATATGGGGGGGGGGGGGGGGGGGGGGGGGGGGGGGGGGGGGGGGGGGGGGGGAATGGGGGTATCTCTGAAAAAGTTTCTTCTTTCTCTCTGGCCTACATACAATAAGCTGCATCGCCCTTCTCACTGAAACAATCTGCTAACATTCCGTCTGATCATCCACAAACCTGGAGGGTTAGACCTCTTTGGTACATTTTCAGGCTCTGCGGCTCCCCCAAAGATATTAGAGGCCATCCTGTGTTGCCGGCCTGAAGATGGGGCTTCGTCTGAACTGCCAAAAATACAGCTTGATCCCCCTCCGGGCGGCTTCAACACTCTGCAAAAGGAAAGACGGAGAAATGGCATCACTACAAAGCACTTCCTGTTACATCACATGAGCTTTATACATGCATATATGGGTTCTGCATGCCGGGGCCCCTCTGTGTTCTATTACCGAGGCCTAGTCCCTCTTGGCCCTCTGTGGTGCCGCCATCAATCCAAAATGACACAGTAGCAGCACACACACGGATGGAACCACATATGGCGGAGGGGACCATGAACCTAAAAACACATGGCAGATAATTTAATGCAGAAGCCGGCTCAGACACTGCAGTGTGAACTTCAGCCGCATAGGAATGGAACTCTTTTCTTTACAAACTTCAACCTACACAGTTGCCTTAACATACATACAAACGCTCCAAAATTATTAGAGGGAAAATTATTATGTACAGCAAAGCACATACATCTGTCATTCCAAGAACAGGATTTAGGATGCGATGCCGACTCCATCACTCAGTCTTCTAACCATCAACATTAAACAAACAAACTCATTAAAGTACTTCCCCCTCCTGCCTCACAGTTTTCATACACAGAGGTTATAAGCCTGATTTCAACTTTCGGCTGCACAGTTTTGGTGGTTTAGTACCTAAAAAAAAAGGTGGTTAATGAGATGCCAAAATGTTGACATTAGCAAGCCAACTGTAAAAAACTGAGCCCATTAAGTACAACTGCGCAGTTTGCATATACCGGTATTCATTTACATGTGAAAATTTAGCAATAATCAAAATGCTGGGATGCAAATCAATATTATTAACTTTTATTTAGAAAGCAACAACATATTATGCATCGCAATGTGGTGACAAAACTAGATATGCTCCACCTTTGGCAATCAATCCCTGGCCAAGGGTCCCACTCCAAAGAAGGACTGGACAATAATTCAATATCAATATATATATCACAATATAACTTTATATCGAAATATCATAAAAGGATATCGAAATATCGGAAATGTATTTACAAATTGTAT
>CM070039.1:69077691-69091228 GCA_036250615.1 Ptychadena robeensis
AATAAAATTATTCCTCAAAAATGCCACTTGCCTAATAATTCTGCACTCCCTGTATAAAACTGTGCGTCTTCTCTAAACTAGAAAGGTATTGGGTTTACTTGACTCTAACAATCTATTACTTACCCTTCCCATGTTCCCCAGCCATCCTCATCAGATGCTGCAACCCCGGAGATTCCTGTTCACGTTTCAATGTTTACAAAGTTGAAATCTGTTTAGATGTCTGCAGATCCTCCCCGTCCTAGGTGATCGGACTCAGGGTTGATGGCTGCCTGCTCAGACACCAAACACTACTCTGGGTACAGAGGAGGTCCAACACATCTAGATTAGACATCTGCCTAAAAATTTGTGAAAGGATTCGGTTTAAGTCGGATTATGTAATCTTACATCATACGAGCTCAGGGACTGGGGGGAATCCAGGTGAAGTACAGAATCTCACGGATTAGTTATTTTTTCCTTTTTAAAGCCTGATTTGAGCTCCTGTTTTAGGTCATGAAGTGTCTAAGCCAAGGACAACTACTTAATGGGCAATTAGAGTTCTCTAGTACACTCTACACAGGATGGCTTAAGGTTCCCATACATGGGTCGGATTTTTGTTTGATTCTTGGGCAACGGTAAACGCACAAAGTGATCGAATGTTCGTGAATCAAACGCAGCCACCCTTTCGATCAATCCTGCACGAAGAAAGCTTGGTCTAACAGAGAACCAACATGTTGGCAAATCCCTTGCCATTACTTTAGATGCTTGGCAGGGTCCTCATCGAAAGAATCAAACTGCACTTGAGCATTCACCGATCGAGCAGGTATCAACCAGTGTACGGGGACCTTGACTGCCTTAAGTCCAGATCTGTCATGATAGGTCTCAGAATCCCTACAACAGAGAAACAGAAAAGCCGTGAAGTTTGACCTCTAATGCGGTCACTTATGGATGGCATCACTACCTCAACCCAAAACAAATTATATTTCCTTACGGCATTCAAGTGTTAGTAAGGCCCTATTTACAAGGCAGCAGCATGGAAAGGGATGTGTGCAAGCACTCACACATAGGAGCGCCACGCTTGCACACAGGTTTAGATAACCCCCCATAACAGGTGAAAGCCAGAAAACCAACTAGTGAGTGCCGAATGACGCGTTCACTGGGCCGCTGATAACAGTCTGTGTAAATGAGCACTAAACTACAATAATATCATGCAGACCTAGGCTTGGATCAGAGTTTGGACTGAAAAGGTTGCCAAACATGACACTTGCCCACTCTAGATGACCCATATAACCAAATATGGCTTAAGGTACCCATACACGGGTCGTTTTGTGTTCAATTCCCAAACGATCGACCACTGTGCATGTCCAAATGTTATTACATTGACTAAACTTGGGTCCCCTTCCAAAATATCGACCGGGAATCGATCGCACAAAGTTTGGTGTTTGTTCGGTGATCCACTGCATCATCAAGCTGTGATTGCTCATTGAATGAACGGCTATTGACCCATGTATGGGCATCTCTTATCTCCACTAGCTTAAAACATCCTCATCATACGTGCGTGCATGTTCCAGTGTTGATCAATGTGGCAAAGTAGGTACAAAATATCCAGACAAAATAGGACTACTAGGGTGGTTCAACCAAGTTACCCAGTGCCTGGACAGCCCAGAAGACACAACATTAGGCGCCCCCCAGTTGCCACGCGATTGGGATAACATGGTTGAACACTGACCGTCAGTAGTACGGAGAGAGCATGTGTGCATGCCGCCTCCTACTAAAAGAGGTTAGATGTACTTTATGACATTTGTGTCGCTTCTTCCCGATATCACAGACACAGCACAATCAAATGAAATAAATATGTGTGTGCGTTTGCTAATTGGTGACCTCAGACTTTTGGATCTACACATAACTTTGGATGGTCCAAGTATACTTGGGTGTGGTGGAGCAGAGGCCATCTGTAACACAATAGTCATACTTGTTATTTTAGCATCACTGCAACTGGTAATAACAAAGCCAGACACACAAAGATGTGTAGCTTAAGAAAAACGACTAAACACCCAACAAGCAGGCAACATAGATCTTCCCATATGTCTACACAATTCCACCATGCCCGGACACTACTCTCAGCCACAGGAGCATGTTGCCTGTCGTGCTCTTTTTTTTTTGTGTGATTCTACCTCCCCCTTCACATCCCCGGCGTTATCAATGATACCTAGGATGTGCTGAAAATCACCGGCGCCGATTCCCCAATATTGAGGTCAATGGAACCCCCTTACCTCTTCGACGCCATCGATGATGCTGAAGAGGTGGATCTGGACAAGATTGGCGTGTCTGCGTGGGCTTGTTTGTGGGGTAAGCAAACTTACCCTAAGCTACACTAGCGGTAAACGCTCTGGAGGTTAACGAAATCCAGAAGAAAAATCTAATATACAGCACAAGGTTTACGTTTTTAGTTTATCTTTACCTGCTGACCCCGCCAGTGACGCATCCCATTTTAGTGTTGTCCCTGCTATAAACAGCAGCTATGGACAATGAATGTGGTCACCATTGTCATTTTGTGAGAGGACTCACAGATTTAGTTGAGATTTGTATAAACGACTAAATAAGCCTAAATCTTGCAAAACTATTTTTAAGATTGTTTTTAAACTTTCTTTTGAATTTTGAGACAAAGGCTGTGAGTAGTTTGTAATTTTCCCTTGGTTCAGTCTGCTAAATGAAGAGAGAGACTGCCTGGCAGAATCAATAGTTTGTAAAACTGTGTCAGAGGCAGGGTGGATAAAAATCAATGATTTTTCTTAAAAAAAATCAATTTTTTTTTGATTTAAATCAGATTATTTTGATTTAAATCAGATTTTTTTCAATTCAATATATTTTTTTTAAATAAAGTGCTTTTTGAGGAAAATCTATTACCATCCCAAAGTTATTCCATGATTAAATAAAGATTAGTTTTTAACCTCCCTAGCACACCGCCTGTACCGCACCATTTTTAACAGTGTGGTACAGGCAATGGCAGCAGTGTACAAGGTACACTGCCTGACATTTTCTCCCTCCACCCTCCCCTCTCCACACAGCCAGTGTCATTCATGACACTGGCAGTGAGGTCTGGAGAGCAGAAGCCCCTCCATTAACATGGAGGTCTATGGCACTGCTCACCCTCGTCCCCTTCCGCGTCACGATCAGTGAAGCTTTCCGGGGATATGCTGCTGTCTTCCAGAAGTGTTTGAAAGATTTTATAATCAATAAAACTACACTCAGATGTATAGCGGCCAACATCCCAAAACAATAGACAGAAGTTTATGATGGCATAAACTATTCACCCCAAATTTCCCCTTGAATAGACAAGGGTGAGGGGACTTCAAGGGCCACTCAATATGTAAAAGCAATACATTTATTATACACAGTGTGAAAGATAAAGTAATGACCATCATATCAATCAAAAACAATGCACAATGTTGCGGATGTCACATCTGTACACGTGCTTAGACAATTAAAATAGTCCAAATGGCGCAAATTTCACACCAACGTGCATTTCATGAAGACTTCTTCAGGGGGTACGATATGTAATTTCATCGGCCAAATCTACATAAAACAAACAGCCAACACAAGGGAAGTCATATTGAATAACCAAATCCACATAAAAGTGGACACAGACCCTCAGGGGTTACTCACGTCCATAGATCAATATAGGTGGAAAGACATGATTTCTCAAGATGATGTCCCCCACCGCGCCGACACCAGTGGTGAATGGAGAGACAGACTTTAACCACATAAATGCTGTTGGGATCTCCGTACAAGATAGATTTTTAATACATTTACTTTGGTAAACATGATCAGTTGATGGTTTGGGTCAGTCTTGTTACACAGATTACCAGTGGGGACGTCATCTTCAGAAATCATGTCTTTCCACCTATATTGATTTTATTGACCCCGGAGGGTCTGTGTCCACTTTTATGTCGATTTGGTTATTTAATATGACTAATCCCCTTGTGTCGGCTGTTTGTGTTATGTAGATTTGGCTGATGAAACTACATATCATACTCTCTGAAGAAGTACGTGTACAGATGTGTACATCCGCAACATTGTGCATTGTTTTTGACGGATATGATGTCATGACTTTTTTGCACTGTGTATAATAAATGTATTGCTTTTGTGTCCCCTCAACCATGTCTATTCAAGGGGAAATTTGGGTGATGTGCTTATGACATCATCAACTTCTGTCTGTTTCTGTAACATTATTGGGCGGTTTCTCTGCTACAAGATATCATCACAGATGCTTGGTTTACTTTTGCATTTCTCAAAACTAAGTGCAACAGAAAAGTTGTCCAAATATGAAAGATTAACCCAAACTGGGGATAAAAAACTAATATGAAAAGTTGTTATTCTAAAAATCTTCATCTACTTGCATATTAAAGTTATACCGGCAAGAATGTTTGATTTAAAATCAGTTTGATTTAAATCGAGCCTGACTGACTAGTGATTTAAATCAAATCCACCCTGGTCAGAGGGGGACTCAAATACTAAAGAAAAACAAAAAAAATTAGCCATACACTGTTCCATTTTCCGTTCGATCCATGAACGGCCGATCGCCCATGCATGTTTACGGCGGTCGATCAATTGGAGAATTAAAAAAAAAATTTCCTTAGATCCCGCTCGAAAAAGGTTGAACCGGGGATGGACAAGTCCGTTAATCCCGGTCGAACATGGATGCGGGGACCACACAACCCCACCACTGCCTGCTCACAGTTGCTGACAGGCAGAGCTGAAAGCCAGGACAAAGAAAAAGAGGGTGGAGCCGAGCAAGGGCTCCTATGGCACTCTCAGCTCTGCCTGTCAGCAGCTAACAGCTGGTGTTGGCAGGTGTACACAGGACCAGGATCCCCATCGAACGGGAATCAATGTGGCAAAGTGGTGCACACCGATTCCCGTTTAAATGTGTGTCCCCGGGGTTGGGGGGGGGGGGGTTAGCTTGTGTGAATGCACCCTTAATGATGGAGACCGACTACACCACATAGGTTTGTTTAACATTGTGTATTGCTGTAGAGAGGGCAGAACATAGGGGTCACTGGTAAATACTGGCAGAACATTAGGTTAACAAAATCATGATCAAGGACAGTTTTCTACTCTACCTTATAATTAACCCTCCCTTTGGCTTCATCATGTAGGACTTTACACTACATGCGCTTTTAGCCATACTAAACATATACATGATATAATGGTGTGACTAGTTCCTTCCATGTGACAGCAGACACTTCTAGGGCACAAGCAGCTTAAACATCTGTATCAACAGCTTAACAGCATAAAAGAACATTGTGGACATGTAACACAAGACAACCCGTCATTTACAACATACCAGTCCAAGAATAGGCCGAGTTTCACAGACAGCCTGGACAATGTCTTCACGTGGACGGCTCAGCAGGTTCTTTTCTGGTTTTCTTCCAGACGAGGAGCTAACAGATCCGCGTCTCGTGATCTACTTCTGCTGCTTCATGAACTTCCTATTTACATCTCACATCGCGGCCACTGTACACACTCCGTCTCCTGCTCATTCATCACTGCCGGAGGTGGATTTATAGAACACTACACAGACCTACAGCATAGCGGAGCTCTCAACACTATCAATATCACTTTATTGCTTCCAGCAGCAGAGATAATAGGATGCAGAGTGGTTCCCAACTTTCCTGGAAGTGCCCCCTTCTCTAGATAGAAACATGATCACCCCCTATTCACACTACACAGTTACATGTTGAGGGCCATTGCACACTAGCCGTGTTTGCGTTGCAGTATCGTGTACCAGTACTAGAGTGAAATGGCTCTCACAATCCTACATCTTTATTTGGATTTCCCACCAACCATAAAAACATGCAACATATATACACACCACAAAAACTCATACAAAAACATCATTCACATAGATACACTCACTACACTCATGCAGAGACATGGATCATTCACATAGAGACAAACACACTCACGGAGAAGCACATTACATGCACTCTTCTTACAGTCTGCAGCTAGTTCCCTCATTGTCGGCTTCCTGCTTGTCCCTCCCTCAGCCCCTGGATCTTATATTGGTAGTACTGAACTAGAGATGGTCAAAGAGATATTGGGATTCTAACATTAGCATGCAGACTGAAACTGAGCCGATCAAGTATACCAACTTCTGTGTGTGCCTGGTTTAGTCTCACCTTCTCATTGATCTGTCTCTACAGTAAGGGCTCATTCACATGGGATGTTGTCAACAGCCTAGTAAATGTTCGCAGCCACCCGGCGAATGCAACAAAGTGTGTGGCGGTTATCAGGCTTTTGCTCAACCCGTCATGGGGACATATAGAAACATGTGCACAAGTGTGCAAGTGCACAAAGACAGGAGCGTATGGTGTAAATAGAGGCTCAAAGTTGCCATATGACAGTGAATACTTCACACTAAAGCAGAGCGCCCCATGATCGGCAAAGGAACGGCACACACTTCACCTGATGACTAGTCTCGTGGTCCTGCAGGATGGGTACACTTGGCTTCCCGTTTAGTAATTAATAAATAGGGGTTTGGAAACATAGCAAATAATTCATCTACACTTAGTATGGCCTTACAGACCCCTCAGGGGTTTTTTTCAACATGTTGTTCATTTAATAAAGGGAAGGGGGGGGCACAAAGGAAGGTTATTATAAAGGTGGGCATAGACATTAGATTTTTTCCTTTATACGATCGTATTAGGGCCCCCATACACCTTGAGATTTCTCTGTCAGATTTCCTTTAGATTTCCTTTTGTTTTACCAAAACCGTGTAATATTAGGGACTTTCTAAACAATAAAGTCTACCTGTGTTCAATCACAGAGGACCTGGCACTACATAGTTGTTGGTAGATCTAAAGAACATCTGACAGAGAGATCAAAAGGTGTATGTATTACATTTTGATCATTTTTACCACCAAGTAATGTGATCAATTCCTTTCCTTAGCCCTGTGCACACGCCCCATAGTACCATCAGACCCAAATCCACCTTAATACCTAGAAAACCAGCCAGATACTTGAACGATCAACTTAAATTTACCAACATGTCTAGATCACTGCTCAATCGATTTTATGTTCTATTCTCAATTCAATACCATAGTTTTTTAAAGCCCGCCATACACCTTTAGATCATTCCATACAATTTCCATTAGATCTACCAACAACTCTCTAGTATAGTGGCCTCCCTGATAGAATACATAGGGATTGGAAGGTTTAGAAAGATCCTCATATTACATGTTTTTGGTAGAGAAAAGTTGATTGTACATAAATTGTATGGTAAGATTGTAAGGTGTATGGGGGCCTTAAGTCGCTTAAATGGAAAAATCAAACCTCGTAAACCTTTAAGCTAGCCACACACGGTTTGATTTTGGTACAATCTATGCTCGATTAGATGAATTTTTTCATCGATTGAATGAAAATCGAGGAATGCCCACATGGTACGATCAACGATAATTGTTCGATCAAGGCAGAAAAATTTATCGAATTTTGATTGGACTTGTTGGAAAATCATAGTCGATTGTGCCAAAATCGTTTTATAATTGTTGATGTTTGTGGTGTTTCTCCTGGATCGATTAGATTCGATATAATAATTTCAATCGTTTCCATACCAAAATCTACGATTTTAGTAATATTTTGGAATCGAAATCTCACCACAATCGCAAACTCAATGTGGAGTGTATGTTGATGCAATTAAGATCGATTTTCGATTAGACGATTGAATTCCTCGATCTAATCGAGCATCGATTGAACCAAAATTACACCGTGTGTGGCTAGCTTAACTCTGTGGACTGGACCACCAATCCAGATCTAAATCCCAACAATCCCCCTCCCTGAGACACTGTGTCAATCTGCTGGGTGGAGGAAAACTCGGCAAGATATACATGATTGTGCCATCTATCTTCTCAAGGCCCTGTATTATAGAATAGATTCTATACATTTCAGAATTTATATTATACCACTGCAATGGTGTGCACGCCTACCCAACACTTCATAATAAAGTATCACAAACCATAAGTCTTGTAGGAAGAACCAGAAATATAGGATAAAAAAATGCAACAATGGCCGCCATCATTTGTGGTAGTCTCGTGTGACAGGAATCTAGCAGGAACACTCCGCCATATATGTCAGCGCTGTTTAAATACAGGAAATGAATTGTTTACTCTGCTGTAAGCAAATTTCTGGAAGCCGGAGAGCGGTGGAGAACAGCACCCTTTTTGTCTGACTCCGGCTCATTACTGGTCACACCCAAATGTCCCTCGCAGAAGTGACGCCTGATCCCCCGCAGCGTGAAATCCATTAAACACAATACAGCGCCACTTCCCAGCCATTGTTCTGCTAGCGAGAAGCTTCTTCAAGCTCACATAAGCTCCATTTACAAGCTGCTGACAGCATTACTGTAATTACCCAGAACACCGAAAATACACCGGCACACATGACTGACCTTACAGAACCTTTGATCTGCGTCTGGCAGGAGAAAGCCACAGAGGACCCCCTGGTCTGCTTCCAGCCAGGGGCTCCTACCGGGAACCCGCCACTCCCGGCCAGGGGCTTTTACCGGGAAGGCGCCCCCTTCCGGCCAGGGGCTCCTACCGGGAAGGCGCCCCCTTCCGGCCAGGGGCTCCTACCGGGAAGGCGCCCCCTTCCGGCCAGGGGCTCCTACCGGGAAGGCGCCCCCTTCCGGCCAGGGGCTCCTACCGGGAAGGCGCCCCCTTCCAGCCAGGGGCTCCTACCGGGAAGGCGCCCCCTTCCAGCCAGGGGCTCCTACCAGCCAGGGGCCCCTACTGGGAAGGCGCCCCCTTCCAGCCAGGGGCTCCTACTGGGAATTCACATCTTATGATGATGTAGGACTGGAAGAGGAGGGACTCACTATAACACATACATTCCAACTTGATGACTTAAGATGGCCTTCACTGCACTTATCTTAAGTGGTAAAATCTGCTGTTCAACCTTCTTGGATATTCCAGCTTTTATGAAATGAGGTCCAATACTTCCACAGACCTTGTATTTATTATTTATAGATATTTGCAATGCAGCTCCAAGCTCCTACTACCTGACCATGAAGACCCTGACCTGACTGTGTGCTAGACATGACATGGGTACAGGCAGCTCAAGGATACCCATACAGTTATAATCTTGGGTGAGTGTATATGTGGATAGGAGAGCGGACACAGCTAGACTCTAGTGAATATTTAACCAATATACAACCCGTCTGACATTCCCAAACAGTGGTCTGCCAAGAATTAAGGAATGGAGTCTGTGTGCACTGAGCCAAGGCATTCAATCCTATTTCCTATCCAATCTCATTCCAAACTGGCTGTTATTGATCCCTTCCACCTTCACAAATGAGGGTTTGTAGAGAAAAAGAAGTGATAACCAAGGTTTTAGGAAATATATGCCTGATGGTATGGCAAGCAACAACATGGAACATGGAATATTTATGGCAACCAATCCAAACCTTCTTCCGCTATGGAAGACCCCCGAGGTGGGAGATAAACACAGACCTGGTCTTTGGTTAAACACTTTAAACATTAGGCCTATTGTGCTTAGACTTTCCTATGCAACAAGGCAGAATAAGTCCAAGAGATATACACAGGGTGCGTTCCAACACACAGAACAAAGGTGTATTTACACTGTGGTGTTTATAGAAAGCAGAGCCACCTGTGACCACTCTCTGCTCCCATCCATCTTCCATTCCTTGTTGTGGACACATGTCATACTGATCTTAAGCTGGCCACACACGCGTAGATCCCTGTGCAATCGACCGGCGATCAATTACAGTGTGGTTACGTCACCAGGCTGTCATTAATCTCGGGTCAATCGGACGGTGATCAATGTGCACATCAATTACATGGGCACACCAATTACTGTACAATGGGGACCCGGTTTTCAGTCCCCCGGGTCTCTCCTTTCCCCCCACCGGGAGAAGTAACCAGCCCCTCCCCCCCCCGCCCCCTTCACACACAGAGCAGATAGCTGAACACACAGCCTGTGTGTGAGGCTAAGCTCTCAGCCCGTTCATTTGTTTAGATGGGGACTCGCGGTCCACATTCAATGTAATGGATTTCGACCATGGTTTTCCAGAAGGTTGGAAACCTGTTTGGTCGAGTTCCTTCGAGCAGGATCTATTAATCCAGCTCGAAGGAAGTGTGGATGGCTCAAATGAAGAAACAGATTAGAGGAACATCAGGTGTTGTGAGTGTCGCTAGCTTTACTGAACCAAAGGAAATACATGGGACGGGTTGTAAAGAGCAGCCCTGCCAGATAATACTCAGCCTACATGTGCCTGCAGGATCAAAGCATTAACAATCCAGATAGAAGGGATCGGGGTTTATGTGATGGAGTGGTTGTAGAGAAGACCCAATTTCTTCACACCTGAAAACTCCCCCACCCAAAAAAAAACAGCACAATTGCTGTTGTAGGGGGACATTGAAGAATGTAACAATTTATAATAGAATGTTTGGAGTTTAAGTGATACCCCCTATTGGCTAACTGAAGTCATTAGAGACGCAAGCTTTCATGATGACTTCAGTAAATAAAAGCCAATAAATGGTATCACTTAAACTCCGAACTTTCTGTATTCATCGATGGTACAACACGCTATTATACCCTCCCGTTTTGGCCAGGAAAGTCATGTTTTTTTATGTGGCTTTCCCGGCCAAATCCCGATTGCACAAAATCCTGTTATCGGTATCTGGAATACGGAAACGACGAGTGACGTCAAGCCCCGTATTCCTGCCAGGGAAATTGACAGCTATGCTCTGCTACAATTTATATTTATGGCAAATAACTGCCATTTGCCCTGCCCCACTAGTGGAGAATGTTTCAGTGCATGAAAATTTTATATAATGAGCTTAAAACAGAATTGAACTCGACAAAAGACTAGATTGTGCGCTTTATATAGCAGGTCCTCGGTCTCTGTGTGGAGGCAGCCATTATGAGAGGGCACTGCTTCCTCATGTCAGAGCCTCCAGCAAGGAGAACAGTGAGCAGCATGGACGAGGCATCACTGAATCACTCCAATCCCCTGGACACCAGTAGCCAGACACCAGTGCTTTCGATCTCACATTTTATTTCTTTTCCTAGGAAGGATACACAACCACTTCAACACAATTCACATTACTATAAGGGCTCATTAACACAGGTGGCCCGTTGAAACATAATCATAACCAACCAACATTAGGCTTTCACCCGATAGGTGCGACTGCAGACATTTCCTGTGCGGCTGCCGGAGCGCAGGGATATAGTTATGACTGTACGCTAATAGGATGAACCTCCCACTGCTGATGTCCCCTTGCACTCCCATAATACATGTGCCCATACACGCACAGATATGCGCTAGATCGATGGCCACTTCGAGCACTGTGTGCGCTCACAGCAATCTATCTGATGCATATCTAATGCGGCCATCCCTGTCTTTGAGTGGTATCAATCAATCCTGCTCAAAAACAGGGTCATCAGACATGACCCTAAAATCACGGTCCATGTCCATTGCTTTGGAAGGGTACCTCGGGTCTCCATGCAAAGCATTGGCTGAGCTCTATGATGCAGCAGTGCTGCGCCTCCAGCTCCTTTGATATCCAGCTCAGCACAATGACATCATCACGCTGAGCTCGAAGACTCGTCTATCTCATGGGTATCCACCCGTGTATGGCAGCCTTAACTTTATTATTCACATAATTAAACATTCTTAAACAAACATCTGTAAAATCCAACCCAACTCTGAAATACTGGAGAAGACAAATGCTAATTTCTGCATTAACGGTCTATGACAGGGGTGGGCAAACTAACCACCATTAGTGATGCATGGAATCGGCACACCTGTGGTGGGTTGGCCATTACAAGCTCTTGGTCCGGCCACAAATATAAGAAGTCAATGTGGCCAACAAGTTAAAGTTTGCCCACGCCTGGTCTATGCGTACCTTTAAGGGAAGTTTCCATTGTTATAAACAGCTGAATGACTATTCTCAGATTCCATCTTCTCATTTTCGGGAAATACTCTTCAACTAGACACATTAACAAGGCCTTTGGGTGTAGCCCCCACGCTGTGTCTGCCCTGGCAATGTGTAT
The DNA here is from genome assembly GCA_036250615.1 of Ptychadena robeensis. Taxonomy (NCBI): domain Eukaryota; kingdom Metazoa; phylum Chordata; class Amphibia; order Anura; family Ptychadenidae; genus Ptychadena; species Ptychadena robeensis. The sequence goes on from CM070039.1 coordinate 69,089,740, forward strand.
GAGGGCAATTCAGGCACATGACACTATGTAAACATGGTCATTGAAGACTAGTGTGTCTACTTCTCCAATGCAAACAAAGCTGACAGCTTGATATATTAGGAAGCTCAGGGTTTGTCTGAGTGAGAAGTCCACAGTTGGCCTCATCGCCCAGATGTAACAGATGAGGAACCTAGAAGCCACTGCTATACGGATAAGCAATGAAGTCCCAGTCATAGCGTTATCTATGTTTTATATGAAACATATACATGGGCTGCCACTCCTGACCTACAGGTTATTACTCCTTACCACTTCTCCAATTTTGCAGGTGCCGTGTGTCACTCCGCTCTAATAACTCCCTGCCCTCTCCCTTCTCCTATGTGCCCACAATTAACACTTGGACATACATGGGTCGATTTTTCGATGGATCCCAAAACAAAAATCGACCAACAGTGCGTTTATGGTGGTCAATTGCTCAGGAATCGATTGCAGCCACCAAAAACTCGGTCAAAACAGGGAACCAACATGTTGTCAAATCCCTGATCACTTGGCATTACTTTTATTGAACAGGAATCGATTGCACAAAGTGGTGCTAAACGATTTGCCGTTCAATAGATGAACGCATGAGCACAGCCTGGCTGCTACCTTTAGGAGGGAGTGATCACTACAGAGGAGGCATGACTCACTACTGTCTACAAGTTGTATACAGAGGTGCATCTTACCTTCCAGCGCGATGTGCACCATATGGTACAATAACGCTTCCCATCGCCCTCAGTCTTAATAGGTCATACACATGAGCTCCGTGGACCATAAGGGTCCCCATACACCTTTAGATTTCTTGGTCAGATTTCCTTTAGATCTTCTTTTGTTTTACCAAAGCCATGTAAAATGAGTAGATCTAAAGGATATCTGACAGAGATCTAAAGGTGTATGGCCAGCTTAACTCCGAATTTGGGTTTATTTAGTGACATTTGATATACTTGTGTGCGCTCTGTAGAAGACGCTTCCAGCTAAGAACAAAGATTGTATAGGAATGACACCTGGTTGGCTTTACACAGAAATTAACATGAAAACAAGTGACCTTTATTACAGACGTTCAGTATCTGAAAAACAAGTATGGTAGGTGTTTAAATAAATTCTAATCATATTCAAACAGACTTTGAATGTACATTTGTACCACAGTAATAAAGAGCTGAATAGATGCCATTTTCCCATTATTCACTTGTATTCTCTCCCTCCATAGGAGATGACATATTCTGGCTGGAGGAACACAACTGTGTCAATTACCAATCTAACTGTTTATTCTTCTTCTGCAAGCTGCCAATTCCTGCCAATTCCATACATGACAATTAGTTTAACTGTCTCTGTTTTAAAGATGGTGCTTCAGCAGATAGGTCGGTCCAACAATGGACATTTACATGTTTAAAGACCCCCATACACCTTTAGATCACTACATACAATTTCCATCAGATCTACCAACAACTATGTAGTGCCGGGCCCTCCCTGATAGAAT
>CM070039.1:69094316-69107998 GCA_036250615.1 Ptychadena robeensis
TACGGAAGTTCGCGTTCGCCGTTCGTGAACCCGAAAATTTGGGTTCGCGACATCACTACCTGTGATGGTGAAGAGTACCATCAACTAGAAACAGGCCAGATGTGAAGTACAATAAGTCCCCCATTCCCAGAGTATAAGAAGCCCACCATTTGCAAAGTGTAATTAGTTCACCAATCCCAAAGTATAATTAGTCTGCCATCCCCAAAGTATTACTAGTCCACCATTTCTAGAGTATCATTAGCCTGCCATACCCAAAGTATAATTAGGTCACTAATCCATAAGCATAACTAGTCCACAATGTCCAATGTCAAACTAGATTACTATTCCCAAAGTAAAATAAGCCGGCCATTCCCAAAGTATTTCTGGTCCACTTTTTCCAAAATAAAATTAGTCCACTAATCCATATGCATAACAAGTCCACCATTCTCAAAGTATAATCAGTCCGCCATTCCCAAAGTATTACTAGTCTACCATTTCCAAAGTATAACTAGTTTACAACTCCTGAAGTATAATTAGCCCACCATTCCCAAAGTATAACTAGTCCAACATTCCCAAATTATAATTTTCCCAATTTGTAACCAGTCCACCAATTCTCAAAATATAATTAGTCCGCCATTCCCAAAGTATTACTAGTCCACCATTCCCAAATTATAACTTTCCCAATTTATAACTAGTCCACCATTCTCAAAGTATAATTAGTCCGCCATTCCCAAAGTATTATTATTATCTTGTATTTATATAGCGCCGACATATTACACAGCGCTTTACAGAGAATATATAGTCATATCACAAGCTGTCTCCCAGAGGAGCTCACAATCTAATGTATTACTAGTCCACCATCAGGCTAAGTTTACACTGGCGATTTCCGCCAGTGCGCTCCTGCAGGATAAACGACTCCCTGTAGTCGTCTGCACAACAGTGCAGGCGATTACAGGGCGTCTAATTAAGGACCCCATAGACTTTCTATGGGACGGCCGCCTGAAAACCGACCAGCGGACGCCAAATGTGGAGTCCGCCACGCTAAATGGTCATTTACCTGGCGGTAAAAGACCGCCAGTGTAAACTTAGCCTTAATCTTTTCACCCAGATTAGACTACAACATTGTTATTCTGTAGCAAATTAAGCAGTGAGAGGCATGGGTTCATCTGTAAGGAATTGTGAACACATACCGTACATGGACTCTATAGGTTTGAGCCAACGTCTCAGTCCAGAGAGCAGATGGCAACCCTAGATGATGTCTGACCAATTATGGTTTCACCCTCATGGAGAGAAAAACAGAGATATAGAAGTGAAGAGAGGGGGCTTATAGTTTCATAGAATTACTGCCAGTGTTTTACACTAACTAAACATGAAGGAGGAGATTCGTCTAAAAAAAGGGCTTGGTGGATTCTGGTATCGGGTCATGTAGGTTTTTTACCAAGTGCCCCAGGATCTGCTGTCTCTGGTGTTGCCATGACTCTTAAACTATAGGAAAACTCCTGGGGTAATGTAAGGTCCAAGATAATCATTGATATATATTATGACTTAAGGCCCCCATACACCTTACAATGTTACCATACAATTTCTGAAAAACTTTTGTTCTACCAAAGCCATGTAACATGATGACCTTTCTAACCCTTCCAATCACTATGTATTCTATCAGGGAGGACCCAGCACTACATAGGTATTGGTAGATCTAAAGGAAATTGAATTGAGTGAGTTAAAGGTGTATTGGGGGCTGTAGAAATAAGTGTAAAGCTGGGCATAGACGGGACGATTTCCCGTTGACTGCCGAGCCGACCTAGCGGGCGTGATGATGTCATCACGCACGGCCACTAGTGCTGAGAATCAGCCAGGCACCCTTTGTGTGCCAGCCATTACTTCAGATGGGGACTGCCATCAATATGACCAGTTGGCGCACCCGATTCCCTGCCGACTCGATTGCCGGTCGGAAACGTGCACGGCATCTGATCGGCTGTCGAATCGGGCAGGAATTGGCCCATCTATGCCCATCTAAAGCCCCCCATACACGTTCCGATTATCCTCCCGACCGATGGCACGAAAAATTGGAATTGGAATTATCACCAATCGATCAGCCTGACACTATTTATTAACAACCAAAATTTACGGACAGGTCCGAAGCGGTCCCGAACGATTTTTCGGCCGATTTTGAGAAATCGGGATCGGTCGGGTACATAATTCCGCATCCGATTAATCTCCCGATCAACTAATCTCCCGACCACATTGGTCTGTCGGGCAAAATTTGTACGAACAATCGGAACGTGTATGGGGGGCTTAAGACATGAAAAGGTTGATGCTTGGTGAACTACGTACCAAAACAAAATCCAGATAACTTTGTCGCCATCTACTGTCCAGGTCCATCTCATATAAAGATAATGACATTATCAGAATTATGATCACAATAAAGCCCCCCACACACGCAACGAGCGGCGGTCGATTTTGCAGCCGACTGCAAAATCTGCCGCTGTTCGGGGGTGCCAGAGAACGGACAATAGAATTACAATACCTCTGGTAGCACCATGTTGACCCAAGACTCCAGATATTCACTATATAGACTATTTTGCTGATGACAAGCTGTTCATTCGTAACTATTAGCATTGTGAACAGATCCACAAAGAATGGTAAAGATCTGTAGGTGGGTGTGTCTATTTTGTACACTAGGGGGAGGAACCAGAGCCCTTTCTAGCCATTTTGGTGCCCTAAGCATATTCCCTGATACTCCCTGTAGACTAGTGAACTCTAGTGGATCTCTTCGAGGTGTCCGCTGCTTCCTCACATAGGGCCTTGGATGCAACATGTTGGCATCTTTCCTAGCCATGCTCTGGCTTCTTTATTGAGATGACAATGGGTTTTGTTTTTTTAGATATAGCTCTTTGTGTTTGATAAACAATTGTAAGAGAAAACAATAATATTCCACTCATGGCCTGGGGAGAATTTACTGTTGTATTTACTGTCTTTTAATGCTGTGACTTGTAGTGCAGCAGCCTTATGCTAGCCATACACAGCCCGATAAATAGCCCGATCAACCAAGCCCGATCGAAGTTTGCCGATAAAAAAATCGGGGTTTTCTCGGATGATCTAAGAAAATACCCCACATAGGAAAATTTATTTTTGAACGATGTAACAGTTTTGATCGTACATCATAGTCAGCGTTTATCGTCATTTTTGTCGTCCAATTTTTCATTCAATGGGAAGTAATAGTAATATCGGGGATGATCGGTGTTCATTTAGTCGGGCGCTACAAGAAAAGTAGAACGATGTAACCGGACCGATTAAAATTTTCCAACATGTCCGATCATGTGATGGCTAATTTTCCACTAAATTTTGATCGGGAAAGCTCTGCCAGACCATGTGGGCAAAACTCAATTTATGCCCGATTATTGAGAAACTTCGATCGGGCATGGTTGATCGGGCTATTTATCGGGCTGTGTATGGCTAGCATAAGACGTGTCGGCTCCTGGTTGCTGCACTACAAGTCACAGCAGACCTGAGGGCCCAGCATATTACTATGAACGCCATTCCCGTAACCCAGCAGCTCTGTACACGCAGCACTGACACAGCGCTCCGGCCGGGCGGGGCAGAGCTCTTTCTCAGCGCTGTATATGATACGGTGAGTAACAGAGCAGATATCCTATGATCAGCCTCCATACCATAAACAACGTCTTGTCACCTTGCCCGCCACCCAATCACCTTCCCTCCTAGAGAAGGTGGCCACCTTGTGCCTGTCGGGAAGCTCCATAGCTGATCCCTTTAAAGCACCGGCCAGCCCCGGCCTATAGTACCTGGTCTACCATTCGCCCAATGCGTGACTGGCAGGATAGTCGTGTAATAGGAGCCCGGTATCCATCCTACAGGGTGCCCAATGTGGAGAGCGGCAGCGGTGTTGGAGTGTGCTCTGGCTCACAGGGAGGGTTTAAGCACCCTGGATTGTACTGGGGTCCAGGGCCGGGGGGGGGGGGGGGGGGGGGGGGGGGGGGGGGGGGGGGGGGGGGGGGGGGGGGGGGGGGGGGGGGGCTGCACCGTTCTGTCTGCATACTAATATCCTTGGCCTGGAGAGGTTGCTGATCTGGGCCAGGCTGGCATGGGGGATCCACACTGACGTGCAGGCAGGGCCCTTTCTAGCCATTTTGGTGCCCTGAGAAAAAAAATTATGTGGCGCCCTATGCAATTGCTTCAACTGCATATCAGTAAAAATGGCTCTGGGAGGAACAAAGACCAATGAAATAAGGGGGTGGTAAGAGATTTAGGAAAGATGCTTTAACATTATTTGCATTGATTAAAGACCATGTAACCAGTAGTCATATGGTCCATCTACCGTGTTTTCGCGTAAATAAGAGAGAGTCTTATAGGGCATCTTTGGGAGCAAAGATTATTATATCTTATTTTCGGGGGATGTCTTATTTTTCCATGAAGAAGAATATGGCACTGTATCAGAGTGGGGGATCACTTAAAATGACACATGAGGAATCAAAATGGCACAGGAGACTCAGAGGGGGCATTACCATTTTAGTAATCCCCTCTTCAGAGTTACAGTACCGTATCTTCAGGGGTGCCTTATTTTCAGGGGATGCCTTATATTTCAGCGTGAGGCAAAAATTTAAGGTTGCCTTATTTCCAGGGAAACAGGGTATGCAGGCATGTAGGGCTTGTGTTCTAATACAAATGTGCTGCCGAAGAAATAAAAGTAGTAATTATAAATCTTGTCTGGGTGGTGCCCATAATTTGCCCAATACTTTTTGCACTGGTTGTTGCTGACTCACATGCATTCTCTATGGGGCTCTGAGGACATGTTCACGGCTTTGTAGTGTTTACATTCACTACTCTTGCGCAGTCTTGAACATAATCTACATTGTCTTTATGTCTCTATCTAATGATTATTTCTACATACAATTATACTTTAATAGAAACCTATACTAACCTACAGTACCGCATGTGCCTCCTAGTCCTAGTCATATGGATGATTGACTTTTCTAGATAGGATCCTTATTGAGCCGCCCCCCCCCAATTCAAACTACACAGTTACAGATGAAGTGCCATGTCACACAAGCCGTGTTTGTGTTGCAGTACCATGAACTAGTGTGAAATGACCCTCAGACTAGATTTGAAATACAACTCACACACACATTACATGCACTCTACTGTCTGCCGCTAGTTCTGTAGTGTTGTGCAGTATGTAAAACCACTCACGCGACCAGGTTCTTTAGGGTGGATGTCCTCTGCTCGCTCACCAGGTTCTGCTCACAGCCCAATAATTCCAAGGTCCACGCCAACAGGTGGGGGCAATTTACAGTTTTTATTGAGGAATATATACACGACTGCACCAATCACCCAGAGGCAGAGATGGGGTTCAGGCATGGGGATAAGACGTTCCAACTGTGTTGTTCATGAGCCGCTGGACCATTGGCTGGGTGTTAGGGACCTTGGGGTGTAACACTGGAGAACTGTAATCATCTCAGGAGTCACAGGAAAAAGCCGGGAAAAAGCCCAGAAGATTTTCAAGGTCTTCGATTTATCTCCTTGAAATTGGGCTGGCCTAAGGCCTGTTACTGGGCAGGAATATGTTTGTTAAATTTTGGAGGGAAGGATGGAAGTACACACCCAGACATGAGTCATGGTACCAGCTTTTCATGAACAACAGGTGTAACCCTTAAGGGGATACACACATTGATATTAGCACTGTGCAGCTTTATACAGCATATATTGTACAGCACATATCATACAGTTATGTGACCCCTTATCGGGTCACTACACTTCCTCCATGTTATCTTCCTGCTTGTCCCTCCCTCAGCCACCTAGCTGCACCCCCTGCCCCTGGAATACTTCAGCGCCCCCACAGGGGGGCCATCCCCCAGTTTGGGAACCACTTGGGTAGGGTGACTTAATCATACTCCCTTCCTAAGCCTATGGGCATGCGTTTGCATCATTGAAAACCATTTGGTGCCATCTTGTGGCCACTCATGTCACTGCAGTTAACTAAGCCCATAAGACTGTTAGCTAGAGAGGCAGAGATGGCAAGATATTTTCTAGAACTGTGGAGAACTTCTCTACCATCATCCCAGCTCAGAAGCATAAAATTTAAAATGCGTCTGGCAAATTCCCCCCTCCCAGTATAGATCTGCTTTAAGATATTAACAGTATGCATTTTTCATCATATGGCAAGTATGGTTTGTCTAAAATTGAGAAATGTCATAAAACGTCCACAGACATTTCTCTCCCGTCATCTGAGTCATCCCCAAAGCATCTGTTTCCTGTAGATATCAAGAATTTATTCAAACGATTGCTTTTACTTTTAGCAAGTTCTGTCTCTTATTACGCCAATTGCAAGTCTCTATGTACAATGTATAGTTATGAACAGGGGTGCACCTAACTTTTTTAGTGAGCTCCTCAGGTGAGTACCAGGAGATGGTGTTTGGTACTCACCCCATATGTATGTGGTTTTCCATATATATTTCTGCATTTTTCTGTTGCAGATGGACCTCCCTGTTCCTGATTGAGCCTCCAATTAGCTGTCTCCATCCATAGGTCACCAGCTGGCTTTGGGTCAAATGTAACTCTTACAGTACAACATGTTTGAACCCCCAGATCTCATACCTCAGTACTGCAACCCTGAAATTTTCTGGCTTAGTAACTAAACCCTGAGACTACCAGCAGCCCAAATGTTAACCTTTCATAGTCATATTCCAACTGTCACACACAGTGCTTTTCTGTTGTCAGATTTTACCCTTACATATGCCTACTCTTTCATCCCCCAGATCTCCAACACCCTAAGAAATCAATCTATTTTATTATTATTAATTTACATTCTCAATTTCACACCCCTAACTGCAACCTTTCACAGTTATTCATATTTTCCTGCAGTTATCCAAGTGACATAAATTGTATACATGTAACATTTAGCTGCAGCCGCCCAGACACGGAGTGCCAGTAACAATAATGCAGGTATGCATAGTTTTTGGCCCCTTTTGAGTGTCAGAGTACCATTTATGTGCACCCCTGGTTATGAAGGTTATATGCAATAAAGGTGGATACACACATCAACTTTTATGTGTCAGTTTAACATCATTTGATTGTACTGCTACACAGTGTGATCAATTGAAAACTGACTGAATAAAGGTAGCCGCAATTTGAATGTCATTCGATCGCACTATCACACAGTGTAATTGATTTACGACCATTCTATGGAGTGCATGCGTAATACGATAGAATTATGATCTTATTACCCATGCGCTCCATAGTATGATCGTAAATTGCTTAAAATACCTAGAAAATACATCAGAGACTTGTACCAACGAATACAATTTGCCAACATGTCCGATCATTTTTTTTTACAAGTCACACACTCGAATACTCATGTGGACCGCATTAAGCTGTGATTACGGTACGCGTTCGCTGTGGCGATAAGCTTCTGCAATGTCACAAGATTTATTTCCATCCAGTGTTGCATTCATTTTTCACCAAGATCGTGCATTGACGAAGGTAGAGACTGACCGCTGCGCAAAGTCCTCTCCAGCTACATCTCAAAGATGAATCCTGGCATTGTCAACTTGGAATTAGTGATGGCCAAACAGTCCACACGGTGGACATTTTGGCCACGAACAAAACGTTTGTAGTCAGCTGACCTCATTCTTGGAGCACATACTGTTGCTGGACATACAGTTATCCAATAGGTGGCTTGCACCTATTTGCTTGGTTAAATCCAGGTGACGACTTTTTTGGGGGGGCAGGCAGTGTATTTTTGTGAAAGCTCTCAAGGTAACATCACTTACATAAATCCTAGCTAACTGCCCCCCATGTTACATAGATGTACCCCATATTACTTCAGATGACATAGTGAAATTCTCCCATTAAAAAATTGAGCTGGGATACCTATAATCACATTGAGTGGTGCACAATGCACTTCCAAGTGTTAGCCATAATAGGGTTCAATGAACATTTACGTGAAGCCTTTGTAATTAAAAACTTTTACTGTAACAAGAAAATAAGCTGGAGATCTTGACATTTACTGTGTCTCCTTTATTCCTGGTGTAAACACTTTGAATGTGCAGGGTAAGGGGGGCTTTAAAAAGCGGGCCATGTGCGAATCACCAAGGAGGTTATTGGGTGATTTTTTTACGCTACATTTGCCAGTCTGCATGGTAACAGGGAGGCAGATGGGTTTAATGTCACTTTAATTTAGTAATAATGATGAATTTTAAATGCCTATTGTTTTAGATTTCAGTTTCACATTAGTCAATTGTTAAACTAAAGCAGCGAGGAAATTACCCACGCTGGTTACATTCCAAATATTTAACAGCTTTATCACAATATATACAAAAAGAAAAATGCAGCCAATTACTTTTTATAGTCTAAGTATCGGTTTTTATGCACAATTGGAAAAAAAAAAAAAAACAAGTTTTACAAATTCATCGTTAACCCCTTCCCCGCAAAATGGAAGTTTAAACCCCTCCTTTTTTTTTGCGTGTGATTTAAAAGAAGAGAGTTAAATAGCAACCAGTTTTTATTAAATAGCCCACCCCAACACAAAACAAAACCCCTTTCCTTACAAAGACCTTTATAGAGTAAATAATTTAAATTTACAATATGGTACAAAACAAACAGCATTTAACCTGTTCTTATCATCCAGAGGTTGAAGACGGTTGTGAGACTTATACATACACTGTACAAATATTTTATATACTTATATATATATATATATTTATAGGTTAACTCGATATTTATATTACAAAGATCAGAACATTCAACTCAACATCTGAATACAAGTTTAAGACTTATTTTCCAGCAATTCTCTTGTGAATTCCCAATTTTGCATGTATTACCTACAAATCTACTTCAAGCAAGCAGATGAGAAAGGGTTCTATGCATTGCACAGGATAATGAAAGTGGACCTGTCCTTTCTGGGAAATGTTTAATCTAAAATCAATTTTGTTTCTAATATAGCAGCTTACTTGCCCATAAACCAAGAGCCTGTTTGAACTGCCTCTTAAGTAGAGATGGTCTTGACATTTTGTGAATTTAGCTGATTTGAAAGTTAGTTGCAAAGCCCCTGAATGTGGGGTTATCACAAAAATGTTCTAGCACATGTAATTGTTGCATAAATTAAGTTCTATGTCAAGTCAAAATTTTGACTTAACTTTGAACTTAAATTGTGCAAAACTACACATGCTCGAGCAATAGGTTTTAGTTTTTGTTTTATTCCTAAACCCTTCTCTACATTAAAAATGCTAATGATGACATGTTTGGGGGCTTTGCAATTACTGTACGTTTGGCACTGGACACCTAGGACTGAAAGACTATTTGGCATGGGTGGTCACCTGGCCAAGTGCGGAGTTTAGACTGGAGAAACGGGGAAGGGAAGATCCACCCACGAGAGTCCCGCTGACACAGCCACAAGCTGCCCAGCTTACATACACACAGGAGCGCAAAGATCCTTTCTCGTACACACAGCACCCTGGCAGAAACAGAGCCACAAGCCACCCAGCGTACATACACACATACAGTGGGTAGCTCTTTCCTCTGGCCCTGCTGTATGTGTGTGTGTCTGAGTGCAGGTAGATCTTCCCTCTGCTGTGTATGTAAGCTGGGCAGCTGGCACCCCAGCTCAATACAAACAGCAGTTCACAGGTATTTTTCAGGGATCAGACACTCTGCTGTATAGGTTGCCTCTTATAAAATTTTGTAAAATTTCAAGACCATGTCTACTTAAGCTAGCCATAAACACACAATGCTTGCATCTTCAACCACTTTCCATGTTTTTGAAATTTAAAAAACAGATAAAAAAAATGGGCCAAAAGCCAAATCAACCTACCAGAAAGAATGCCGGGCTCTATACTCTAATACTGTTCTATTACCTGCGCTTGTAAAATTCATTTTAAGGAACATCAAGACGGCCAATGAATCCCAGCAATTTCCATGCGTCACCAATTAAGATTTCATTACAAATTTGAAAGTGGTTGAAATTGCCTGAAAAGTTGCCACATGTACATCTACAAGATAGCCATAGACACATCAATGATTTCATGGTCTTGTGCTTAAAAGAATCACATCACAAGTCTATTAAATAGAAGAATCTACCTTTGTGTGGCCAGCTTCGGCTCACCAACATTTACTCTTAGGCCTTTCACATGAATATGAAATTAGCAAATTATATCATGGAAAAAAGCAAAACATTAATGGCCAAGAGACATTTAACCCAACGCGTGGTTGCATGCTACTATATATCACATTGGCGAGTTTGTTTCTTTTGCTGCTCACAATTATAAGCAATAACAAAGTATCCAAGTCAAATGTACACAAAAAGAAAAGCTCACATTAAAGACGGTCACCGAAAGGAAATAACCAAAGTAATCACAACAAATAATATGTGGCAGGAAACGTGTATGAAAAACATGAAATAAAAAAAAAGTAGACGTACAGTTAAAAAAACCATAAGTGCCATGAAAAAAGTAACATGACGTCCTTGAGGAGTTTATAAATAAGAGTGCCACCTCTGATCCGTTCCAAGGTATAACCTATATAAAGCATTGCACCTTGAGATTAGATCCAAACAGACAAATTGGATGAATGCAAGTCTTAAGCTAAGTAAAAAAAAAAAATGGATTTCCATGTATTTGGGCAACAACTGATCACTTTTGGCCGTCCGCTGAACAGACGGGAATTGCCATGTGTGCCACTGACACATAGATTTCCCCCAGATACTTTGGATGGAGACCCTGGTCGCCGTGTGACCGACTTGCAGTGCTATTCTGGTTGATCGCAATCCACCCCCTTAGGAAAAGGAAGCTTAGCAAAGTTTGGCAGTTTTACATCATCTGTATGTCAGACGGTGGTGTGTAAAAATATTTAGTGGCTTGTGTCCAGATTATGAAAAAGTTTGAATATGATGCAATGCAATGATCCCCAAACCCTATCCTTAAATCCATCAGTTCATGGTTTATGGATTTCCAGGCAGGTAGGTGGTCCACACCAGTAGTTACCCTTCTTGTAAGTAATGAAGGTAAACTGTATAACATGCATTGCTGGAAGGACTTGAGGACAGATTTGGTAAACGGCTCTTAACCTTCTGAGCGTTCTACCCGAATTAACTCGGGCTGAGTTTCATGCATCATGCATCCAAACATGTATGCCGATGCTTCCGGGTCCGCCCCCGATCGCGTCACCGGTGACGCGAAGGGGGCGGGGGTAGGCGGCGCCATAGACCTCCGTCAAACTGGAGGGGCGTCGCCTTTCTTCAGCATAAGTCCGGCGTCTCCAGTGTCGCCGGGCTTATGTTTACTGCCCTGAGCTGAGCTGGCAATCGCGGCGGAGCACATTGTGGCACGGTTATAAAAAAAACGTGCCACGTGGCAAACGCTCAGAGGGTTAAGCTAGCCATACACGTGTTGATTCCCGAGCGATCGCTCAACCATCTGATCGATTCCAGTGAAGCCACAGGCGTTGATCGATCGACCATACAAGTCTGTGCCTACCGCCTTAGGCCACCGATCCCTGGACGATTCTGTTACCAGTCGATCGATTCACAAATGTCAACGCCCCTTGATGTGCTCAATCGATCAGAAAACACCAACAGGTTGGTTCTTAGGCCGATCCGATTTGGGAGACATGTCGATCGGGCAGGGTCGATCGATCAAGGTGGGCTGCACTCGATTCCTCACCGATCGATCAGCGTGCACGCGCCTGGTGATCGATCGGCCAGGAATCGTGTGGGAAATCGACCTGTGTATGGCCACCTTTACATTGGAGAATGTTTTAATGTCAACAAGAAGAGAGCATTGTTTGTTGCGTAGACAGGGAATTTCCATTACCTGTGCACGGTCACAACACCCAATGCCCCATGTTCAACCTATATTTGCACCTGAAGTTGAACTAGCAGGTATAAAAGTCCTGTAGCTCTACATTCATAAATCATTTTAAATGCAAGTACCTGAACCTAATCAATCTCATTCAATCCCTTACCACGCAGAACCCCGTCAAGAAAAAGTAAAAGCAGACTGAGAAGCCAGTCAGTTGTGTTGCAGCTCAAAGGCCAACTATAAATTTGCTTTTCCAAAAAGCAACTCCCCTATATGTATTAAATCTATTCAAACCAATCGGCAGATTGCCTGTTGTATTATCATGACCGAAGAAGTCAGTAAAGGCTCCTATTGGTAACGTATTTACAATCACTTCCAAATGTACAAATTTTCCACGACTATGCTTCTCCGGACCTGGGTGTGCAATATGTAAACCTAAACTGAACTCTGTACATGTGAGGCTTATATAAAAAAAGAGTACAAAGCTTTTCTGTGGCCCCTCACAAGTAGCTGTGGATACTGTGATTATATATTTTATGAAATATAATCTGATCCTGTTACAATACCCCAGACACTGCATGTTACCTTCCAAACATGGTCATAAACATATAGGGTGGCAATCCTTCCAACCAGATACTGACTGAGGCATGCAACAGGATTACATAACCTTAATGCTGTGATATTTCCTCCTATATTTTAGTGTATGTGTATTGGCCAATATAGTAGTTCCCAAACTTTCCTTGCAGGGCCCCTTTTTTCATTCAGGAACATTATCGAGCCCCCCCTCCCTTTTCAAACACAGGTTAAGAAGGAGGACCTGCACCCCCCTGGAATACCTTTGCGCGCCCCTAGGAGTGCCCCCCCCAGTTTAAGAACCACTGGTCTCATATATTAAGTGAAAGCTTTGTATCATACACAGACTTGGCACCCATTCTTATCGCTGTGCATGCAAATTTTGTGAATGTAAAAGAATCATTCCTTTCACCAAAACAATTTCCTTTTGTAGCCATGAGCCAATGTGGCCTCGATTACAGGTGCATGAACCTGATGCATTATAGTCCCAACCAGCACCGATTGCTGAACATCCATTGTATAAATAGGAACCCACATTTCTTCTTGATGTATTTTTCTTCTACTAGCATAAAACAAAATGTCCATAGCATACAAGACACAAATAAATTGCATATTTTGCACTAAGCCCATCTGTTAATGGATGAAGTTCAATATGGCTTATATTTTCTGGAGAGTGATGAGATTTCTCCCATTTGTGTGTTCCACCGGAGAGGTGATCCAGAGCAGGCCAACAGGAGATGCCAGCAAAGAATAATAAAATACAAAGAAACAGCTTCCTATGTACACAGCAGCTTCATCACGCCGTCACTGCAGAAGTTCGGTTACCTACACAGAGAGCATGGTAATCAAACAAGTTTAAAACTTACTGTGCAGTCAGCTTACTCTACATCCTGAAATGCCATCACAGATGACAAAACAAAGCCGCACATTCTGTGACACACTCCTGTGTAAATACTGCATTATAAAACAACGCTTATTATCTATAGCCAGTTGAGCTGTACAGGCCCATAGAGACCTTTACACCTGAATAGTATTACAGATCCTATCAGTTTCATGTAGCTGCTAATATGAAGGCTGGATGCTCCAGATTTTTTTCATCACTCAATAAAGTTTGTTAGGACAAGTCCCGGATCGGCTGCTCACTCCCAGTGGCCCCAGCTTCAAACGGTGCCTCGCGACGTATGGTGTCTGTAGAAGAAAGCTCCTGGGCCAAGTCGTTGAAGCGGGAGATGTAATCTATACTGTTTTCGTTCATCAGGCAAGCCAGATGTGAGTCAACAACCTACAAAAAGGAGTACAAAAGTCAGAAAATAGGCAAAC
>CM070039.1:69108098-69138837 GCA_036250615.1 Ptychadena robeensis
GTCGTTTCTTGGACCCCTCTATGTCAGGATTGCGCCGTTAGCCAGAGAGAGAGGTCTGCAGAACTCAGCTGCCTATTGTCTCTACTCGCTGTCAGTTTCCTTCTTCCTCAGGGGATTGCACACAGTCCGTTCATCCTTCCCCACCAAGCCTAAGAGAAGGACAAACCATAAGACAGCCATGGAGTCGGGGAGGGGCAAGATGTACTACCCAACCCACCCCCGCTTCCTTTCTTACAGCCGCGATTCTAATTGTAGGAGATCACTGGGTGCTGGCGCTCTCCTGCAGCTCCTCCCTGCAATTAGCATTTTAAGGAGAGACAACAAAGTCCATGGATGTTTTTTTGGTTATTTTTTTAAATGGGTTACCATATTTTTCGCATTACAAAAAGGCACATTTTTTCCCCCTGAAAATCAGGGGGAAACATCTGTGTGTCTTAAGAGCGAATGTGTAAAATACATTGTATTTTGGTATACACTAGGAGTAGAGCCACTACTTACCCAGGGACTAACTTATGAAAACTTACTATTCACTAGCAAGCTCACCCTGGAAAATGCTATTTATATTTTCACTCTGAAGGCAGGGCTTTACATGCTTTAGCCCATCTTCTGTTAATTAACTACCACCCTAAGGAGGGCAGGGTAATAGTCTGCAGTATGTGTGGAGAGAGGATGTACACCAGCTGAAACATTATGCAAAGTCCAGCCCCTGCACACTTTGCTCTATGTGCACACAATGCTGTATGTTCACTCTATATGTCAATGAGTTTTTGTTGAGTTTCTGGGAGTTTATTTCCCCATTTTCACAAAGTAATTACCCAGAAAGACCTTGTTGCACTAACCCAGGGGTGTGCACACTTTTTCCATTCGTGGGCCACATTGACTTCTTAAATTTGATGAAGGTGACAGGCCACTAGCTGGTAATGGCTGATGGCCAATTCCATGCATTGCCGGCATAACTTATTATGGCAGTGATGTGCAATAGGTGATGTATGACAGGGAAGTTATCTTTTAACATTTCTGGCACTTTAGAAATTATCTCAGCTCATTGCAGTGAATTTGTTTTTTTTCTTTTTCAAGACACCCTATTGTCGAAATGAGGATGCGCCCAGTGTCATCACATGATCACCACTGCATCCTCACGTCAAGGCAACGTTTGGACACTTCTAGGAATTATGTGCACACATTGCAGAGAACAAGTGGAGGGGAGCTTCTTTTCAACCATGACAAAGAGCTAGAAAAAAAAGTTCAAGGGCCAGATCTGGCCCCCAAGCGTTAGTTTGCCAGTCCCTGCACTAACTTGTTAAGGAAAGAGCAGGATAAAATGTTTTGTTTTACATGCCTTTTTAAGCTTTAAAGGAATAGTCTTCCAATGTACAAACCTCAACGACATCAGACAAAGAACGGGATACAAAGGAATCTCTAGAACTTCCATCTAGCAAACTAGGACCCAGCAAAGAAGTGCCACTGGCATTTCCTGTAGCAGATGGAGCCGTTTTCTTGCTCTTGTCTGGAGAAATGAAGCTTGCTGTGTGGGTAGAAAAGGCAAGGTGAGTACAAGAATGGCGAAATAGGACACTAAATCCCCAACACAGCACTGAATGTACTTACAGAAAAGGCTGCTGAGCGAGGAGTCTGTGGAGTCATTGGGATACCACTGAGGGTCATGGCTGGGGGAGGCAATCCAGTTCTGCTGGGGACTGGAAGATGGGGATGGAAGACTCTTCGAGTTCTCACCTAGCTTGGCCGGTGACAAGGGCACAGCTTCACCTTCAAAAACAAAAAAATTCATAAGAAACATTAGCAACGATATTTAACAAGGTGTAAACGAGAAGCTCATTTGAAAAGATATAGGTTATAGGACATGGCTATATGTAGTAAAAGATATGGCATAGCATGGTGCATGTTTTTATCCTTCATTTTTCTACCCAGAACCACAAAGGGTTGGACCCATCTGCATCTACAATTTCTCCACAACGTAAGTGATTATGTAGTACTGTAGACCTAGTGCAGGGGTGGGCAAACTTTTTAACTTGTAGGCCACAATGAGTTTTTAGAGCTTGCAAGGGCAGCCCAGCATAGCAGTCCTAAGTCCTCGTAGCTAGGACAGGATATTTAAAAAAAGAAAATACGCTAAAAAATAGAAGCTTTTGATAGAGAAGCTTAAACATTCTATTGCAGCAAACTACGGCCTCTGGAAACAATCCAAACAATTATCCTCTAGGTGTTATCTCCCCTTGCAGGGAATGAGGGGAGCCAGAGCGTCTTGACACCAAGGCGTCAAAGAGCTTAATAAAAAGACTAAAAAGGCACAGTTTTGGCCCCTGGGCCTTAGTTTGCCGACGTCTGACCTAATGGCTGCCCATGGGGGACAAGAATACATTGCTGGACCTTTCTAATCACAAAGTATTTTCTTTATGATTCAAGAAACATTTTTATAGCGAGATTATAGTGTCACTGTAAAGTTATTTAAAAACAAACGATAAGAATCGGTTCACTGTAAACTCAAAGGACTTGTTCAGAACAAAGAAAAGGAGGGAATGTTAAAGGCTCATTTGTAGCTGGAAGGGAAGATGATTGGAAAGGCAAGGTAGCCCTCCACACAGATATATATTGTAGCGGTGCTAAAATACAAGATTACTATCCACTCCCATTGCAGAAGTGTAAACTCACCGTACTGTCCAGAACTTATGGCTATCTCAATGATGGAATCACTGATGTGTGTTGCAGGTTCGCCATGTGAGAGGACATCATCAGGAGGGCCAGGCAGAGAGATATCCAACAAAGAAGAGACATTTGGGGGAGACAAACAGGAGCTACCTGGTGTGCAATTAGATGGCTCTGGAGGGCCATTGGATAGGGAACTATGGGAAATGTGAGGTATGGACAAGATTGATGAGGGCTGAAAGAGAAAACAGGTTGAAAATTAATAATTTGCTCACAAGATATAACGTGGAACATTTTTTAAATGCTACAATGCACAGGTGAACTCTTATAGCTATAGTTTAAAGTAACCCTGCTACATATTATAAAAGGAGCAAATCAAAATCAGCAACAAAACTTCTGCAAGGACATTTTTCCCAGTGTGATCCTGAACACCCTGATTTATCAACTTTGACATACGAGTACAGCTGTCCTCCAATCCGAAAATCCATGTACTTCAGTACTTATGCTGGCCAAACCCTAGGTCAGGGCTATCCAACTGTGAGCCTCCAGGACCACATAAAATCCAGATTTTGTTAGGAACTCTGGTGTAAACTATCTCACTTCATTAAAGCTGACCTACCACCTCGGTAGCACCCTCCTGTGACCTCCGGCCGCAATTTAATTTTGGGAGAGGAGATGTCTGCCTCCCATAATCACCTTGTGCCCGGCAGCCAGCCAGATCTGAATCCAATGATGCTGGAGGGGCAGAGCATCACCGGATCCAGGAATTCCACCTTCTCCAGTAAAAATTTACAAATAGTCCATTAGATAGCGCTGCCATCCAAGTTGGCTTGCATTTCACCAGTTGTTTTCGGGAACACATCTGACCATTCACAGAGGCTACCGTGGCCTGCGAACCAGAAAACACCCGGACAGGAAAGTGGGACCCTGACTCAAGTTTAAGCTGAGTGGGGCTTTTCAAGCACATTTTGTGGGCTAAAAACTCAGCTTATACTCAAGTTTATACGGGTATATGGGTTTTTCTACTTAAGAAATTATATTTCTATTAAATCCTGCCAGATATTACATCTGCATATCAAGACCTGCACATAGCAATTTCAGACTGGTCTCTATTTCAGAGGCCAGAAAAATAATTGTTCTGAAAGAATAATCTAAATGTACAGGTACTGTTAAATTGGAAGCCAAAATGAATTACAAAATACCATTTAACATTTATTGCAAAACAAGCACATGAGGAAAATACCTGAAATGGCTGCGTTGAATCTTGCACTGCGGGTGTGGGAAGAGCAATGAAAGGAACCTGAAGGAAATACAAGATTAGAACATCATGTTACTTTATCTACAGGGAAAACGCTGTCATTATTACTATTAGAAAAGAATTATTTAAACAAAGACCAGAGGGTGGTGTAGGCTTACCTCAGGGCACACGGTCACTGCTGGAATGGGGTCACTGCTTATACTGTCCACACTTAGCTCTGTCGCAGTGTTCGTCAAACCCTCTGAGGGCAAGGGGCCAATTCCCACTAGGCCATCAGTCTCGAGAACTGGTAATGGAGTGCCTGGGATAATACCAGCACTTTTAGCAGCCAAATCAATAGCACCTGAAAAGAGGGTATAAAACAGATTTGTTACAGGGCTGAATAATCTGAAAAATAATTACAACAACACCAACTCACCAAAAGCTACAGAACCATTTACAAAAGTGTGGGATGTAGATCACTAGAGCAAAACGATAACACAAATAAGTTTCTGCTATGCTGCAAATCAGGATGCTAAAGTGACAAGCAGCAAAATGCTTGTTCAGCAGAACGCCTTTAGTTCAATGACAGCCTTGCTGTGTCTGGTGACTTGTATCTAACTGAATGACAAGCTGGAGGTTTCTATTGCTATTGGCTGCAACTAACATTCTTGAAGGGACCAGGTTTTTTCTTCACAATCACAGCATCCTCACCAGACATCCCCAAAAAATTTTCAGGCAGAACTCAAAGTATAAACTTTTTTTTAAGACAAAATTAAATAGCTGCGAAAGTTCAACATATTAGTTACCTGTTACCTGCAAGAGTCCCACTAAAAAAACCTTGAAACCGTGTGCTTATACTGTTCAGTATACTCAGTATACCCAGATTATACTGTATATATTGTACTGTAGTACTGATATAGGCTAGTGGCAAAGCACACTGCATCCTGACAGCACATTAACAGACTCATTCAGAGTTATTGTCGTATACAATACTCACTAGACAGAGGATTGGTGTTGCTAGTTGAGGCTGACAACCCTTTGGGCACAATCGGCTGGGAAACAGCTTTACCAATGGTGGAGTGGATCGGACGGAAAGAACCTCTTCCTGCAAGTGAAAACAATACATTACTGTCCACAAATCCAAACTAAAGAGAATAAACAAGAGCATAGCTAAAGATTTTATGTGCAGGCATGTTCTAAGGCAATAAAGCATGTCCGTTTTATCATTCCCTCCTCGCCCAGCACATGCACACACAGTTTAGTCTGCCTATGCCGGCTGCAGTGCTTATGGATCTTCACTTTGATAAACCTTGGGATGTGTACTTGAAAAATATAGGCAGAGAGATGTAGATGCAGTAATATTATATATATTTATTAGGGCATTCACAAACTTGTTGAATAGTCCACGTCACAGGGCAAGTCAACAGCTCCAAAGAGGAGTCAACTAGTGTGCGCACCTAGAGAAAAGTGTGGACCTGCGCGGCAACCAGCACAAGACTGACAAGAGACTGTATCAGCATGCAGCTAGGGGTGATAAAACTTACTGACATTGTATTCCCTAGCTGGACTCTGGTAGAACCTTGTGGGCATTCTGCTATGTTTTTCTAGAGATGGTGGAATTTCATTTTGAATATTCCACTATCTGACTTTCTGCGTTAACCTATGTACCACTTTTGGTTTAGAAATCTGGATCTCAGTGGACCAGGGCACAAAACACCAAACCGAATTGGACCGCCATGGGGGTTAATCCTTCTCTTTTTGAGAAGCATGCAAGCCAGGTAATGTGTTAAGCCCCCCATACACCTTTAGATCACTCCATACAATTTCCATTAGATCTCCCAACAATTATGTAGTATAGTGGCCTCCCTGATAGAATACATAGTGATTGAAAGGTTAGAAAGGTCCTCCTATTACATGGTTTTGGTAGAAGAACAGTTGATTGTACAGAAATTGTATGGCACGATTGTAAGGTGTATGGGGCCTTTAGGGTTTGTGTCCACTGCTGCTTTTTGTAATGAATAGGACAGTGTCCACGCTGCCTAATCTGAGTGGCACGCATGTGGTGCTGATTTGAAGCTGCTGGATGCTGCGTCTTCAGTGCAGCACTGTGTAGTGCCGCCAGAGATACCACCATTAGAAAAAAATGGCGGTGTCACCAAGACGCGGAAAACTTTCGCTCCATGCTGTTTCCACGTCTGCTAAATCAATAGGGTGCGCAGGTAAGCTGTGGACATATGGCCTTATATTTATTTTATAATGACAATTGACACATTCTCTGTGCCTTGGCTGCCACAGTTAAAGCAGTACTCTCTTTCTATTTTGCACTTAAAATTCACCAGGAAATTTGAAGTATTAGCCTATTTTTGTATTGCTACGTGGACTGTTAATGTTACAGGGAGCTTTAATAAAAGTTGTTTATCGATGGACACTTGTGTTCCCTCACTAGTCAACTTGACTATGACACATTATATATATATATATTACATATTTCACACACACACACACACACACACACACACACACACACACACACACACACACACACACACAAATCCACCCTTGAGAGGACCATTGCATTTATTCAGGTAAAAAAAAACAATATACTCTAAGATTAACAGCAGCAATTTTATATGTTGTGGATTTATTACCAGGTCCCATTGACTGGATGCAAGATTTACCATTGCATTTGCTTATATTTAGCCTCTTTTTTGCCACTTCTAAACCCTGTTGCAGCCAACTCACGCCGCATAAATCTGTTATTTCAAACAGTCCTAAGTAAGTTCTGAGTATTCAAATTCACACTATCCAAATGTCTGGTCTGGACGTTGGTTGTCCCTGGTCTTTCTAATGAAGGAGTGACAGAGTGTTGTACTGTGTTAGCGATTGATGATTACAGAACGTTTGGAGATCTAGTCATACCCTTCATTGGCCGAGTGAAGTCATTAACCTCCTGGGCGTTATGGTCGTTTTGCGCCATATTTTAGAAAGGAGATCTGTACTGTGTACTCTGACACACTTCCTTGCCCATCCACCTCTACACATCATGGCTGTCAAAGAAACACAGAGAGAAAAAGCAATGCCCCTCCATTAACAAGGAGGTCTATAGCACGGTGCTAGCAGAGATCTGCGAGGCTGCAACAATTATGCCCGATTCCATCGCAGACAGTTTGACATACTATGACTGTACTGGGTACCGGCATAACGCCCAGGAGGTTAACAAAACAAGCTTCTAGAATGCCTCAGATCCCATCTCCAGTCTTTATATGATTCTGATCATTTTGTATATCAATGGAGGCTCAAAAACCAGAGTTGTATTAAGACTAAGGAAAAGATGCAAGACTTTGGTTAGCCAATAAAGGGTACCACTTGAACTCCAAATATTCTGTGATCAAGGGGTAAAATATTTTTCTTTATATGCATCCACCAAATTATCTGGAAGGAATGAGGCTAGGACTGTCTGCCTATGTGTACAGCTTTGTCAAAGCCTGCGCATCCACCTAGCCAAGCAAAATAAACAAAGTTAATTGTGTTTTTTATTTACTTGATGTGCAACAGAAAAATCAATGGACGCACCTTGAAGTGCACAGGCCGTGTATTGGCCCTGTGTTTGCCCATTGGCTTTCAATTACAGGGAGGGCAAAATCGTCTTGGATCAAATGCCAGGAAAAAAACATAGTGAAGGAGAGCCTATTAATATTAAATTAATATTGTTTTCAGTGTCTGAGAAGTTTGGTTCTTCATATATTATAGATTTTTAGGGACATTCTCAAAATGCCTTCACCTGTATGTGTAGGAGGTTGGTTCCTATATAAAAAAGGTCAGGTGAGGATTGCAGCCTCAGCTGCTCTACTCACACATTTGCTTTACATGAAAAAAAAAAAAAAAAAAAAAAAACACACATTTGATCACCGTCTTTACATGTTTAGCGATTTATCTTTGTAGAATGAGACATTTTGTGGTCCTGAATTACCTGCTACTGTTGAGTTTGAAAGAATTGAAAAGGAGCAAACATGCGGCAAGGAGCTGCCAGACGGTCTTGGGAGGAGAGTCCGCTGTGGAAGTAAAAGGTCAGAATTAATGCCCAGTGGTTAGCGTCTGCACAGAGCATTTACCGTGTCACTTGAACTACTTGTGGGATCATTTGTCCGCAATATAGCAGTTACCATGACAACCTACTTAGTTTAGGTGTGTGTCTGGTAGGATCAGACATCCTTTGTGTTGCTTCCACCAAAGAGCTAGCATTTGCAGAGGTAAATCAACAATGACTGTCTTAATATTCTCAATAATATTTTCTTGTATCCAGCAGGTATTTCCTCTACTTCCTGTGGATGTTTTAGTTTGTCCCCAGAGATCCTGCCAGTAAGCACACAGGCAAAAAGCGTATTCATATTGCCTTATTCACCTCAGCAGCTTACATGGAGAGAGATTGCTACAGCTCAGATTGTGGAAGAGAGGGCAACACTGGTTGGGAAAAAATAAGCATGTACAATTGTTTGTGAACCCCCTAAATATAATTAAACAATATTGTCACAGCAGTGCTTAATTTTCTCTTGATATTTACAAAATTAAAAGGGCAGTATGATATCTACAATGTATATCTTAAGTGAAAAATTTTACCTGTACAACCAAGGGTTTCCGAAGGTGTCTGCTCCTCTGTTTTTTGGGCTGTGGCAAGAAGAAATCTGACTGAAAGGGTAAAAAGACAAACATTGGATATTTTTTTTTTTTAACGCATAACTAAAAACAGAAACACAGGCTACACCATTTCAGCCCATCTACCTCAGCCTGTTGCTGTGAAGGATATCTCATGTCATGCTAGGGATTCTGTTGCAAGCAAACATTTGCCAACAAATACAAAAAGAAGTGAGTATGTATCCTCGCTACGTTTTCTAGTGATCATTTCACTAGCACAAACTCCTAACGTCTAGCTATTGTAATATTGTCCTCCGCACTAGCTTCAGATTTCTGCCTACTTTATGGGTATGAATGGTATGCGATCACCCGATACAAAAATAACACCCATGAGCTACTACTAGTGTAACAGCTTTCTTCACACTATCTTGGAATAATGGATACAGTACACAAGGCATATACACATCTCAGAGTTTTGATATGTCCCATAAATATTGTGATCGTGCCATTTGTTATTATGGTACTAGGGGTTAGGCACCAATGACAACCATCTTAGCCTAATTCATATGGGCATAAAGAACAGATATTTTCTACACCTTATATAAGCTCTCCAAACATTTCGGAAAATTAATTCTTGTTTTTGAACACAAAAGCGGTCTAGCACTTAAGGCATGAGTTGCAATGCTCACCTTGTCTGCCACGTATGGCAGCCAAAGCAAATTATAGAGCTTGTGTTAAGACGTAGACTTCCCGTTGTGTTTTTGAGAACAAAACAAGGACAAGCGCACAAAGCACTGACGAATCTGTTTAAAATGAAATGGGAAGCGCCGTAAAGACGACCTTCATGTTATTAGCATGAATATGGTCGCAGGTGTTTGCAACTTGGCTCCCTGACAGCAGATGGGAGTTCTGCACACAGCCAGATCTCCCATCTGAACTGTATTGGTTATTTAAGCAAAACCCTGCTGATATAAGCAAGGCAGAGTGTGTGTGGAGAAAGCTGCATTCACGCTGGCAGCTTTGCCACACACACAGCCATAGAGGGATGAAGGCCGATTTCCCCTCGTTGGTTATCATAGAGGTCAAACGTTTCTCGTAGTTGGCCCA
This sequence comes from Ptychadena robeensis, assembly GCA_036250615.1. NCBI lineage: Eukaryota > Metazoa > Chordata > Amphibia > Anura > Ptychadenidae > Ptychadena > Ptychadena robeensis. Next base: position 69,117,742 of record CM070039.1, read on the forward strand.
CCTGGTTTGCAACATCTCAGGAGGGATTTTGAACCACTGCTCTTCTGCAGATTCTAGTCAGTAAGGTTTTGAGGTTGATGTTTGGAAACGCAGCCTTCAACTCTCTCCACATATTTACTATGAGACTAAGGTCTAGAGACTGGCTAGGCCACCACAGGACCTTCATGTGCTACCTTTTAAACCACTCTTTTGTTGCCTTGCCTGGGTGATTTTAGTCATTGTCATGCTGGAATACCCAACCACAACCCATTTTCTATGTCCTGGCTGAGGGATAGAGATGCTCACCCAAGACTTAAAGAACATGGTCCCATCCATCAGATCTTCTCTGCAGTGAAGGTGTCCAGTGCACTTATCAGAAAAACCCTTTCAAAATTCTTTCAAACCCCTTAACTTTTTGTGTCCACCTCCATTTTTGATGGAGGAGATGGAGCATTCTTCCTCTTTCAAAAATGAAGAGTTGATTTGATAACAAAGAGCACAATTTTGGTCTCAACTGACCACTGGGTTTGCTAGGGGTTTATTTTGTTTAAAAAAAAATTCACGGCTTCAATAAACATACAATTACAATTATAGACTAGTCCTTTCTTTGTCCAATATCATCAGGGGATCAAATACTTATTTTCCTCACTGTATGGTTGTCTTTACAATGGTCTTTACCCTCCTGGTGGTTTTCCCAAGTGCGACAGATAGGTGATCAACACAAGCAAGCAGTGTCCTTCAGCAATTCCCCCTGGACTCCTGCGCCTCTGGGATCATCAAAGTCTCATTCCAAATGCTGGGGATGTACATTGAAATCTGTCTACGGTTTGCGTTTTTATTAAAATTGACATATTGCCAGGGGAGGTTAAAAGACCATTTCATTTTTTGGAAAGCTGTAGGCAAAACGGAACAATTGCCTATTGAAAGCCGAATACAACATGCCAAAAAAGTCTTAATACTTGCAGTTGTCAAAAGAATTGCATGACCACAGGCTACTAGCACAGCATACATTATTGGCAATGGAGATGAAGAATGATGTGCACTTAGGCAGGCATCTGACCATAATTAAAAACTTGTCACTGACACACATTCCTTGACATTAATTCGGTACTCACACTGAGAGCATCCAAGTGCTGACGCCCCGTAACATCAGTGTCTTTGCTTGGAGAGGAGACCTTCGTGTGTCGGCTATTAGGGGGCAGCATGGTAGGAACAGCAAAGACGGCCCCATCACTGCTGGTCGTCACAGAACCCAAGGGTCCGCCGAAAACAAGGGGGCGAGATAAGTTTCTGAAACCTTCAAAAAGATAAATAAAAAGATCTTGTAACAAGCCAGTAAATTACAGAACATGTACATTGGCACACACCATGAGGTCATATTCAAGTTCTGCAATTTAAACTTGAATTCTACTTGACTAGATATACTTTGAATTGGAACATTTTATCCTGTCATGTAGTCAGACCTGTTTTTCAAGCCAAAAATAAACAGCATCTTGCCAGCCAAATGTCACATAGGAGATTTTACCTTTTCATTGCATGTACTAATACATAGTTAAGTGGACTACTTCAGTTGCTGCAATGTATAAGTTATAGCAACAAAGTATACAAAAATGCATAAATCAACTTTCACAAAACAACAAAAACGGGAAGAGGGAAGAAGGAATGGCCCCCACCTATCCCCACCCACATTTTAGTCTGCTTAAATAGATCAAAAAGTGATCAGACATGTTGGTAAATGTTAGTAGATCGCATACGTATCCGATGGTTTCTATGCATTTCCATCAATTTGTATGCGATGGGATTATGAAACATGCACACCGATCGACGTAAAGAAATCGATTGTGTTTACATCCATAACACTGTGTGGTGTTACATTTTATCGATGTTAGACTGACGATTGATATTTAAATCCAAAATGTATTGTGCAAAAGTCGACCAGTGTACGGCTACCTTAAGCATTAGGCTTAAGGTACCCCCTGTGCTAAGCGCATTGCTTGTCGGCAACCCCCTGCGTTAAGCCCTCATTACCTGCCTGCATAACCGGCTGTTTCCACGGCGCTCTGCTGGGTGGAAGGTCAATGTAGTGCAGTATGTCAACCTCCGGCATGGCCTAACGCCGTGGGAACAGCCGGTGCTGTAGGTAGGTAATGTGGATCAGATCTGTCGGCATCCCCATCTAGGGATGTGCTTAGTGCAGAGGGTGCCGACGGACCCCACAGCGCCAAGGAGACATAGCCTATGTCACAAAGTTAGACTCACAATTTTATGCACCAGGACTCTAAAAAAAAAAAATGCATATAGTGGTAAAGGCATGCAAATTTTTTATTTTAAAAGGCATGTGTTAATACATATCCGTTTTATTCATTACACATATGCATTTGCATTTTCTTATACACTATAGAAGGGCATTAGAAAATGTTACTATTCGCACTGCATGCGCTCCGTTTCTTATATTACAAAACACAGTACTGTGAAAATAAGCAATCTTACAAAACACAGTGCAGCGTGTATACCGTGAAAGGGCCCAAAAGCATTTCATAATTAGTTTTTACAGATGCTTTCCTCACCTGAGGTATTAGAAGGCAGAGGGAAAGTTGTTTGGATTTGTGTTGGCTGATTCCTCAGACATTCTGGGTTTCGGGAGAGCAGAGTGATGACCTTACCAGGTGGAGTGAGTGTCTGTTCCTGAACTGGCTGTTTCAAAAGGGAGGTGGCAACAGAGGTTGTTTCTTGTGTCTGTGAGGACTAAAAAGGCAAAATGTTTACTTAGAATTTTCTTAAATAATTAAAGCCGTTTTAAACTCAAATTAAAAAAACAGACATACATTAAACAGACACAATAGACACCTGTCAGCAGTTCAGATGCTGGACAACTGCTACACAAAAAAACCCACACCATACTCACTTTACTTGCTTGCAGTTCTCATGCTGGCATCTTGGCTCCTAGAGATCTGCAGCTACTCACTACGTAAGACAGTGGGAGGGGAGCACTCGTAACAAGCTCCCCTTCTGCTGTCAGAAAAAGATTTTATTTTTTACAATTAAGGATCTCAGCAGGATCAGCTGAGCTGCAGCCAAAACTGCTCAGTGACCTCCCAGGCTGTAGGTCTGCTTTAACTACAGAACAGCAAAACTTAACCCATTTACTTTTTTTTTTTTTAATGTTTACACCACATCCTAGAGGACATATTTGCTATCCAATGGCAGGGTCCTCCAAGAGATGACTACAGAAGCATGAGATCACCAGCAAGCAACCAATTGAGCATTAACAGAAACTGCAATGTTTCAACAATCTGAGCCACACTGGTTGTCACTACCAGACGCCAGACCCTTTGTCAGGAAATTAACTGGTGGCCTTGACACGCTCTTTGATTTGGCCATATCCCTACGGCTTACATACAGGATTTTAGCAGTCATTCATGTACATACATATCATAGCTATGCAACAGATCCACTCCTCTCTCAGGAAATAATCTTTAAAATTTTACAGCACCTATATATTTTCTCAGTTTATATTAAAGTGATGTTGTAAAGTCTAATTGTGGGCAAAAGGTCTCCCTGTAAAAAAACAGGAACGAAAAACACAGCAAATAACACCTGACAAACCAAAACTTCCAGTAGTGTCTTACTGTGCTGTCCCAACATTGGATGGGATGTGAGCCCTAAAAAATAAGGACTAAAGCACCAAGTTTCATGAAAGACCATTTGCCAGGAATTATGAACTTTAGTAAAAGTACCTGGTTGGGGGACCTCAACACCAGCCCAAGAGGCAGCTGATCTGAGGTCAGAACAAGCATGTGCTATAAAGTCAAAAGGCACAAATGAAAATTTATGGAGAACAATCAATAGAGTTGCAGAGCAGCTTCTGATCTGAGACAGTTAGTAAGTATATGTCAGGTCTTTGGTTTTTTATAATACAGAAAGTAAGTAGAACTACAGAAGGGACAAACGCACAGGAATACAACATGCTGTTGGTTAGTATAAAAGGACAAGGCTAGAATATCTGCCAGCTTTAAACAGCAGTTCATGTTCCTTCTGCAGTTTTTCCTCTTATGTTCTGTCTTATGAAACTACTAGGAGAAAAACCCTATCATCATTTCCTTGCATTTTGCTATTCTTGCTATGCAAATGTTTGATTCAAGAAGGATAATACAACGGTTAATACAACATCTGTGCAGATATCACTTACAGTTTTGGGATTTACTTCTGTAGAAATGAGTCTTAGAAGACAATTGAGAAGTCTCTGTTTGTGGTGTAATGAGCATTCTGGATCATCAGAGCTGCGGGGATCCATCCACTCGTACTCCAGCTGTACTTTGCCTGGCTTTCCCAGCATGAGGTAGACCTCGGCTAGTGTCAGGTTTTCTGAAGTGCGTTGGGTCCAACCCTCCTGACGTAGCTGATCAGTGAGCTGGTTAGAGTTGTCTTTGGGAGCTTTGGACGAACCACTCTGCTCCTTAACCTGAGAGTCCGTTCCTGAAAGTTGTGTAGTGCAATTCTCTTGCTGAGGGTTTGTAGTCTGAACGTCTGCTTTTTCCTGACTAGGAGAAGCTGCCTGGCCACAGCTTTTAGGGTTTGTACTGGGAGATATGGGGGGACTTACAATAGCATTTGTTGCTGAAGGGCTTCCCTCTGGAACAATGAGGTCTTGGCAAGACTTCAGGTAACGAGGAAAAGGGTCATTTATAGACAGTTCATCCACAACTGGCAGCTCACTGCCAGATGCCTCACCAGGTGTATCTGGATTGGCTGACATATCCATGTTCTCTGGAGGGGCTTCATCAGGGGTCTTTGGACCGTCTGCCACCCCATCACATACCATGTTCTCTCCAGGTCCATTCTCTATTGTCGGGGCCCTTTCTGCTTCTATTTTGTTTACCTGTTTATTGTCCATGCTGGCACGTGGGCACTTTAGTTGTACCCTTACTGTCCCCTGTCCAGTTTGAATGCCTAAAATTTGAGCAGGTGGCAGGAGAGCATCCTTGGAGCTTTGCTTGCACTTGCCAGACTCTTGCCAATGGACGGTACAGAAAGCTTTAGAGTGGACAACCCTAGCCACACCTGGCAGAGGAGACACTTGTGCGGATTCTGGTGGGAAAAGGTACAAGTCCTCTTTGGAGTCCTCAACTTCAGCCACCTGTGGATCCTCCAATGTTTTCTTCTGAAGAAGTTTGTAAAGGAAACTTCAATGACAAATTAAACTTACAAAGAATAAACCATTTTGAAGATCAGTAAGATTTAAAGCCAGCCAAAAAGTCACAACTTCAGCCAATTTAAGTAACATTTTCTATGCTTTGTTCAGTGCATTTTATGCAGGTATACACTGTTTGAATTTCAATAGTTTATAACAATGTTACTTCAAATCAGAAAGTGTTCAAAATGTATTGCAGAAATTAGAAGTGCATATGCTGCAGATGGGTACAGTAAACAAGGAAAAGTGCATGAACTTTAGTTTAACATCTATCTTACTAGGTGGGTATGCTTATAGCTGGGACACTGCTATGTCCAGCAATTAACATAAAGAATATTTCTTAATGATGGCCTTGATGAGCTTTTATGAATTGCCATTTAACCTCTGCCCCAGTTAACTCAGGGAGTTTCTTGGCTAACAAAACTCACCCCAAGTTAACTAGGGGCAAACTTACCTGTCCCCCGAAATCCCCTGGCAATTCTGCGATTCCACTGATGCTTCTGTGTCCGCCCCATTGACGTCAGATATGTCACAGATGAAGCCAGGGATGTGTTCGGGACCTCCCAGAGGGAAGGAAATGGCAGCGGATTTTATTGTGATCTGCCGTGATCTCCCATGGCATGCGTTTTAAAAAAGCCCACCATGTGCTTAATGCTCAGGAGGTTAAGGGAGATACACATTAAAAAATTAATGGGGGTGTAATCCAGAGAGCTATTCATTAGAATGTACAATATCAAGGCAAACAATAGTCCTAAGGTTGAAGATAATGTTTATTTATAAACTAGTCCCACAGGAGTCGAAATACAGGCTACATTCAGTTTTCCTTATAATGCAAGTCTGAATGCAAAGCCCAAATCTCAGAAATAAACACATTTTAAAGGATACAACTCGGACTTCCTGTAGTGCCCACTTCTGCTTCAAAAATTCTATGAGACTGGATACTTTTCTGTGTAGCTCCACTATCATCCTATAGTCAAACAAAGGGACAATAGTAAATACATAGAAAACACATTGAAACTAGCAAATGTTTTTATGTAGAAATCACCAACATGATATTAAAGTTGTTTAATAATATTTTTTTTTGAAAAGAAAGACATCAGGATTAGCTTGTTGTATTCAGGTTCCAGGGTAATGGAGAGGATTGTATGGCTTTTCTGGACATGGACGCTACCCATTTAAACCACTGAGCACACAAATTTAGCCAGAATATAACAATTCTGCTCTTAGTTAGAAATATAGTTGGAATATAAAGAAGTAGCATTTTGTAGAAGTATATTAAAAATCAAGCAGCTTTGACAAATTACACTAAAATAATGAAAGACTCCTTATAAATTGCCTATAAATAATACCATGGGGCATTACAACAGCTTGAAACTATTTAAGCCTGTGCATGATTTTAGCTAAGGCTGAAATATTCTTAATATTTAATCTATTTACTAGAAGACATCCTCAGTATTGCTGGTTGAATAATGCACAATATCCATAATCCTGAAAGACTGAGTCATGGGTCCCCCTTTGCATCAATATATTGTGACTTCAGTGTGGGGTTCTCAGAAACCAGTAATTAAAGTAGTAAAATACAGTAGCAAGAAAATGTTTGGGGATACAAAGAAAGCTCGACTATACAGTGGTAGTTACTGCTCTCAACATATTCATTCCACATGCTCATACCTGAGGCGTGGGTTCTGTGCCAGGCTCTGTACACGTGCCCAAGCCTGGTTGCTTCTTGGTCGAAGTTCTACAGGTACCTTCAGAGGCAATCGCACTGGTTTCTGATCCTCTTCATCACTCAGACCTAGAAAATAATTACAAGTCTGACACGCATATCAACACACAAAAAAACAATCTAACTACAATGAGAAAGGACTGAACTTTATCACATTAAGTGTTCCCAAAAGAAAACAATTTCTTTAGAGAGGCTTTTCACTCTTTCATTTTCACCTCCTCCTTCAGTCAACAACAAATCTGTCTGTTAGCAGCAGCACATCACTATAAGGTGTTTTCAGTCAACCTGAAGATCCTTTTAAAAACATCTAGAACGCTGATGCCAGAACTTCATGACAAATATCCACCAACATTTACACTATCCAAACAGACTGCCTTAAAGGCAGAGTTAAGAATTAATTGACATGTATAAGGCATGTCACAGCTGGAGATCCAAAACTCTGCTTTCTGTATGAGGATCTCCAGCAGTCTGAAATGAATTCCAATACAGAGATATTTAGTAATTGTTGACACACTTTAGGAATTCTGAATTTATTTGGGCATTAACCTCCTGGACGTTCTGCCGAGTTAAGTTTCTTAGCTAATAAAACTCACCCCAAGTTAACTAGGAGCAAACTCACCTGTCCGCTGAAATCTCCTGGCGATTCTGCATAATGGCGTACCCGCCGACGCTTCTGTGTCTGCCCGATATAACGCTGGAGGGGCGAAGGGTAGGGGGTGCCTATGACCTCCATATCCATGGAGGGACATCTTTTTTTTTTTTTTTTAGAGCACACCTCTGGCATCATCGGTGACACCAGGCAGGTGTTCAGTACCTTTTTAAAAAAAAGCACGGCACGTGCGCAACGCCCAGGAGTTTCAAGATTGAAACTAGAGGACAGCTTCACTTTACTCTCCCGTTGACCGGACTGCAGTGTTTTATTAACCCTCTGGTGGCAAGTGTGGATTGGAGTGAATTTTTGATAAAAAAAGCAGTAACCCCGAGTCACACTTGGAGTAGCTTACCTGCTCCAGGTATTCAACACCAGGGACTTGGGCATGCACTAAAACTGGTGCCAGTATTATCTGACAGACGTAGGCTTCCCAACTGATTAGTGATGCTAGTGATGTGCAGGAGAAAATGTATTCAGATTACTTGCCAATCTGTTTACATTTTTCCTACCTTTTTGCACACACAATTCCAGATGGAATCACACCCCATTGAAGGTTAATATAAATTCATAATCAAAATAAGGAAGCACACAAAAAATAGCTTATTTTACCTGTCTTCCCTTCAGGGTTAGAAAGTTTCTTCAAAGCTCGACACATAGGAGCCTTAATCCGCAAGTTCCTTCCTTTGTACCGCACAGTAGTCCCTCTGTGAAAAGATATTAATAATCAATTGATGGAAGAAGTCTGTATGTTCTATCAGTAATACAGACAATACACTGAACACTTTCTACACAATTCACCTTACAGTGAATTTCCTACAAATATCCTACACAGACATCCTTACAGTCTGGACTACACTGCTCAAACGCGATGTCATAGCTCTTGCCAGAACAGAGAGGTAGGACAAGTAGGATAACCTCCCTGCATGTCTATGCAATCCTGAATTTATAAAAAAAAAAAGAAGCTAGAGAGAGTGTGACATTGGCAGGTACAGCAAGAAAAAAGGAGATTTACTTGGACACAAAGAAACGCACTACAACTTTTTATGCATGGTGTTACAGACCAGATATAATGCTTTTAATGCCAAGAATACACCACTTAATTTTGGAGCTTTTTGAGATTCCTCGGCAGCAGCGTGATGACGTCATAATGCTTCTGCCGAGCTACCCCAATATCGACTGCCAGGCAGCCTGGCCGACCCTCAGTCCCCATCCAAAGTATAGTATATTGATCGAGGTTTACTAACATGTAGCTACCCATATATAGCTCGATTTTGTATAGGTGCTCTACTGTGCAAAAATCGAGCCGTGTATCTCTACCTTTACTCTCTATACAAAGTTTATGCTCACTATATTTTAACCTCCCTGTTGTTACTGGCTTTTCGCACCATAAGCCGCTGGCCGGGCAATCGTGGCAGCGTACACTGTACTCCGCAGTGATTTCCCGCTCTCTCTCCCCAGCTCATTGACACCAGCGGTGTGTGTGTGAAGAATAGCAACGCTCCACCATTAACGTGGAGGTCTATGGTGCTGGCCTTACTCAGGGCCGGAAGAACTCTGTGAGGCTGCAGCTAAGCAGAAACGCAACAGGCTCGCGGAGAGCCAGCGATTGTGGCCGATCCAGACAAGATCAAACTGCGCCCGTACTGGCTTCAGGGGTAATGCCCAGAAGGTTAATAACCCAACCAATAGACTGCACGAGGGACAACGGAAGCCATCATACCAGATCAGATAGCAGAGAACATGTTTTACTCACCCTAACTGTATCAGCTCATTTAGCTTGGCAGCGTTCTTATCATCCAAGCCTGCAAAGGAACAAAAAATAACATCAGAAAATGCCAACCACTTGTGGAATGTAGACCATGTGACATCTATATAAAGCAGAGCATTCAACTGCACTTATGGGTATCATCTACCATGTCACTTAATACATATTTACCATCCCTGAAGTGTGGAAGGTTACATCTATTATCAGTGTTTATGTGTGTTGAGAAAAAGACAAACAAGTCATGATTGGCTGTCATCATGATCACATGATCAGGAATCATTGAACAACATTGAATTGCAGAGACCCGCTGCTCTGAATTATAATAAAATATCAGAACTTAAGCCGGCCATACATGATGCGACCTGCAGCCAATTGGTCGGTGTATTATTTGACCAATCTGCTGCGGACTGCAGCCCACCTTGAGCGATCGACCCAAAAGGGTAAAAATCATTCAGGAAAAGAATCGCACAGGGATCTGCCAGGATGGTAAATCCCTGTGTGAACCGACCCCTGTATCGATCACCATGCTGTGATCGATTGCTGGCAAAGCAAACAAGGATCTAAACGGATATGGCTAGCTTAAAAACCACGTATATATTTGCACTTCCCAGATCTAAGTGAAGGTTTTCTAACAATTAATGCCATTTAGCCGTCTGTGAAAGGCCTTTGTGTCTTAAATCACGACACCACTAGGATTGATTTTCAAGATTTAAAAAGTGAAAGAAAACCCATATAAAACTTACATCCACCTATTTTTTTCCGCAGTTCCCCGTAACAGATGAGACCATAAAGTTCCTGTGACGACTTCTTCAGACCACAAGGAAATACTGCAAAATACAACAGCGAAAAACGTATTATACATATGCCATGCGTATCAGACTGGAAAGGTTCTACACAGGGAACTATAGCATGGCTGACACTAGAGATATTAACATGTTATTTTAGCATTAAAACATTAAGATCCTGTTGAAGATGTATGCACTGTACTATTGTATTATTCTTATTGCTTTGTAAGACACAAAATCTACAATAAAGTTTATTGGTAATACAAAAAACCAAAAACATTAAGTTCCAATCATACTGTCACTGTATAGCAACTAAGAGATACAGAAAAAAATAAATATGTGAACACAGCGGATGAGGCATTTTTTTTATCATATACATGACCTTCAAACTGACTTAATTGCTTTTAAAAGAAAATGACAAAAAGAGCAATCGAGTGACGCACCTAAAAACATAATGATTACAGATAACATTTCAGATGAAGAAATATTCAGATATACATTAGAGAGCAGAACGCCAAAACCTTTGCAGTTCTGGTCACTAATTCTTGCGGCTCCTGATCACTGCTGTTGACCCCCCCCCCCCCCCCCCCCCCCCCCCCCCCCCCCCCCCCCCCCCCCCCCCCCCCCGAGGTGGCCACGCTTCCGCAGCAGGAAAAAGATGCAGTGAGGACCCTTCCTATTCTAATAAATAGGACAGTGTCCACTCTGAGATAGGGCATGTTTCCACTAATGTGGATCCGTGCAGATGGCTGTGGTTCAATCAGCGTGGCTGCAGCCACTCCTGACCGCATCCATAGGCAAAGCATCGGCCAGGCTCCACTTGTGCGGCCGTGTGCAGATGCGGTGCAGTTCTTAACGCCTGCATACCGTGTTTTCGTGCAGATGCTGCGCCCGATCACATCCCTGGACAAGGGGCCTGCCCAAAGTCCACATCGAACACACGGAGGACCACCTACATTTGCTTGGGGTGCGGTTAATAACGGCTGCAGCCGCGTGGATAGCACCAGCGGCCATCTGCACGCAACCGCTGTATGGAAACAAGCCCATATCTGAGTGGTGCGCGTCTGTGGTGCTGTTTTGAAGCTGCAGAATGCCGCCAGAGACACATCCAATTATGATAAATGAACGTGTCTCCAAGACACAGAAAAGCAGGGCCCCATTTTCTGTATGTTAAATCGATAGTGTGCACTCCCGCCGCATACCCACAGGTCACAGGGAAAACTAAAAGCAAGTAGCAAAATCATCTTAAAGATTGCAGGGAAAACATATATAGAATATATAATTCAGTAACTAAGCTGAGGGTTTACTTTAATGGCAGGCACCACCAGCAGAGTACGCAGTATCGCGCAGTTAAATTGCACAATATCGGCAAACCGCATTGGAGGTAAAAAGAACCCCAGCTTTCTGCTTGCGTAGACCCACAATAAAGCATTCCAGTCAATAATAAAGGACTATAGACACGTAATGTTCCTGTTATCTGCAGGGCAGTTGGAATCCCTTCCCCTCAAGTTATTAGGGAAGCAGACATCGCGCTTTAAGTATGGAAAGAATATAACTGGCAAAGAGACTCACCATTGTTGAAGTCAATGTACTTGGAGATCTTGTGCCACGTTCTGTAGTAGAAGTGGCGAACCTGCTCCTTATTCTTCACCATGCTGGCTGGCTTGGCCTTCTTCTTGTACTTGAGTGCGATGTTGTTCTGAATGGCTTCAAAATCCTTCCCATGCTAAAGGTGGAAAGAACATACACAATATTACATTTTAAACCAAGTCCTTCTGCAAAACAATAACCAATTGGCAGGCAAATTGACATGGATCCATCTGAAGAAATGCAACCACTTACAGCATTTGATATTGTATATAAAATAGGGATAAAGGGAAATAAAACTCTACCCAAACTAGAAATACATGAGATAAAGGATAGTATAATAGTGATACTATAGAAAGCAATGTAGGGAAAAGGTTTGGCATCAAGGGTAAATGGCCCTCTTCCCAACTTAGGGGCCACCTTTGTACACTGGTGCTTAATTATAATCCCTGGGACCCCTGTGGACACCCATCTTTATCTTAGTTCCAAGTTGCTTAATAAAGAGAGAAAATATCTTCTCTAGGCTCTTCTTTCCAGTAGCATGCTAACCCCACAAAGTATGGAAGTCCCTGCTGTTCTGGTCACTTTTCTGGATATACAGGATTGTGTGAGCATGCCAAGAGACCCTGTACATCAGGGGTCGGGAACCTATGGCTTGCGAGCCAGATACGACTCTTTTGATGGCTGCATCTGGCTCGCTGGCAAGTCTTAGTGTTTATGAGGAGCTAGGCTCGCATGAACCCTGCTCATGCGCAAGCGCCCGGCTGATTTAGCGGGGAGTGTAACACCAGCCGAGAACTAAATCCAACAGCATTTGAAACGCGGAAGAAGTGCATTTCTACTACTGGGAGTGACATAAGTATGTCACTTCCAGCGTAAGGTGGCTTTCTCAGCCGAAAAGCTTATAGACCACTGCTATAAATGTAAGGTGCCACATCCTCTTTCTTCAGTCTACTACATGAGTGTGGATCACAGGAATGCCATGTGGAGAAACGGGCACATTAAAAGTACTTACTTCATAAAGGGCCTCAAAAAAGGTGTTTTTGTCCTCAGTGCTCCAGGACTCCCATTGCCTTCGAACCTTTTTCTTGTTGCCCTCTTCCTTCTCACCGGTAGATGGTGCTGCATTTCGGTTAGATGTTTTAGTTGTACTGGGAGTTGTTCCGGTAGAGCAGCTTGGTGAGGTCGGAGTGGCACCATCCAATCCTAAAAAAAGAAAAAAAAAAAAAAAAAACATGTAAAACTACACTATTGGAACCTCATACCAAAGAAATCATACTACAGAAGAAGATGTAACCATTTATCTAGTGAAAGCAATTGCGTGGCTGTAATGGGCAGATGCCAACCACTCCCATTAAATCACTAGGGGCAGCTGTGGGCGAGATGCTGCTTGTAGCCAAGGGTGGTTAGGAAGTGGTAACTGCACTGCCCATGTATGAAAAACAATTACCACATGCAATTTTAGGGTGGGTATCCTGATGTTAAATATGTGTAATGGGCATTAAAATTAACACTTGTGTAGTCCATACCACATTTCTATTTTCAATAGCGGTTTCTCAGAACAACAGAGGAAGAGAGCATAGACAGGAAAAGCACCATTATAGCATGTATCCACCAATAACTGCATTCATATTTCAGGAGTGGCCAACATATATGTCTAGAGTGGAGCTTTAAGTGTACCATGAGTTTCAAAACTAGAATAATTTAAATCTTTCCACATGCAGAATGAACAGCTATACAATATAAGCTGCAAAGTACAACAATAAATTTTTCTATTTTTAAAAAAGGTACCCATACATGCATCAAATTTAGGTCCAATTGGCAAAGTATCGATCACCATGCAACATGATCCATCTTTGGAACCGCTGCCCAACTGGAACAATCAATCCTGCTCCAAGAAAATTTAGATCGAACAGGGATCCAACATGTTGGTAAATCCCTGTTCGATCGCCATGACTTTGACTCCATGATCGGAATTGATGGGGACCTCAGGACAAAGTGGTGCACAATGATTTGTTAGTCGATTCTTGCATTGGTGTGATCGATTGCTGGTCGATCACAGGGGTATCGACCAGTGGGTACCTTAAGGACTGTACTTCAACCGGCCAAAACATCAGGCCTTTTCATTCATTAGGCAATATACTGAGGAAACCATTTGCTTTTCTGATTGTCAGATTGTTTAAAAGATTATTCTGATTGGTTGCTGTGGCCTACTTAGTAGGCTTTATAATGTCCAAGGATTGACAGCATGGCCGTTCTAAGATGGGAGCCTCCTAGTGCAGAGAACAAGGTACCAGAAGGACATCTCCCACGTGTGCTATTAACTTGTACCACAGCAGAACAGTGGGACTGCAGAATGAAGTCAGTGGGTATTTTTAGACTGAAATCTAGCATCGTGAAAGCACACAATCAGCTCCGGCAACCACCTCCTCACAGAGGAGGATTGGGAGAGAAAAACTTGACATAAAAAACACATATATATATGCAAGAAAACCTACGGCAGCCAACCCAACCTGTAGAAATATTCGTATGAGCATTTAAAAAAAAATTCACACATAAAACACATAGAATAGCCGTAGAATACTAACAAAGTAACAATTTTCCTGCCAATTTTCTATTTATGGGAAATGTTCGTGCCAGCCATCAATGAGCGTGTAATGCTTTATTCTCAATGTTGCATTCTTTCGGCTGCTAAATGTATAAGTGTTTTGAAGGTGCCATAATGGGCCATACAAAATTTGTTTTAAAGCAACCTTTTTATCACCCACCAGATGCCCTCTAAATACCCAGACTTCTGACATATGAGGTCAAAGCAATCCCACACTACCATTAGGTACTAAAGAATGATCACCAGTCACCAAGCACCATAATGCAACTTTTAGAAACAAAGATCATTTTTTTTTACGTCACCAACACTAAGGGTGGCCAAAGACTGCTTGATTTGCGTCCGATTTTGCCACAGATCGACCACCGGGCACATCCACCTTAAATCAGGCCATAAATCAGCCCAGAAATTGATCTAACAAATTACGACATGTCCGTAATTTTCAGATAGATTGCATTACTTTGGATGGGGACCAGCGCCCCCATCCAAAGTAGATGCCGGCAAACAATGGGTGCGCGGCCAATTCTCGGTACGACCGACCATGTGAGACGACGTTATCACACGTGGTCCATCTTCCAAGAAATCTGCAAAAAAATTTACCATCTATGGACGACTAAACACATAGATTATATAAGGTGAATACAGTTTATGGGCACCATTCTCATCTGTGAGGATAGCAAGTTCTATTTATCATTAGATCTACCAACAACTATGTAGTAATAGTGTCCTCCCTGACAGAATACATACTGGTAGTGATTGGAAGGTATATATCACTGCTATGTAGTGCCGGGTCCTCCCTGATAGAATACATAGTGATTGGAAGGTATATATCACTGCTATGTAAAGCCGGGTCCTCCCTGGTAGAATACATAGTGATTGGAAGGTATAGATCACTGCTATGTAGTGCCCGGTCCTCCCTGATAGAATACATAGTGATTGGAAGGATTAGAAAGATCCTCATATTACATGGTTTTGGTAGAAGAAAAGTTGATTGTACAGAAATTGTATGGTAAGATCGTAAGGTGTATGGTGGCCTTTAGAGTGTTGGAAGTGAGTTTGCCTGCAGCAGCCAGATGACTCTGCATGGGTATCAACAACAATCACTTCATGGAGCTTAACGAACTTGCCTTTAAAATTACAGTTGAATTATTCTTGGAAAAATGTGAATATATATGAGACGTCTATCCATGCAGATGTGTAACGTCCTGATAGGATCACCAAGAGGAATTTCATCCACATATAACTCTCCAGCCTTAAGCTGGCCATACACGGCAAGGTTCACCATTCGGGAAAACCATGTACACTATCTAGGGGAATCCATCCCTGGACGATACTTCGGATGGGGGCCCTCTGTTCCCATCCAAAGTAAAGGCAATCAACAACATGTTGGTTACCTGTTCGACCGATGGAGCAGGATCGTTTGCTCAAAGTTGGCAGCATTCAATTAGAAAAAGAAACGCTGCTAACTCACACAGCGATCAATTACTCAGGAATTGAGCACAAAATCAACCCGTTTATGTCCGGCTTCAAACACATGATTTTTCGTTTCACTCACCCATGAGCAAACTAGGGTTGCCATTATGACCTCTTACAATTCAAACTCAGAAGATGTCGTCTCATAGTATTATAAAGTTGTACAACCTATATATTATTCCCTGCAATGGCCCCACCCTGGATAGATTAACATATACAAAAGCCTGATATTCGTTATGCAAGACTCAGAGAGAATGTGTCAGAGGCTGGTTCAACTAACAATCAGTTACTCCCACACATGCACGTCATCTGCAGAGGACCCCACCCAAAGCATTCACCTATTTTAACAAATTTTCTCTTACTTGCCAAAAGTGTCATCTTCATTAGATGAGCAGGTCTTTTTTTTTAGGGCAGATCAGAAAAGGTGAAGAACCGCTCTGAATTCCAGGACCAGTGGTGAGCTCAGTGTCTACATCCTTTGGAACTGGTTATGGTGCTACAAGTTGTAGGAAAGCTAGCTTGCTGTAGTTAAGCAGTGGTTCCCAAACTGGGGGCACAAAGGTATTCCAGGGGGGCACGGGCCCTCATTCTTAACCTGTGTTTGAACAGGGGAGGGGGGGGCTTAATAATGTTCCTAAATAGAAAAGGGAGGCCCTGCAAGGGAAGTTTGGGAACCCCTGTAGTAAAGGAAGACCAACCTCTGTCCTACATCGACCAAGCCAGCACACGCTTTGGTGAAATATAAAGAATTACATTTAAAGAACCTCTCCTACAATATCTACAATATCCCTTCAGCTGTGCTGGGCTTTAACTTGCATAACAGAGAAACAGACTAGTTGGTCTATAAAATTTAAACTTAAAATGTTTTAGAGATACTTCTGAGTTCCTTGTCTATACGTCCATAACCCCCATCCCAAAAGAAAAACATTTCGTAGTCCGATGACCAATAATCTTAACTTCTGGAAATTTGTTAATTAAGCCACATCAAATATAGGTTTTAGACCTGTTACCTGCTTGAGTTGCTATATTATAGAGAATGTAACCAGAGGTGTGGGAATGAACAAGGACATAGAGGAATTAAGTTGAGAATCACAGCAAGGAGATTTTTATTGTTGGGTTAGCCAGAATAAAGGACTGGCTTGGTCCACCAGGCACCAACTATAACTGAAAATTTCTCAACTGGCTCTTCAAACATAGCATAGAGAAAAGAGAACGTCTTTACATAAGAGTTGTATATAGTCAAGCACTAAATTCCATTGGCTGCTTTGGTCTACTGCATTTACTTTAGTAAACAAGCCTGAGTAGGTGTACAGCCGAAGTTGGCTCAGACGTAGTAACTTAGATGACATAAAAACGAGCTTTGTTTTGCAATAAGAGGAGTTATTTAATGGCATAATGCCTAGATGTCTTGTGGAGAGGTTATCTGATCTAATACACACACTAGTAAAGATCCCTGACCCTGTGACAAACTGCTTCCAGGCCCGTGCTAACTAATACACTGAAAGGGTCTCTGGACAAGTTCCCCTCCAGGAAATGTTAGCGCTGGGACACAAACAGAAAAAGGAAATGGAACCTAAATGTAGTAAATGCATTACTGTGACACTAGGATGTGCTTCTTGTCCCTAAATCCCAGAGTTGTTATTGCCTTCACAAAGTATGGTAAGACAGATCAATGGATCATGGTCCTGCTTTACATAAGCACTTTCCGGAAGAGCACTTATTAGTGCAGCAAAAAGGCAGTTTCAAAAAAACAAGCAAATGTTAGATATTTACCAATAAAAACTTAAACATTGAGGCACCTATAATTCACCTTGCTATCCCCATCAAGTTAAAATGCTCCTCTCCCTAATGTCCCAACACATGTGGATGTTGAGGCTCCACTCACGTTGCAAAACCATAGATTGTAGGAGACCAAAAAGGCAAATCAAAATTGATGTAAAAGTGTCTTACCACCCACAGAGTTGACCAACAATAGCAACTGAATCCGATTTGTGGAACAAAATAAAAACGGAGGAGTTTATTGAACAACAAAGCAGAGGAAAATTTGATCTCATCTCCCAGCAGTCAATCAAGACTCCCTTTATTGACTTTAAGATACTACGATCAGCAAATACTGAGTCTGTTACATAAGGGTGGCCATACACGAGTCGATTTTTTAATGGATTCAAGCACAATTGAACGCCGCGTGCGTTTGCGGTGATCGATTGATTTTTATTTAGATTTTGCCTACCCTTTCTTTGAGCAGGATCAATTGAAGAAAGCTCAATCAAACAGGGAACCAACAACATGTTGGTAAACCCTGTTCGATTGCCATTACTTTGGATGGTCGACCAATGTATCACATCTGTGCAGAAGTGCTGTGCATGGATTTTCCGTTCAATGGACGAAGCTCCAGTGCAGCGTAGTGATGTCATCACATTGCGTTTGAGGGTTCATAAATTGAAAGGGTATGGACCCGTGTATGGCCACCTTAAGTATCCAATATCCATTGAAAATTAGAGCCATTTCCCTGTGCTAAATCACGCACGTGTTCACGTGTTCCGCTTATTGGAAAAAGAGCCAGATTGGTTCATTGCAGTGACTGGATGGGGTGGTTTGGGACTTGGGTGATATGACCCTCCCAGCATGCATCCTGGTAGACAAAAAAGATCAACATATCACATAAGGATGCCAAAGACTTTTTTTTGGCTTTTTGTTCTACTATAAAGATAACTGGAATGATTGAATGAAAAGGTGGATGATCCAAGCAAAGTAAAGGTAGCCATACATGGTTCAATTTGCAACGGATCGATCATCAATTCGATCGAAGTATTCAACCATTGAATCGTATATCGATTGTAATTGAATGACACACCACATTGAGTGTTCGATCTTAAACATTTCCATTACTGCAACAGTAGCCTCAAGATAACCTAACCTATGCATAGTAATCATAGTGGTCTCTCCAGTCAAAGTGGACACTGAACAGACCGTGGTTTATTACTTGGGCGGGAGTATGTAGTCTCTCTATGCCAGTGGTGGGCAACTGAGTTGATCTGGAGGGCCACAAGTGTGGCCCTCTGCATCACTAAAGGGCCGCACATAACTTTTTCAATCAATACTGACTTGTATGAGCATTTTTTATGTGGAAATGACAGCAGGCAGGCACAGCTAGAAGACATTATTTTTCATTTTTATATAACAAAACTTATTTAAAATTATACTTCCACATTGGGTAACAGCAGAGGTTATGTGATGCAATATGAGTTTCTATGCCCTATGCATAAACAGTAAGGTTTCGGGGGCCGCAAGTGGAGGACTGAGGAGGGCCGCTGAAGAATGCTCAAAGGGCCGCATGTGGCCCCCGGGCCGCAGGTTGGGCACCTAGGCTCTATGCAGTCTCCGCTGCATCATACCTTCACTACGATCACATTCCAGCACACTACCTATTATAACAATTGCTTTTTCATGGGTAAACATTTCTATTACTGCAACAGCAGCCTCAAGATAACCTAACCTGTGCGGAGTCATCATAGTGGTCTGACTACAGTCATAGTGACGACTGAATGGACCGTGGTTTATTACTTGGGCGGGAGTATGTAGTCTCTCTATGCAGTCTCCGCTGCATCATACCTTCACTACGATCACATTCCAGCACACTACCTATTATAACAATTGCTTTTTCATGGGTAAACATTTCCATTACTGTAACAGCAGCCTCAAGATAACCTATGTATAGTGATCATAGTGGTCTGACTACAGACCAAAAGTCAAAAAAAGCATCCATACAAACATCCCATTCTGCCTACCAGTAGAGAGAACAGTATGCTAATTGCTTAAATCTATACACAATTGTTTGGGACAAGGAACAGTAATTTACACTCGATGTGGTAGCAATCAATTAAAATTTTCCAACTGGTCCAATCAAATTTCGATCAAACAAATTGACAATTGAAATCGAATTGAAACTATCATTCAATGTGGACATGATTCAATTTTCAATCTACCAACCAAAATAATCGATCGAATTACATTGATTGAACAGTCAATTGAACTGTGTATGGCTAGCTTTAAATTCCTGCATTTAGCTGTATTTAATTCTACTATAAACTCTTAAGATCTGAAATGCTGCTCTCACACAGAGCACAGTTGTCTAACATACCTCCTATACATCCAATTAAAGTTGCGTTTACACGTGTAGATTTTTTCGTTCAATCAACGAAGAATAAACGATTAAACGTTGATTTAACAAAAATCTAGAATCGCTAATTTGTTCGATGGATACATTTTGTTCGACCTTGAACAAAAAATCATTGCAAAGGTCATCGAACATTTTGGTAAATTTTTATCTGTCGTTATTTTTTATGTATTTTCATTCTATATCGGGATGGAGGAAAAAAAAAAAACACACGAATGTTACATCCGATAAATGTACGGACGATGTTCGACAACGACATTGAACAAAAAATCTAATTAGCAGTTGATTGAAGAAAAAAATCTACACGTGTAAACCCACGTGTTAACAATGCCCTAAAGGTCTACATGATCAAACATTAGAACTTCTATAAAAAAAAAACTGCTGATTGCAGTTGTATCATGGACATTACGGCAAGGCTGGTCCATATAAAACGGGCATAAACATGCCAATAAGTCATTATGTTATGGTGTAGCATCCTCTGGTCTTGCTGTCCTCCTCCAATGTGCCTTGGGTCACTCACCAGGACTAAAACTTGTACAGTGCCATTTCCTGCTACCATGACAGCACTACAATGGTCATATAAACCCTAATTTACATCTAAATGGGAGAAAAACAGTAAAGGTTAAAGGGAAACAAAGTTAATTTCACACTCTCCAACATGACAAGCTTCTGTAGTATAAAACTTTGCCCTAGAATTTCTGCCCATTATTGTAAAGGAAAGGATAGTTTCCTCATAAAACTATTGTCTAACAATTTCACATAGGACTGGTCAAGAATTTTATTTCTGTGCAGAAACCTCAACAATTAAAATGAGAGAGCACTTGAAGATCGGTGTATGCAATACATCAGCAGGAACATTTGCAACATGCACACTTTATTTGATTAAATCTTAACAATTGATCAGATCTGGCATACTCCTCGATTCTGACTTAAGCTGGGAATAGACGGGACGATATCCTGTTGACTCCTAACCCAATTTCAGCACTAGGGGCAGGCGTGATGATGTCATCACGCCCGCCTGCTAGTGCCGAGAATTGGCCGGAACGCCCATTACTTCGGCTGGGGGCAGCCGTCCCCAGCCGAACTAATGGTATCGGCAGGGCTGTGGAGTCGGAGAGTCGGAGTCGGAGACATTTTTGGGTCCCTGGAGTCGGAG
>CM070039.1:69138937-69153525 GCA_036250615.1 Ptychadena robeensis
TTTGTTCTTCACACAAACTCTGGACGAGATGGGCTCGTCACGAACACTAAGGAGGTTAAATTAATAAATTGCACGCTGACCATACATGGGGAGATGGATTCCCGAATGATCAAACGTCGTGCACGGTGAATGATCGTTCGGGAACCAAACGCTGCCCTCCTGGAACGATTAATCACGCTCGATTTGTTGCATCACCACATTGCGAAAGATCGTTAGTCAATCGCACAGGAATCAACCCCTGTATGACCAGATTAAGAAACTATATTTCACAACCTGAGTGAGTAGATGAACAATATTTGGGAAATTAAATACGTTTTTGAAAGAAAAAAAAGCTTCAAATGCAAGAAAATATATCCCTTACATTCCCTTTAAGCTTATGGATCAGACATGGCCAAATCATAAGAAAACTCGACGTATTTCGTGCATGATAAGACACACCATGATTTTTTGGGAAAGGGATACAACAGGATAAAATTAATTTAAAAAAGACTCATTCTGTGACTCTCTTCTGCTATGAGCCTGAAATGAGTCTCTCCAGGCTGTCTGCTGGACTATGCCCCTCTTCTTGAGTAAAGAAGCACCATGGCTTTTGGGAGAGTTTCCTCTCTGCTTGAACATGCTGTAAACCAGTATATTCACTCTATTGCAATACACTAAAGCAGTATTAGTAATTCTTCAGAAATTATACTTTAATGGTCACCTAACTTCAAAAATCTACTACTTTTTAGTTACAGAAATGATGTTACAGAGACTAGAGTAAAGAATAATCTGCATCATGGACAAATGCTGCTAAAAAAGATGCCACAAAAGGATTCTGAAATAAAATAATAAAGGGGTGTAAAGCATTTTTTTTTAAAATATCCTTATTAAATATTTCTTGTAGGCTGGAATAGTTAATTTGATGGGGGTTAAATTGCCCTTCTAATGCAACAAACCTTACAGGTGTATATGACCCTAAAGGAGTGAAGGCTTTCAACAGAATAAACTGAGAACACATAGATTATTCTTACTAGGTTTAATAGGAGAAAAAAACTACACAGCTTTCTAATTTAAAAAAAAAAAGTTCAATCAAAACTACACAAAAAAAAAAGCCCATGGTGAATCAATCCCAGCTCAAAATCATTTGGCATTTATATAGCAACCTCCAAGAACCACAGGAGGAATCCAAGTACACAGAATCTATAAGGCCAAAAATTGTATAGGATTGCTACCCATGTACAGGACACCTACTGGCATCCATAGATCAGAAACAATGCCATTTCCAGTCCAATCACATATCATCTTGTGCCTATAAGGTACCTGCAGGGGCTGCTGGATGCAGCATCTCAGGCTGAATACCAATATCATAAGATAGTTAACCTTGTTCAATTGGTATCATTCATCTCTTGCAAAGACTCAGTCTTCATTGCAGCCTGCGCAGGGGGGGCCGCAGTAGAGGCTACACACACCTGAGGCTACCACTTGTAGTTAGGAACACATAAAAGGTGTCACAAGTGTACTGGTGCTTTAGAGCAAAAACTTTTGTAGTTTCTGGAAACGTAAGTAACTATAATATTTCCATTCTTTCGCCTTAATGTACTCATCAATATTATAAAAAAAAAATGAATGTGAATATTTTCAATTATGAACAATCATTCGTAGCAACGATGATGTGATATGAGCACTATATGCTGGAGAAAACTGCAAAGGATAGGATGGGAGGTAGGTTCAGTGACAAAGTATCCAGTGCTCATTGTATGGCAGGGACAGAATTATAAAGTGTTTTCGTTCTATAGACACACTAATGCTGGCCATACACATACCGATAAACGGCCGGATTTTAATCTGACCGACGGGCGTACGCGCTCTCGCCGTCGGTCAGGTTAAAATCCGGCCGTTTATCGGCATGTCCCCACATGGGGCGACAGATGCCTGTCGCCCCACTTCTCGGCCGGCCAGAGATCCGACATGTCGGAAAATCTGAGCCGATGGGAGCCGATTGCCATAAGCAGCAATGAAGACGGCGTCTCCATCGCTGCTTATGGCCGGCACACAAAGGGTGCCTGGCCGATTGTGGGGCCCCAGAATGCAATGGGAGGCTAACGTGATGACGTCATCACGTTAGCCTCCCGGAGCGACATCGGGGGTAGTCTGCTACACACATCGGCGTGTGTATGGCAGGCATTATCCCAAAAGAAAATTCTTCCATTTGCCAAAAACTAGTAAGCATGTACAACCATCACATGAAGTATAGATTTCCCCAAAAATATATTAAAATAAATCTTGTAAATTTAAAATCAAAAAGATACTTGTTCAACTGTGTAACTAAAGCTGCGATAGGGTTTAGATAACGCTCCCATGAGATGTTTATCGGGCAAACGCCAGAAAACCACCTGGCATACGCCTCACGTTGTGCTCCCTTGGCAGATGCACCTCAGGGGCATTTACCAGGCGGTTAACGACTGCTCATGTAAAAGTAGGTCATCGACCAAAGGAGACAAAAATGAAACATGAAATGGAAAGAGTCGCCATTGTTGGGTTGGAAATTTTTAGTTGATTGTACAGTTTAAAGCATTTTAATACATTTTTATCTGATTGTACCATGGGGCATGTGCACATACCTTTATCTTCATAACTGGAAAGTAATGGAAGGAATTGGTTTTGCATCAATTGTTCTGTGCAGTAGTCCCATAGATCGATTTGGATTGACAGTTGATATGTAAATTGCACATATAGCTGCCTTAGCTCTAAACCAATCATTATTTTATATTCTACGAGAACATTCACAGCTCCATACAGTACAGACCAAAAGTTTGGACACACCTTCTCAGTCATCTGAGCAAATGGTGCCTATTTTGAAGAAACTAGAATATAAAACATGTTTTCAGTTATTTCACTATTTTTTGGTAAGTACATAACTCCACATGTGTTCATTCAATGTTTTGATGCCTTCGGCGAGAACCTACCAATGTAAATGGTCATGAAATAAAGAAAACACATTGAATGATGTGTGTCCAAACTTTTGGCCTGTACTGTACATACATGGAGCGTGCACACCACCATAAAAATGGAGACACAAGACATTTACCAAACTTTAGTGATGCCCACCACGACAGTCAAAAAGAATCACAAAAATAATGGCTGCCACATTGGTGGGACTAATGGACAGGAAAGAAACTGCTCTTAAGCTGCCCATACGCGGTTCGAAATTTCCGATTGACCTAAGATGATCGATTTTAAAGTCGATAGACAAAAAGTGATCGAAATCGATCAGACATGTAGGTAGATTTTAAGCTGGGCATATGCAGTTCGATTTTGTAATAGATTCAAGCACTGTGCACGTTCACTGCCACCGATTTTGCTAAAATCTATTACAAAATTTGAGCCATCAAGGCTTCTTTCTCGATTGAGCCCCCTCGAGGAAGTTCGGCTGAACAGGTTTTCAACATGTTCAAAAACCTTGTTTGATTTCCATTACTTAGAACGGGGGAGCGTGGGTAGTAAAAAAGTAGTGGCCGAGATCGATGACGCAGCAGTGCTGCACCTGGATATAGATGAAGCTCCAGCGCAGCATGATGACGCCGTCATGCTACGCTCAATACTCCTCGAATTGCATGGGTATGAACCCATGTTTGCCAGCCTTTAGTCGATCTAACAAATATCTGAAGGGTTTTCTAGGTATTTTTATTGATTTATTTACGATCATATTTAGAATTCTAAATTACGATTGTAATAAGAATCGGAATTAGAATCCCATTTGGAATCAGAATTAAAATCTTACTTGGAATAAGAATCTTATATGGAATCGGAATTAGAATCGTATTTAAAATCAGAATCTTAAATTAAAATCGGAATCTTACATGGAATCGGAATTAGAATTGTATTTAAAAACAGAATTAGAATCTTATATGGAATCGAAATCAGAATCATATTTGGAATCAGAATCTTAAATGGAATCGAAATTAGAATTGTATTTGGAATAGGAATCGCATAAGGAATTGGAATCTTATTTGGAATCTGAATTACGATCGTATATACAATCGTACTGCGCATGCGCTCCATGGTACAATTGTACCAATTGTAAAATCTCGAGGAGTTGGCTCGGCAAGGACATGGCTAAAAATAGATGGAAACAGACAGGTCAATCTATGACTTCTGATAGGATCAAACAATTGGATCCCAAGTGAATCCAAATGGGAATGCAACAGCCAGCTGATAGGAAGACACCAATTTATAGGTTTACGATTGGACGTAGATAGAAGAATTTTGTACATGCGAGCATGGTGTTCGGAACGGAAAAATAGCAGGATAGGTCACTGGAAGGTAACATTGGCAGTTGATCTGATTGTATTCGCATACCCTAACTAGATATTTTGGTGCATCCATAATTTTTCCTTGAAAACTAAAAACTATTAAAAAGGCAACAGAAAGTCTGTGCACATTCCTCGATTTCTATTGAAATGTCAGCATTGCATTGAAATTTTAATTACACAACCCTCAAAATGTTTACATTCCTAGCATGCTGGAAAATGTTCACTCTACAAATAAGAAGTGCTTTACATATACTGGGGGGAAGGGGGCGCCCCTGAGAAGAGACAGTGAAGTCACATGACTCAAGGTTAACATGTTTCCATTTGATCGATTGTTTTTCATTAAGTTGATCGTTTGAAAATCAATAAAAAAAAATTCTCCCCCGATGAACCAAATGTGATGTAAATTGTACATAAAATCCAATCTGAAGTGATCAGACATGTTGGTAACATTCAGTCGATGATTTAAGTATGTGCCCGGTTTTCTAGGTATTTCAATGGATCTGTAACCAATCATACAAACAGGGCTCTATCGATTTTGAATCTACCACTTTATATGGTGGTAAAAATGATCGAAATTATAAACGATCAACTTAATATGTTCATATTTTATTAAGCTGGTTGAATGGAAAAATCACCCAAGTGATCAAGACATGATAAGAAGGTTTTTCCCTACATGTTGTTTTAAAACATCCCGGTCACCCCTTGAATTCTGCTTTTGGTGTTGTAAATTTTACTTTAAAAAAAATATAAGGCGAGTGTAGTCAACTCCGCGGAAAAACAAAACAATTAAATCAAATTTGCGTGAATAACCTTATATCACCAAACAGGGTAAATTCTTGAATTAAAAAAGAATTACCTAAAAATTTCCAAAATTTCAACTGTAAAAAAAAATTCATATATATTCCTTGTGTTAATATTCTTCTAATAATTTACAGTTGAGGCTCAAAAACTTAGGTCACGCCCCTAATGCGTCAAGGTAATGGTGCCCCTTGAGACGCAGTTGAGTGTTCACACCCAAACATAATGAATGCAAAGCAAAAGAATAAAAAAATTACTAGAAAAATTAGCATTCCTATAAGGGAATAAAAACCAGATTTTCGCATGTGGTCGAAAATGTAGAGCGGGCGCCGAAATCCTGAAAATCTGGAGAAAAATTTGAAAAAGCTGAAATGCACCCCAAAATTTTTTGGGGTGTCCCATGGCGGCTGTGGGAGAAATGCCACAGCATATTTACCTTGTGTTGAAAAATAAATTCTAAATTTTGGGTGTAAAAATGTGTCCTGCACCTCATTAGCGTTCTGCTGATAATGACACTAGAAGATCTGGTAGATGGTAAGCGCGGCCAAAACCGCCCAGTTATAAGCTGCATGTTGCGCCCTAAATCCTCAGGTGTAAATCTTTCTTTGGGAACCCCAATCCTGCAAATTGTATTTTTCTGATGACCCCTCGTGAGGATCAGTGTCCTTCCCTGTAAGTGAAGAAATGTAAACACAGGGGCCAAAATGGCTCAAAACCTATAAAATTTTGAAAAACCGCTGTGGCACCCCTTAACTTTATCCGGGACAAACCCCTAACTCCGCCAACCCCGTTACCTTTGCTTTTGGTAGTGGTGGCGGTGGCTTTGCCATTGCCGCAGGAGTCTCTCCTCTGACGCTTGCTGTGCGGCCTCACGCTGGACCTCAGGAAATGATGCTGGTCCTGTTGGCTCTTGGGGGTTAGCGACTCCTTAGCCTCCTGGTCGGGGGTCTCCGGGATAAGCGGGTCACCCCCTTTCTGGCCTGGCTCTTCCACTTCTCCCGCCGCCTCGTCCTCTTCCTCTGCTTCGGGGGCTCTCTTATTTGGCTTCTTCAACCTTTCCTCCCCGCTCTTCAGCTTTACTGTCATCCTGAAAAAGAAGAGAAAAATTGCAGAAAAAAAAAGGGTTAATAAAGGTGAAGTGAGGGGGTGCTGGAATAATATGGGGGCCCCTGTGGCCCCCTCAGGGCACCTCATTCCTGACAGGAATAAATACAAATAAAGTTGTGAAGAGAGACTGAGGAGAGAGATCCTGAACAACATGGCCGCCATTGTTAGTGACAAATCCTCTTCCACTGTCCCGACTACATAAGCCTTGCCTGGAGCCGGTGTGGGCTACGGGGAGCGGCTCTCCTGCTTGCCCTTGGGGTACAGGGGTCCCGGGAGAAGCTGGCGGTGCCAGGGCCGGGGTATGAGGCACAGGAGAGGCGGCAGACCGGGGCTGGTTTTGTTGTCTCTCTGGCTGAGCACAAGAGAACCCGACATGATGATCAAGGCGAGAGCAGCCGCCGCTCTCCGCCCGATCCGAGCTCTATAAAAGTGTTTTAAGGCGGCCGATCGCCCCCCACACCGCCGCCCCCGGCACCCCTAAAGGGTCCCCTCGGTCCTTACCCTGAATCGGCGGCTCCCCGAGCCTCGGTCCGCCCGGGATCGCTCATGTTCTCGGCGGAGGGAGCAGCCCAGCTCTGCGCCCTCGTCTCCTCTGCGTGTCTTTCTGGCTGGAGACTCGCTTTTCCCCCACCAAAGGCACTCGCAAAGCCAGGCGCGGGGACGGCTGCCCGCATTCGCTGGCCTCTAGCTCCCGATCGCCGGGACCGACAAACCCGAGACCAGGCGCGTTCGAAAGCCAAGACCTTAAGCTTTCTAACGAGGGGTCGCTCGTCCCCGGGCGGCAAGGCGATTTTAAACGGCGGGTCGCCAAATTCAGGGATTTGTCTGGTGGTGAACTTTGCTTTAGCTACGTCATCAGCTTTTTGCAGCATTTGAAATTTTGCATTATTGTTTTTTATTTCCTTCAGTCACCGATCCCCCCCAACCCCCAAAAACATAACACCCATCGGGGGAGCCAAGAAACCTCTGTGGCAGTTTATACACTAAAAGGAGGATAAAACTGGTTTTACAGCAGCAAGTTTACAATGGGCACAAAGCATCTCTGAGCAAGCAAACAACATGACTACCAACTCCATTTTGAAGACAACTGTCAATATCAATGGGGTGGGGGGGGATCAACCATCAGATCACCAAACAGACACAAAATAATACAATGAGATCCATTAAAAACTTTTATAACGGACCAGAAACAGATTAATACCATTATGATGACCAGTGAGCCAAATGCTGATTGTCCATCTGATACAATGTAAACAATGCATCGTTTTCATAACAAAACTCATCAGGTACATTCCAATGGATTTTGGAAATTAAAGACATGTCATAGACCATGATTATTCTAATGACCATGATAATTCTAATCAAATACATTTCAGATAAGAATTATACATCTGTCAACAGCTTATCTATAGACTAGATCTAAAGTCACAGCCCATGTTATTTTACCAGCACAATACCAGGGGGAGAATGTCATCATACATGTCAGCACAGGAATATTAATCGTCAATAAGTGATTAATAAGGGTCACCAAGTGATCATTTATTGCACAACGGAAATTATTATAATTTGAGGGAATCTGCTGCATTATAACAGTGCTGATGAAGGAGGCGGATATTAGGAAGCTCCTGATGACAGAGTATTGATTACCAATCAACAAGACAGCTGATGATCAATAGATGCATTCTATAAACACGGACCGGGCAAATGAAGGCACAGGAATAACATGACGCCTTTTTCAGGACTAGAAGAAGACTTATATTAGATGATTGGAATAGAAAGGGATTTCCAACAGACAACAGCTGCTGTCAGCCAGCACCCCCCAGCACCTGTTTCCTCTATACAGACCCATTTGTATTTGGGTGGGTATCATATGCTGAACATTGTCACACTAAATGGAGGAAGTTAAAGTTTGATCAACCCCTCCCTCCCCCATATTTAATTTACAGGTGTGATTTGGTTAGAATTACACTGCTGCTAGTATGCTCAGTAATGTGGTAGGGCAATAGTAATAGGACTGCAGTGCTGGCATGGCAGAGATCAGAGGTTCAGTGTGATCACTAGAACATGTCAATGGCATTAAGGTGTGATTGGAGGTATTTGTCACCTGGACAGCTGTCTATATACAATGTAGACATGTCCTCCATGCTCTTGGTATAAGGTTAGTGTAACAATGACAACAACTGCACAGATGATGATGAAGTTCATTTATCACATGACAGCTCTATCTTGGCCATGACCATACTGGGACTTGTAGTGCTTGCCATGCTTGGACCTGTAGTTTTACAGATAGTGGGACAACCCATTATACTAGAGACCATGTTAGTCTGTTGAGTGGTGGGGGAAATGTCTTACCTTCAGCATTCAGAATGATGGAAGGGCCTGCTATAGCTTCCCTTATCCTCTATCGGACCCCCAGGTGTCAGACAAGGCTTCCGGGCCTATGCAGGTACCACCGGCTGTACTCCGGTTGACATCTAGGCAACAATAATCCTCAGCAGGTTCCACCGGGCCTGGCCCAAAGCTTCTTCACACCGGTATGCCAACCTTACTCTTCCTAGCCCGCGTCCGCATCTGACAACAACCCGCGCCAAGCCAGCCTGCCAAAACAAGCCGCGCCCCTCGCAACCCAAACAAACGTGCTGATTTGTTGCTTCACCAGGAAGGGCGGTCATTGCGACAGATTCGCCAATTAGAATCCGCAACGCCAGAGCTGCGCTGAGAGTCATGGGCGCAGAAGGCGGGCCCAAAAATGTCAGCGGGCAGAGGACGAGCAAGCGGATTGGCTGGGGAGTTCATCCATTCGAAATCCTGGTTTCAAAACCGAGTTCGTCGCGTCTCCAGACAACCCCCCTCCCTCTGAATTCGATTGGTCTCGCGGATGTTTGATTGACGTGGATA
This sequence comes from Ptychadena robeensis, assembly GCA_036250615.1. NCBI lineage: Eukaryota > Metazoa > Chordata > Amphibia > Anura > Ptychadenidae > Ptychadena > Ptychadena robeensis. The sequence goes on from CM070039.1 coordinate 69,148,033, forward strand.
GGCGTGCCGGAAGCTGACAGTGACGGGCTTCACTTTTTATAAAATAAAAATATTTTTTGGGACATTTAAATAAAACCCTAACGTACATCTCCTTCATAATAACGTGACATTAGCTGTTATTCCTGGTCATAGTGTAAAGTTCTCTCATGAGGACCTATTTTACCGGAAAAACCCGAGCAGATTTCGGCAAGTTCCGGAACTCTTCGGCTCTTCGTCGGAGAACTATTCGGAAGCGCTCGTTTGTTTCAGGTCAGCGCGCTCGCAAAGGGTGTCTAGCATTGGTGCTTTGGAGACATGTGACTGCCATGCCCGTTGTCAAGGTAACGGGAAGCGAAGCGGCCTGGTTGGGGAGTAGAAGCCTTGAAGAGAATACGAAACAGGCCGGCGGGGTAAGAAGGAGGGCGAGGGTATTGGGAGATAAGGGGGCACTCATTGGGGGTAATATAGCGGGTTACATCACCCCTGCGTATGTTGACCTCTACTGGGTGCCAGGTTGTTTATATAATTGGCCACATGAGGTTACTATGTGACTGCCACAGATAATCTTACATTCTTGAAGTGTCAGTAAATGTTGTGTGGAGCTATTGTTTATCTGATCCAGTGTTACCTGTATGCAAGACAACATAAAGTCAATGGTTTGGGGACTACAACTCCCAGCATACTCTTTTGCTGTCTATTAAGTCCCCAGTGGATGACGAGCTGCTTCTGCTTTTTATTATGGGTAAACATCTTGTTTTTCTAGTGGTTGCCATTGGCTACAATACTTCAGGTATGACTAGACTCACCCAAGAATCTGAATAGTCCACCTTAAAGCACAATTGAAGTTTCAGCTCACTTTGCCTGAATACTTTCAATTTCTATGAAAATTAAATTGTGTATTCTGCCCAGATGTTTTTTAAAAGCAGCCACAACCTCAGTATAAAAGCCTGTCTCTGCCAGCTGTACAAAATGGCCCCTATCTTGTGTTTGAAAGCAGTGGCCTCTCTGCAAAGGTCTAACACACCTCTGGCTCAGGTAGAGCTCTCCAATCATCAGGACCTATAAAGCTGGCCATACACCTGCAGGATTCTCTGTCAGATTTCCTTCAGATCAGATCAGATCTACCAACAACCATGTAGTATAGTGTCCTCCCTGATAGAATACATAGTGATTGGAAGGTGTAGAAAGGTCCTCATATTACATGGTTGTTGGTAGATCTGATCTGAAGGAAATCTGACAGAGAATCCTGCAGGTGTATGGCCAGCTTAAGAGTTGCACAGCTATCGGCCTGACAGAGCAGGGGATGTGTTGGCTCTCTGCTACTTCTGACACAAGAGAAAGAAGTTGGCAGGGGACAGGCTTTCCTTCTCAGGGTGCTTTAGAAACAAAAGTAACTGTCAGACTTTGGAAAACATTCCCTTTGATTTAGCCACCATGTGTTTAGCTGATTAAAACTGAAACTTCCATAGGACTTTATTTGTCAACTGCCAGATCTCACAATGTCTGGCATAGCATGTGTGAGGTCTGTTAGCTGTAAAAGCAGCAACTGTCGCTACAAGAATAAAAAAGGAAACAATTGCTTCCTTCCCAAACTGCCTAAAAACCACAGTTGGCTTAAGAAGTCAACTGGTCCCTCTATCCTGTGTGCACATCTCTCTCCAAACATATTAGACATCCCATGTGTACGCTAAACTGCATATACTGATACGCTGAACTTAAGGATGTAAGCTTGGAGTCCACAGGAAGCATGGATCCTAGGGTGACACCACATCTACTGCTCAGAGAGCATTGTCCCCAAAGGACAGGACAGGAAACTGGCAGGATCAACAAGTTAAACAAATGAAATACTAAAGATAGAATGAACATTCTGGAACACATCATGGGTAGACTATGTTTAATATTAGGAGGTTTACATACATGTGCTATTACCCATTGCGCATGCCAAAGTTAAGCCATTATAGCTTGCTGTGGGTTACTACAATAAAGAGTTAATATTGTAATACAAAATGTTGTCACCCCATAACAGGAAGTGTGTATAAAATAATAAAAATCATATTCTGCTATTCTTTTTCTCCCAGTCTGAGCTCTGCTTATACCAGTGGTTCCCAATCGTTTCTTGCATGTCCCCCCCCCTTTTCTATAAAGGAACATTATTGAGCCCCCCCCCCCCCCATTCAAGCTGCACAGGTTCAGAATAAGTGCCAGTGCACTGGAAACACATGGTTTTATTAAAGGTAGCAGACGTGGTAGCATTACCGCTAGCACAACATGCATCATATATACACACACACCAATTATACAGAAACATTCACATAGAGTCAAACACCGACACATACATGCACTGTGCCTACTGTCTGCAGCTAGTTCCCCCATGGTTGTCTTCCTGTTTTTCCATCTCTCAGGCTTGTCTGATTGGCTGGCAGTGGTAGGAGAGGGTGGGCGGACTGTGTTCAATCCCCAGAGGAAGAAGAAAACTGACAGCAGATAGAGCAAATAAGCAGCTGCAGACCTCTCTCTCCTCTCTCTCTGGCTGACAGCACGATTCTATCATAGACGGCTCCAAGTGCTACCTTGGCTGCCCCCTAGCATATCTCCGCCCCTGCCCCCCAGTTTGGGAACCAGTGGCTTATACCAAGTCTCTCACAAGTACTTCACATTGCTTACATTAAAGAATTACGGTATGTATGAGTACACCCAACCAGAGTTTACAGAAGGATGTCAGCAATGGTAGTCTTCATATTTTTTATTACAGCTTTATTTGGTATATTATGGCGACACAGGTGTACAGTACTTTCAGTACTGCCTTATCCTTCCAATAAACTCCACCTGATACAGCTTCTTGTGTTGATGAGGTAACAACCCTGCACTGCTCAGAGCAGATTTGCCACGCTTATGGTCATGCCTGCTTTCTCTGTAAAAAAGAAAGCAAGGACAAGATTATCAGCTTGTAGCTTATCAATGGTCACAAGGCCAACACCTAGGCTCCTGGATTGACAGTACCGTATCTCTTGTCTAAACCCTCTCACTGAGATCTGCAGTGTCTGGGATGGGGAAGTGTGAAACACAAATGAAGAGCATTTGCTTCAGTCAGGGGAGGTTAAGGGCCCCCATACACCTTTTAGATTTCTCTGTCAGATTTCCTTTAGATCCCCTTTTGTTTTACCAAAACCATGTAGTACGAGGGACTTTCTAAACCACCAAGTCTCCTTGTGTTCAATTGCAGAGGACCCTTTAGGTCTAAAGGATATTTGACAAAGAGATCTAAAGGTGTATGGCCAGCTCAATTTTAGTTTTATTTATTTCACTTTATGAGGCCTATACAACACAACTGCATGTGGGAGTAGGCTGTCTTAAGCTAGCCATACACGTGTCGGATTCCATGGCCAATTGATCACTCACCCGATTGATTCCGGCAATCTCAGTGGGAATCGGAGCTCCGATCAATCAGCCAATTAAGAGTATCCGATCGCTGCATACCACCTTGTCCCATGGATTCCTGGACGATTCCGTGTCCGATCACTTACTTCCGAAATGGCAACTCCCCCTGATGTGTGCAGAATCGGATCAGAAAGACCAACATGTTGGTTCTCTGTCGGATCCGATTCTGAGCCCCCGATCAATCGGACGCGAACGATCGGACAAGGTGGGCTGCACGCAGTTCCGGGACGATCGTTTTGAGTGCACGCGCCCGGAATCGATCGTGCCGGATTCCGGTGGGAATCCGACACGTGTATGGGGGCCTTTAGAGAAATATTGAATTGTGCTTTAATATTATTTAATGTACAATCTTCCACTGATAATGTATTGTGTTACACAGGCCTGTTCCTGGATCGCTTGCCATGGCTGTTTATTTTGACCATCGGATTGAATCGCCGAACCCTTCATCATCACCATTAAACGTCGTTTGGCACAGTCATCATGCCCTGCTAGCCGTGGCTTCTGTCAGCTCATTGTCAGGAGGTTGTGTGGACATTTACAGTGAACTGGTGAGTTCCCCTGCTGAATCCAATGACAACTATTTGTAGCCTATTAAAGGACATCTAAAAGAAATCCAAAAATAGTCTTGGTCTTATCACCAGCCTTTAGTTCATACTCCAAATTTCCTAGAATATTGGATTTTCTACTGCTGTAATGTTGTCACTCCTACTCTACAACTGTCAAACTTCTTAAAGCGGACCAACTCCAATTCATCCTTCTATTGGTGCCGATAATAGGGCTGATCGGAGGTCAAATGTAAAAAAAAAAATTCAACTTTCTCGATAAATCTTTTAAAATCCTGTGACGCTCCACCTCCCCAGTGACTTGGGCCCCAAGGGTACATGGGAAATAAGAAGTCGCTTTTGATGTCTCCTTTCCCATGTCCCCATGCGCCAGCAGCATCTTCATGGGGTAATGCAATGGAGGGGCAGAGTGTTACCCGATTCAGATGTGGAAGGTGGATGGAGGCGCGGGAGCAAGCAGCCAGGAAAGGTAAGTATTTTTTTCTTTTTAGGGGTCGCTGTCCCTGGGTGAAGACCCAATGTAGGTGAGTAATGTGTACCGTATTTTTCGGACTATAAGACGCACCGGACCATAAGACGCACACTTAGGGCAGGAAATCCAGAAAAAAAAATAAAGTTTTTACATCAATTGAGTTAATGCAATAGATTGGCAATATTCTTTTCCCAAGGCGTCATTCCAGGACAGCACCAGAGAGATGGACTCCACCTCCTGTGGGAGGAAACACCAGGATACGATCTTTAAAGTCCAGCTCTCCTCCCTCCTTATCAGTCTTTGGTGTTTCCTCCCACGGAGGAACATCAGGAGTAGGTGGTGTCCATCCTGGATGCTGCCTGTCCCTTAGGGGAAATATGTATATTTTGTTGGATCCCCGTACACTTACCGTGGGTGGTACAGTGTCCGGGCGCAGGAACCTTCGTCTCACGCTCGGGGAGAGTCTGAGCCTGCCGCTCCGAGCGCCACGGGAGAATCGTGCGGGTGTTTTCGCGCCCGATCCGCATGCCGGCTAGGTATGGGAAGTTCTTCCCTAGCAGTGCGGGCTGCTAGTGCTGGCAGGGAGAGCGGTGTGGTGCGTCTGACGTCATCAGTAGGCGTCGGGCACGGGAGGGGAATGCGGATCCACGCTGCCACCATCACTTCCGGTTCCCGGCGAGGAGTTAGGTGGACCGGAAGTGCTCTGCATTTCAAAATCCCGGGCGGGAGCAGAGCTCTTCAGCAACATGGACGATTTGGAGACCGGTTCCAGCATGTCAGCGGCGGGTGGCAGCGCAGCCCAGGTAAGAGACAGAGTATGCTCCCTTCTTGCGGTCTCTCTGGGTCTGGATGGTAGCTAGTGAAGTGGTGGGGTTTTGTCTAAGACCATTTTAAGGGTAAAATGTTTCCCCTTACCATCTTCCCCCTCAGGGTAGCTCTCCAGGGTGGTTTGGGACAGGGGCCCCTGGTAGCAGTGGGGTGCTCTGTTCCCTCTATTTGTTTCCCTGTTGCTTGGGTATGGGGTGACGGTGTCCCTCCTTA
>CM070039.1:69181055-69208298 GCA_036250615.1 Ptychadena robeensis
ATTGATCGTTTTAAGTCGATTGATTGAAAATCTGACCTGTGTATGGGCTGCTTAAGGCTCTATTTACATGGACACTTTCTGGCTTGCTAACAGTTGGGTGTTCCTGTCTGCAAGAGCTTGGCCCTCAAGGAGCGTTTAGATAACACCCCCCATGACAACTCTATCAGGCAAAAACCTAAATGCCTGTCGTACTACTCATGACTCGTTTGCTGGGCTGTTGCAGTAATCTACTGGATGAGTAACAACTGTTTGTGTAAATAAGGTGTTATCTGGCCATACACAGTTCGATTTTTACATTCTATCAAATAAAAACCAATTCACCTAAATCTATCTACCAAAAGTAATGGAAATCAGCAGTGGTTGGACATGTTGGTAGATTTCAGTTGATTGTACAGGTATCCGTATCTAAGGAATCGATTGGTTTTGAACTATGTGTTGGTAGGATCCATCATTGTTAGACTGATCGTAGATATTTTACACTACATAAGCTGATTTATTTAAGCCCATAGTTGATGTGTGGCTACCTTAATATTTAATAGTAGACCCTGTGACCCTGTAAGGTTTCTATATGGATGTTTCACAGAAAAAGTTAAATCTCACTTGTCTGATGACATAAGAGGATGTGGGTAAACTCACAGTTTACATTTACTCTAGGATAGGAAATGACAGCAGAACTCCTAGTCTCCAGATAAAGCAACAGAAATGTTTTTCTACATTAAAAGTTAGAGGAAATCCATATGAAATGGTTGTAGATTTACATAGCATGTTTGTACTAATAGGAATTCCCCAGAGAATGGCAAGCTTTTTGATCGGATCCCAATCAATCACTTCTGGGACCAAAGTGAACCACGACTACTGGCTTGTGAAGCAATGTTGGCTGTCCCAAACTCCCTGCATCCATCACCAAAGCACAACCAGCTTGTGGAGGTCCCCAATGGAAAGGTAGAGTGTTTTGAAAATTGATTTTTCTCTGTTTATCACCACCCTTTAGCAATTTCACAGGGGGCATTCTGCTGAGGTTTTCATGGTATTGCTACTTTGCTGGCTGCAGCATCTCGCATAAGAAAGCCAGCAGGAAGGAATAGACATCTTAGTGGTCCAGCAATCAAGACACCATAAATTATAAGTGGTTTTTAAGCAAGTACTGTAATCAGGGGGAAAAAATGAATGTGACTTAGATGATAAATGTGCGACCCGCTACACCTTCACCCACCCCCCCCCCTTCCCCGGCTACGCATTGCGTGGGATCATCCCTGCCTGTGTATGTGAGCAAGCTGAAGCTGCCCGCTCCCATACACAGATCTGCAGAGCGGAATTAGGAGGCGGGGAAGCAGTCACAGGAAGCCTCTGACAGCTTCCCCGTTTCCTTTTATGAGCTTGTGTCCATGAGCTTTTAAAAAAGATGCAGGGAGGACACTTCCCATTCTGCTGAATGAGGGTGTCCAATTCTGTGTTACTTGAGCAGCACGCCTGCTCTGCTGTTTTGAAGTTGCGTAATGCCATGTCTTTATTGCAGCACCGCTGTGATAATCAGTGGACGTGTGTCCAAGACATGGAAATCAGCAACCGATGATGTTCGGGCACTTAATTGCCATTTATTTTGGTATTTTTAATAAATAGGGCGCTCTTCCACCGCATCGCCCTGAGCCCAAGTCGCGGGAAATCAATCGGCAAATGTGCTTTTGGACAAACTTCTAGCGCTGGGAATCAGCAGTGGACACATGGCCTAAATCCCACTCTGCCAGTTTGAGCATGGAGCTCCGACTGGCATAGTGCCAGTTCCCCTGTATTTTTACTGTGATTAGATGCTGTGCTGTATAGGGTGTGTCTTATACAGCAAATCAATTTAAGAAGTACACAAAATATGGTACATTGCTGGGGTTGGCATGTGACATGAGCTTTTTAGTGCCAAAGGAATGGCCTTTAGCTACCATTCACAATTCAGCCTTCATATTCTAAACATTTAAAGATCAACTCCACCTAAATATTTTTTGATCTTTTTACAGGAAAATGTGCTGGTCATGTCATTTTTCAGCACCCAGGAACACGGTCTGCTACTTCAGGAAAGCTACCCCAGGCCTGCAACATTCCAGTCACTTCTTGGTATAGAAGTCCCACACTATTATTTCACGAGGAAGGTGCGTTATCGGTTAGCGGCTTGTATTGCAAATGTTTCTGCTAATAAAGAAAGCTTATAAAGAAAAATAGGAAAGGCATTTGCCTTACAGATGATTGGGTATTCAAAGTGAACAGAGGTTCGTCTTATATACTATATTTCACTTTTCCTCCTTTTTTATAGAAAATCAGCATACTTGTATATGTGTTATTAACATTCTTTGTGCAGTTAGTTACCCATGCTGAGTTAGCTTTACTCTGCACACCTTTTTATTAATTTTTTTATTTTTATATTTATACTTTGTTATATGTATTTCTCGTCAGCTTTGGTGTTTTGTGGTTGTTGTTTTAGTACTATGTCGTTATTTGCTTTGCATGTTGTATTCATTTTATGTTTGTCTTTTCACCATTTGCATTCAGTTGTTGTTCCGGAGGGGCTGTGTATATCAGCCTGTCGTAAGTATGAAAGATGTTGCCTCTCACAGTTTTTGTTTTAGTTTATACTTAAACACGATTGCATTTATTTAGTCCTACTTTTATCTTCATAAAAGTTATACAGTATATCCAAGAGGCAACTTTTTTTTTATCTAGGTAATGTTATATATGTCTGGTCACATTAGGATATATACTTCATCACAGTATGTGGTGGCGTATTGCAGAGAAGATGTGTTGTGGTGCCATTTGAAATCCCAACGCAACAATTTAACTGTTCCGCAACTGTGCTTGTTTGTAATATTGAAGACATTTACTTACATATCTAGAGGCTTACTAAGCTCTTAATTTTAGGAACATACACCGGCATATTGAGTTGAGCAGGTAATGCTCAATTATCAAGTAATGTGTTAAGACAGATGTCCATTGTCCACGAACAAGAGGGGAGATGTTAAAGTTTGTAAAACCTCCCTGTTGTCATTTCCTAATGCAATAACTGAGGTTATATGGTTTAGATGTAATTTGTTTGCGTTTCATAATTAAAGTGTATTGGATATCCTGAGACTTGAATTAAGGAAGCTACTTAGACAAAAAAAAAAAGGTTGGATCACAGTCCTAAAATATACTTTAAACATGCCACTTCCCAATTACGATTCAAATGTTTTGTATTGCTTAGATATAATGTAAATGTAATATCTGATTTTAAGATGTCATACATTTACAGCCAGGGGAAGAGGAGGAGAAATCTGTCTCTGGAGACGAAGGTACACCAGTGATCCCCCATATGGTGTCAAAGAAGCCCCTACGAGATTTCATTGGGCTGGAAGATTGTGAAAAGGCTACCAGGGACGCCCTACTTAACTTCAGCTTCTACCTCACTGTGGGAGACATGGATGAAGCCTTTAAATCAATTAAGCTCATCAAAAGGTAAGTCAAATATTTTATTACCTTTTTAGCCCCCTTTTAGGCTTTGACTTCACTATGCGCTAAACCCCTGCGTTGAACGCAGATTTTAACGCAGTACAGAAGCCGCTCATTGATGGCAATGAGGCTATGACAGGGCTGTCTTCACAGACTCCCGATCTCCTGATTCGTTGATCCGAGCCTCTGTCATGTTAATGTAACAGCAGAGCTCCGTGTCGACATCAACGCAACGGAGGCTTGGCTGATGACGCATCCATTGATAATCAATGGACGCATCATAATGACTTAAGACCAACGTGCCCCGGCTCGTTAGTTTTACATCAACCCATTTATTTAAAGGGGCCGCATAGTGCATAGTTGAACCCTAGCCTAAAACTTTTTATATATATATATATATATATATATATATATATAAAACTATAAGAAATCAGTAAATTATTATACATAGACTAAGGGCCCATTCCAAACCAATGCATAAAGGGTTGTCTGATTTTTTATGTTGTACTGTAAAATGTAACATCTTACTAGTAGCCACAAAACCTGAAATTAACCATGAAATACAGCCCAAAAGTACTGCATCAGGCATGTAATTTAGTGTTTATTTGACCTCTTTCCACCCCCAATTGTCTATCATTACATCTTCCATACCATCACCATGCAGTCTGCCTGGACCCCCTCACTCTGACCATCTTTATTTGTTCCTAAACAATACCTGTTCTTTATGCATTCCCAATGAGAGTTGACCTCTCCATTTAAGAAAAAATATTTTTGCATATATTTGCACAAGGTAACGCATGCCCAGCATGAACTCTGCAGTTATAGGGCTTATTGGACGAGATCTGGCTGGGGAATTAAGTAGAGGAAGTGGTCATATTAAATTAACTGTAAAAAATCGCAGTTATGAATATAAAACAATTTTGTTTAATTTAATTTACAGTATATGTCGTGGTTACTCTTTCATTCTGTATGATATCTATGTATCCTGCTGTGGTTGTGAGTGATGATCGGTTGGTTAGCTGCAGAGATCTGGGTCCAGACAGAGTTCAAGGATCATATTTGTACGGATGTCTCTTGAATGATGATTTCAGCATTATTGGGTTTGAGGGGAAGTGACCCTGACCTTCTCTCTTTGGGCAATGCTTGTACAGAAGACTGATTTCTCTTTCTAACTGACAGAGGAAACATCCTCTTGTATTAACTTTAAAGAAAATCCAAAGTACAATGCAAGTTACTTAGCGAATGGAGAGCTTTTCACACAATTTAGGAAGCTTTCACATAATGAAGAGGTGGAAATTTCCTTCCATTAAGGTCCCAAAGAAAAGTGCCCAATACAGTGAATGAGCAGGAAAGGATGAGTGATTGTGAATTTGGAGTGGAGTAGAGGATACGACCTGCTAAAATAACACCATGTGGGGAAGAGGATATCATATTTATTAGAGTGGGTGGTGTCACAAAAGAAGTAAATTTTTGGGAATTTTTTTTGTGTTTCAGTGTTGTAGTCTCAAAATGTTTCCATTGTAAGGGAAATTCCCTAATAGGCAGTTGTCACAGAACCAAGTGACCCCAGTGGAGGATTTCCCTTTTGTGGCTGTTATGTTGGCAACTACATTTTTTGGAGTTCCCCTCCTAGTGACATTGGTGATCAGGACATTTGGAAAGAATAAATCTCCCTAGTGGTGATGCTGACAGAGATTCTAACCTATTTTATCTAAATTTATTTAGGGGATTATTGTATGAAAGAGTTGAAACCTTTTTGTGGTTTGTTTCCCTTGAAGAGAGGTTCACTTTCTTTAGGGCCCCCATACACCTTAAAGCTAGGCACACACGGGTAGATTCACTTGCAATCAAATCCTGATCAATCACAGCGTGGAGACGTCACCACACTGTGATTGATCTGGGAACAATTGAATGGAAATCAATGTGCACCTCATGGGTACATTGATTCCCGTTCAATGGGGACCCGTTCTGCCTACCTCGCAACATGTGTGAATCACAACATGCTGCAAGCTGGGGAGAAGCAACCTGCCTCACTCACACAGCTTCAGAGTGAGGAGTGACGGCTCTGCCCCCTTCATACTGACAGCAGACGGCTGTGCAGGAGGCAGGAGCAGCACATCCAAAACTTTGCATGAAGACTTATGTCAAAGTAATGGAGATTGCACGGGGCTTTCCAACATGTTGGAACCCCTTTCAATCAAGTTTCGAGTGGGCTCTATTGATCCTGCTCCAAGGAAGGCACACACGGGTAGCTTTGTAAACAGATTAGAGTACAATCAGGCATCGTGACCGAGTTGATTGTACTCAAATCTTTTTACAGATCTACCCGTGTGTGCCTAGCTTTAGGTTTCTCTGTCAGATTTCCTTTAGATCTTCTTTTGTTTTACCAAAGCCATGTAATTTGAGGGACTTTGAACACAGGTAGACCTGATTGTTTAGAATCACAGAGGACCCGGCACTACATAGTTGTTGGTAGATCTAAAGGATATCTGACAGAGAGATCTAAAGGTGTATGGCCAGCTTTACCATCCTATCTACCTATCCTTTTACTGAGACAGAAAAACAAAAGTCAAGCATTTTACAATTGTTACCAGAACAACATGTGCAGGTGAACCATCCATTAGACGATTTTATTCAAAGCTGCAGAATTAGAAAAACGTTTTCTCTATTCCTGTCGCATCTCAAGAACAAGATAAGGGAGAATTTGTGTGTGTGTGTGTGTATACTGTATATACTGTGTGTGTATATAATATATATATTTATTTGTATTGCTCCTGTTCTATGCAAGTTTTAAACGCTTTGGCTGTACATACACAGATGTCCTTAGAAAGTATTTTCCCTCGACCATTCTGGTTCTGGCGATACGTTGTCTTCCATCCATCTCAGTGTCAATGGTTGCATGGTCAAATAGTAATAATGAATCTTTTGATTTGATGAACACAGATACTAGAAATTAATATTAAGTACAAAACACAATTTGGGAATAATTAATTGTGATAGTGATAATCTAGGAACCTATTTTGTAAGGAAACCAACCAGGCCATTGCTTTTAAGGACTGTTGTTAGTTTGCTACTCCTTTTTTCTGTTTTAGAAGTTCAATCTCATACTATATTACTCTTTTAGAGCAAAGCTACCAAACAAGCTGGTTGTGCTTCTCAGGATGGAAAAACTCAGTTTTACCATATTTGTTGAACAAAAGACCTCCCCTCCGAGTCCTCTAATGCAGAGGCAGTGCCATGGAAAAGTCTCATATATAGTATCCTAAAGCTGCGGTTCTCAGCCTGTGGATCAGGACCCCCTCTGGGGTGGAACGACCATTTCACAGGGGTTGCTGCATTCGCTGAAAGCATCAGATCTGCTGTAACAAGTAAAAGTCCTGATACCCACAAGTAAGGACATCATTTGCACAAGGTGGGAAAATAGGTGGGAGCATTACACTTACCTGATTGTGTCGGAAGTGATGTTGTCAAGTATCATTATTTGGAACGTGGAAGTGGCACTCCACACCGGTACTTCCGCGTTCCAAATACAGTAAGTGACCCTTTGAAACGCCACCTTGTTGAGAACCACTATCATAAAGGGTTAGAAGACCAATTTGGACGTACAGGCTTTTTGTTTGGGTAGAGGGCTTATGAGAGGAGTTTGAGCCCTAACAGAAGGCTGGGGTTTGATGAAGAAGGCCAGTAGTTGATGTTAAATTGACATTGCCACACACAAGATGGCGCCTTGCGCCCATGTACTTTCTGAATGCATGCTTATACAGACAACTGCTGGGGTGTCGCATCCCAAGTTTAAAATTTTGTAGTTTAGGTCTGCTTTAAATTCCAGACTTGTGTAATAAATCAAAGCAATTTGTGCTTGTAACTGGTGTTTTACTTAGACATTAACTTTACAAAAATGTGATAAATAACAAAAACATTACAATATTTTGTTATAGGTTATTTTTATACATTATAAAACTGGTACATTGCTGACAGTCCTTTCTCTCTGTAAAATCCTTTAGTCTCCAGTAAAATCTCTAGTCTTTTAAAGGACTGGGGAATCCGTGTGTTACCTGCTCTCCTGAAGGTCTGGAGGCTCCAAGAATGTAGTATTTTTTGGTCCATTTTTGTCATCATTCGTCCATGACAACATGTTTATTAAAAGTGCTTAATTGTTGCAATATAGATCATACCAAAAGATTGCATGATGTGGAATGAATAGGTTCTCCATTATTGAGGATATCCATCGTAAAATACATCAAATGGATATGTGCAAATGCAATAGTGGACATCTCCAGGTACCAATCATAAGCTGAGAAAACTGGTTCTTGGATCACGCATAGTCCAATAGGAGGTTGTCTATATATTGGTTGCATGTGCAAAGCATCCTTAATGTGAGTTTTCCACGGTCTTAGAATAAGGCTTGGTGTTACGTTCTTGTCACATAACTATAACCATTATGCACTGATGGTTTCATTAGCACTTTATGTTCGTTTTGAGTAAAGTGATATATATGTAAATCATTGTCATCAGGCAATACATGTTCATTACTGTTATCAGCATGGAGACTCAACGTAATCATTGTCTAGGCCCCTGCGGAAACGGGCAGTAAGCGTACGGCTGATGACAATAACACGGGGTGCCATGCAGTCCTCACGTCGGTGGAGAATGTTCCATATGAGGATAGCAGCTGCTAGAGTGGCCAGAAGGCAAGCACCGATGTCCAGATAGCAGGACCAAGATAAGTTGGTGTGGGGGCCGATACGGTAGAAAGTCACTAGCCCAATGACCAGAACAAAACCTGCAAGAGAATAGGAATGATGATGGTTAGATTTTTGTCTAGATACAGCATTTAATATAAATTTTTTTTTAGATTTGTCATACAGATTAATTGTAGTGCTTTAGCATGGTTAAAACTTATTTCAGTTCTAATTGCTGTGTGGGTCCCAAGTAAGAGGTCTTCTCGGGTACCACCTTCACAGTAAGTAAGGTACCCATACACGGGTCGATTTTTCATTTGATTTCTGAACGATTGATCGCTGTTCGTGTTCGCGGCAAGCGTTCAGTAATGCAGGAAGAAATGTCGATCAAACAGGGATCTGACATGTCGGTAGATCCCTGTTCAATCAAACTTTACTCTACCCTCTTCCTCACTCCTGATGCCGCCATACATAATGTGTCCAATTGCCATCCTCTAAGATGGCCGACACAGACTTCCCCTTCATTTATTGTCATTTCTGCCCCTTCACACAATGGAGGGGAGGAGCAGAGACTTGGGATAAGGGAATATGGTATATTTATCAAGTCTCCGCATCTCCTATTTAGGGGCCATCGCAGGCTGGAGGGATGGAGAGTGACTGGATCAGATGTGGGCAAACTACAGCCCATGGGCCATATCCAGCTTCTTTTAGTCTTTTAATCTGGCCCTTTGTCACCTTGGTCACCTTGGTGTCAAGATGCACTGTCTCTCCTTTAATACCTACCTTTCAGTTAAGTGTTTTTTTTAGGCTTTGCTTTGCTCTATTATTGGCATTTCTAGTGCTGATAATTAAAGTGGCCTTGTCTGTGAGTATCTCATACACGTCTAGATTTTCTGTTCAATAAACTTAAAAAGATCCCTGACTATGTATGCTGGGCATACACATACCAAGCAGGTCAGACAGACCTACTCCGATGTGTGCCGAGATGCTAACGTGATGACGTCATCACGTTAGCATCCCGTTGCATTATGGGACCCCTTCAATCGGCCGGGCACCCTTTGTGTGCCGGCCAGAAGCTGCAATGAAGACGCCCCATGTGGGCACATGCCGATTAGCGGACGATTTTTAACCTGACCGACGGCGCGAGCGCATTATGTTTGCCAATTGTAGTAACAGATATTTAATCAACTTTTTGGGGATCAACTGAAAGTGTAATGAATTTCGAAACAACCAATTAAAATTTACCAGCAGGTACAATCATTTTTTTTCCAATTTTAATTGTTTTAGGTTGATCTAACCATGTGGGCTGCCACAGATTTTCAATCAATCAATCAACCAAACAAATTGATTGAATTAAGTTGATTGGATGAAAAATCTAGACGTGTATGGGGGCCTTAAGTGTTGTTCGTAATCTAATAATTATGCCCCCTTGAAACTAATGCTGGCCATACACTCTGAGATTAAAACTACGATCCATTAAAACCGACCAATGAAAGCATTTTATCGGCCTGAAATCCGCACATGTCCACATGGTACAACCGATAAAATACGATTGTAATTGCCATTTTTTTTACGGTCGTAATTTATTGGACATGTTGAAAAATTTTAATTGGTCCGGGTACATCGGAAAACTTCATACTGTTTTCATAGTGTTTACCGACCAATTACTGCCGAGGCTTCCCCTTTAAAAAAAAAAAAAAGACATCGCAATGGTCGATATAAACGGCGATGAATTTCGATGACATTCTCGTAAAAAAAAAAAAATATGTGGTAGCTTTTTTGCCGAATATTACGATCCAAACCGATACCACCGTCGGGATACATTGGTCTGTTTTAATGGATCGTAATTTTAATCTCGGAGTGTATGGCCAGTTTAAGAATGATCTCATATCAAGGCTGGAGCTCAGGGTTGAGAAGCTGCATTCTCTATGCCTGGCTGCGGTCACTCTGCCTGTTTTTATTGGGAAGGAAGCACTCTGTGTTGTTATTTTGTCTCTCTCTGGCACACAGCGGAGTGCACACTCCCCAATGCTATATTTAGCTTGCCCCCAGCTTCCTTTTTTTGTGCTGCAGTCTGCTGTGAACGCTGGGCCGAGGGACAGAGACTGGAGGGCGCCAGGATGTCCCCATACAGGAGGAGGAAATGCCTGTTACTACCTGTTATGCAAACTGGGCCTTGAAAGCTTGGGACATGAAAAACTGATTGAGGTGCAGGACAGAAAAACTGTTGAGGAAGCAGCTTAAAGGGTCCCGGTGCAAACCCTACTGAGATAATGGAAACTATTTTAATAATGTAAACTAGCAGCCCTGCAGGTGTTCCTGGATTTAATACCAACAATTTATAATAAATCTTTCATCAGGTCCCCTGCATTTGATTATCATATTTTTTTTTCTCTGATGTGTTGGGTCATATTTGAGACTAAGCAAGTGTATTCTAGCAAAATTTCCAATTCAAATGAAGCTGACTGGCAAGCGTTGACTAATGTGAACCAATACCAGTGGATACAGAAGAATGTTTAAAGCTTCGTTGTGGCCAATAGTTATTGGAGACCATTGTTAGTCTCAATAGGAAGTTTGTAAGTTCACAGTGGGGAAAGTTGCATGTTTGAGTCTTTGTACTGTAATCTTAATGTCAATCAAATATTTTTGATTTACACTAAGGGAGTATAATTGTGGTGCCTAATTTTTATAGTGTATCATGTAAGCCACATACAGTATATATATAAAGAGAGCTTGGGGTAATATTGCTGACCCTGCAAACAAACCCCGAGCTACACTGGGGGATACTACCCTATCCCTCGTCGATGAAGAGTATCGGCGGACCTGCTGATATATTCCAGGATGCTGAAGAGGCAGCGGGGGGTGGGGGGGTGGGGGGGGGGTGATATTGACCTCCATTAAAAGGAGGTGGCACTATTTCTTTTCAGCACATACCCAGCTTTGTTGATGACACTGGAGATGTGAAAGGGGGGGAGCAAAATAGCGTGCTACTGGCAAAACGCTCGGTAGGTTAAAGAAGCAAGCTTATGTGATGTCTCAGATCCCTTACTTTTGTCTAAATGGCTAAATACCTCAAGAAGGGATCTGAGACATCCTGAAAGCTTTTAATGGCTAAAGTTAGCAAATAAAGGGTATCACTTGAACTCCAAACTTTCTCATTTTGAATAGAATAACAATTGTGGGTAAGAATTTTTTTTTGTGTAACAGTCCTAAGCTGTGTTGGCAACATTAGTTTAATTTTTTTTTTACCTAGTGATCCTGCCACTAAAACTGTCCTGGGCTGACAACACTCTAGAAGAGCAAGAAACCCTTCCCTGTGCTTATCATAAGCATTCAGTGCACTGTTTAGCATTTTGCCTTTTTGTCTGTACTTGTGTTCGAATTTCCAATCTAAGTAATGGGAAAAGCAAATGCAAGCACAGACTGTTCAAACTGGAGTGCTTTTAAGAAAATGTAAAAAAAAATCCAGCATGCTCTGCACAAAACGTGTTTGTTGCCGAACGCTGAACACACTTCTGGTAAAAGAATCCCAAGTGTGAGGTGAGGTGCAATGCTGATAGAAAATCCAAAAAGTCAGGGTCCCCATTCATGGGTCAATACCTGCTCAATCAATGAATGCTCGAGCGTAGTGTCATGACGTCACCATGCTGCGCTCGAGCCTTCATCGATTGGACAACAAATTGATGCACACCGCTTTTTGATTCCCGTTCCCCTCTAGTCCCCATCCAAAGTAGTGGCAAATGAACAGGGATTTTCCAACATGTTGTTTCCCTGTTTATTGAGCGAAAGGGTGGCTGCATTTAATTTGTGAAAGTCCTTGTGATCGATTGTTCTGAAATTGTCCTGTGTATGGGGACCCTAACTTGTTTAATGAATTCATACAATTACCCCACTTCCATGCACACACCTAATCAGTGCTGAGAAAGTCTGGCATCCAGGTGTAAGGGGATCTAGTTTTGGTACTGCTGGACCTGGTTTGGGCACTCTACACTGAAGGACCTCTCACATCTTTGCCAGTGCCAGGCATTACTCTCCGCATATATGACTTAAACTCATTATAGTTGCTTATTAAAAATACTGTGGTAAAATGTGCAGCGTAGTAAATGAATCAGTGGAGGAATAGGGACCACAATTGTTTTTGTTCCTGTAAAAATTCCTGAGTTATTTATGAGGTATTCCCCGCATTTTCTCTTATTCCCAAGTGACTGAATCTTGTACTTCCAAGTCTTTCTATTGAGTAGTTCAGCGTTCAGCTTGCTCATCATATACTAGTTATTTGTAGCAGATGTACTCACTTGCAAGTTGAAATACAGCAGCGATGGCTTCCTCCCACCATTGGGAATCCTGGGCAATAATTGGCAGCTCCACGAGCCCCATTAGGAAGATGAGCTGTCCGGCAGTCAGGGCAACCGTGGCAATCAGATTACAGGCCCTCATCATGTCAAACTGCACTGTAACGACATAGGACAAGATCTGTTATATCAGGCTTTCATGTTATTCATATGTTTGCTATCTGGTCACTCCTATGTCCTTGCAGAAGTTTTTCTGTCTATCCAGTGTTGATACTTACATGATGCTGAATGTCTCTCTTTAACCACTGGTACCTAAACTTTAGCGTTGTTTAGGAACAACAACCACCCAGTTGTCGACATGAGGGCAGTTGTTGCCAATGACCACTGCACACCAACAGACCTACAATGTGTGCAATCAGGGCTGTTTCTCCTGCTATGTGGGCGCATAGGGCCGGGGACCCCCCATGGTCCCCGATACTCCACCCCGCACACATATTCCGCATGCCGATTGCTACTGACAGCGGGATCGGGCGGGTCGGCAGTGGGGGATGCAGCACTAGCACACTATCTCATTTATTCATCGTTTTACCCAAAAATCGATTGATCAAAAGAATTATATAAATTATTCTATTTTCAGTTTGGCCCATATGGCATTATCATTTGCTCATTCACAAAGTTTAGTTCACCTGAGGAAGGCTAGAACCTCTGACAGCTTTTTATCATGGTCTATTTCTCTTGTGCTGATTTTCATAGGGTCCCCACACACGTATCCCCCCCCCCCCCTGCGTGTGATTGAATGCGGACCATCCCAAGGCGATCTGCCTTGACTGTTCACTATATTCATGTGTGAGTAGCACACATCGCGATTCCCCTACATTCGGTGGACGGCCGAAAGCAGAGCTGTGATGTCACCACGCTGTGATTTCTCACTGGCGGAACGCACAGGAATACATATGTGTATGGGTAGCTTTAGCACCTTGTCTGTCAAAAGTTTGACTTCCTAACAGAAACTAGGGGTCACCTTCCATATTATAATTTCACTGTACAATATTTGTACAATTGACTGTACATACTCTAGTATAAGCCTAGTTTTTCAGCACCCAAAATGTGGTGAAAAAGTAATCCTCTGTCTTTGAGCACTGCACTTGTGTATAAGCAATCTCTTCCTCCCAACCCATCATCTTGAAGCGCACTACAATGCACAGCATGCCACATATCTAAAAGCGCATAGTAGTGGGTTACCTTGCATTGCTGTGGACTTTGAAAGCGAGTTTGGGTTGTCATTACTATGTGCATTTAATGTAACCCTCAAACAAAACAAATCAGTTTATTATGAGGTTTCTTAGGTAAAATTAGTAACCTCGACTTAAATACTATATACTGGAGTATATACGGTACTTTTGTTTTATCAGAACAATGTAACATGACAGCCTTTCTAAACTATTTACCCAATCTGTTTTAAATTATGGAGGGCCGTGCACTGCATATTTGTTGATGGATCTAAAGAAAATTGTAAAGTTTGAAGCTTAAGGTAAAATATTGCTAGCCATACACAGCCCGATAAATAGCCCGATCAACCAAGCCCGATCGAAGTTTTTCGTTAATCGGGCATAAATCGGGTTTTGCCCACGTGGTCCGACAGAGCTTTCCCGATCAAAATGTAGCAGAAAATCGGGCATCACATGATCGGACATGTTGGAAAATTTTAATCGCTCCGGTTACATCGTTCTACTTTTCTTGTAGCGCCCGACTAAATGAACACCAATCATCCCCGATATTACTATTACTTCCCATTGAATGAAAAATTGGACGACAAAAATTAAGATAAACTCCGACTATGATGTACGGTCAAAACCGTTACATCGTTCAAAAATCATTTTTTCTACAGTATGTGAGGATTTTTTGTTAGATCATCCGAGAAAACGCCTATTAGATTGTAAGCCCGTCCGGGCAGGGTCCTCTACTCCTCCTGTGTCATAACCTGTTCCTGTGTGTACTTTTTTGTGTTGTAGCTCCACTCTAATGTAGTGTACAGCGCTGCGTAATATGTTGGCGCTATATTAATAATAATAATTGGACTGGTTCCTTCTCTGGCTGCTCTGAGCAGCAGTCTGAGGCTGTGATGTCATTCTCCATAATGCAAAGCTTTTGGCTTGGCATTGAAGAAGGAAGACCCTAAAGGACCACCCACAGGCCAGAGCAGGAGGAACAAGGCCGCAGACATAGCAGAATAAGCCAAGTTGATCTCTTTGTCTGTTCCCTGTAGACATATATGAGCACTTAACCCTTTGCCTGGAGCTTAGCTTGGAAAAGTTCTAACCTTTCCCCGTTCTATCCCAAACGAATACAGCCCTAAGATATCCAACTGCCACATTTTATGGACCACTGGGCCAAGTTGTAGGATGGTGCAGGGTGATCACGGACACCCAGAGCTGGCTCGGAGTGCTTGGCCTATCCTGCAATATGCTCTTTACAAAGCTGCACACTGTTTTACACACTGCTTTACACACTGCTTTGTACATGTGGTATTTGACCTTTGGGGGAGCAGCTGGAGGGGGAAGGAAAGTGGATGATGAATGTTTTATTACGAGTGACCTAATGCGTGCTGTGCATTTTCTCTGTAACTCTTTCCTGGCAGAGGAGGGCTGCGCCACTTTACCAAACCCCCTTTATTCTTATGCTAGTCCAATGATGGCCGGGAATGGGTTAAATCCCAAAGCACTTTGGATGGAGACTCGGCCTCCGCTCTTCCCAGTGTTTGATGGAGGTGAAGTGAAATTCAAGTTTGCACAGCTGCATTCTGAGATGTCTCTGCTGCGTTCCTGAAGACATTTCTCTGTAATTGCTTTGTAATAATTACGCTGGTCTAGACTAACCTGGAATTATTTACATTAGCTATAAAAGATGAAAATATTTTAGATTACTTGAAATAATAGCTGATGATCCCTTTTCAGCCATTTTATATTGTAGGGTGACAAAGATATGTCTATTTCCCAGTGCTGTGTATGTGTTGTCATTTAAGTTTCCAGAAATGAAGACTGCAAGTGACAATGTTAACACACATGATGCAGGCCTGATCTGTTATGACCACCATGAGGAAACACAAAATGATGCATCAATTAATTATTGATAGAATGGGGTTGTAAAAAGAAGCTTAGAGATGCAACAAAGGACTAAAAAAGGTGATACAGTGTTTTTTTTATGACTATTGTTTAGAGTATAAGTGTCAAACTCTGGCCCGTGGGCCAAATTTGGCCCATTCAGCAAATATTCTTGTCCTGCAGCAGATGTGCTAGATTTACCTTGCCAGCAGCTTTTTTACCAGCTGCACTCACTGTCCCTCCATAATACCACTCTGGTAGTAAAGAGTCCTGGCTGGTGTTCCAGTGATATCACAATGAGGTCTCTGGGATCCGTAGTTCTCTACTCCCAGAGTTGGAACACAGAGGTGTGGTGAGTGCAGCTGGTAGAGGCACAGTAGGGAAAGCAGAGCTTGATAGAGGAGCACCAGGATGGGTCGAGGGAAAGCAAAGTGCATGCACTGCACACACAGGGATGGTGGTATACATGGACTATACACACTGTATGCACTGTACAGGTTATTCGTAGTCCATGTGTGCTCCATCACTGGGTGTACAGTGTGTGTGTGTGTAGTCACACTCCAGTCAATGGGACAAAAATAGCTCACAGTGTAATTATACTTTTAAATAAATATAAAATGTACCCATTACTCAAGTTTTTAAATTCGTCCCCCTGTGTATTTGAGTTTGACACCCCTGATGTAGAGAGTACTCTAGCAAGCCAGATGTTCTTCATTTAGGGTCTACAACTTCTTGAATTACAATTTTACTTTTCGCTTAAGTTACAATGTGGAAGCTAACTTTCATAGCTTTACCTTCACCTGGTGATCCTGCACTTTTTGTCTTAGTGTAACAACACTAACTTGCTGTGCATCAATGAAGAAATTTTTTTTTTACCCTAGACTTTCAACTGTAGGTTTATATACTGAAACCTTTTTGTTCAATCTGCATTATGACTAAGGGCCCCCATACACCTTACAATCTTACCATACAGTCTCTGTACAATCAACTTTTCTTGATTACATAGTGATTGGAAGGGGGGGGGGCTTATCTAATATAGTGTACGTAACTAAAGTCACGCAAGTAAGGCCTTGTCTCCACTGCTTAGAAAATCTGTCTGTGAGGCGTGTCAAATGCAGGACTTTTAAACACCATCATCAAGGCATCTATTATATATCAATGAATACACTGATTGGGCAACAAAATTCCTGTATCCACAATTGGGCTGCATTGTGTTACTTAAAACAAATCCCTGTATTGACAATAACCTGAGGCAACAGAATGCATGCACCCATTGAATTACATTGGATGCTCTACATGGCATTTGCCCCATAGGAATTAATGTCCTTCATAAGTCTAAGTTTATTGAATGATTATATTCTTTCTTTTAAAAGGCTCAGTCAGTACAGTAATATCATAGTTTCTGCTGGTTATGTTTTTGGGGATCTTTCATCATTTACTACCTGGTGAGCCAATGACCTGAGACAAACATGCATTTGGGGTAGATATACATATGCTTGTTCCAGGCTAGTTATGTTTTACAAAATAAAGAAGGAAGAATACCTGGAGTATGCACCATTGGGTCATTCATGGAAGCTCTCATATGCCTGCGCTATTCCTGTAAGATCCCATTCACACATATTTTGTATGATAACATTTGTTATATTGGGGGCCGCATGTTCATTATGAATGAGCTGCTAGTACTGTAACAGTCCAGTAAACACACATGACCCTCTATGGCACCTCAACACATGATTACGCAAGGAATGTACAAAAGCTAATGCACAGCCAAAGCTTATAAAAATAAATAGGTGTTAGTTGTAATTCTACCATGGGAAGTGCAGAAAATGAATGCAAACTAATCGAGCACATTTACACATATAAACTTTCCTCCTTTCCCCTGTTGCCCAATGGGATAGTTCTCAAAGGTTCTACAAGTGCAAAAGATATATTTGTAATGTTGTGTTTTTAAAGTTCTCTACAGACACTCTATGTATATGGAGTAATATTAAAGATAGCATATCGAAAAAGTAAGCAACATCCTGCAAAGGGATGTCAAAGCTGCATCCTTGCTTCGAAATCATTGCAGTATCTTCATGCGTAGTGTATCTTATTTTAATATAAACATATTTCGTGAAATGGAACAGATTAATAATCCAGCTGGGAGAATGGGGCTACATTTTAGAAAGTTTAGATTTCCCCATTGTTATGATTTGACTTACAAATTAAATGTGTTTTAGATAAACTGACCCTAGAAAAATTTGTGATGTGACCGCAGGATACTGGTCACAGTTATATTTACTTGTCAGAGGTGAATAATACTGAATAATCGTGTGTTTAGTGCAGTTTGTATACCAACCTGAAGTCTTCCTAGTGTATATAAAAACATTACAGGGGTTCAGACTCTAAGGAATGTCTGCAGTTCTAACATGGTGATGGATTCTGCTGTTTAAAGTAGTGCATGTTGAATTCCTTTGTTGTTAGGCAAAGCAATAATTAAAATAGGTATTAACAGTTCAAAAGTAGTTTAAGGTAATATATAAGGTTTGTACAAATAAACTTTAATATAACATTGGGTATTATACCAAGTCACGACTAACAACATTTTCTATAATCAATGCTTAAGGTATTTTTATTACCCAATTGTTCTGCATTACTAGTTAAATTTTTACAGATATAACAGCTTTAATGCCAGTATTTGAACGCATCATTTTATACTTACACTTGACTGTATTCCGAGATTCCTGCAAGCCAGGTAGATCTGCTCCCCAACCTATTGTCTGGCACACTCGCTCCTCTACCTGTCCGGCCCGACCACTTAAGCCTTTTACGGCTGAGCACATTTTCCACAGTCCAACAGTACGCTTGCGTCCTTCCTCCACAGTTTGGTACACCCAGTTTGGAGTAAAGGCAGCCACATTATTCAGAATAAGGGATACCAGTGCCACCGCCACAGCCACAGCCACTAGTTTCTGCATGCCCATCGCCACCAAAAAAGTCTGCTTAGGTAGGACGTGCCCTGCTGCACCTCACAGGGTCAGGAGCAGCTAGAGGACATCCCCACTCATTTTGAGAGGCAATGGCCCCCCAGGAATGGCACTGCCAGGCAAGCTGGCTTAAAAATCCCATGAAAGGAAAATGGAAAAGGGTACACACCAACAATGTTCTGTATCTGCTCTATCCACACTCCTGCAATGCAACCTCCACCTCCTCCACTTGAAGATGCAACTGCATTCCCGTCTGGACCCCACCAACTTCGAGCCCCCAGGAAGAGTGGAAATCGGACTCTCTTCTTCCCACGCCCCAAGAAGACAGATGTGTTCCAGATGTGGACCTTTTTTAGCCACTCACAAACCAAGGGCTTGTCGGTTAAAGTCACTCAAGAAGCAGAGGTTCTGCAGCTCTAGAAGCAGCATAACAATGTGAATGTAGGTTCTAGAAGTAGAAAGACCCGATTCTCCTTTCAGCTGCTGGAGAATGAAAGCCGAGAGCTCCACAGTGCGTGTGCGAGAGGTGGACGTGAGTCACAGAGGGAGAGAGGGGCTGGGGAACTCAGCAGCTGATAGGAAGTTTTTGTTTTACGGATATATATATTTTTGGCATGGGATTCTGTTAATTTGTTTCCTAACTGTCTCTCTCTGTGCAGAGGAAATGGTTGTTTTTGTGTCGCTGCGTTTCCCACCTCCCTTTCCTCTTTTTCCCAGTGCACCCCTCCTTGCTGGCAGGTTTTGCTCAGGCACTGGCTGTAGATAGATGTTCTCTAAAGAAACTCAAAGCAAGGATGCATTTCCTGGAAGGCTGATTTCCCCTTCCATAGCCCCATCTCCCCCTCCCCTACTCCCTGCCAGAACTGATTCATTCTTAAACAAGAAGCTCTGTTACAGAGAATGAAATGATCATGGGGAAAGTATTACTGCCAACTATGTAATTCAATTAAGGCTGTAGCTTGGGAGGGTCATTTGGAGAGGAGAACCAAAGAATTAGAATGGCATTCATTAGAAGAGGAAAACCAAAGAATAATGTCATTAGGAGATAAAAAAAAGGATGAAAAGGTCATTAGGAGAGGAGAAGCATAAAACAAGAGGTTCATTAGGACAGGGGATCCAAAGAAAGAACACCTAATTAGCATAGGAGAACCAAGAAACAAGAAGGTCATTAGGAGAGGAGAACCAAGGAACAAGAAGGTCATTAGGAGAGGAGAACCAAATAAAGGCTCCCATACACGGGTCGATTTTTGACTGATCGATCACTGCGCGAGCAAACAAAATCTGAATTGAACCAACATGTTGTTTCTTTATGGTCAATCTATTGGCTATTCGGAGTACTTTGGTGGACCCATAGCTTCCTATGCAGCAGCCTTTTTGATCGATGGATTTTTGGAGATCGGCTCATGTGAAAATTGACCACAAATTGGATTCCCATTGTGGTGTTCCATCGATTCCCTATCCGATTAATCGCCGATTCCACAATCGCCGGGAATGATCAGACCGGGAATCGATCGGTGACAAACAGGGCTGTGGAGTCGAGTACCCATTTTTGGGTACCTGGAGTCGGAGTCGGCAAAAAATGTTCCAACTCCTACTAAATTTAAATGGGAATAAAAAAAAAAATTAAAATAACTTCAAATGTCACAATTCACAAACATAATGAACGACTTCTCTGCTATAAGAATAAATGCATGCAGTGTGTAACATTACAGTGTCCACTGTGACCCTAGCCTAAAGGCCCCCACACACGTACTGAGTGGGGGCCGACAGACCAGCTCAGATGAGCTCCAGACTGCAGCGTGATGACATCATCACGCTCCTCTCCAGAGCTGACAGCAAACATGATTCATGATTTCCCTTGAATCCCAGAGTCATGTGTAAAGTTAAAGCTAAAAATCTAAGTATTTGTCGCCTCAGCTGAATCACAGCTTCAAATGGTCACAAAGGGTGCCGGCCGTTAGCTTAAATGAAGACGCCGGTCTTCATTGAAACTAACCTCATCGGCCAGAGAATATCGGACATGTCCGTTCTCTGGCCGGCCGAGCTGTGGCGTGACAACGATCTGTCGTCCCATGTGGGCACCCCAGATCGGCGAGCGCACACGCC
Source organism: Ptychadena robeensis (assembly GCA_036250615.1). Taxonomy (NCBI): domain Eukaryota; kingdom Metazoa; phylum Chordata; class Amphibia; order Anura; family Ptychadenidae; genus Ptychadena; species Ptychadena robeensis. The sequence goes on from CM070039.1 coordinate 69,201,671, forward strand.
CATCGGTCGGCGGCAAAATCGGCCGCCGCTCGGTGTGTGTATGGCGGCCTTAAGTCTCGCTGATAATGAAGTAAATGTTTGTTGCCGGACTAGAGACGATTGTATACGTGACGGGAATGGATCGCCAATAGTTTAAGACTGAAGCTGTAAAACATTTGAAAAACCGCTGTCATTCAGCTAAGGCGACAAATACTTAGATTGTTAGCTTCAACTTTACACATGACTAGTGAAGTGCCTCTTCGCCCTGCCTCTTCTTGGAGCCTTCCACTGCCCTATGTTCAGCAGAAGATCAGAACACTAAAGCCGGGCACACAGGTAGATCTGTAAAAAGATTTGAGTACAATCAATCAACTTGCGCACTCACGGTGCTTGATTGTACTCTTATCTGTTTACAAACCTACCTGTGTGTGCTTTCCTTTGGGCAGGATCAATAGAGCCCGCTCAAAGGAACTATACCTTGCATGGAGACATGGAAAGTATTGAAACAGCTGTGGCTGCTGTCAGTGTGAAGGGGCGGAGCCAGCACTCCTCACTCAGAAGCTGTGTGAGTGAGGCAGCTGTATGAGACAGGCTGCTTCTCTCTAGCTTGTGGCGTGTTGTAAATCACACACTGCAAGCTGGGGAGAACGAGTCCCTATAAAATGGGAATTGATGTGCCCATGTGGTGCACATTGATTTCCGTTCAATTGATCCCCGATCAATGACAGCGTGGTGCCTAGCTTAGGAAAAAAGCAACAGCATCTTCTGCCTGACTCCCTTTCTCTGCTTTAATTGGCCATCACAGTCCAGTGCTGGTTTCCTGGCCAGTAGTTCTGTGGTTAATGTATGTTGCCTTCCTTTTTTTCAATGGAAGTATAAATACATTAGCTTATTTAATACAGAGGAGGAGGAGTCGAGAAGTCTGAGTCGGAAGAATCAGAAATTGAGGAGTCAGAGTAGGGGAATTTATCGACCGACTCCACAGCCCTGGTGACAAATCTACGTGTGTTTGGCTACCTTAACAAGAAAGTTCTCAGTAGAGAAACAAAGCAAGGCAAGGTCATTAAAAGGACCAAAAAAGAGAAGGTCATTAGAAGATCAGAACCCAAGAAAAAAGGTAATTGGGAAAGAAGCAAGAACATTAGGAGAGGAGAACCAAAGATACGAATGTCATTGGGAGAAGAGAACCACAGAACAACAAGGTCTCAGGAGAGAAACGAAGCACATGAAGGTCATTCAAACCAAAGAACAATGTCAATGGGGGTTAGGAGATCTAGCTTTTAAACATCAAATATGTTTTAGTTGAATGGTAGAAAACAAAATACCAATTATATTCCTAAAATAATGCCCCCATTCTAGTATAGTATCACCTTTTAATTTTAGATTTGCTATGCAAATTGACTTTAGATTTACTATTCAACTTAAATTATCCATGGTATCTAAATTTCATTTGCTAAAATCAGTGAAATGCATTACCACCATACACCACCATCCATGAACACATTATCAAGCTTTTTCTCTGAGCATTCCTGCAAAGTCAAATAAATACTGTATTTTTCGGACCATAAGACGCAGACCGTTTTTAGAGCAGGAAAACCAAAAACAAAAGATTTAATATGTTTTCACATCAATTGAGTTAATGCAATGAATTCAATGAATGCAATATTCAATTCAGCCAGTAGGTGTCACTAGCAGCAGTATACTCTCAGCACAACATCATTCTCAACACTGATTGGCAGGACGGGGGCAGACACCTGCAGAGTCCCTCCTCTACTCAGCTCTTTAGGTTGCACATTCGAACCATAAGACGCAGGCACTTTCCCCCCAATGGCGGGTGAAAAAGTGTGTCTTATGGTCCGAAAAATACGGTACTTGATGAGCCAATAAGGAACAGTTAATACAGCTTCAATAATATGGCAACAATGCAGCACATCTCTTCGATTAGGAGTTCCCACTGCTTGTGATGCTGTGCCTGGTTGTACTATGGAACTTTCTGTACAACAAGCCTAAAGCTTGTTAATAATTTCCTGCACACAGCTAGTCCTGTTCACTGCTTGCTACTTTTACATATTTGCCTCTTTTACAGAAAGTTTTTCGTATACCTTAATGTGGCCATACATGGTTAGATTTGTTGCCGAAATCAGCCGCAAATCTAATGCTTAAAAGCTAAATTCAGATGTATATCGGCCAGGAAATCGATTTTCTTTGAAGGAAACATTATTGTGACCAAACAATTACATTTTTGTTTCATCTGACCATAACACAGAAGACCAGAAGTCTTCTTCTCTGTCCAGATGAGCATTGGCAAAGGCCAAGCAAGCTTTTGTGTGTCTTATCTGGAGTGGCGTCCTCCTTGGTCTGCATCCGTGGAACCCAGCAGCGTGCTGTGTCCGGTGGATTGTCTGCCTTGAGACATTGCCACCAGCAGAGCCTAGATTGACCAGGATGGCCTTGGTGGTGATCCTTGTGTTCTTTTTCACCTCTCTCACTATCCTCCTGGCTAGCCCAGGTATCACTTTTGGCTTCTGACCACGTCCTCTGAGATTTTCCACAGTGCGGAACATCTTTTATTTTTAATAATACTTTGCACTGTAGCCACTGGAACCTGAAAACAAATAGATATGGCCTTGTAGCCCTTTCTTGACTTGTGAGCAGCCACAATGTGCAGCCGCAGGTCCTCACTGAGCTCCTTTGTCTGTCATGTTCACAAACCAACTGCAGAGAGCTGCTGTTTTTCACATGTTGAGTTGATTAAAACAGTTGTTCCCAATCAGGATGCTTTAGAACAGATTGGACTATTTGGAAAGGTAAAGAACTTTGAATTTTCCCAGAGACTGTGAAGGGTATGAATAATTTTTGGACATGACACTTTTTGCTGAAATGTAAACAAAAGCTGAGAAATGTTTTTTTCCCACACAAATGCCTCTTGTACATCGTCTTATTATCTTTTGGGAGACACCTATGTCATTTCAAGTCAAAAAATAACTTGCTGGTTGAATAAAAGTATTTTTAAGTCTAAATTTGCCAGGGGTATGAATAATAATTATGGGCTCGACTCTAGGCCTTGTAGGACTTTGATACAGGAGCTATATGTGGATAGAGGGAGGAGGGGATAGAAGGCCTGGTACATTTAATCTTTCCCTTGCACCATATGTTGGCTAAAGAGGTGTTTGCACATCGTTTGCTTAGAATTGTATTGCTTACGCGTCATCCTTAGGAAGTTTCTCTCTTATCATCTATCATTACCGCTGTCAATGGGAATGAAGGTTAGTGAGGGGAATTCAAAAATATTGAGCTGACACGAGAAGGCCGCGGTGTTCCTGCATCTCCATCACCATTGTGTCCTGCAGTATATAGAATGTAGAAGCAAAAGAGCTCTGCCATTTACTCTGGTCTAGGATCCAGGTATGTATAACAATTATTTTGTTTACAGGTTTGTTCTTTTGAAAATTGTAGCTCCTTTTGACATTATTTCTTGTCACTGGGCAGCACATGAGGACTGATGCCCTATTATGTACATTGTTTTTTGTAAAGCGCTCCCAAACTTCCATTTAGTTGTGACACTTTTCTCTGAATGCCTCTGTCCCCTGTGAACACACCATATCCTCACATATGGACACAATGTGCTATGGGTTCCATTCTCCGATCCTTATGTCACCCTACAACAGTGGTTCCCAAACTGGGGGGCACAAAGGAATTCCAGGGGGGCACAGGTCCTCATTCTTAACCTGTGTTTGAATATGGAGGGGGGCTTGATAATGTTCCTAAATAGAAAAGTGGGGCCCTGCAAGGAAAGTTTGGGGACCACTGGCCTACAAAGTCCTGTAATGATGTAGGGCCTAGGTGCCCAACCTGCAGCCTGGGGGCCACATGCGGCCCTTTGGGCATTCTTCGGCGGCCCCCATTAGTCCTTTACTTGAGGCCCCTAACTGTTCATGCATAGGGCATAGGAACTCATATTGCGTCACATAACCTCTGAATCAAAATGTGCATTACCACTAACACTACAGTGTTATCCAATGCTTGAAGTATAATTTAAAACAAATTTCTTATGTAAAAATTAAAAAGGTCTTCTAGCTATGCCTGTTGTCATTTCCATTATAAAATGCTTATACTAGTCGGTATAGATTAAAAAAATTATGTGCGGCCCTTAAGTGATGGCAAGGGCCGTACTTGTGGCCCTCCATATCAACTCAGTTGCCCACCACTGATGTAGGGGTTCTGAAGAAAGGACCACATCACCCATCAGGAAGATGCAGACATCTGACACTCTCAGAAGAGTTGAATGCTGAAGGACAGAAGCTTTTTCAACAAAGCAAAGAAGAAAGACACATTATCAATATCAATTATATATAAGTATCAATTTTAAATGTATGCAACAAAACCCCAGATTTCGAATTGGTTCACCTTTATTCTTGCTTAACCAAAGTAGCCCAATGGATATTAAAGGTAAATACTGGAAATGGTTCAATCCCACCTGTACTATAGTTGTAATTCCAAACATGTCTATGCTGTCTTCTACAAGAGACACATATTCTGTCGCCATATACAGAAACATATGTTTACATGTACAAGTGATCCTGAGTAGCCACACACGTAGGCTATGATCCAGGAGGCACAGGAAGGCCAGAAGAAATATCAGTTAGATTTTGGGTGGAGGCCGACAAAAGCAGCATTTACTCATAACAAATGACTTTTCTATTCTGATTGATATACTTCTTGCGGGGAAGTTGATTATGCCCTCTGGTTATATAAATACATTGATGGGAAATACAGCATGAGATAGGTGGATACAATGGAACATTCACTTTTTAGAGAAATCAGAACTATTTTAATATCACTTTCCTGATTCAGACTACAGGAAGGGCTATTCTGACAAGCGGTTCCAGATTTTCCCACAAGTGATCTGACACATGGACAGGACTCTGTAGTCTGCTGAGTGTCACTATTGTATGATATCGCCATCACTGGTCTTTGTTTCCTAGGACTGTTGTCTGTTGAGTGCCTGGGGAATTCTTATCTTCTGTATGTTGCCTAACCAGATTCTTATTTACTGATAGCAGTGATTTTTCAATAATTCTCAATATATATACGGTCTTAAACATAAATGCTATTCAGTACAGGTCTAGACAGATAGAATACACCAGTTGACTATCCTCTATCCTCCTATTCCCTAATATATCATTAAATGTATTTGTGAATGCAGGCAGTGTGTAACCTTAATTCAAGCTTTCCTTGCAGGGCCCCCCTTTTCTATTTAGGAACATTATTGAGCTCCCCTCCCTATTCAAACACAGGTTAAGAAGAGGGCCAGCGCCCCCCTGGAATACCTTCCCGCCGCCCCCCAGTTTAGGCACCACTGCCTTAATTCAAGGCGACCTCAGTCTCTTGCATCTCCTTTTTTTAAATTTTATTAAAGTTTTCAGCACATCTAAATGCACACAATAATATAGATACATAAAAAAACAAAGAACAAATCAACAACATAAGAAAACAGTGGTCGAGAATAATTATAAAGTCCACATGAGGACACACGTGCGGCTGGCGCCTCTCCATAAGGGGATAGGTTGATTGTTTAGTCAAACTATTTTATTAATAAGAAAATAAGTTGAACTAAAGGTGATATATGACTGACTACAGACCTGGAAAAAGTAAAAAAAAGTGCTCCTTAAAGGTAAGTATTTTTGCAGTCCCTGGGACTCTTATCATTATTGGGTATCAAGGAAGGAAATTTGATAAATTGGATTTTAGGTCAACCTATTCAATGGCTTCTATTAACAAAATCACCTAAATGTATAATGCAGACTAAGCATGATCCCTGAAAGTAGGTAGATCAACTTGGATTTTTATATATATAAACAAAATAAATTTTTTTGATTATTATTGACTTATATTAAAGATGATTTTACCTGATAAAGCAGCATAGTTCTAGTATTCAATATGAATGCTCCAATTAAATTGTGCAGTGTCATGCAAATATCTAGCTTTCAATATTTTTTAGTAAAAGATCTGAATACACATCAGTAGACAAAATACACAGATACGGACATGTGCTCTAACATGTAGAGCCTTCATTTACCCCCCAACATGCACATCCCTCTTAGCTATAAGGATGAACTCCACCTTATATAGCTGCGTCATAGCAGGAAAATGTTATCAGGGGCCGCTGTGCAGTGGTTTGTGATGTGATGAGTGTCCAGAGGAAGGCCAGGGTACACACCTCATCCTCTCCCTCTAATCAGCTATATGTACTGATATAGTATGGGCTGACTATGAATATGGAAATGCTCTGCAGTTCCCACACATCTACAGCTTAAGGGAACAATCTGGAATCACCTATCTAACCACTATAGTTGATAGCAGTTGTTGTCAATTTAGTTAATTTAAGTGGCCCCTAGCATGGTCCCTGATATCATGAAATGGCCCAACAATATATTTCATGCATTTGATGCCAAACTTACTGAGTATTTGTACTAATAAGGGAGACTATGGAGATGTTTCATCAGACAGTCACAGACTGAAGGCAAATTATATGACAAAGTCCTTGAGATGTATGTTGGAACAAACAGAAAAATGTGATTGTGCAAGATCCTATACAGTGCTGCTTGAAAGTATGTGAACCCCTCAAGTGGTGTAGATGTTTCTGTTG
>CM070039.1:69215980-69253391 GCA_036250615.1 Ptychadena robeensis
TGGTAGATCTAAAGGATATCTGACAGAGAGATCTAAAGGTGTATTGCCAGCTTAAAGCAATAAACCTTCTACTTTATCCACAGCTGATCTTTCTGTGTAAGTATCTTTTGTTGTTGTTCCTCATATGTGCTTATATTCTTGTTCTTCAGGCATCAGAGATAGCCAATGAGACCGGTAACTTGGCAGCTTCCTATCACCTGGCACGACAGTATGAAAGCCAAGGGGATCTGAAACAAGCTGTTCACTTCTACACCAGGGCACAAGCTTACAATAATGCCATCCGACTCTGCAAGGTAGATCTGGTCAGGGGCTGGATAACTGAAATGACTTGTTTGCTGAACAACATTATGAAGTTGTTTTCTCTCCTCCACAGGAGAACAATCTGGATGATCAGCTTATGAACCTCGCTCTGCTGAGCAGTCCAGAGGATATGATGGATGCAGCACGTTATTACGAGGAGCAGGGGGAGCAGATGGATAGAGCTGTCATGCTTTACCACAAGGTAAACTGTAGATACAGAGTTGGGCTTATGAACAACCACAGTATAATAAATTGTGAGGTCCAGGTGGTCAGCTGGAAATATCCCAACTTCTGGAATATTGGAATACTAGTGGAGATGGAATAAAAATGCATAACAAAAAAGACAAAAGGGATAAGCCATAGGAAGACAAGTCAACATCTAAAGTTTCAATAATGCTAACCCATATCTCTACTTATTTGTTAGATTGGTAACTCCAGTATATTTGTTTGTCATTGCCCCTTTTTTAAGAGACCGTTAAAACAATAAGATTTGTCCTTGGTAAGGTCCACCTACTATGTTGTATATTAGTTGTTTCAGTTCCTACAAAGTTTGAAAATGTATCAGGTGTCCCCATAAATACAGTTTTCCTGCACCTTCTATTCCTATTAGGAACAAGGACAAAGTTAAGTCATGATAATGGTAAAGCAAAAGTTAAATAATGGCACTCACAATAATGGAGGTGCAATGCAGGCGAGGCAAGAAGTTGAATCTTTTGCAGGAATTGGAACTGCAAGAAAGACCCACAAATGGCAACTCCTATCCTTGTAGTAGATTACTACTCATTGTTAAGCCTGCATTGTACCCCCTTTATTATAAGTGCATTATTTTATCTTTCCTTCACCAATGATAGAACTTAACTTTGTTGCACTAGGTAGTGCACCTCGTGTCCTATGTGTCTTTCCTAGGGGGGCCACACTCCCCCTCCATATTGGGAGCTGCACACCTCCGCACAAATCTGACTAATTTTCACCCTGCGTTGACCTTGTTCTATAGACTACGTAATGGTCTTTCTGGTCACCAACATCACTCCTACTGTGCGATCACTGCTGACCATTGTGTGCAATTATTTAATCATTTTTTGTATAAAGGCTTTTCTATCAATTTTTGTTCTGAAGACTTAAACAGCAAACAGCAAAACATGATTGAGATTGTTATCCTTCACTACCCATCAAAAACTTAAGTTGGGAACTTTTTGTCTAGCTGGAAGATGATGATTCATTTTAGGAACCCTTAACCAAACAGAAACATGTTCAGTGTCTGTAAATGTTTGTGATTTATAATTAACAAGGGATTACAAAGCCTTCAATAGTATGACAATTGTTCAACAGCAAGAACAAATGTAGATGTATCCAGTATACCTGATATTTTTTGGAAATGTGATGTATTACTGACTGATTTATTTAATCTTTTGCTCACAGTCAGGTCACCTCTCTAAGGCACTGGAGTTGGCATTCGCCACCGAGCAGTTTGGCGCTCTTCAGTTAATAGCAGAAGACCTGGATGAGAAGTCAGACCCAGCCTTACTAGCTCGTTGCTCAGATTTCTTCATCCAACATAGTCAGTTTCAGAAAGCTGTGGAGTTGCTTTTAGCAGCTAAAAAGGTAAATGGTTTAGTATGTGTGTATTGCAGTAGATCTAGACCAGGGGTAGACAAACTTTTTTCATTTGTGGGCCGCAATGCGTTTTTGAATTTGACTGAGGGGCCGGACAATGAACCTGTTAGGGCCACCTGAACCCAAGTACTCCCAGCCACCTGGGTGAAAAATTTAAACATTGATACATTGTTGAAAAAGAAGTAATAAACGTGCTGGATTACTAGGGAGTTTTATAAAACAAATAATATATATATATATATATATATATATATATATATATATATATATATACATATATATATATATATATATTGCTTTTACCCTTGTGTTCTTTTCCTGTAGTACTATGATGCCCTCCAGCTATGTCTGGAGCAGAACCTCATCATCACAGAAGACATGGCTGAAAAGATGACGGTGTCGAAAAACTCCAAAGAACTCAGCGAGGAAGCGCGGCGAGAGCTGCTGGAACGTATTGCAGACTGCTGCATGAGGCAAGGAAACTATCATCTCGCCACCAAGAAATATACACAGGCTGGAAACAAGCTGAAGGTAGGAGAGTCCTTATGAATGGAGTTTTTACTGTTTGTGGATTAAGTTTTGAACAAAAACTTGGTTCCCTTGTGTTTGTTAGAAGTCAAAAAGTAGCACACTGAGTAGAAAGGCTTTCAAGGTGGCAGCTTTGGATCAGTGTATAAGAATTACAGGAAAGAGTAGCTAAAACGGTACCAAAGTCTAGATTTAGAAGACTGGAATCCTTCATCAGGGTTCATCAGTGGTAACAGTAGTCAGGATGTGTGTTGTTCTCTTATGAAGTTCAAACCTTAACCACTCTCGCCTCCTGTAGGCTCTGGCATACTTTTGTCCTGAATTAAGTAGATAGCTCAAAACCCTGAAATGTGATGGCTTTTTCCCAAACTGGTAAAAGGTTTGTTTGTATTCACTGTAACCTAAATAGTAACTATTGCAACTAGAAGAATTGGAGCTCTTTAAAATGTTGTCTTTTCCAGGCCATGAGGTCGTTACTGAAGTCCGGCGACACTGAGAAGATCGTCTTTTTTGCTGGAGTGTCCCGTCAAAAGGAAATCTACATAATGGCAGCCAATTATCTGCAGTCTCTGGACTGGCGGCAAGACCCATACATTGTCAATAACATCATCACTTTCTACACAAAGGGCAGGGCCCTGGACCTCTTAGCAGGCTTCTATGATGCCTGTGCTCAGGTAAGAGCTTGGAATAATGTATCCGGACAATAAAATGAGCTAAACTTCTTCATTTTACTAAGTGGATGATTCTTCCCAGGTGGAGATTGATGAGTACCAGAACTATGAGAAGGCCATGGGAGCTCTGACCGAGGCTTACAAATGTCTGAGCAAAGCCAAGATGAGGAGCCCAGAGGAGCAGGAGAGAAAACTGTCTGATATGCAGAACAAGCTGACACTGGTAAAAAGGTTTATTCAAGCTCGCAGGTGGGTCCTACATTATTTACGCTACACAAAAGCCACAGTGTGGGTCATATCTTTAAGAATATCTATTCATTTTGTCTTTCTGAATTGGGAGATAGGGCTGTTTTCATGCAAAGTAGGGGATATCTTAAACTAAGTACCCAGTCCACTTCAAAGGAAGCTATAATGCTTCCATTTTACTGATAGGAACAAGGACACAAGGCCTAGTACAACAATATAGGCCTCCCATACACTTTTCAATCTCCCAATACAATTTCTGAACAGTCAACCTTACTTTTACCAAAACCATGTAATATGAGGACCTTTCTAACCCTTCCAATCACTATGTATTCTATCTGACCTGGCACTACATTGTTGTTGGTAGATCTGAAGGAAATTGTATGGAGTGATCTAAAGGTGTATGGGGGTTTTAAGCTCTGTTAATGGTAAAGGACAAGATTAAATAATGTGTATAATATATAATATTGTAGGGCTATCTTCCTACATTTATGGTTACTACCCTGTCAATTATTTACTGAGCATTAACCACAAATGTAAGAAAATAGCTAGGTATTTGTATAGATTTGTATAAATGTATAGAAGCCTAGCTAGGCCTTGATATGTAGTTTAACAAACCAATATTGGCATTAAGAATGCAAATTATATAAATTCCCGTATTTTGCAGGCTATAAGATGAACTTTTTTTTTTCCAAACCTTAAAATCAATGGGAAAGTGTCTCTGCATCTTATGGTCTGTAATATTTTTATTATGTAAAAGATATAGCAGTTCTCATTCTCTGAACACACTGACCAACTTATGAAGAGAGACATCTTACTAGTAGATAGCATGAGTTGTGTATTTACATTAACATTCTGCATGGTAATAAATACATTTTTGTGACAGACTTATATATCTTACCATATGTAAATAGCTGCTTATGGGTAAGTTTTTCAATGTGTCTCTTCATAAGTTGGTCAGTGCGTTCATAGAATGGGTACAGCTAGTGTAAAGACACTTGTGAAAGTTTCGGCCCTGCAGCCAAGACCTACCTCCTGGCACTGGCCTTTTGGCTGGAGGAATATAGATTCCAGACGTGGTTCAGTCCTGCCTACTTTGCTGGAACATTCTGTATGTTCACTTGACTTGATTTTGTTTTTAATTCCTAATTTTTTCTGTAAAACGTTGGGGGTGCATTTTATGGTCCAGTGCTTCTTATGGTGAAAAAAATACGGTAATGCTATTATTTTTAATGAAAATGTAGAAAGTTCAGACATCTTGTGGAGTTTTAATTTACCCAAACAGTTAGTAAGTAACCAGATACTGGCTCAGCTCTTTATGCCCCACCTATACCTAATACACTTGGGTGGTTTGATAATTTAGGAAGGTAGAGTGTGATTGGACCCAAAATACATCCATGTAGCTGACAGTTTTACTAAAATGCACTATATGTTGTATCAGAGTCACATATCTAGTAGATGTGAGTTGGCCATTGGGGGATGCTAAGCAGCAATTATATAAAATGATTATGACATGACTCTAGCAGGGGGCGGAATATTAGCTTTAGTGTTGTCACATTTACATGAATGGAGTTCTTGATTATGATTCTACTGTTACTGTTACAGAGCGTATTCTGTGGACAAGCAGGAAGCCACCAGACAATGCGAGCTGCTGCTTGAAGAGCCAGACCTGGAGAATGCTGTCCGCATTGGAGATGTATATGGTCTCCTGGTGGAACATTACACACAGCAGGGAGACTTCCAGAAGGTAAGCCTTGGAGCCTAGAAAGCTTTCTCAGTCATGTAACTGAAATGTCACTTCTCCATAAAAAGTAGGACTTTCTCTGAACTGTCGACATAATTAGTATGAACTTTACAGAAAACATAGAGAAATGTTTATCACAACCTACCACTGTCATATATATTTGGGTCACTCCAGGATCCAGTTGACTTACCTGTATGGTTTGGGCCAGTAATGTGGACCTCACTGAGATCCATTTATACATGATGCAACCTCTAATGGGAAGTAAAGTTGGACTCTACTTCTACAGAACACCAACCTACAGTGCTTTTAAGGGCTGGAAACATTTTGTTCTAATTAAATTACTGTGGAGGATGTCTACTATGTGATAGGAAGCCCATGGCTGACTTCTAACCTGTCTCCTCTCTCACCAGGCCTATCGCTGTTTGGAGGAAATGAGGTCCAAGATGCCGTCTGTCAACTTGACTTACTATGTACCCCAGACCACAGTGGAAGCCGTGTACCGAGCCCTCTCCATCCCACTCAACCACAAGCAAGCGCCTGAGCATGTGCGACATAATAGCGTGGATGACAGTGAAGAGGTGGAAGAGGCTCCAGATATTGACTATGATGGTTAACCTCATCCTTTCATTCCATTTCTAAATTGAAAGGAGTTGAAATAATACGTACAGATAAATACATGGACAGTCTATCTTGTGTTACTTGGCAATACAAACCCTTGCTGGCTGTCGGTCATTTGCAGCATGATTTACTTGGTGTGAAATTGACAAGCCTGTGGCATTTCAGCCGAATATAACACCATTTCTATGTGCCTATGTTTTATCACATCATGCAGACTTTACAACATGGACCTTATCCACTGAAGGTGGCAGCTTAGATAAAATAGACCAAATAGTACTGATGGAATAGACCAAAGCTACGAGACCCTAGCAGCCATTCACTGTGGAAACAGCCATAAAGGCTCTGACAAGTGTCCATTCATCTGGTACTGAACTAGACCATACGTGCACAGGCCTCAGGGGGTGGTCATTAGTGGAAATAAGCCAGACATAAGCCCACCACACCTTCATTTACACTTGGCAGTTATTGGAGACATGTGCTGTGAGAGTTCACTACTAGTATTGACATTCACATAGTAATCTAGTTATAGTAATTTCAGTCTCCCCCTTTATGTCTGGTTCCCCTAAATCTAAAGAATATTTAACAAACTTGGCCCTTGAGTACTAGAAATGTTCCAAACTGAGACAGACCTGACTCTTGTAAAAGATGGACCGGTACACTTGTCATTCATAGCACTGGGACAAGCAACTAAACACCATAACATACTATAACTGGTGCATTCTCCATCATAACCCAGAACTGCTATTGTCTTTCTCTACTCTGCACTGACCAATCAAAAAAACAAAATGCAAAGTGTGGAGACTAGTGTCATCCAATGACGTTGACTGATCTGTGTGTTCACTGCACCCCCCCCCCCCCCCCCCCCCCCACGTTGTGATGTCTGTAGACGTTGCTGTATGTTATACACACGCATGCAGTCCTCTCCGTAGTCTACGCATGACAACTCACACTGGGCCATCACACAGCTGCACACCCCTCAGTTGGTCCCTTTTGAACCACAAACTTCCAGATTGAAGCACCAGCCTATACATATTTTTATACAAAATCAAAGAAATGTTTTTTGTTATCTTTTTTTCTAAACAATAAATTATTTGTAATGTATATTTATATCCATATGTAAATATAAAGTGATTTTATGAAGATGTTTTACCGTTTCGTTATTGGTTTTTCCCAGTGCCGCCTAGTCTCAGTGCATAAGCCATCATGCATGTCATTGGATGTTTGTTTTATTGTCAGGGTATGTGTGGATGTGAAGCCTTGTCTTGTATAGATGGGGGCAGTGAAGCCTAGAAATTTTAGCCTCCCCACATTTGTATTGACCAGTGAGGCTGCCCGTTACAGTCATGTGCCAATAGTAATGTTGGAGAGAGTGGGCAAACTCACAGAAATATACCCAAACATAATATCCTAGAGAGGACAATGGAATCTAAAGGTGGCCATGCACGGGCCGATTTTTCAGGAATCGATTGCAGCCACCCGTTCTTTGAGCAGGATCAATCGATCCCGAATGTACCCAGGGTCTAAAGCAGGGGTGGGCAAACTTTTTGACTCAAGGGCCACAATGGGTACTTAAACTGGACTGGAGGGCCGGAACAAAAGCATGGATGGAGTGTTTGTGTGAACTAATATAAATTCAAAGCAAACATCATTACATAAAAGGGTACGGTCTTCTTTTTTTTTTATTTCAATAGAAGTATTCATTTCAAACATTTTAACAAAAGGAATCATGGCACAATAACATACTTTATAAATCCGCCCACTCAGATGTAGGAGCTGCGGCCGTGTTTCCCGACGTTGCTGGTAAAGCAGCGAAGGGGAGAGCAAGAGACCCCTCTCAGGAACAGCCTCACAGCTCTGTGCCATATAGAAAGCCACAGCCGTGTCTCCCAACATTGCCATGGTAACACTCCAGATGGCGAAGGAGTGGAGGGGTCTCTTGCTCTTCCCTCAGCTCCTTTGCTAGCAGCAGTGTTATCATAACAACGTCGGGAGACACGCCCCGCGGAGCTGAGAGGGGTCACCTGCTCTCCTGGCTCTGTCGGCCGGATAGAACAGCCAAACGGGACGGATTCGGCCAGTGGGCCGTAGTTTGCCCAGGGCTGGTCTCAAGTATTGCACAGGATGGATTGCGCAAAGCAGTAAACGTTGATTCTCTGTTAAATTGACAAACAAGTGACTTCATCGAATAAACGTGTATCGACTGGTGTATGCCCATTTAGTTAGTTGTTGAGTCTCTCTGTCCTTGTGCGGGATGGCGGCTCCTCAATCTGCCTCGCTCTGTAGTATTCGTCAAGCAGCCTGGAGTGGTGGGTGCCTTTTAGGATTATTTGTTATGTTCACAGACATTTGGACAAATTTGTATCCTTTTTGATTAATGAGGACAGTTTTAGTAATAGTGTATTTTCACTCTATAGAATGAATATCCAGCCATGTTCAAGTGCAGGGAGGAGAAGAGACTCATTCCTTGCTCATATAGCGAGGGGGGAGGGGGATGCGGGGAATGATGTTACTGGGACCTAAATCTCAGTCACCAATTCGTCCTGGACATCCACCTCACAAACTTTTCCCTGAGCAGCAGGGACCTGGGGACTTTAAAGGTCGAGGGTCTACAGGAGTCAAGAGGTCTTACAATAGTATATCAGTACCTCCTATGTAGGTATAGTCTATCCAATTCAGCCGTCAAAACATAGGCAGGATCAACATATAACGATACGATGCAGAGAGAGGTAAATCATAACAATTTTAATGTCCATTAAAAGCATAAAAAATTCCATGCGGTTTGCCAAGTTGTCACCCACGGCCCTCACGGCGGGCAAGCAGAGGAAGGAGGGAAACAGGTGTAAGGTCCCGGAAAACGAAACAGTGATGTATAACCCCCATCATTCCTTGCTCAGCTCAAACATGCTGTATCACTCATTTCAGCACCGCCTAGAAATGAAAAACACTGCAAACTCCCTGGACACTTAGGGCTTGTTTCCACTAGTGCGGATGGCTCCAGTGCAGATACTGGTATTTACCTGGTAGGTGGGGCAGTGCTAAAAGTGAGAGCGAGTGTTTTTCTATGCCTCTCTGGTGATTTAGTGAGTCTCCACTGTGTTCCCAGCATGCCGTGTTCCTAGTGCTTCTGCTCTGGCATGCTGTATAGCGCTACTCACTCCAAAGAAGGGGCATTGCTGCGAGCTGGAGGTGTGGAGTAGCCATACACGGGATCTTTTGAAGTAGATAGAACAGGAATCGATTTCTGTCCACCTGGTTTTTTCAACCACAAGTGACATGGAACATTAAATTATCGAGCTGTGATTGGACATATAGGTAGATTTCATTGGACAGTTTACATGTACGTGACGTTTTTGGTTTCTAGGCACCCTCTTGTGGCAGAAAGCGGTAATGATACCAAAAAAAAGAACGGATCTTCTATGAATCTATAACACTGTCAAACGTGTGTGTGCTAATGGTCGATGTTCAACTGGCGATCATATTTTTTTTATTGCACAATAAAATCGAATTGCAAAAAAAATCAACCCACCTACTTAAAGGGGCAATAGAATCTAAGTGACTGAGCCACTAGAGGAATGAAGTATTATGAATTGCTTTGGGTTGATTTTTGCTTCTTTCTTATGGAATTTAGAAATAGATATAATGTGTGAGCACCTATTTCCTTTACTGGTGTCACTGCTGCAACTGGGACAGGAAGTAATAGCAAATCTTTAACAAAAAGAAAAGCGCACAGCAATTCACAGCACAGCAAGAGTTGCCATTGTGTGTCTTCCAGCCTAACAATCCCATATATGAAGCGCTGCTGATATGTCCAACATCTTTTATTTCCTCCATTATTTTCACCAATCTTCCCCAAGTGTTGGATTCACAAAAAATATCCTGCAATGGACTAATGAATGTCCGTGTCCGGTTCCCAGTTAAGGTGTCTCCTCGTTGGCTGCCAGGAGGAAACGCCCTGCGCTCAGAGTCATGAGAAGATGATCTTGTGTATTTTTAGCTTTTTCTGCATGGGATCAGCTTGCCTTAATATAGTGTGTCCTCTCTGTGACTCCAGAGGCTGCCAGGCCCGCTTCTTCCTTCCCCAGCACTCTCTGTCCAGGATGGAGCTATCCAGTCAAACAACACAAAAACGGAAGTGTATCTTCCTACATCCTCCCAACATGGCCGCCCGGTAAAGAAAACATGTACCCTAAAGGAGTTTAGTCCTGTTTCCTCTATTTTCCGATTCCAAAACTAAAGAACGTATATGCTGAAATCAATCGCTTCCTTTATGTTAATGATGAACAATAGAATACACTGTAGTGATTAAAGTATACCTGAACTAAGCTTTGCTTCCCCTGATGCTGTACTGACCTAAATATAGGGTTGTACTAGTTGGAAGTGTCATCTAGCCAAACATGTAGAGTGTGTAATGCTGGTTTCATTGGGGCTGCATTCTTGCTTACTGGTATATTAACCCTCTGAATGCATATGCTGATGGTGTCATGATAACATAACACCGAGGAATTGAGACCGCCTGCGTGCTCATTGTAACATGAAAAATCATTCATGGGGGGAAAACAAATTCTGTGTTAATTCAGCCTTTAATGTTTACTTAAAAAGCATAGAAATCACTTATTTATTGTGAGAGGGAAGGAGTATACACCAGTCAAGGGGAACGCTCAAAAATCAGACATGGATGGAGAGAGCAGAGGGATGCAGAGATCAGTCTGCTTCTGTCCTCTCACTATCCAATCACTGGGTAAAGGCCCTCATACACCTAGCGGATCGTGGGTGCCCACGTGGGGCAACAGATCCCTGTTGTGCCAAATCTCGTACGGCCAAAGAACGGACATGTCCGTAAATCTCTGGCTGATGCCATTAGTTTGAATGGGGACTGGCGTCCCCGTTCAAACTAACAGCTGGCACACAAAGGGTGCCCACTGATACTGTGAGAGACGGAGTGCAGCATGTTGACATCATCAGGCTGCACTCCGTCGCTCATCTGTCGAGTGGAGAGATGTCATCAGTATATTAGTTGATTGTTAAAGCCCCCCTCTAGACGATTTAAATTGTTGACATCATGATGTCATCAACATGGCTGGTCGTGCCACGAATCATCCACGCAACCTTTGTGTGCCAAGGAGATCGGTCTAAACAAAACAGACATGTCCATAATGTCTTAAATCATCTCACAAATTGATCTAAGGAGGGCGCTTAAGATTCGCACGGTGGTGGACTGGATGCAAAATCCACATGGGGCGACAGATCCCTGTCACCCCGAACTCTGTCTGCCAGAGAACGGACATGTCTTTAAAAGTTTAAATGGGGATCGGCGCACAAAGGGTGCCCGATGATACTCTGAGCGAAGGAGTTCAGCGTGATGACTAGAGATGGTCGAAGTTTTTTGACTCGCTGACTTTGTGAGCTGATTGCAATGCCCCTGAACATGGTATTGTCACCAACATTTCTAGAGACGTAGAGAAGGGCTGGGGGAACATTTGAAAAAAAAGTTTTGCTCTAGCACATGTAATTTTTGCATAAATTAAGTTCAAAATCAAAGTCGAAATTTAGATTTTCAAATTGTTACTTGACTTTAGACTTGATTTGTGCAAAAACTGTTTGTGTTAGAGACATACTTTTTTTGCAGTATACCCCAAACCCTTCTGTACATCTCCAGAAAGTTTGGTGATGATACCATGTTCAGGGGCTTTGCAATTAACTCGAAACTGTCGACATGGTCGGATTTTTTCTTTTAAATTCAACCATCTCTAGTGATGACGTCATCATGTTGCACTGCAGCGCTCATCTGTCGGCCCCCGCTCGCTACTGGGTGGGGGCCTTTAGTAAACTGTGAGACTGGATAGGCGAAAGTAACAAAGAAAATAAGTGCCCGACCTTCCTTGTGCACAAGATGAAGAGAGCAGCTGCTGAAATGCCCTTACAAAGCAGCAAGCAGGTATTTGAAGCTACTGGTTCCTTTGGAGGATTACGCTTACGGTATGTATTCTATCGGGCCACCACTCACTAATGTTAATACGCAGAAATAGATGTAGTGGGCCCAGAACTACATGAAGACTCATTTTCACCAGATGGATGGAGTGGTTGAACACTATGTCCCAATACGGCTGCAAAGACAGCGAGGAGGTGGCAGAATTATTTATTTTATTTTAATTGCACTCGACAATCTATTTAGTTGAGTGGGCTTGTGCCCCCTCAACTAAGGGCCACGATCGGCCTCAGGCAATTGAGGCCCGCAATCTGAAAGGCGGGTCACCGGCGGTTGCCACCTCCGGCTATAGACTTGAATGGGCTCAGTTAAAATCGCTTGTCACTTCAACAGCGCCCATTAGCGGTCTCCATCCACAGGTCACCAGCTGGCTTTGGGTCACATGTAACTCTCACAGTACAACACGTTTGATCCCCCAGATCTCATACCTCAGTAGTACAACCCTGACATTTTCTGGCTTAGTAACTAAACCCTGAGACTACCTGCAGTCCAAATGTCACCCTTTTATAGTCATATTCCAGCTGTCACACAGTGCTTTCCTCTTGTCAGATTTCACCCTTACATATGCCTACTCTGACTTTCATCCCCCAGATCTCCAACACCCTTAGAAGTCCAATAATTTTTTGGGATTATTAATTTACATTCCCAATGTCACACCCCTAACTGCAACCTTTGATATTTCCCTGAGGCTATCCAAGTGACATAAATTGTATAAATTTAACAATAAAAACTGAAAGAATTTTGCTAATCAAAAAATTTCCACCGTAGTGTATACATGATAAAGTGAAGTTGTTTGTACACCTATTTAATGTGGGAGGGATGGCGATTGTGCTGCCGATCTCTCCCCTCTATGGCTGACAGTCAGACTCCTTGGGTGCACCTGATAGCTACAGCCACCCAGACACGGAGCGCCTCCAAGTTGTTAGTACACATATGAGCTTTGTAACAATAATGCAGGTACGCAGAGCTAGGTTTTGGCAAGAGTACCACTTATGTGCACCCCTGATTATATCAGAACATTAACATCTTAAAGTGGTTTTAAACTAAAACTAAAAAAACACAAATACATGAAATAGACACATTACTTATCTGTCAGCAGGTCAGATCCTGGAAAACTGCTACACAAAAAAAAACATACTTACCTTCTTCACGTTTTCACTGATGGTGGAAACATCTTAATTAAGGGCAGAGAAGCCACTTCCGGATCAATTGTTCTCAGGGCAGCAGCTGACACCAACCCCGCCCCTTTGCACTCATACAGAGACAGACTTGCTCCTCTGCAGGGAGCTCCCGTGTGGGGGAATGGGGGGGGGGCAGTCAGCTGCATCCATAGAGTTGTTGGCTGGTTGAAGAGAGGCTTCTCTCTCCCTCTTCACCCAAAGTCTCGCAGATGTGAGGCTGACTTCACATCTGTGAGACTGAGACACAGGGGCTTTTGGGATGGAATTTGGGACTCAGATACCCCTGCAGCTTGTGACATATTGCAGCTTGTGACATATGTAACACAGTGGGAGGAGCTGTCTCTAAAAAGACACCCCTCCTGCTGACAGAAATCGCTTTTCTTTTTCCAGTCGGGGATCTCAGCTGAGCTGCAGCCGATACTGCAGTGATCTACCAGTTGGTAGGTCCACTTAAATATAATCAGACGCTTTTCTTGTATGGTAATGAAACAATAACTTCTTAGATCCTATAGAAAATACTATACTGTGCCCAAAAAATACATATATAAACAGTATATGTATACGGAGCGCCACACTGAGCACATTCACTGAACAAAGTGATAATGCACAAGCATTGATTGCAGTGAAGCTGAACTCCATCTAAAAATGTTATTGACCCCCCACAGAAATGCATTAGTTTGACAGTGCAGGGTAGTCATCCTCTTCTTCCCCCTGCAGCATAAAGCCATTCACTTCATATTTTAGAGAGATGACGTCTTTGGGCCTAGACTGGTGTTCATGAAGTTTAGTTGGTAGGTAGTTGGGGTGGGGTGGGGTGGGGGGATATTAAGGGTGCATATGATCAGGTGAGTATAACTTTTTTTCTGTACCCCCTACACCAGACACGGGTAAACTACGTCCCGTGAGCCATGTGTATAGTTGTTTGATCCGGCCCTTTGTCCTTTTAGTGGCTTGTGACTGCCCTCTCCTCATTCTCTGCAATAGGAGGAAATAATGCCTGGTGCCATTCAGCTGATCATGTGGTCAAGGCAGGCAAGCTTATTTAATCATGATTGGCCTCATTTGGCTAATTGATATATTTATATAGTTTTTTAATAGTTTTAAAAAAAAATTCTAATTGCAATTCAGTCTAGCCCCTGCTGCATCATCAATGGCACCAGGGATACCAGGAAGCTGGGCAGCCCTTATAGGCTCTGGGTCTGGCTCCTCTCCCAAATTGAAAAAACGATTGTGACCCACAAGTCAAAAAGTTTGCACACCCCTGCCTTACCTTATCTGTGCTGCTGTTGCACGTGTGTCCTGGTGCGGCTCGCCTACCCCACGCCACCCTCCTACCACACTACATGGGGCTAGATCTAGCCCCCGCCAATTATACTCCTCCGACTTGATCTACAAAAATATGGCTACTCTATAATTTGGCGCGTCCGGCGACAGTGATTTGGTGCTTCTCCATTCTGGGGGAGGTTCCCCGTCAAGCAACATATGTGTATTGCAGCAACATACGTGTATTGTGCTTTTATTTACCCAATACATAAACCTTCCACCATCCGACCAGCCTCTATCCCCTGAGGAATTCTATCGACGAAACGTACGTCGGGTTGGGTATCAACACTTCTGGATGGTCTATACTCTACTATCCATCTATTGAGTATATCAAGCTCGAACATCTGAGCTTTAGGCTTGTGGTTTATGATACATACTTGTATCAATTACATTTAATGCTTTGTAAACAATTTTTTCGATCGAATTCTTGTTATGTAACATTGCATCATGTACACCCGTGATTGTTGCCTGGGTGTCCATCTAATAAAATGTTGATCTTAACCTATTCTTGATTTATGCACCAACTGTGAAGCCGCTAAAGTCCCCTTGCCCTGGTAACCTGTTACTGGGGAGATTTTTCCTCTTTGTTATTGTCCGTTGATGCATTCATACCCTTACCCAACAAATGTACTGCCTTCAGTGAAAAAAATGGTCATTATCATATGTGCATTTTCCTATGGCCTAATAAGAAAGAGCATGTAAGTGAATTCTTATGTGATCAAGAGGTGAGTATACCTACTGCCTCGCCACATCACGCAGCTGTATCGCCCCCATTGCAGGGAACCATCAGAAGGGCCGGATCAAAAAACAAAATAGGCCATGTATGGCCCGCTGGCCGTAGTTTTCCCATGTCTTAGAACCTATATAATACAGATTGTTCAGCAGAACTAGCACAGGAAAACATTACATCAGCAAACATTTGTGTCTGCCCAGGACAGCAAGGCACGCATAGGACTCTGCTGCCATCCTGTGGCCACTTGTAGGTAATGCACTGCATTAGCTCATTTATTCTTTCTGCCACAAGAGGACGTGTGGAAAGCATAAACAAGTTGTTCTTTAACAAACGGGTAAATATACTCTCTTTTTATCGGTAGCACGTCCTGAGAGCAGCATCAAGGCATCAATGGCAACCAGGAACCGCAACAACAGCATCGGACATGGCACCGATAGGGCAGCGGACCGCTGAGCCCCCTAGGTATGGCCCGGGGGTGTCCACATGCAAAGCATAGGCTGAGCTGGATGATGCAGCAGTGCTGCGCCTCCAGCTCCTTTGAAGAAGATCAAGCCCAGCACGAGGACTTTCTTGTGTGGCTAGGGCTTCCTTGAATGGCTCGAATATCGAGCCCTGTATGCCCAGCTTTAGGTGCTCTGATTACTTCTTTCTTGCAAAGAGACTTCCAGGATTTGTCAGCGGTAACAGAAACCACAATGCACAGAGTACCATATTTTTCAGACTATACGACGCTCCTGACCATAAGGCGCACCCAGTTTTTATAGCAGAAAAAAAAACATTTGAAGTGTTCAAATCAATTGAATCAAAGTAATGGATGAAATCAATGCAATACCAAATGTCAGCCACTAGATGTCACTAGCAGCACTTCAAGGCCCACAGTCATCTTCCTCACACATCAGGAAGAGGGGAGCCGAGGGGGAATGGCTGCAGATCTCTCCCGGTCTCCCTGTATGGCTGTGTCTGTGTGTGTGGAAGCTGCAGCATGAGTAAAGATTTCAGGCAGTTGAAATGTAAATATAAATACTTTATAGCAGCGGTTCTCAACCTGTGGGGAGGTTGAATGACCATTTCACAGGGTTCGCGGCATTCCCTAACAAACAGCAGCACTGATGCCCACAAGCGTAGTAAGAGTAGTAAGGGGGCATTACACATGCCGGAAGTGATGTCGCGGATTGTTACTTCTGGAAATTGGAGCACGGAAGTGACATTTCACGCCGGCACTTCCATGTTCCAAATACAGTAAGGGGGGGGGGGGGGTTCCACAGCATTGTGTGATCCATCTGGACCTCTTCGTTAAGCGCAGTTCCGACGGATCACATATACTTTAGCTGGCCGGCGGATGCTTTGTTCATTCGCCAATGCAGGGGTTAACGTACTGTACTACGTTAACCCTAGCATCGGCAAAATGGCTCAGGGCTGTGAGAACACAGCATTCGCCGAGCAGGTAAAGCGTATGTGCTCCGTCAAAACCTCCCGCCAAGCACTGGGCTTAGCGTAGGGGGTCCTGACGGATGTGGAGACATAGCCCAAGTGACACTTTACGATGTCACTTCTAGGGTTTAGGCTCTAAAAGGTTAAGAACCACTGATTTACAGTCACTTGACATTTTTGTGAGTTCACTGCAAAGCCCCTGAACATGGTATCATCACCAAAATGTAGAAGATGTAGGGAAGTGTAGCACTGATCACATGTATGCTCTTGGTTGGAGGGAAGGCGTTTAGTAGTGGAGCCCAGCACCAGCTCCAGCACCCAACCCCACCTCCCCACACCCCCCACCCATAGGCGAAGGTGGGTCCCCCAGTCAACAGGGGGGCCCTAAGCAAGAACTTGCATAGCTACCATGTTTCCCCAAAAATAAGACAGTGTCTAATATTGATTTTTGCTCCCAAAGATGCCCTATGTCTTATTTTCGGGCGATGTCTTATTTTTCCATGAAGAAGAATACGCCACTTTGGTATCAGGGTGGGGGATCCATCACTTAAAAGGACACAGGGGGATCAGAGAGGGCAATTAAAAGTAATTAAAATTAAATTAAAAATTGTCCAGAGTTACAGTACCATATCTTCGGGGTGCCTTATTTTTAGGGGGATGCCTTATATTTCAGCATGAGGCAAACATTTAGGGGGGCCTTATTTTCAGGGGAAACAGGGTAGAAATGACACCACAGCTCTAGCACATGTAGTAGTATTGATATCTGTATACCCATCTGTCAAACTATTTTATTGCAAAGACCCTGAAACGCTTTCATCACCAAAATTGCTGGGGGGAGGGGAGAAGCTATGGGAACGTTATTTTTTTCATTACAATTATAAACACAGAATAAACAAACAAAAAGTTATAAAATAAAGAGACAGTGTAAACCAAGGGTGTTAACCTCCCTAGCGCACCGCCCATATCGCGCTGTTTACAACGGCGCGATACGGGCGATCGAGGCAGTGTACAGAGTACACTGCCTGTCATTCCCGGCATCTCGCCGGAGCTCTACACGCAGCTATTGTCATTACTGACAACAGCTGCGTGAGAGAGAAAGCCGGCGCTCCTCCATTAACATGTGACGCCGTGACGCGATCGGGGCAGTGCCGCCAACCCGGAAATGCTGCAGCGATGTAGACAATCGCTGCAGCTTTCCGGGGAGGCATAGGGTCTCCCCGCCGCCGGCTTCCCGTGCGGTTGAGAGGACCCTGTTCACCGAACGAACAGGGTTCGTCTCAACCCGCTAGGGAGGTTAACCTCAAATACGTAGAAGGCCTAACACAAAAACCTTGATATTTATAAAAAAATATAATTACAGTACAGGCCAGAGTTTGACATCTAATGTGTAAAGGAATTGTAGCGGGGTGCATGGGTGTGCACAGGTCCCTTTAAGACCGTGCCCCAGCATGCCCCTGGGCCCTCGGAGGAGATAAAGGAGAGCCACCCGGAAGAGGCGGGCTCACTCCGAGGGTTGAGGATGTTAGACAGGTCTGCCCTGTGCCCCTCTCCTCTGCCGGACCTACCTTCTAGGTGCCAGCACCGGCGTACGTACAGCCGAGGAGCGCAATAGTATGTGTGCCGACTGGCTGCCCGCCACTGACCCTTCTGCCTAGAAGGAGAGCTCTGCTCAGAGTGGGGTGGTACCCCCCCGCGTCCTGCTGGGTCACGCTCACTCATTCACAGACCGCCGGCCACTGCCTCTGTGGATTGTGCCCTGCTGCAGGACTATCTACCGTGCTCTACCCGCCCTGGTGGTCGGTCACGCCTCTGGTGCCCGCTGACCTGAGGTACCGTTAAAAGATACGGCCTCACTTTCCGCACTGGTTGCCGAACTTCTCTCTGGTTTCTCTTGTTGGACTGTCAGCTGCCTAAAGTTGGACTCTGTTCTGTCTGCCAAGTGTTTGCTGGAGGTTAAGGCCCCGCTGGGTCTCAGTGAGTTCAATAAAAAGTTTTAAACCAACCTCAGCCGCCTCCGTCACCTTGGTTGTCTCCTGTGCCGTTACTGAATAAATACAGCTTTTGAGAACAGGTTTCAGATTTGGAATTCAAATTAAATGAAAATAGAAAATCGACATGCTTGGGCCGTGTTCTCACATCTGACCCCCCCCCAGCAATAGTAATGATGATGAATCATGGTGAGGTTTGCTGTTAATGCACATCCTCCATACCTGCTCTGTACTCAGATGTTTTTGTAATAAGTCATCCGCCCTTCTTGGAAATGCTTTCATTTTCGTTTGTCAGCTATGTCGTCTGCTGCTGTAAGAGAGGAGCTGACTTGCGGTATCTGTCTGGACGTTTATACCAATCCGCTATCACTGAGATGTGGTCACTACTTTTGCGAAAACTGTATATTAGCTGCTCTGGCCTCCCAGAAGTCCAAACGTTACACTTGTCCTGAATGCAGAGCCAAGTATGCCAAGCGGCCTCGCCTGGAGAAAAACAGGAAGCTGTGTAACATAGTAGAACGCTTCAGAGCCACAGAAAAAGACCAGAAGAGCCCGACAATACGTACGTATTCCACAACCTGGGGTCATGTCCACACTTTGAGGTCTGTCTGGGTGGAAGTATGTTTCCAGTTGTAGGCACCCCATGGCCATGACCAGCAGGGTGTTTGTCCTCTGTTCCTGTAGCAAGGACTAGTAGGTATCAGGATCTTGGTGCTTGGAAAAGGGAGTCAAGTTGGATGGACTGTTTCATTTGGCTCTGTGTTAGGCACTACAAGGTTAAGGATAGGTGTTAGGACAGGGATGGGCAAACTTTTTGACTCGTGGGCCATTATCAAATTTGATAAAGGGGCCGGACTAAGAACCTGTAATGGCCGACTTGTCATAGCTGTACCAATTCCATGCATCGCTGGCATCAACAATGATGCTGACGCTTGACAGGGACATTGTTATCTTTTCAAAATTTCCTGCACTAAAAAAAGAAATGCTCAGTCATTGCAATTCCTAGAGACTGCTTGTTGTCACCATGAGGATGCACCCACAGTGTCATGATCACACCATTGCAACATACCCAAGGCAACGTTTGGACACTTCTATGCATTATGTACACTCATTGCAGAGAACAAGCGGAGGGGAGCATCTTTTCAAGCAAGTGTCAGAGGGCAGGAAAAGAAAGCTAAAGGGCTGGATCCAGTGCATTAAAAAGGGCTGGTGACGTGACCCTGTGCAAGTCTCTGTGTATTCACTGTCCACACGGGAATCACCTTCAACTGTGAACTTTACTAGAATAAAGTATATTCACCGCATTCCCTGCTGCTGAGCCCATTTGGAAGGTGCAATATTAGGGATATGCTGCAGGTTGAGAGCATCATCCCAGGATGAAGTGGTGCTGCTGCCCAGGTTCTTAGCACACATAGCTTGCATTACATAGTGGGATAGTCCTTTTAACACTTTCATAGTAGTGGCTGTGTCACTAGATGGAACTGGAACAGATACAGCAGACAGAAATATAGGAGGCTCCAGCCACCCAATGCCTCCTATCTTTATCTTTTATACCCTCCTAGGGGATCACCCCTATTATAGGCAGAACCAAATAAAGTTAAAAAAAAATTTTTAAATAGTTGCTATGTCTATATTTATGAGCTCCGCGTTTTGGTGATCATTAGTGAGACATGGGAGAAAAATAAGTTTGATGCTTTAAAATAGTAAAATTCTAGGACCGTGGTTTACTTACTATTTAGGTTGCTGGGAGAGGACATATACCTACAACCATATATTCGTTGAAATAAAAAAGCCTATTTGGGAGTGAGAGGAGCAGTGCCTATGCACACGACCTACCCATTTGCTTTAAACCATATATTCGTTCAGGTTTGTAGAGACTTTATTGTACTGTCTCTTCTCCACTTGCGGCCCCAGAAACCTGTTAATGCAAAGGGCATAGGAGCTGTCTGCTGACCCCCCTTTCCCTAGCGAGGTTTTGCCCGCGCTCTTTATAGAGCGGAAAGAGAAGAGTGTCTTCCAGCTATGCTTCTAGCTATGACTATGCTGCCTGCTTTAAAAAATGCTTATACAAGTCAGTTGGATTGAAAAAGTTATGTGCGTTCCTTTCGTGAGGCAGAGGGCCGCTATTGTGGCCCTCCATATCAACTCAGTTGACCACCTCTGGTGTATGTGGTCGGTCTCCTCTGGGTGACTCGGAGTTGTAGGTGATAAAACGGATCTTCTCTCGGTGATGTAATGGATGTATGGGTTCCCCAGGTAAACGTGATATTTATTTTATTCTGGAAATTAGGGGTAACTTGAAAATACATCAACGTTTTTCGTGGCACACAGGCCACTTCTTCGGAATGGACAGTTACTGGTAGCCTCTGAGCGCTCGCTTCAATCCAATTTCAGGAAACTGTGTATCCTGTGTAAAAATAAGTTTTTACCTAATATTGCGTTTGCACTACATTACAATGATATGATCTTCTCATTATTAGGTGGGGAGGCCTCTGAGGACAGTACTAAAGAACTCCCAGGAAACACATCGTCTGTAAGTACACTGATATTCCCTTCCCCTCTTAAACTGTAGAATAGTAAATCTGCCTGTTAGATTATGTTATTCCCAATGACTACAACGGCATATATGCTTTAGGGCAGTGGTTCCCTAACTGGGTGGCGCAAAGGTATTCCAGGGGGGCGCAGGCCCTCATTCTTAACCTGTGTTTGAGTAGGGAGGGGGGGGCTCAATAATGTTCCTAAATAGACAAGGGGGGCCCTGTAAGGAAAGTTTGGGAACCACTGCTTTAGGGCATTAATGGAGATTTAAAAGTTATTTTTAATATTGCTCTGCATTTAACGAAAGTCCCTTTAAACCATTAATTCCTGTTATATTTGTAAATAATTTAGCCCCTAATTACATCTCACTTAATGTGAAGTCATCAAGATTTTTTCCAACTTCCCTATACAAATTGCCATATCATCCAATATCTTTTACCAAGCATTGTTATAAGGCAGCCTGTTCATTTGTGTAACATGGGACCGCACCACATACAGTAGATGTGACCAGGCCCAAAAATAGTTTTACACTGTCATTTTATTTTACCATCCCAAATTTAAATACTGCAGTGTCTAAGAGGAAATGTCTGCCCATTCATCCAAAAAATCATTTGTTAGGTTCAGCCATTGGGTTTGGATGAGGTTGGGACTCTCCAATTCTTCCACACCCAACCATGCCCATGTTTGGTTTTAGAAATTTGGCATTAAAAGTTGTCCCAAAGTGTAAAACTTTCCAGAACATTTTGGTTTGCTAAAGCATTGAGAGGTCCCTTTACTTGAATAAAGGAGCCTATTGTAAAAACATCTCCATACCCTTATCTATCCACTAAACATCACAGTTGGCATAGTGGAGTCAGGTAGGTAATATGACCTATACTTCCGCAAAGCTTGTCTATCAGACACAAGTTTGTAAAGGCAACCTGCCTTATTTTCTACATTTGAGGTGAAGGGTCTAAATAAAATATAAAAATCAAAGATTAATAGGTGTGTACCAATACTTTTAAACTCCATATACTGTAGTGTATGCATTGTGTATGTTACAGGATCTTTGTGTTGAGAGATCAGGGTCAAACATACTTTACAAAATACATTTTGTGATGTAAAACTACTATTTGTCTGACAGGAAACCCCCTCAGCTGATGGAATAACTGATCAACAACAGACCGACCAGTCTACTCATTCCACTGCCCAGGCCAGCCTGTAAGTAACGTAAACCTATCCTTATGTTAGCAACATGAGGTTTAACTTTCACTCAAAGCAGATACTGGAAAAAAAACATTCCACAATCCTACTATATATATAATGTCCTGGTGGTGTACAGGGCTGGGGCACCAGCCAACTCTGCCTATGTTTTGGCCTTTGATTACATGTATGCATAAGATGCATTTTTAAGAGGAAGTCAGGAAAAAAAAAGAGACTCATTCCAGGCTCTCAGCACTGCCCCTTGTGAATATCAAACAGCATGTTCCAGGTGGAGGAGGGGCAGTGCTCAATGCTTGGGGTCTCTGTAAGTTAAGGCTTGTCCCCACTTAAATTATCCCCCGCGCTTATAATTGCAACACGGAGATTGCGGGATAGTAGTAAGGAGGTGAGACAGAAAATCTGGCCCTAACCCGAACGATCGCCCTTAACCGCGCCCATAGAGAATGAAGCAATGGTTAAAAATAAATGAATTGAGTTTTCCATTCATGTGTATGTCCACGATCTAGGGCCCAACTGCAAACGACCTCACATCAAATGCATGGTGCAATCGCCCGTGATCTCCGTGCCACGATTATAATCATGGGAGATTGCTAAAGTGTGGACAAGCCCTTAAGGTAGGCATACACACGCCGGTTCCCGCCCAATTTTTCAGACGATCCCACAATGGTCACTCAGTTGCAATTCGGATCGCACTGTGATCTGACATGATGGTAACTTCCCAGCTGATCCCATTACTAATCTAAAGGGTGCCTACTAATCCTGTCATCACACTGCAGTTGGTCCCTTATCTATCAAGGGAGAATCTGCCCGTGTATGAGCACCCCCCCCCCCCCCCCCCCCCGCAGTTTTAGGGGAAAGGTGCATCTAGGATCTAGGCTCCACATGCATTGAATGCAGGGGTTTTAGTGCAGTGCAAAAGATGCCCATTGGTGGCAATGGGTCTATGACAGGGTTCCACAGTTTCCACAGCTCGTCAGAGCTCCTGATCCGTTGGTCGAGCCTCCGTCACATTGAGCCCATCTGTGTCCTCTTGCAACATAGGTTTGCGTTGACATCAGCGGATAGTGGAGCTCTAGCCACCAGGTGCCAAACCTGCGGCCCTTTGGGAGTTGTACGGCGGCCCCCTTGGTTCTCCACTTGCGGACCCCAAAACCTTTTAATGCATTGGGCATACGTGTCAAGTTAGGGCATCTGAAAGCCGGGAGGCTACATGGATCGTGGTTCTTCTGGTACATGGATCGTGGTTCTTCCGCGTTCCACGTACCAGAAGTGACGTCACTGACATCACTTCCGGCGTTCGCCAGGCTTTTGGCTGATCTAGCAGGGAAAGGCTGTTACTCTCCCTGCTATTGTCCCACCAAGCTTGTACTGATAATGTGCGGGGTGGGACATTAGCAGGGAGAGTTACGCCCCCTTCCTGCTAGATCAGCTCGATTTCAAGAACCCAGGAAAAATCCGGGATTTATTGAAATCGTGATTTGGACGGGAAAGCCACATAAAAATGAGACTTTCCCGGCCAAAACGGGAGGCTTGACAGGTATGGCATAGGGCATAGGAACCCACCTGTTCCCAATCCTCCACCAACACGCCCTCGCCTGGGATGTTCTTAGTGCAGTAAGAGGAGGAGAGGCAAGGGTCTCGCTCAGGCTCCAGCTGAGCACGCTAATTGGCATACGTGAAAGCCAAGCAGCAACCCGAACTCCTGAGCGCCTATGTTTACTCCATAATATTTGATAATATCTATGAGGCACACAACCTTTGATGATATATATGGGGCATTCCATATATCACCATGTGTAGGGTTAACATGCTGACCTGGCTTTCCTAATCAACATTGGCACTTCTACATCAGTAAAATTATCAATGTTGATTGGGAAAACCAGGTCTATATAAGACCGCTGGGGGGGGGGGGGTTGATGCTGTCGGGTTTTGACTGCCTGCCCAGATATGGTCCACTTCCTGCTGGCATCTGTTGGCGGGGGTGGGACTGGATACGTGTTACATGCGGCCCTTTAAGGATTCTGTGGGCCGCTCTCGTGGTCCTCCATATCAGCTCAGTTGCCCACCACTGCTCTAGCCCTATAGAGCTAAAAATATTCTTACAATGGCTGCTAAGTACAATTGATATTGCTCTGTATTTTATTCCAGTCCTCCACCTAATGATGGGAATAATCCCAGACAAGATAACAACACAAGTTCTGTGACTACTGCTGAGCATACTTCAGGTGTGAACAGAGAATGGCAACAACATTTACCTCAAAGTCATCGAGATGATCTCATCACCAGATTGTAAGTTAAAACCCCATGGTGTATGTGTAGGAAGCTCCATTTCCTCCATTTCCCTGTGATAGTTATTCTGATTGTCAATCGCTGTTATTCTAATTACAGTGTTAAAGCTATTTTCCCTCCCCCTGGTCCTGCCGCCCAGAGACATCCGCATATAGAGAATCTGGTGGCTTTTGCTAAGAAGGTTGAGAGTGACGCATTCAATTCTGCCAATAACAGGGTATGTATTGTCCTTCCATGACATATAAATGATCTCACCACTGATCTGTATTGTCCTACCATGACATATGAAGGATCTCACCACTGATCTGTATTGTCCTACCATGACATATGAAGGATCTCATTACTGATGTGTATAGTCCTACAATGACATATAAAGCATCTCACCACTGATGTGTATTGTCCTACCATGACATATGAAGGATCTCACCACTGATCTGTATTGTCCTACCATGACATATGAAGGATCTAATTACTGATGTGTATTGTCCTACCATGATATATAAAGGTTCTCATAACTGATGTGGTCTACTGATCTAGTAATCTGGATCTTGTGGGGGATTTTTTAACACTTGTGAGAACAAAGTAGCATTGTTGCAGGGTACAGAAGATCATATGAATTCTCTCTAGCACTAATTATTGGCTGAAATGGTACCAGTACCATCACGATGGAGCAATTAAGGAATGCTAAATGTTGTGCGTGCACTAACATACTTTTATAGAGAGGCTAAGATCCCAGAAAGATAATAAGTAACAATAATGAGAAAAGACATAATGCGAAAGTTGTACTTTTTTTGTTGTTGTAGACTTGTTAACCTCTGTCTATTTTCTCCATCCAGGAGGAGTACAACCATTTTCTGGCAGAAAAACTTTGCAAACCCCAAATTGAAAACGAGGAGAAGTGGAGGTCTTGCTTACAGAATATTATGAGCAACAAGACCTTGTAACTTATTGGACTTGCTATTCCAAAACCATGGATAATAATAAGGTCCTTCGTGTGGCTGAAGCAGGCTCAATACTTCTGGGAAAGAGTTCTACAAGTTTAGGATGTATGTCCTTAAAGAGCATCAGATACTGGATAGCAAGATGGACTAAAGCATTCCAAGGGCATGGCCTGGTGAATCGCCACTGATGGTCCTCCATGCAGCCTTGCATGTAGTGGGTAATCAGTAACTTACCCTTGCAGTAGGGTGGGTGACCCACTAAAAAGGGAGAGACCCCACTGAAAAGGAGGACAAAAGAGTTCAGCTTTTAAAAATGAACTATTTCATATTTACAAAAAGTTTTCAATGATAACTTTTATTATTGATCATTTATATTTAATATGTATTTTGAAGTAATGTTATGTGTGCTAACAATGACTTCAGTGTATTTAATTAGAAAAATAGAATTGATGAACATTTGAACAACGATAAGTAAAAATGGTGTGTTTACCAGCTTTGATGTGAGCTGAACTGAAATCACAAATGTATCCTTCCAGGCTATCTTCCGTAAGTAAGGAACCGACCAGCTGACGCCTCATGTTATGCCCGCCAGTCGGTTGCGCTTATTGCTCGTTTAAACAATTGTCTGTGTAAACGAGCAATAAGCGCAACCGACTGGCAGGCATAACATGAGGCGTCAGCTGGTCGGTTTTCGGGCTTCCACTCCATAGACCTGTTGTTATCAAGTTTGGTCATTTCCAGGGATGCAGCAGTAAATCTAGCCTGAGTTACTCTATTACTGAGTTCACCGCCCCCATATGTGATAGAAACAGAGAGAGTAAGATGTATTTGTAAGATTTAGCATTCATGCAGGTCATGGTATTTCTAAAGTAGTAAGTCAAACCATCTGGACTGTGTTTTTCTTGAAGATGTTCTACTAGATTGTACAAAATATTACCAATGGGTATTGATAGATAATAAGCATAAAGCCAAGATATGAAAGCAGTGGCTTCAGAACAACTCTGTGAATGTCCTTGAGTGGCCGGGCCAGAACCCAGACTAGGATTCTCCCCATCCAACCTGATGAAGCTTGGGAGGTGCTGCAAAGAGGAATGGGTGAAACTGTCCAAGCTTGTGGCATTATATTCAAAAAGATTTGAGGCTGTAATTGCTACCAAAGGTGCATCAACAAAGTCTGTGAATATTTATGTATGATTTCTCCGTTTTTTTTATTTTTAATAAATTTGCCAAAAACTCAAATAACATTTTTTAATGTGTCTTTATGTGGTGTAGAGTGAGGAAAAAATATGTATGTAATGAACTAAGGCTGTAAAGTAACAACATGTGGAAAAAGTGATGCACTGTAAAATCTGGCCCAGTAGCAGGGGAACCTGGCCGGTTGGAGGCTGCCAGAGCCAACCAATCAGTTTTCTGAGCACTATCACAGATAGGGAGAATACCAAATCACCTAAACCGGTTTTACTAGTTGTTGTGCAATCTTTCAAGGTTTGTCTGATCATGTGTCATCAGAGAGGTTTACTACCTACAGAACCTCATCTCCCAAATCTTGGGTCTCCTTATAACAGAGGCTTGCGTTCCTCAACTCACTTCATTATTATTTTATAAATAGTGCAAATAAAGCATATCTGAATGAAGAAAAGAAGGATTAGATGCTATGTTGTATTTTTATTCCTGGGTTGATTCTATCCTATTATTTACTTGAGTCATGGGTAGTGTGGCCCCTTAGGGGATGCTGTCTGAAGCCTGTCACCTCAGGTCTCTAGACATAATTAACTTGTGACCTTTTCTGCAGCATGAACACCTCAAATGTATGATGAGACATGTCTGGCCTCCATCTTATTTGGCATAAGTAAGGAGGAAGGAGATGACCCTAGGACGCTAGGTGTGCCTTGAACATATAAGTCATTCTCCACTCTTGTGGTAATAGGCTTCGAAGCAGTACCCACTGGCAACGTTTGACAATTCCAGGTAGACATGGACCACTAAATCGTCTGTGCTATGTTATGCCCAGTCCATCGGTCAGGTGTTTGTCTCCAGTACCCAACTCTCCCACAATGATTCTTTAAATAAAGGAATACACAGGCCTCCATCTGAGTCTGAGTCTATAATTTATATCCAGCTGGAGTTCTTTCTTACATTTACAGTCTGATGCACCTGATCCCAGTCAGCAGGGCACATAATAAAGGTTCAGTTACAAAACAGCCCAGTCCCAGGAGTGAGTTAGTATCCAGACACCATAACTATAGTCCTCACCCCAGCCTATCCCCAGGTAGGGGATCTCCAAAACATACCTGTTGCTAGGTGGTGCTTGTACTCCCACAGCTTCTCACATAGGCTCTCTCCAACAAAGGGTTCTTCGCACGACCAAGACCCTTGGCCTCACCTACAATCGATATAAAAAGCCCACACACCCCTGGTAAAATGTCAGGTTTCTGTGCTGTACCAAAAATGAGACAAAGATAAATCATTTCAAAACTTTTTCCACCTATAAACTGTACTAGTCAAATGAAAAACAAACTGAAATGTTTTAGGTGGAGGGAAGAAAAATATAAAAATAAAATAATGTGGTTGCATAAGAGTGCGCACCCTCCATCTTCATTTTCAGCTTTCTAGCAGAACGTTTTGTGCCAATATTGACTGGTATTTGGAACTGTTCATACCTTCCTCTATCTCAACTAAGGCCCTAGTTCCTACTGATAAAAAACAGCCCCAAAGCATGATGCTGCCACCACCATGCTTCACTGTGGGTATGGTGTTCTTTAGATATGGCCAAAAGGTTCAACCTTGATTTCACCAGACCATAGCACCTTTTCCCACATGCTTTTGGAGACTTCATGTGTTTTTGCAAAATGTAGCCTGGCTTGGATGGTTTTCTTTGTTAGTAAAGGCTTTCGTCTTGCCATTATACTATATAATACTGCAATACTGCCCAGGATTGGTCATTCTTGGATGCTTCGAGCCATGGACGATCGACCGCCTTGCACACTTGTGGCAATGGATCGGGCGAAGTGCACACAGTCATGGGGGGGCTTAAGTTACTATTGCATCTATTATGAAACTATAGATCACATCACAGTAAAGTCCACCGAGTTCTAGGCTCCATTATAGGGTAGAGGATGAGCTACTCATCCTCCCTTGTTTTGTTTTTGCATGTCCTCATATTATTCTGACTTTTTGATTGCCCTTGGTCAGTGATTTACAGACATCAGAAAGTTGTAGTACTTTTTGATCACCTACACCAGATTTCCTTTAAAGTGAAATGCTCAGCAATACCCGCTCCCACATATCACCTATGAAAGGTTTTACATTGGCAGAGTTGACTGCAGGAGTTAATCTGCACCCTGAACATTCTTGAAGGCCTCCCGCCCTTTCCTAGAAATAGAGGAATAGTTTCGTTTTCATTTCCGCTTCATCGTTTTGTTAGCATGGCGTGTGCTGATCTAGAAGAAGAGCTGAACTGCCCCGTCTGTCTGGACGTTTATAAAGACCCTGTGTCATTAAGATGTGGACATAACTATTGCAGGGACTGTGTCGTGTCGGCGCTGAAGACACAGAAGTCCAGACCTTACACTTGTCCTGAATGTAAAGCTGAGTATACCGAGTGGCCTCTACTGGAGAAAAACAGAAAGCTTTGCAACATAGTGGAACGTTTCCTATCTTCTCAGAAAGACCAGAAGATACTGTGTATGTATTGTGTGACAAGTTCTACACCTGCTATTAAGACCTGCCTGCATTGTGAGACGTCTCTATGTGCGGAGCACTTGGAGGCTCACAATAAGAACCTGGACCATGTTTTGTCAGAGCCTACCGCCTCCTACAGTCACAAAAAGTGTTCCCTCCACAAGAAGCCTCTGGAGTTCTACTGCTGTGAAGATGATACTTGTCTGTGTACGTCCTGTTGTTTGGTTGGAAAGCACAAAGGACATGAAGTCATCCTCCTGGAAGAGGCCGCTTAGCAGAAGAAGGAAAGCCTCAGAAACGCTCTGGAAAAACTTTGTCCAAAGAAAGACAAACTGGAAAAACAGATCCAGAGTCTGAAGGAGCACAAGACAACCGTACAAGGGAAAGCAAGCTCTGAGAAACAACAGGCGACCAACCTGTATGGAGACATCAAGAGGCAGCTAGAGGTCCAAGAGAAACAAGCTCTGAGTGACATCTCAAAGACAGAAGAACAAGTTGTGCTCAAAATCTCTGATACCATCAAAGATCTGGAATCACAAAAGGACAAGTTGTCCAACAAGATAAGCCACATCAAGCAGCTGTGCAACATGACCGAGCCAATAGCTCTTTTACAAGAAGAACAACCAAACATAGATGAAGCCTCTTCAAACAAGGATAACGATTTGGTTGTCCCTCATCTGGATGAAGTGTTGATCTTGGTGACTTTGCACAAATCCATCACTGATTTTATGAGCAACGTAAGCTCGATTTTTACTTCCCTTGTTACCGACGGTCCGGATATATTTCTGGATGTCAACACTGCGCATATAAATGTTGCCTTATCACATGACCTGAAGGTGGCTTCGTTCTCCACAACACCTCAGGTGAGATCGGAATCCCCGGGAAGATTCCAATACTGGAGTCAAGTGTTGAGCACCAAGAGCGTGTCCTCAGGGAGACAATTCTCGGAGATAGAAACCAGTGCCTGTGGCGTGTGTGAATTTGGGGTGTGCTACCCTAGCGTGGAGAGGAAAGGTGAAGGGTCTGGTATTGGAGACAACAACAAGTCTTGGAGCTTACAAGTGTCCACAAGCAAATATCTGGCTATACATAACTCTGAGCAGCAGCAAGGTTCTCTCAAGCCATCCTGCATGAGATATGGTGTGTACCTGGATTACAAATCTGGACAGTTGTCCTTCTATCAGCTGTGTGACCCCATCCTACATCTACATACCTTCCAGGCAACCTTCACGGAGGCCTTGCATGCTGCTTTCTATGTGGACGATGGTGCTTGGGTGAAAATTAAGAGTTAAACTGGTATTGTTCTGTGCTGACCTCTTCTCCTACCATACCTCTAGAACCATTGATGATCTACCGTATATACTTGAGTATAAGCAGAGACATACTTTTGTGGGTGGCCTTGTAAGTTAGGATATGTATAAACAGAGGATCCGCCGGGCAGGTAAAATGTATGTGTGAACAGAGGGACTGCGCTTAATGTAGGGGGTCCCAACGGAGCACATACACTGTACCTGCCCGGCATTGGTGGATAAACTCAACGTCATGTGAACAGAGGATTCGCCAGGACCCCCGCGCTTAACGTAGGGGGTCCCGATGGATCACACCACGCAGTGGAGACATAGCCTAAATTGTAAAGTCCCTGAATATAGTATCATCTCTGCTAGCTTTTCTTCAAAATGTTTCCTTCTCTACATATCCAAAATTTTTTGTGATATCCTCTATGTGAAATAATGAAATCCAGAAACAAAAGCACATTTGCTGTGCATTTCTGTAAATGTCCCGCTCTAGGCTTAAACTCGAGTCATTCCCTTTATCCAGGTTTTATTTTGTTCCTGTAAATTAGATACTTCAGCTTATACTTGAGTATATAGAAGGAAAGTATAGGAAAGAAAGTATATAGAATATGCAGTAGATATAAAAAGTCCACACACCCCTTGTCAAATGTCAGGTTCCTGTGCTGTACAATAATGAGACCATTTTTCCACCTTTAATGTGACCTATAAACTGTACCACTCACATGGAAAACAAACTGAAATCTTTCAGATGGAGGGAAGAAAAAATATAAAGGGGAGTGCACACCCTTACACTAATACTTTGGGACATACATTAAGCTGCACATTATGGCACAGAAAATATACAGATACACCATGTCCACCACCAAATTGCATTTTTTATTAAATACCGGAGAAGAGAGAGAAGGAGAGCCAAAAAAACACTAGTACATTCCATAAAAATATATGGCATACTAATCAGGGGTTGCACATAACTTTTTTAGTTTAGCTCCTACGATGAGAACCATGGAGATGGTGTTTGCGTACTTCACCCCACATATGTAGGGTGGGTCTTCATCACGTCCTCTGCATCAGCCGCACTGCTAAGGGGGGATATTGATAGGTTCGTAGTGCATGTTCAGGAGTGGACTCCGTCTAGTTCACTTGATGGAGCCTTCCGATTAGACGGTTTTTTTTTTTGTTTTG
Source organism: Ptychadena robeensis (assembly GCA_036250615.1). NCBI lineage: Eukaryota > Metazoa > Chordata > Amphibia > Anura > Ptychadenidae > Ptychadena > Ptychadena robeensis. Next base: position 69,247,470 of record CM070039.1, read on the forward strand.
TTGATTATGATATTTTGTAGTTTTGTATTGGTGGTTTGTTTGTCTCGTGTTGATTTGTTTTTGTTTGTTTTTGTTTGTTTTTTTTTTTTTGTTTTTTTTTGTGTTTTGTTTTTTTTCTTTTTCTTTGTCGTGGGTTTTTTTTTGTTTCTCCATCCACAGGTCACCAGCTGGTCGTGGTCACATTGTAACTCTCCACAGTACAACCACGTAATTGAACAACCCCAAAGATTCATGCATAATACATACCAGTAGTACAACCTGATGAAACGAACTAACCCCTGAAAACTACCGCAGTCCAAATGTAGGAAATAATCCCTTCATAGTCATATTCCAGCTGTCACAGCGCTTTTCTCAAACACCTATAATCCAATCTTTTTTGGATTAATAATTTACCATCACGGTCAAACCCTAAACTGCAACCTTTCATAGTCTATTCATTATTTTCCCTGCCAGTTATCCAAGTGACGAAATAATATCAGATATGTACACTAATGTGATAATCATTTAAAGCTGTATGGCCGCCCAGACACAGACCGCCTCCAAGTGTAAGACGGCATATGAGCTTGTAACTAATAAGTGCAGATGAGTAGATTGTTTTTTTTTTTTTTGTTTTTTTTTTTTTTCTTGCAGAGATAGGTGTTGCCCGCTTTTCAGATGTGACACAAGAGTACCACTTACAGTGGAGGAAATTATTATTGACCCCTAGTGATCCTGTAGAGAGTGGTTTGAAGGGTCCAAGGAAAAGAGTGGAAAAAGTGGAAGAGGCTCGCTGCAAGAAAAACGAAAACAGTATCATTCGCGAATGGTATGGTTTAATCTCTTTAACTATAGTTGCGAAAATGATAGCACAACAAAAGGAAAAAATCGAAAAACAATAACGATTGTAAAATAAAATTAGATAGCATATGAAATTGCGTATTTCAGATTGAGTGAAGTGAAATAAGTATTGAAAAGCCCTAAACTAACAAAAAAAAAAAAGAACTTAATACTTGATAGGTTGTGGAAGAAACCCTGGTTTGCAGAAGCACAGAAGGTCAAATGAACAGTTTTATTTGTAATTGATGGCACCAAGTTGCGCCATTTTAGGAGGAATGTTGGTCCACTCTCTTTGCAGCTCATCTCTAGTATATAATCAGCCATAAGGGTTTCAGCTGGTCTCTGTGCAACTCTGAGTTGAGCTCCCTCCTAGGTTTTTATTGGATTAAGTCCGGAGACTTGACTAGGCACTCCATGACTTAAGGTGCTTCTTCGTGAGCCACTCCTTGTTGCTTTGCTGTATGTTTTGGGTCATTGTTGTGGCTGGAACACCGCATATATCCACGACACCATTTCACGTTTCCTGGCAGAGGGAAGGAGGTTGTCGGTCAGGATTTCACGATACATGTTCCGTCCATTTTCCCGTAATGCGATTAGTTGGCCTGTGCCCATTGCAGAAAAAGATACACCGCCCAAATATCCCGCAAATAGCGAAAAATTGTTTACTACGACCCCCATGCTTGACGGTTGGGGACGGTTGTTTGGGGGGTCATAGGCGAAGCATTGTTCTTCTCAAAGACAGCGAGTTTGAGGGTAATGCCGAATAAAATGAGCTCATTTTAGTTCATCAGAAGCCACTGCAACCATTATCCCAGTCACTCTGCTGCAACCGTCAAGGTTGGGGTCATGGAGTCAACTTAACAGACGGGCTCCATGCACATGTGCTTCCTGAGCAGGGGGACCTTGCGGAGGCCCGAACCTGTGCAGATTTTAAAAGCGAATTGCTGGGTATCTTTGTTTCACCTTTCTCAGAACCATTGACACCCCACGAGGTGATGATCTTGCGTGGAGCCCAGGGCGAGGTCGGGTCGATTGATGGGTCATTTTGTGCTCCGTACATTTTCAAAAACAATCGCACCGCACATGTTGTCCTATAAGATTATCTCTACCAATGTCTTCTTGTAATAGGTTTTGTAAGACCCTTCCAGCCGGTTCTGCAGAGTCTACAATTTGTCTTGAACCCTCCTTGCGAAGCTCTTTGGGTCTTTCCCATGTGGGAGAGTTTGGAGTCTGCTTGTTGTTGAATATGATTCTTGTGGACAGGTTGTATCATTTTATACAAGAGTATAGGTGAAATAGATACTAGGTAAATAACAGGTGTCCTTCTGAGGGGGACTCATTGAGTTGACGAATATAATACGTAAGTTAGTTAACCTACTATGTGGCAGCCAGAACTCTAATGGTTGGTAGGGGGTTTCCAATACTTAGTCCTCAATGCATGCCCAAATCAGTTTGCTATCTTTTATTTAAAGGAATTTTTTCGATTTTAATTTTGATGTTACTATCTGCCCACTGGACATAAAACCTACATTGAAAGTTCTGAGACTGTCATTTAATTGTCATTGGACAAACTGACACAAAATCGTGAGGGGTCAATAATTATTCTTCACTGATAATGTGCACCCCTGATTTTAAATATATGAATTCACTAGGAAATAACATTTTGATAAAAAAACTTGTTTAATAAAACATATTTTATTGAATACACTCCAATGTTTAGGGACCATCTACAAAGTCGGGGATTGCGTTGTCAATATTGATGTGTGACAGCTGCAGTAGTTTTCTCAGATTGATGTGGTAAGCAAGACAAATAATTGTTGATCTGAATGAAATTCGAGTTTCTTTTCGAACTTCCTGCACTGAATGCCTGTGAACAAGCCCACACAATGTGATCCGTCCTCAAGTATAATTGTCTAGGATATAATTACTAGGCCGAGGGTCATCAAAACAGACAACACCCTCCCCTTCAACCAGTCTGACAGAGAAATGGGTCGTGTGCTGACCACCAATCAGAGACAGCATGCACGCAGACGTTCTCTGTGTGAGGCTGTCTGATTGGCTGCGTTGCTTTGGGGGGGAGGAATAAAATTTTTTGCTAGGCCATGTGTTGCTAAAGGAACAACATGTATAAAACATTAAGATGGGAAAACATGATGGGTTTATTGGACGGATAAAACAGATGGGGAAGGTGAAAGATATATAAAAACAAATCCCCATTGCACGACAAAGTCCCGATAGGGCTCCGGGATGACGTTGACGTCCATCACGTTTGAACCCCGGTGCCATTATGGGGCCCCTTCAGTCGGCCGGCACCCGACAATGTCGGGATCCGCGCTTATTGGAATGGGTATGCAGCCCCTTAGTTCCTTCTCTCTATGCACTGACTGGACGAATGTATATTGACAGAGGGACTAGGTATTGGGCAACTAGTTGGACTACTAAGGCCCCCATACCCCATACACGTCTAGGATTTTCCTTCAATCAACTTAAAAAAAAAAATTGTGGGGGCGGGGGTTGTAATCTATGCCAACTGTAAGTAGTAAAAACTGTAGATTTTTGATTGAAGGTTTGGATTAGACTTAAGCGGCCCAATACACATCCAGATTTTTATGTTCAATCCAACTTTAAAAGATCAGGTATTTTGGGTATTTTGGGGTCAGAGAGAAATCGGTCCATTGATTGTAGGTTTGCCAACTGTTCGATCAAGATATTTGATCAACTTTTTTGGGATTCAACTGAAAGTGTAATCAATTTCGACAATTGCCACAAGACAAGCTACAGCCCTTGAATGGGAGAGGTCGCACGATTTTGGTTGGATATTAAGATTAAGATTATACCAATTAAAAAAATTTTCCAGATGTCCATCCTTTTTCAATAAAATGGTTCCCAGATTTAATTGTTTAGTGTTCCCCTTGATCTAAACCATGTGGCTGCCATAGATTTTCAATCAACCAAAAAAAATTGATTGAATTTAAGGTTGAGTTGGCGATGAAAAAGCTAGGACTGGTATGGGGGGCCTTCAGAGCGGAATTGTATTGGTTTAAATTTAATCCAACCAATTAAACTTTCCAAGCATGTCCGATCATTTTCCATATAATATTTTCCCAATTGTATCCTTTTTAGGTCATTTGACCATGTGGGCTGCCATAAATTTTCAATTATCAACAGAAAAAATTGATTGAACGAAAATCTAGACGTCCCTGGGGGAGGTAAGCTAGGCACACACGGGTAGATCTGTAATAAGATTTGAGTACAATTGTTCAATGTGCATGCTCACAGAGCTTGATTGTACTCTAATCTGTTAACAAATCTACCCGTGTGTGCCTTCCTTCGAGTGGGTTCAATAGAGCCCGCTCGAAGAGACTCGATTGAAAAGGGTTCCAACATGTTTGAAACCCAAGTTTAATCTCCATTACTTTTAATAGACATGAGTCTCCATGCAAAGTATCGGAGAAGCTGCTGCAGCCTGTACCCGCTGTCAGTGTTAAGGGGGCGGAGCCAGAATTCACACGTGCTGCGAGCTGGAAAGAACGGGTCCCCATTGAATGGTAATAGATGTGCCCATGTGGTGCACATTGATTTCCATTCAATTGATCGGGGTCGACTGCACGGCTTTAGGGTCCCCATACACTTTTAGATTTGCTTTAGAACTCCTTTTGTTTTACCCAAACCATGTAATATGAGGGACTTTCTAAACCATCAAGTCTACCAGTGTTCAGTCGAGGAGGACCCAGCACTACATAGTTGTTGGTAGATCTAAAGGATATCCGACATCTAAAAGGTGTATGGCCAGCTTTAGAATTGGTCCACTCTGTTGATGCCCTACCTTATATGCGTGCAGTATCTAGATTAGCTCCTTGGTGACGGAACTTAATTTTTTTCCTACTAATGTTAGAATTGATCAACCTTCCTGCTTTACCTTTCTGATTTAGCTTTAAAGCCGTGCACACTCACAGCGAAATCGGACACAAATCTAATTTTCAAATTTTAAATTCAGCCATAAATCAGTGTCCCCATCCAAAGTAAGTTCCGGCATACAAAGGCATGACTAGTCGATCTGCCGCAAAACCAAAAGGGAATCTAAATGTGTATGGAGGGCTTAAGTGTTCTGGCCAACAAAAGGAGTCGGTTTATTGCAGCAAGTCATACATGGGTTTTGCAGACGTCATTGAAACCTCCAGCATGAAGCACATTTAGCAGGATTACTCCTCATAAGGAAATCCATTGTGCTTTACTGTTCCGGATTCCAGCATAGTCTAGAGCAGGGGCCAGCAACCTGGACACCCACGATTGTAGCGGATAGAGGAGTGGTACACACAATTGTAAAGGCTATATCCTGTGTCTTATGGCCTTGCCCTAGATAAACCATGATTATACATTTCATTGATCTTTGGTCCACATGACAAATTGTGATTTACCGTATATACCCCCCCAAACTTGAGTCAGGGTCCCATTTTCCTGCCCAGGTGGTCGTTGGTTAGTAGGCACCGGCAGCCTCTGCGAATGGTCGAAGCTGTCCCGACATCGGCTGCTGAAAGGTAAGCAAACTTGGGTGCCGTATAGTGGACTATTTGTTCATTTTTACTGGAGAAGGTGGAATTTGAAAACTCCAATACTTTTGATTCAAACATGAAAAAGGGTTTTCATCTCCATTCCATGTGTTGGTCCCAATAATAATACTCTTTAAATGGAAACATATTTTCACGTTTGAATCATAAGAATTACCTTGAAAACCCATCTGTTATATCAATTAACCTGTGTTCTCCTAATTTTTGCTTTCTCTGTATTTATCTCATTTAGAAAACTCCGCTATCCGAATTTGCATTTCCAACACTCGGCTTATACTCGAGTCAATATATTTTTGTTTTTTGTAGATACAATGAGGTACTTTGGCTTATACAGTATATTAATCACTGCTTCCTTGCAGGAAACTTAAAAATTGGTCTACTGCAATCATCCACCCTATTGTTAAAAACAGCTTTTAACTTATGAAAACATTGTTCTTTATTTAATATTCACTTTATATATCAAACACTGATAAAGAATGCCCCTTAAAGCGGACCTACCACCAGGAATCTATGTTTTCATGAATGGCACTAGAAGTGC
>CM070039.1:69281006-69299325 GCA_036250615.1 Ptychadena robeensis
GCACACTAGGTGAGCCAGAAGGTTCAGAGTGTCCACAGCCTGCACTAGTTAACCCCGAGGATCCCAGGAGGCTATCATCTAATCCAGGGGACCTTAAATAGAGGTTGGAGGCTGGGAAGGCCTCCTGGGGTAACACATGCAGCCCATGTTGTTGTGTCCACCAGGAGATGTTGGTAACTGAATTCTGCAGACACCATCAGGTGAGAAAAGAAAGTCACTTTTACATCGCAAGTAACCTCTAGAAGTCACTGGAGGCACCCTGCGATACCATAGAATTCTTGGTAACAGCTAGGGGGGCAGCCAAGTTGGTACTCTGAGCCCTCTGCGTGAGAATCACTGTCATTTAGAGAGAGGGGAGATCTGCAGCACTCAGCTGCCAATTGTCTTGTCCCTCTGCCGATTGCACATAGTGCCCTTTCCCTCCCTTACTACTGCCATCAGAAGCGAGGAGGAGGGGAAGCAGGACCATGGGGGAACTAGCTTTGACAGTAAGTAGAGTTTATGTACTGTGTTTGTTAGTCTGTATGCTTATGAATGCATGATTGCTGTATGTGTATATTATAGTGAGAAAAAGGGAGTTGTATTTCAAATAAAGTTTGAAGGCCATTTCATTCTTCAGCTGTTGTGTGTGTGTGTTTTTTTACCAGTTAACGTTAGCATGCGACCCTTTGGTTGTTCCTTGTCTTCCACTTGCGGCCCCTGAAATCTACTGTTAATGCCTAGGGCATAGGAACTCACCTGTCCTCGCCCAGGATCTTCTTCGGGAGGGAAGAGGAGGAGAAGGACTCACTCTGGCTGAGCACATGAAAGCCAATCAGCAATCCAGACCTAAGCCTAAGCAAGTCCCTCAGCTCTTCTCCACTTCCTGCTCTAAGAAGATTCCGTTCTAAGAAGATGAGTGCCTATGCTCCCACTATTCCACCAACGAATGGGGGATTATTGTATGTGGCACATAACCTCAGAATAGGGGCATATAACCTTTGAATCAAAGCTTATGTGTCTTCTAGCTCTGCCTGCCGTCATTAGAAAATGCTTCTACAAATCAGCATAGATTGAAAATGTTATGTGCAGCTCTTTAGTAATGTCGAGGGCCGCACTTGTTGCCCTCCATATCAACTCAGTTGCCCACCACTGGTCTAGAAATAGGGGACCCGGCAGGGAAAGTTTAGGGACCACTGCTATAGAGGAACACATCCCAACAAACTATACAAATCTATTTATAATCACAATTTTGCAAGCATAGCTATATAAACAAAAACATTTTAAGACCTTGGCGAAGTAGAGAAGGGAAGGGCCTTAGCAATTCTTAATAAAAAAATTATTTGAAAACCAAAATGTTCCACCAGGCTCTTTACTGACCCTTAGAAAGATCTGTAAATAATGTAATGGAGAAGAAAGTTACGCAGAAATACTATCAAACAAATTTAGGAAATTATTTCGATTTTATATTTCATTTAAAAAAAAATACTGTTATTTTTAGTGTTTAAAATAACCAAAATCAAATATTTTTATATCAATCAAAATATGCAAAACTTTATTTAAAACTGTCGGAGGCAATGTACATAAAAATATTTCTGGTTCCTTATTTTATCTACAACAAACAGACATAAAACAAAGATCCATTTCAATCCAGATATATGTAGAGATGATTAAGGAGATCCACAAAATTCAATATTAACTTGCAAATTGCATTCACAGTGAAGCTGAGCAAACCAAGCACAGCAGCTCAGCTTCTGTCTATAATACATTTGTGTGCTAATGCCTAATTTTGCACATCTCATTTATGGTCTCTAGCCATATGATAGCCTAATTAGTCATTGGAGATGGTCAATGATATGCTGAAAAGTTTACATTAGCATTCAATTCAAGCAGACTGAAACTCAGCTAATCAAACTCCAGCTTTTGTGCTTGGGCTCAGTTTCAGGCCGCATACACTTTGCATGCTAATGTCGAAATGTCCTTGACCATCTATATACAGTATAGCTATATAGCTACACCCAGATGTCTACATCTCTGTTTCTCTGACTTCAAATCAGAGTCTCACACAGATCTGCCAGGAATTCTAAGGTGCAGATTCAATGATTTTTTCAAACAAATTTAAAAAATCCTTGAAAAAGATCTTTTAAAAAATGCAAAATGTCTTGTTTTACAAACCATGAAATGAATATTAAAAAGTAAAGCCCCCATACACCTTACAATCTTAGCATACAATTTATGTACAATAAACTTTTCTTCTACCAAAACCATGTAATATGAGAACCTGTCTAAACCTTCCAATCACTATGTATTCTATCAGGGAGGACCTTGCACTACAGCGTTGCTGGTAGATCTAATGGAAATTGTATGGTATATTCTAAAGGTGTATGGGGCGGGGGGGGACTTTAGTGCACTTTAAGCTCTTATAATACTGCATTTTGGACATAAATTGTCCTGAGTGTTTTAATAGGATCATCAAAGTTCTTGATAGTTCATTTGAATTGGAAGACAGTACACTATTCACAACGATTTTTGGGCATCCCTTATAAAGTACATTCTCCCTAGGCTTGTCCCACAGGGATGACTTCACATCTAAAGGGTTACCAGTAATAACTTTTTGTATTTTACTGCAGAACATACTGTTTCTCTCTCCTACATTCAATACATGAAGGCACGTGTTGTACAGAACTTACTAGTTTCCATTTACTATAAGATAAGATATACATAATGAGATTCTGAAAATTCATCATTAGCATGCAAATTGCATGCAGACTGACGTTAAGCCAACTAAGCAGCAGCTACAGAGATTGTATGGCTCAACTGTAGTCTGCATGCAATTTTCATGCTAACCTCAAACTTTCGTATCAGCGAATTTTGGGATCACTTATGCCTGGCATACACATGCCGATAAGCAGCCAATTTTTCAACTGACCGACGGGCGTGCGCGCTTGTGCCGTCGGTCAGCGGAAAAATCGGGCACTTATCGGCATGTGCCCACATGGGGCGACAGATCCCTGTCGCCCCACAGCTTGGCCGGCCAGAGAACGGACATGTCCGATAATCTCTGGCCGATGGAAGCCGATGCCTTTAACTTCAATGAAGACCGGCATCTTCATTGAAGCTAATGGCCGGCACACAAAGGGTGCCGGCCGACTAGTGCAGCCCCAGAATGCATCAGGATGCAAACGTGATGACGTCATCACGTTTGCATTCCGGAGCTCATCTGAGCTGGTCTGTCTGCACCCGTCAGGGTGTGTATGGCAGGCATTAGTTGGATTTATTGTATGCATGATGTTAATTGTCAAAGTAAATGATCAGATTACCATATTATAAAGGACACAATTTACAGCAGAGCTTACTCTGGTACACTCTTCTATAAGGGCGGTGATCCAGGAGAACGGGTGATGGGAGACTACATAGTCCAAGTCTCATTGGCTTCTCAGGTCTCCTCTCAAGCACTGTTGCTGGTCAATTTTGCAGTATGTGGTAGACTCTGCATCTGCAAGGCTCCCTATTACCCACAAATCATCTGCCCCACTACCGATCGCAGGAATCCAGTTTGGGTTGGAGCACAGGAGGCCGATTAGTATTATTTTATATTTAAACTATGTCCCAAAGCTCATTTCAGCTTCTGTTTACAAGTTTGAGTGTCCCTGCTACTAGCTGCAGAAGACTGCTTTTTGGGGAGATAAGTCTCCTGTTCTGGTCAAAAAGACACATTGAAGAGATTGATATTAAGAGCTGGGATGTATTCTATTCTCAGCACAAATAATCCAGAGAAGACCACAGCTAAAGAAAATAGAGATCAATTGTGCTAAATATGTTTCAAGAAAACTGAATTGTTAGGATTCATCTATAGCTTGAGATGACCAGGACATTGTTATCGGAGTAAACTAAAACCATAGCTTGCCATATCAGGGTCCCCAATGACTGTTGAAGTGGAACAGATTTCCAAAGGCATTTGTTATACATTTTAAAAAGCCAACGCACACCTTTCAAGAACAGTTAACAATGGAAGATATACTACATCCTTCCTGAAATGGTAAGTTGATGTATTGAACATATATAAAAAGGTACAGAAAAGCTGAGGATCCTGACACATTGCCTTGTATGGAATGGGTCCTGTATAAACCTGGTACCAAGCGTGTTATTCTAAATCAGGATTTAAAGCTGCTTGAATGACCAGGACATAGTCCATTTAGAAATATTCCATAAAGCCCCCCATAGACAGGCAGACTCCTCCATACAACTTTCATGAGACCTACCAACAACTATGTAGTATAGTGACCTCCCTGATAGAATACATAGTGATTGGAAGGTGTAGAAAGGTCCTCCTATTACATGGTTTTGGTAGAAGAAAAGTTGGTTGTACAGAAGTTGCATGGAGGAGTCTGCCTGTCTATGGGGGGCTTAACTGATAACTAAAATTGTCACAAAGTATCAGCCAGAACCAAACAATGGAGGGATGTGGTCCTACATATGCCACAGGTCCATCAATTTTTCCTGTTTGAGGGTATAGATACTGCTTTGGTGAAGCTGCAGTTAGGACCCAAGAAGACCTTACTTATCAGCATGGGCCTAGAAAATGGTGAGAAACTTCTATGTTTTGTCTATATTGTGTCTTTGGTGAAGTGTCTCTGCTTGTCAATAGTCTGATGTCAAATCTGTGTGTGCATTCATCTCAAAGCTGGTATAGTTTTGTGGAGTCCTGTAAAAAAAAAGCATACAATTAAGATAAGATAGAGGAAAACATCAAGACAAAGTTATTATCGCATGGTCTCTGATGCAAAACGATGCTTTAGGCTATGTTCCCACATAGGCGATTGAAGCCTCGCCCTGAATTTTTTTTTAAATCTCCTCCATTCTAAAAAAAAAAATTGCGGCCATAGAGAATGAATGATTTTCAAAAAAAAAATCACGGCCATCAGTTGAGTAGGGACAAGCCCATTAAACTGAATGGAAGCGATCAACGACGATTTCCGGGAGGTGATTAATCACCTATGTGGGAACATAGCCTGATAGTTGGCTCTGTCAGTTTGCAAGATTTACTTGATTTTTTTACAGGAGAAGTTAAGATTTCCGAGATTTTTATCACAAACACAATGACTATGTTGGAATATGTTTAACTTGGAACACCATAGAACATTCTACACTTGAATTTAAATTAAAGTCCTATACTTCCTATTAGCATTGGTGAACAATGGGCGCGGTATGTGTTTCCGGTGCATCTGTAAAGCTAGCCATACACGTTCGGATTCCATGGCCGCTCGATCACCTATCCGATCGATTCCGGCGATTCTGCCGGGAATCGCAGGTGTGATCGATCGGCCAATTAAGAGTATCCGATCGCTGCATACCACCTTGTCCAACGGATTCCGGGACGATTCCGTGTCCGATTCCATCTCCGACTCCACCTCACAAATGGCAACTCCCCCTGATCTGTGCAGAATCGGATCAAAAAGACCAACATGTTGGTTCTCTGTCGGATCCGATTCTGGGCCCCTGAACGATCGGACGTGATCGATCGGACAAGGTGGGCTGCACACGATCCCGGCACGATCGTTTCGCGTGCACGCGCCCGGAATCGATCGGCCCGGAATCCGGTCGGAATCCGTCCCGTGTATGGGGGCCTTAAGACGGCGCCAGATCCACAACACCAGGTCAGACATTGTGAATCTGCTCCCACTGCTGCACAGCCCCCAAACGCAGTCATGATGCACCAGTATAGACTGGCACATCATTTCACATAGTGGAATGCACTAGGCTGTTTTCCCTGCGGTCAACGTGCGGGAAAATTTAGACATTTCTAAAACAAAAATTTACTGTGAAACTTTTAATACTTTCAAACAACCCCTAAGAACTCACCTCTTCAGTCTAGTCTATCTATCTTCTTCTGATCTTTAAATCAACAGTGAACCATTTGCACCCCCACCCCATACCAATTTTATTCTTTGTAAACTAAATTGGGCAGGTTTTTTTTCCTCCTGTGTCATAGGTTGTACTGTTAAGCAGGGTACAGACCTCGACAGGGCTTTTTTTCTCAGCAAAAAGGTGGTGGTACTCACCCCCCCCCCCCCCCCCTCCCCTGGCCACCGCCCCCTAAAACCACTCCATAAATAGCTCCCCATCGGGGGAACGGGGGCACGTGCACTCACCAGCGCAGGCATCCGCCCCCACACCGTACAGGGCTGCCTAGAACTCCAGTCCACGCTGAAGGGAAAGAACTCTCCAGCATGGATGGGGGAGGAGATGCCCCGTCATAGGGCCACCGCCCATAACCAATGGGAAGGTGCCGCCCCTCCCTCGCTGCACATTGCGAGGGAGGAGAAGAAGGGAGGCACAAAAGTGCCCGTAACCCCCGCTAAATGGCCAACACTCCCCCCCACTAAACCACACACATGGGGCCCGGCGGGCCACCCACGACGCACTGCAGCCAGTGCCCTTATTTTGGGGCCAGGCTGAAAATAGGTGGCAGAACTCCGTTCCTGTGTGTTCCCCCAGACAAAAAAGCCCTGGACCTCGATATTTGAGCCGTCCGATGTTCCCTGCAGCAGCGTGATTATGTCATCATGCTGCTGTCAGATGTCGGTGGAGCTGGGGAGACAGCTCTGCTCTCTCCCCAGCTCAGCTGATGCTTTGCATGGAGACCCACGGTTTCCATGCAAAGCAACGGACTTTGGCCGTATTAACGGTCATGTTCGATATGGCTGTTTTCGAGCAGGATTGATTGGTCCAGCTCGAAAACAGAGATGGCCGCATTTTATATGGGCCAGATAGATGGCCGTGAGCGGGCATGCATATGTCTGTACCCTGTGTTTCATTACAACCTACTGCATAAAATGTTGGTGCTTTATCAATAATAGTTAATAAAACCGGTAATAATACAATACAATATTTTTCAGAGGAGTTCTTTTGTCCCAATTTACCTCTTGCGCAGGTAGATTATTAATCCAACCGTTCCACATATTGTTAGAAGTAACATCAGCACAAGAAGACAGACCTGCCAAGCCTTAAAGGATTCTGGAAGATAAAACAACAAAGGTTAGTAAATTTTGAACACCATTAGGGTTTTTTCCCCACACACTGTGCAAATAGAGTGGGGGTGGTAAGTGAACCTATTGCAACAGGTTACCGGAATCTGTTCTACCAATAACAATTATCCTAGCAGCACTAATGTTCCAAAAAAAGAACTCAGAATGGAAAACTTGTTCTGCTTAGAGAATGCCTTATACTGTATATAGAACATTGGGCCGATAGGTTATTAGTCTTGGGTTCATCGTGGAATGGTAGTTTTCAAAGATTATCTAGCCTCTGTCCTGAGCTTAGGGTCAGTTTTAAAATGGTCGTATTTTAAATTGATTAAACTAAAAATTAAGCCGTGTATGCCTAGTTTAAGTCAATTGGAAGATATCTGGTCTTCAGCTTCATACATATGCTAGATAGTAACTAGGGGAGACCTTTGAAGATCATCTCACACAACTATGCAGAGGTGTCAAAATCTGGCCCTGGGTTAATTGTGGCCTGTTGAGCAAATATTCTTGGCACATGGAAGAGCTGCCTTCCTGGCAGAGCCCCTACCAGCTGCACTCGCCACCCCTCTGTCTTCTCACTCCAAGAGTCGATTCGTGGCTGCTCAGAAGTGCGTTCCAGTGACATCTTAGTGAGCAACAGCTGCCATGGAGCATGCTGGGATCTGTAGTTTTCTGCTACCAGAGTTGGAGGACAGAAGCAGAGTTGGAGGACAGACGTTGGAGAGTGCAGATGGTAGGGGGGCTGCAGAGCTGGAGAGAGGGGTACAAGGATTTGTCCGGACAAAGGCAAAGTACATGAACTTTACACACAGTCCGGTTCATGGGCCTAAAATGGCCCATAGTGTTTTATATTTTTTAATTTATCGAGGTTGGCCCATGACTTTGTCCAAGCTTTTAGACTTGGTCCCCTGTATATTTGGGTTTGATACCCCTGATCTAGTGGTTGTTCTAGTATCTTGATAGCTAAATGTCTATCCTGGCCATTGACCATTTTTTTCTTCTGGGAATGTTGCTGGTCTCTGCTCTCTCCATACATACAGGTCTTGATTCTTCTGTCACTAGAAACGGAATGAAAGGTTATTCCAGCAACAATGTTGCCGTGTATACGTGTGTAACAATGTGTATTCTATGAATTTAGTAATGTAAGTGAGGACTCTCCAACATTTGGTGTCATGGACATGCGCACCCCCATCAAGTGCCATGGACACATCACACTGAGCGCCCTATTGGCATGTCTGCCTTGCGTCAAAATTTTTATTGAAGAAAAGCCCCTAAGGTTGTGACGCATCAATTAAAAAACAATGGACACGCCAAATGACAGATACAATACACGGCCACTGTTTATCGTGGTTTGTCCACGTCACGTCCATACTGTATATCAATGTAATCATGTTCATTAAAGAAAAAGAAAAACATATTGACAAGCTATAATCGTTAGTGTAGAGGAGGTGTGGGCGTGATTCATCCATCATTCCTGTCTGAGCTATCATCTAAGTTGTATTATAAATAGTCCAGGATTGGATGTCTGCTTTGGCTCCGTATTTAAATCATGTCAGGAGCAGAAAGACAGAGGTCAAGGACTCAAGCCAAGTACGGGGCGATCTTCCATATTAAAGGTCAAACTTGAAGAGAAAAATAAAAATGAAAGGACCAGATAATGCAGGATCTTCATATTATTTTACAAATGAACTCTGTTATTACTCACAAGTTTTTGGATGTGCAAATCACTTCTCACCAGGTTTGCATGAATGCACCCATTCATATGAATAGTTCATGCTCCTGGACGAATTAGTGGTTTCATCTTATAGTGTTTCTATATACTTTGAGGAGACTATAGAGCATGTTCTTAATATGTAAGAGCGTTTTACATCATATCCAATGGACTAAAGCGGGTCATTCATTTGTCATCAAGCTTGGAATGCTTTTGGTGGACCAGTTAATTTTACACTTTTACCTAACAAATCTTTCTTTTCTAGACTAAAATCAATAAATAAAGATTTTAGATTTTAGGATGACCCCAAACCAAAAAAAGTCCAGTTCTTATTCTGGAGTTTCAGGAGATCACCCCTTAACCAAGGTTTTGATGGCAGATGGAAAAATGATTTAAAATTTTTTAAATCCAATAATAATTGTATGTTAAATCCAATGCTGGACAAAGTGTTCCTGCTATTGCTTGTGGCAAATTAGTGTTGATTTGGGAAGTTACACATAGGTAAGTGTGTACTGCTGGGAAAAGCTGGGGGGAACCCCTTACCTGGTTTCTGTAGACATCCTGTAAAAGACCCGAGAAATTTATCCTGGAATGTGAAGGCCTGAGAATGCATAAGGTCACTGTTCCATCTATGTATAAGAAATTGGTCACTGTGAGAACTGAAGACGGCACCATAGAGAGACAGTGTGTCATCCATACACCTAAAATTTAGTTCTAAGGAAAGAAAAATAAGATCAGTCTTGGTACTCATTTCATTTTCCATTGTTTTTGTGGCATAAGAATGGCTTCATATATCTTTTTAGCCCTTGTATACACTTTTTAAATTTTCTAAACAACCAAATCATACACAAGATAAGTCAAGAGATCAACAAACTGGCAATGATGCCGTCTTAGGCTATGTTTCCATTATAGCAAATAGACTTACCTGCTTGGCGGATGCTGTGTCTTCACTGCGCCAAGCCGTTTTGCTGATGCACTTTTAACATAATGTTTTTTTGTTGGTGTTCATAGAGGTATGCCAAAGAATAGGATGGTCCAGTTCCCCTAGTGCCAGGTAGATTGGATTGCCATCTTGGGATTCGGTGATGTAGACAAAAGGGCTATACTATTTTAATGAATATAGAAAACCCCTTATATAGGCGTATCCAATAGACTAAGTAGGTAGTCTGCCAACATCCAGTAAAATTATAATCAATTAGAAAGAACACAGATGGTGCACCAAGCGCTTTTCAACAACCATTAATAAGATGAAGTGGAAAGAGAGAAGATTTTGGGGCAGACATTTGAGTGCAAGTCAAGATCAAATAAAAAGTAAATTCATTTATTCAAGTAGAATTATTTTATAACCCTCTGTAGACGAATGAATGCAGACTTGCTGGTGCTCTGATAGCTCAGAGGTGCAGACCTCCCAGTGAATTTCCAGGTGCAAGTGCAACCTGCAAAAATTGCCTTAGAGTTCACCGGTCATCATCTACTGAACAGTCTGCCCACCACGACTCCCTGTTCCCGTGTTGATAGGCGCCACCCTGCCCCAGGGGTTCGAGCTGAGCGACCTGCACCAACCAAGCCCAGTGACTATTCTTAATCCTCATGCAAAATGTCCTGATAAAGCAGCTCTATCGGGGAATGCATAGACTGAGAATTGCATGAATGCTACATTTTATCTAACCTACTGTTATTATGAATTAATAATTACCAACTGAATTGGTTGTTTATTATGTATACAACCTCTTCGATACCTGAATAAATTAATTTACTTTTTATTTGATCTTGACTCAAAGTTCTGCCTTCAAATCTTATCGATGGTTGTTGAAAGCCCTTGGTGCAACATCTGTGTTCTTTCTAATTGATTATGCCATTTTAATCTAGGCTGTTTCTTAAGAAAACAAGAAGAACCTCTTTCTAAATGTACCTACAGCAGCCACAAAAGACATAAGGCCTCTAAACATTGGTAGCAGAAGCCCAAATTTTGCATCATGACTTAAACAAGACCAAGCAAATTATTTAAATACAGGATGAAAAGATAGGAAGGCCAATAGCTGCATGGGCTTCTAATGTCTGAGAAACCCCAACCGGTGACCTATAGCAATTAATCCAGATTTTACAGCCCTAAGACAAGTTCTTTGATCATCATACCCTTGAGATGACCCTGGATTCCTGTTTTATGTAAGACAGGAACTCTGGAGAACTAACCTTGTATATAAGAGGGAGGTACAGTACAAGAACAATGGTGTTCAATGGAATTGCTCAGCAGGATCTTCATTCTGTCCAGTGTAAAAGGGTTCACTGTCACCCATTCAGAGCAATCTAGGAACAAGATAATTCATATTTGAATTCTTTACAAACCAATTTAAAATCAATAGCAGGTTGCAACATAGAGAAATAAAGCGGTGTGAAATTACCTAGGCTGGAGTCCTTCATGCACAGTTTGAGATTTATTAAACTGGATACGGTGGGACATATGTTTTCTGAGCCTGGACTTGGTTGTTGGACAGGCAGTAGAGCAGTTGCAGATTCTTTAGGGAGACTACAGCGGCTTACAGACACTAACCTAAAGCAAAAGAAGCAACTGATTTCTTAAGAGACAATTAAAAATGACCTAAAAAATTTATCATTAGAAATATTGTAAAATATTTTAGATACCAGGTCACCAAGGCTACTTGTACCACTGTACTTTTAGCTTTGGTCACCCATTGCAAGACTGTCACTGCCACATGCAGCAATCAGATGATAGTTGTCACAAGCTACAATGTTGAAAGGAAAAGTATAATTGGTTGTTGGTCCATGACTTTGGAAAACAAGATGTATGCACAATGCCACAAGTAAATCTAATTAAAATGTGTTTATAGACACATGTTTCTAGCAGGATAAAATAATAAAGGTTTAAACCCCAATTTTTCTGTGTTAATTTGGGGAGATTTTCCTCTGCTCCCTGTCCTGGAAACAAAATAGGAATCTTTTAGTTGTTCATCGGAGCAGCTTTCCCCATTGGAAGCTCCAGGTCATATATGTAAAAGTCTGGATCACCCTGACAAATAAGAGGAATGAACCTTCTCGATGGGGTCAGAGATAGGGTTCTTATCCCTTCATACTTATCCAGACAACTATCTTTTGGTATAGAAGTGATGTCATGGGTCTTATGGTTGGGTATGTTGATTCATTTGTGAAGCAGTGATTTGTTACTTACGGATTATCTCCATAAAATAAGATGGACTCAACATTCAGAACTCTTAGAGCATCAGACAATGTGCTCTCTTCCCAAGTATAAACAAATGCATCCACCAGATCTTCTTCAGTCACTGCAGATCCTACAGAAAAAAACTCTGGCCGACCTTTATAGAGAGCCAATGCCTCAGGACCAAGAGTGTGTGGTCTGGAAAAATCAGGTAACAACTGATCTGCAGAAATACAGAAAATAAATATTAGGATGTGCAGAAATGTTGCTACCATAAACTTCTCAATCAAGTTTACATTTTGTATGTTTGCTTTTATACTGAAATGCATATCTTTCAAAGAAGATTGTAAAGTCAAAGTATAATTTGGGAAGCTGTAACTTTAAAGTGCTATATATTAAAACTACATTCCCACTAATAATGGCACACTAGGTATACATATATTATTGTTTTTTTTTGTTTTTTTTTTGCATGTACATTTTTATAAGATTTTCAAGAAAATACAATACAAACACGAGCAAGGTATGCTCTTTTGCATCCTCATTACATAGTGCAAGAAACACATGTAAGAATACAGCAGTATAAATACACCAATAAGCATATAATCTAATGAAGCCCATAGGCAGGAGGCACACAAAATAACACTGTTTCCTCTTCTGACAGAATTATTGTTTTTTAATGTAAATCCACAGAAGAGAAATGAATAGATGAGATATGGACTGTACAAGCTCAGCGCAGTACCAGCCAGCCAATTGAATGTCAGCTAGATGATTCTCCTGGCTCATACCCAGTGCAGTGCTAAGAATAGCATAGCTTGCAGAGTGTCCCTAATACCTGATACAGCAATTCTGGTAATCCCCCTTACTCCATGCCACCTCCCAAGCCTGACATCTATTTAATGGATTCACAGGATCACTAAATACAAAGTAAGATGTTCTTGACTGTTTCTTAGGTGGGTAATCTTTGATTTAACATTTCTGGCAACATAGTAGATCTTGTTAGAAAAAGTATGAAAGACTTGCATCCTCAGAGTCTTAAATCTGCCATTCATCTAGAGCAGGGCTTTCCAACTCCAGTCCTCAAGGGACACACAGGCAAGGTTTTGGTATTTTTGACTCTTTATGAACTATAGCTGGCCATACACCTTAAGATTTCTCTGTCAGATATCTTTCAGATCTACCAACAACCATATAGTATAGGGTCCTCTGCGATTGAACACAGGTAGACTTGATGGTTTAGAAAGTCCCTCATATTACATGGTTTTGGTAAAGCAAAAGGAGATCTAAAGGAAATCTGACAGAGAAATCTAAAGGTGTATGGTGACCTTTAACCTCCATTCATCAACTGCTATCCATTGCAGGAATTATGCAAAATTTTACCCTTAAGGCATGAAGTCAGACAGTGCTGATCTAGGGGAAGGCAATACGAGGGGTGAATATTGCCTCAACATGGTACGAAATATTTCTTGATCCTCAAAGGAAATCAAATACTCCCAACTGACCCTTTGTTCCTAAAATGTCAGGTCAATTTAGCCAGCCAGCTAAACACATTTCATTCTAAGTGACATTCCTTTAGCTGAATTGTCATAATTAAAACAAGAAGCTGTCCCTTCTTATGGATATATCCATTGATGACCACTGATAATTGTAAATTGATTGTGCAAAATCAGATAACCAGTCAACACTTACCACCAGTGCCATTGGTGCTGATGACATACAATCCACTGTCTCTAATCTTGCCTCGCAAACCAATCCTCTTATAGACCTTTCCTTCTATATTATACATGACCAGAGTATAATCCTGAATTTGGCCTCCAGGTGGTCCTTTTAGCTCGATAAAGCTATAGGGCTCAGATCCACGCATTACTCCAACTTCACTGATCATCAGAGTCATAGGAACCGTTTGTGTGGCAGGCTGAGAAGAAGTCCTGGGTCTGGAGGTGCCAAATGGGACTATGGAAGGATCTTCACAGTCATTCTTAGAAAGAGGGGTGATCTTGGTGACCTGCAAAGAAAATAGTTATGTTATGGACACGCCTTAAACGGAACTTGCAATGAAAAAACTAGAGATGCTTTTATTACCAACTTGCTTGGTTTGTGAGAGATACCACCTTTCTGGTGCTGCTCCTCTCAAAAGCTTTGATCTAGACTCATTGACTCATCCAGACTCATTGACACCAATCAACTTTCAGCAAAGTTTTCTAAATCTAGGCTCTCATGGACATACCCTGCAGGATGTGCTTTCCTAGGTTGTCAGAAATGGAATATAAATCAGTGGTTACACATTAATATTTTATAAGTAAGGATCCTACAGTCTGCCCATACTTTTCCTGCAACAAAGGAGAGGATGAAGAGGTAACATCACATGCCCATCCTGAAGGCTGTCAGATTTCATGATTTTAAAAAGTTAAATTTAAAGGATCATTGTACTCAATACTGACATTTTCAATTTCGGCAGGTAATCATTTGACCACCCCGTGGTTATTTATATCCGTTGGGAGCTCTGAAGTTCTGTCTCTACAGAAGTCCATCTCTGGAACAATTTACACCTTGTTGCAGCCTCTCTGTCTCTTTTATAAATGTAGAATACTAAAATAGTGTTGCGTCTTGGTACCCAAATACTGTCCTTGCATCCCTAGTTGTGACATCATAACAATGGATGGAAATCCAATGGGAAATGTCCAAGTCACTTCGGCAGCGATCAGCAAAAGAACCCCCTAACTTTATAAGAATGATGAAAGAAGATGTAGCCAGAGTTTACTTATCTATTAATAAAGATAAGTACTTGGGGGATTTCATGTAGCATTGGTAGGGAGGCCATGAAGAATTATGTATGGGAATTAAATCCCTTTTGTACTCACAAAGCAATTATACCATTGCAAGAGGCTTCATCTAACAAAACAAGAGTTTTCCGTCTTTGCCAGCTGTCCTTGCTTACCTGATAGACAGAATGGTCAAGTGACTTCAGTCCATGGCACCGGCTTAAGGATTCATCTTCCACAATAAATCTCTCATCTTCATGTACAGCTTCCTGTCCTGGGGTTAACACCTTCAAGAGTCCAGAGGCATCATCCCTTGCTTGAGATACATAGACCATAACATCCACTAGCCCATCTGCTGTCACAGGTGAATTTACAGCATAGGGAACCTTTCCCAGGCGATAATAAAGAGCAACAGCATCTGCCCCATTCTGAATAGTGTTGGCACGTAGCGGAATGTGAGGCTTTGGAGTCATATTATTGCTGCCAATCAGGAGGTAGCCATTTCTATCTGTGTTGATGCCTTTTAGACTTATTACTTGGTAGGCCAGATTGTTCTTCCCATTGTATAACACTAGCCAATAGCCAGTCAAACTAACAGAACTGTTGCTTGTGTGGTAAAGTTCTATATATTCCTTATCTTCAGCCGCTCCAGGAGTATTGGGGTTGACTTCATTTATAAGCAGGAGGTCAGCATTTAGGAGTGGAGAAGTAGTTGTGGTTATTACTGCAGGAGGGAAGACACAGAGAGATAACATGATCTTGTTTTCCTACAATCTACATACAGGAATCATATGTATGTCAAATCCCCAAAAACAGCAAAATAATATACTGTACTTGTCTTGACTGCAGTAAATGTGCTGACTACTACAAACATGGCTCATAAATTTAAGAATAGGTAGGCACAGTGGCCAGGTTGAGGTGTAAGCAAAATGGCGGCTTTTGGCACATGCAAGTGAATGTGTTTACCATTTCTGTAATAAATGTGGATGTCAATTCTAAAAATAAAAAGGAAACAGAGCCAGGTTGATGGGGAGCTAGGTTGATAAGGTGGCTGCACTGTACTTTGGCAGGAACAGGCTGCAAATGAATGTATTGACCACTATATTAACAAATATGACTGTCAAATTTAAAGAGTAGATAGGAAACCTGGGGGCTGCATTGGGCACTTGGGCAGAAAGAGGTTGCAAATTAACGTGTTGACCACTATTGTAACAACCAATTGCCAAAATTTAAAAAAAGTAGAAAAACAGGGCCAGGTTGAGGGGCAAGCAGGTTAATAAGGTGGCTGCACTGGGTACCTTGGCAAAAAGGGTGAAAATTACTGTGATAACCGCTATTACAACAAACATGGTGTCCAAATCTGAGAATAAGAAGGAAACACAAATGGCTTGCGGGGCAGGTAGGTTAATAAGGTGGCTGCGCTAGGTTCCTTGCCAGGAAAACAGTACAAAAGAATGTGTTGACCTCTAGTTCAGTGGTTCCCAAACTGGGGGGCAGGCCCCCCGGGGCGCGAAAAGGTATTCCAGGGGGGCCCTGGCCCTAATTTTTATCTGTGTTTGAATGGGGAGGGGGGGCTCGATAATGTCCCTAAATAGAAAAGGGGGCCCTGCAAGTAAAGTTTGGGAGCCACTGCCCTAGTGTAACCAACATGGCTGTCACATGTTTATGAGAATAGGCCAGGTTGAGGGTAACTTTGCAACATGGCCAGGTTGAGATAGGCACTTTGGCAGGGGGAAGGCGCAAATGGATGAAACTGCAACCTATACTGCTGTGGCAGTTTGCAACTTATGTAGAGAGTTGCACGTTTTGCCTCTGGTTCCAAAAATTCTTGCACTGGCTTTGTTGGGAGGGATTTGCTCTCATAACTCTATGATCGCTTTCTGATGATGACAAGGTGGATAATACTGCATGCAGATATGCAGTGAATTATTGGAGAAACATACACAGCACGAGGGGTGGCATAAAAGAGTTGCAGAGTAACCTCAACAACTTCCTGACCGTAACCAACATGTAAGCAACATTGAGAAAAAGATGAAATAAGATAAAAAAAAGTGTCCACAAAAGTAATGACATAACATCTATTGATCTTTCCACCACAACAATACTGCTGTGCAAAGAGTTCTGCAAACAAAATCACACTTACCGTATGTTTTATCAAGATATAATGCTTCCTGATTCTAAATATAAACAATAAATACTGAGTGGATGCCTTTGTTAAGTGTGAAAACCAGAAGCAGTTATATTTACTTTCTATCGGGAAGATCCAGTGCAGAGTTTTCCAGCGTAGAACTGAGCTATGAGTATTCAGTGGAAGGGGTAACTTGGAGTTAATAGAAAACTAAATATTATTAGTTGTAAGAGTAGATGGAAACGTACTGTGTGTAGATATATCAGTCATATTAAACAATGTAAACCATTTGTTAATTAAATGAAGCATGTTGTATAAATGCTTTCCCTTCAATTTCAGTCTAAAACTCGGGGGTGGGACATAATGGTTTTTTAAAATTTGACAGAAGTGTCCTTAGTTCTTGTAGCCAAGACAGAAAAAAAAAAAGAAAATATATTTAAAACAATAGTAGCTTTTATGTAAACAGTAGCTTGTAACATTCTATTGCAGGCAAACTTAGAAGACCCCAACAATCATCCTCTAGGCATTATCTCGACTTATTCCAGGGAATGAGCGGAGGGGAGTTAGAGGTCACAGCTGACAAAGGGCCGGATTAAAAGACTAAAGGGCGGGTCTTGACCCCCGGGCCTTAGTTGGCCCATGGCTGGGATAACTCATATTGGGGTGAAACATGTCAGAATAGGAAGGCCCTAAATGTCACCTGGTCTAGATTTGATCTAAAGGTTTTATTGCAGATCACACGTACGCCCATACTTTAGTTTGCAGTTTTTTTATTTTTTCATTTACCATCATCTAAGTTCCAAAAACCTTCTAATTTTACAGCCATAAAGCCAAACACTAAACGAACTAAAGCCATAACAGCAATAATGCTTCAAAAGCATTTAAAAAAACATGCTTATGGGTACCTATCCAACTTGTCTATTAATAGTATAAGCTTGTCCACCTTGTCTGTTTCTTTTTATATAAGTCAAAGCCAGGATTGACCATACAAACATGAACATGTATATTCCATTGAGACACATTATTATATAGCTAGATAGTATATGGTACAATCATTCGATGGATGCTCCCTGTTTCTCTTGGCTTTTATTTAATTTCCTAAACTTCATTTAGCCATAGGAAAGTAGCATTTCAAAAGACTGGAAAAAATTGCACTGTACTGCACATTTTTATGTTAGATTTAACCTCTGTGTCTTTTTGAAGGGTTTGTTTCCACATACGTCGGGACCCTCTCTGCTAAGCGTATACGACATAATTGCTCGGCAGAGGATCTGTCTTCGCGGCGCCAAGCCGGTCCACCAATGCAAGGCTCAACATAGTCAAGTACGTTGAGCCTCCGCATCGGGGGATGTGTAAACACAGCATTCGCAGAGCAGGCAATGTCTATGTGCTACATCGTATCCCGACATATGTGGAAACAAACCCTTAACCTGCCTGTGGATTCTGCCAATTAAGCATGCAGTAATACAGACTAAAGATCTTCTTGTGCTTGGGTACAGGCTGACAGATACATTAAAGCAGTGGTTCCCAAAGGGGGGG
>CM070039.1:69358889-69370680 GCA_036250615.1 Ptychadena robeensis
CTGGTACACGCTCTCATCATCTCTCATCTGGACTACTGCAACATCATCCTCTCTGGTCTCTGGTCATCCGGGCAGGGTCCTCCACTCCTCCTCTGTCATACCTGTACCTGTGTGTTATTGTGTGTTTACATCTCCACTCTAATGTATTGTACAGCACTGCGTAATATGTTGGCGCTATATAAATAAATTATAATAATAATAAAAATAAACAGGAACAGTCTGGGGGAGAAGTGTCAGAGGAACATTAGTGTCAGAAGTGTCAGAGGAACATTAATAAAAAGTAATAAAAAGATGTTATTTAGTATAAACCTACTGCTTGTAGGTTTAAAAGGTGTCGTTATTTATTAACCCTTTAAGTTGCTCAAAGCATTCCTAATGCTTGCTGTACATTGAAATTTTCTACTGATTCCGGATACTGATTCTCTACAGAGGATGAGTCAACTCAAGACTAAATAATGTCTAAGATGTTCATAAAACATATCCAACCTGTAGCATTCTGGCTGCTGGATACCTTTATGTTCAAGGAAATCCGACAGGACTTCTTTGGGATGTTTTGTTCCTTGACATTTACATAATAGGCTGTACTGCTTGCTACCTTGTACTGATTTTAACATCTAGAAATTTTCATGTTACTACAAATTAGTTTTGAGGGGGGTAAAGAGTTTTTTTAAGGTTTATTTGCCATCCGTGTTTTTGTCTTGGAAGATTTGAGCGGTCTTCCTTAATTTCATGAATATCAGGAGTCCAAATTTTTTTTTATCATATCACAGGACATCCAATGCCACTCACCTCCTCCATGTCCATCCAACACTACTTTTTGCTGATCACCAGGCAATTATTACGAGCATTGCTAAACTTTGTCAAGAACTATTAAAAAATAAAGAAGTCACATGATTAAATCCTCATCATGATTAAATTCCAGTCTGAGTAACAGTATTTATATAACTATGTAAAAACAACCAGTGCATAGCCCTCAACTCTCAAACCAGGAGGACAGACATCTCTTAGAATAAACAATGTAGAGAAAGAAACACTAGTCACATGGACAAGGATGAATTTAAAGGCAAAAAACTATTGGTTGAGTAATAACTCAGGGATTTCTAGCAATTGTAATCCTTGATTATAAATATATATGTTCTACCGCCCAAAGGGGGAAACACATTACATTTAGTAGCTAATGGACATATATGTGACTTAAACGTTATAGCTTGCCATGCATGATTTCACATACACTTGGATTTATACTACAAGGGCTGGACGTGCGCAGAAACCCGGCACACTGCAAGTAGACTGTCACTTAAGCAGCTTGGAGGAGGTGGCAAGTACTGGGGGCTTTTACATTTGGAACCTAGTTTTGAAAACATAAGGCTTTGCATTTTCTGATGGCCAGGAGGAGGTTGGGACTCCTCCTACTTTGTCTAGGACAGGGGTGGGCAAACTTCTTGACTCGTGAGCCACATTAGCTTCTTAAATATAATAAAGGGGCCGGACCACCATAGGTGCAACAATTCCATGCATCACTTATGATGGCAGTGATGTGTAATAGGCGATGTATGACAGGGACCTTGATATATTTTTAAATTGCCTGCACTAAAAAAAAAAAATGTTAATTCATTGCAATGAGCAGAGATAATTCTTAGAGACTGTTGTTGCCATGAGGATGCGCCCACTGTGTCATGATCACGCCACTGCATTATTCCCAAGGCAACATTTGGACACCTCTAGTCATTATGTGCACTCATTACAGAGAGCAAGAGGAGGGGAGCATTTTTTCAACCAGGTGACAAAGGGCCAGAAAAAAAAAAAAGCTGGGAGGGCTGGATCCACCCCCCGGGCCTTAGTTTGCCCACCCCTGGTCTAGGATGACCTATTGAGCGACATAGTAGTGAAAGTTAAGGATATCTATTGTTATTGGCACCAAAATAGTTTCTGGGATTAAGAACTCACGTCTGGCTTTTTCACACTAACCGACCTGCTAACTTTTCTGTTGCAGGGAAAGAAAACTCAGCTAAAAAACAAACAAATATGTGCTGCAACCAGTTATGTATTGGCCTGTACCAGTGTGTTGAGCCCTCTACACATGGATTGTTTTTTTTGTTCGATTCCCAAATGATTGTTCACTGTGGACGTTCGATCAGCAAATGATCATTCGGGAATTGCACGCGGGAACCCTTGTCCGATCGATCCCGCTCCCAGAAATATCAATCGAAAAGACAACCAATGATACCAAAGTATCGACCGGGAATCGATTGCACAATGTAGTGGTGCAAAGAATCGCCGAACGGTCGTATGCGATTCTTTGCATCACTATGCCTCGGGTTGATGCTAAACCTGCAAGTTCATCTTTCCAGCAATACGCCATTGACAATCTTTTTTGTAGAAAATACTAGTTGCCTGGCTATATATGGATGATATTCATACCATGACTTAAGCCACTGATCCAAAGTACCTAGATTAATAGGTCAAACCCCACTGTTTAATAGTTGTTCAGAGCAAGACAAGACACTGCACTTATAGCAAAGCCATAGAGGGGAATGCAGAGCAAGTGGCCAGATTTTCAGCAATGGAAGTCCTCAGTAAAACTGGTGAACCTCTCATCACATATTAGGTTAGAACAGCACTTGTTTTAAAATGGGGACATTCACTGCCTAAGAGGACCACTGAGAGCTATGTGCTTCTATAGAGTCTGAATGACTACAAGTATCAGCATGAGAGGTAAGATCTGCTAGGACTGGAGGTACAAGGACAGTATAGAATGAGCTGTGTACAAAGCTTATCAATCCCATGAGCCACATTCACCAGACATAGACTCCTGTATTATAAATAAAATATATCTATATATACACAACGATAACTATATGACACCACAGATATACAGTCACGGGAAAGTCTCCCCCCTCTACACAACACATACTACACCTTCTGCAGCCTCCAGCATGCTTCTCCTGCCCGCCCGTGAATTCACTCCCCCATCGGGTGCACTCACAATACTGCCCGGGTGAAACTGACACCACCGCTATTAGGTTCTGCATCACAAAGGTTCCCGCCATTGTGGGAATGCAATGACGTTATTTATGACATAAAATCTGCAGAATAATCATTATTTCTTTAATATAGATGACTGTGATCTGTTTATTGTCATTCATTGTATACATTTGATTGCAATACTGTCATTGAACTGTCCCGATTAAAAGGGACAATACTAATCAGCACACCAAACCCCCTTTTTGATATTTTGTTCTGCAGTCAGTATGTTTAGGTCTGTAATGGAGCGACCTATAGTAAAGTCATTGTCATTAGATGGCACTCAGTCTCATATGAAGTATTATGACTGTACAGTATATAGTGGTAAATGACCCAGTATTTATGGGCAGATCATGATTAGATCAGGGGCAGATCCAGGGGGTGGAACTCGCTGAGTTGGCCACACAAGATTGCCATTTTATGCGATACCCTCTATACTATGAGGGTTTATTATTGAATTGCTACAAAACACACCTGTAGATTATTTCATCATACCTCCTGGGGTGTGGGGTGACTTCACCCATCAGGGATAGGTCACCTGTGGGGTTTCCTTTCTCTGCCTACTGAGATTACCCATGATTTTATCCCTGGAACTTTAATACACCTAGCACCTCAGCTCAGATGTGGAGACTATTGATACAGTTTCATTCTCCCTGAGGAAGCCCAATTTGGGCGAAACATGTTGGAGTAAAGACCACTAAACATCAAGTCTCCCACAATGATTGTATGGATGTACTGTGCTGTAATTATGTGTTAATGCGATTCAAGCTGCTATTTGTAAATGTAGTATATTTTAGAACTATTTGTACTGGTCCTATATGGTGAATAAAGACCATTTATTTATTTTTCTATACAAGTTTGAACTAATCATGACCATACCAAACGAAAACCCCTTTAATTAACTATCCCTCGATGGGAACTTCTAAGCATTAAGTAGTGATTGTATTTTACTCTTCCTATGGAAAAATAACCCCTTTGCTAAAGAAAAAGCAAATGTTTGTAGGCCACACAAGTATGTAAGTATGTGACCCAATGACAGCAGCCATGGCACCCCCTTTAGTAGCTATGGGGTATGAGGATAGGATAGAAAACACCAATTTATAGATCATTAGGGGAATAATGGTCAGTGTGGACCTGTAGGCATGCTTTTCTTTTTTTCCTTCTCACTTCAGTTAGGGATTCTTATTTTCACTCACTCTTCCTCCATGTCAATCCCTCTAACTCTCTCGATGGAAGTCCCTCAATCTTGCAATTGCTCTAGGGAAGTCCCTTGAACTATCTCTTCTTCCAGAAGAATTCCTCCAGCTACCCCTCTTCCTCCAGCCAAGTCCCTCGAACGATCTCTTCTTTCAGAAAGGTTCCTCTAGTTACCTCTCTTCCTCCGAGGCAATCCTTTGAACTCTCTCTTTCTCCAGCAAAGTCCCTTCAACTCTCTCTTCTTCCAGGAAAATTCTTCCAGGTACCTCTCTTCCTCCAGCCAAGTCCCTCCAATTATCATTTTAGGGCAGTCCCTCCAACTCTAATGCTCCAGGGCAGTCCCTCTAACTATCTCTTCCTTCAGGACAGTCCCGCCAGACACCTCTTTCTTGAGGCCAGCTCCAACCAACTTTTTTTTCCTCCAAGGCAGCCCTCAGCTCTCTCTTCTTGCAAGACACTCTCTAACTTTCTCTTCTTGCAGGACAGTCTCTACAGATCTCTCGCTTCCTTCAGGTAAATGTTTCCAGCTTCCTCTTCTACTTCAGTGAAGTCCAGCTAAATGCAGTCACATTGATTCGGAGGGGTTTCACAATGCAAAAAGACAAACCATACAGCCAAGGCAACCCAGAAGTTTATTAAAGCAAAGAAGTGTAATATTCTTGAACAGCCAAGTCAGCCATGCAGCAGTGACAGCCTGGCAGTGCAGTAAACTGGAGGAAACCTGGCATCTGGAGATGTCCATGCATTCAATACTTTAGGCTTACCAGCATAGGGGTTTCATCAAGTATTAGAAATTAGCATTTTATTTTCAGTTTTTTTTGTTTGTCCAATTACTTTTGAGCCCCTGAAATGAAGTGATTGTGTATAAAAAAAGGATTAAGTTCCTCACATTTCTATCTAATCTTTTTTTTTCAACCTACCGTAAATTTGTTCAGTGCCAAAATTAGAAAAAAAAGTCAGTGTCCAAATAGTTATGGACCTTATTGTATGTTGTCATAAAGGAAACACATATTTTGTCATATAGAAGTTTCAGTATGAAGAAAATATGCTTCACACAAAGGAAACAAAGACAGCCACGCTTGGATATATGTATTTTATTTTTTTAATCTAACTTGCATTGTTTAACATGTTTACTATCCCCTTCCCAAACATTATACTGCAGTTCATACAGTAGAGCAACCCAACCTATGTCTGAAATGGCATAACAGAGTGTAAAAATATTATATGGCTTGGTATGCCCAATGCAGAACTCTGTAGACTACTAAATACAGATATAGGGGGTCTATGCCCTCCAAAAAATGTGCAATTATGACCAGCCATCTCTGTCAGAAGTGCTTGGGCATATATGCCAGCTGTGTATTAAGCGGTTAATCTAAACTGTGGTTTCAGCTCCTTTAAATGGCTAGCAGGTTGTTGTTGTTTTTTTTTGGGGGGGGGGGGGGGTTGTGGTCACTGAGCAGTGTAGAAATGTTGTGGTGCCACCTGGTGGCTGTTAGCTAATATAGCATCAGAGATGGAAACTGAGGCAATTAATTGATTCAACTGATTCAATTGCACATATTGATTTCAACTGATGACCCCACTGAACATAGTTTCCCTTATGCTGGGTATGTATACTTCTTTGGTTTTCTATTTCTCTCTGTGTTTAAAGTGCAACTCCCACTAACTCCTATTTTCTAAATAGATCGCCCAATTAAGCCTGTCCCTACCACCTTGGGCCACCGATTCCTGGACGATTCCGTGTCCGATCGATCACTTCACACATGGCAACTCCCCCTGATGTGTGCTGAATCGGATCAGAAAGACCAACATGTTGGTTCTCTGGCAGATCCAATTCTGGGCCGATCGGGCAAGGTGGGCTTCAAGCGATTCCGGGACGATCGATTAGCGTGCACGCGCCCGGAATCGATCGTCCCGGAATCCCTTGGGAATCGGACCCGTGTATGGGGACCTTAAGGGTATGTTTCCATTATACGTTGGGACCCCCTCTGCTAAACCTATTGCTTGGTGGGGATCTGACGTAGCACATAGACTTACCTGCTTGGCGGATGCTCGGTCTTCACTGCGCCGAGCCTTTCCGCCGATGCAAGGCTCAACGTAGCCGAGTATGTTGAGCCTCTGCATCGGCAGATGTGTACACACAGCATCTGCCGAGCATGCAAGTGAAGGTGCTACGTCAGGATCCCTGCCAAGCAATACGCTTAGGGGAGGGGGGCCCGACGTATAATGGAAACAAGCCCTTCATTTGCCGGCCATTACTTTGAATGGGGACCTTATTTTTAATGGGATCGGCCAGAGAAAAACTGACATGGCCAATCGTGATTTGGACCACATGGATTGGTTGCTCCAGATGGTCAGCTGCGATCCACAGGCAATTTTGCGGGCGATCGATTTGTGCCAATATATCCCCGTGGATCTATGAGTGCATGGGTAGCTTAAGAATACTGTTTTATATGTATCATCAGTTTGCCTGGAGTTCAGCTCACTAGAATTGCAAGCAAGACAATTGAGTTCTTCCAGATAGAGGAAGTGTATTGGAGCCATCACAAGCTGTGGCATAGAAAAACTAAAAGTGAGCTGAAAGGGATAACCCATCCATGTGGGTTCCTATTAGCATCAATGAGCAGACAATAAATAAAGCAGATGATGCATACAGAAAGGATAAACATCAATCAATTCCAGGGCAAGTGTCTGTGCTGACCACCATCACATTACGGATGATAACGTTCCTATTTTATCCTGGTTTATTCCATCAACCCATCCACCTAACCTTCTCCCCAGGTGATAGGGCAGGCAGACAGTGTCCAGAACAGCATATATTTTGGTAATTTTAAAGGTCAACCATGAATAGTGCCATTACTCATATCTGCAGGGTGAACCTCCACAATAATCATCTTATCCCCACAACTACTACCAAACTCCATTTATATCTCTTTATAGTCTTGCTCCACTTTGTTAATGTAAAAATAATTTCTGTCAAAAATCCTGCTTCCTAGCTGGGCACAGTCCTGTGCCGGTCCTTACACTAACTTGTACTGTAAGGCCTTGTATCCATTTCATGCTAGCCCTAACTCACCCATAAATGTGCGTTTTTTTCCACTCTTTACCATGTTTAGGTTGTGTTGATCAACACGCCCATTGATTCCTGTCGGAAACACCCATGTCGCGTATTTGGCGCATTCAATCCAATGTCAATAATAATGCAATGATATGCACGTCATGTTGTGCCGCATCGACGTCCCAGTTCATTTTGACACACCTCAATGCACCTCTGATACATCTGTGTGTACGTGTCCATTTCATACATGGGACATGTTAGGTATACCCACAGTTTATGTATTTTAGCACAGTGGATACAAGGTCTAAGAAAAGGAAGGACATGTCTGTTATCAAATCCTGATTGCAATGAGGAGTCTGAAGGCTCACCACACCAATCATTCTCTTTCTATCTACCAACAAATATGTAGTGCAGAACCCTAGCTGATTTGATACATGCAGAATGGAAACTATAGAAAGGCCATCATATTATATAGCTTTGGTAAAGCTAAATGCGATTGTACAGAAATTGCCATTTGTATAGTGACCTCTACTTAATCGTGCTGGCATGACATGCAGCCACAGCCCTATACAGACTTGCATTGTGGAAAATGAGAGGAGGTGTCTTTGTTACCTAAAGTTGATAACTTAGGCCTTGTCTCCACTGAACATCACAGACAGGAAAGTGTTTGTAACAGGACGAGAATGCTCCACCTTTTAAAACCCATGACACATACAATACACACATGAAAATCAACAGCCATGTATTGAACAAGTCATTCTCAATAGACACATCACGATGCCTAAATAATAACGCGTGGCACGTCATAGGCAGATGTTTGAAATGGGCAGCATCTGCACCACATCAAGACGTGGCTTAGAATATTGAGTCTGAGGGTCACCATACATATTACAATCTGACATGTATACAATCTATACTTTCAATCAACTTACATTGTACCAAACTATGTATTATGAGGATCTTTCTAAACTCTGTATCCAATCAGGGAGTCCCTGCACTAGATTGTTGTTTTAAAGAAAATTGTACAGAGGCCTTGAAAAGTGTGTGGTGCACTTAACTCTGACACCCATCATCGCTCTGAGATGCTGAATTAAACAGACAAGCACCTAGAGCACATGTCCTTGCATAGACTTGCATTGTGGAGAAGGTGCGGGGGCCTGCCTGGCCAAATCTTATTCTGAAATACAGAGATATTTATGTTGTTTTATAGTGTAACTACTAGGAAAGGATTGAAGCGCTTAGATGATTCAGCTTCCTATAGCCACCTATAACTAATATTTCAGCTAGCTTTATTGCTCTGTGATTGCATGCTCCCATCTGTCCCTTGTCACAGTTAAACCACATTGTCCACAGTGTTTCATAGCCTGTGGTTGGCGGTATACAGACATCTTGCGGTTCATCTATGGTCATGCACAAAAGAACCAAATCATCTCCTGATCGGCAGCCAGGAAATAAGGCACTGTAGCAAGATGGCAAAAAAGCAGGTCCCTGGGCAAATCCTATTGCAAAGCTGAATTCATCCAGACAGCCTCTCCTGCTATGTAGGTAGCTTTCACATTCAGGTCATCATCCAGAACTACAAAATCTGTGAAAGGAAAAAAAATTATAAAATAAAAAATATGGAGAGACAATTCACAAACAAAAAGCTACATGTCTGCAGCACAGTGGATGCTCAATTTATATTAGAGTTTAGGGTTGGACCCAAGATATACAGATACAATCCAGGGCGAGACTGGCAGTGCCAGGTTGTAATGTGGTTATGTTCTCATTAAACCTATGAGTGTTCTGCCCAATTCCCATGCGTTTAAAAAGAGCGGTACATGTAATCAAAACAGATTGCAGAAAAATCTATAATGTTTAAGAAACCAGTCTGAGATGACTGGAGCTTTCTGACATAGTGCATTATCCTGTTGGAAGTAGCCATCAGAAGATGGGTACACTGTGGTCATAAAGGGATGGACATGGTCAGCAACAATACTCAGGTAGGCTGTGGCATTGCAATGTTGATCAATTACTACCAAGAGACCCAAAGTGTGCCACGACAGGGCTTTTTTGGGGGGGGGGGGGGGGGGGGAAATGCACTGGAACGGAGTTCCGCCACCTATTTTAAGCCTGGCCCTGAAAAAAGGCCACTGGCTGCAGTGCGTTGTGGGCGGCCCGCCGAGGGGCCCCCATGTGTGTTGTTTAGTGGGGGAAAGTGTTGGCCATTCAGCACAGGTTTCGGGAGCGCCACGGGCGGGTGATTTTGTGCCTCCCCTCCCTCGCAATGTGCAGTGAGGGAGGGGTGACGCCTTCCCATTGTTTATGGGCGGTGGCCCTATGACGGGGCGTCTCCTCCCCCCGTCCATGCTGGAGAGATCTTCCTCTTCAGCGTGGAGTTCTAGCCGTCCTGAGGGAGGGGAGTACAGTATACAGTATGTTAGTGGCCCTTGTAAAGTTTGAGGACCTCTGGTTTAAACAACTGAATACCTGGGACTTTGTTGGTGTCATATTTTGGCTTCCATATCTACAATCCCTAAATCTAGTGGGACAATATATATCAATGCTGTACCTGCATCTGATCCAAAGTCCAACGTCCCCTTGCGATCCTGTAGTCCCAGGAGTTGTGCTGCATGAAGAGAAGCGGCTTCTAATGCTTCCTCCACTGTACAACCTGGAAAAACACACACAGCTCAGTAAATCACATGATAAAGGCACAGTGTATGTTGCCCCGTCAGACAGAGAAAAGTTGCTATCAATCCATTTACTTAGGTTAAGGGGTCATACACAAGTCTAGTAGTGCCATTAATTGTACTTTAGTATGCAAATTGCATAAAAACTAAAGTTGAGCCAATCAATCTCACAGGCTGGTGTGCTTGACTGACTTCAGTCTGATATAGTGCAGCCATGTCACTCCATACACTTTAAGAGTATTTATTTATAGTACATGGACACTTATCTTCATTATATGATTAATATTAACTATAACAAAAAATTGGCCTATTAAAAAGAAAACAAACACTGCTTTTCACGTTTTTTTCCATTCTTCTTACACACCAGCACAATATGACGGCAACTGCTGCAAAATTTTTCTGGAAGTGGTTTTCCAAAGAGCAACAACAGTGGGACTTTCAATTCTCATTGACATGGCTCTATGTAGTCACCAAGAGAGCATGGGCAACAATGCAGGACCAGAACTGGAGAGACGGTCAATGAGATGCAGGAATAGCAGGAAAACTGCACGCAGACTTAAACTGAGCCAGTTAAGAAAAACAGCCGTACACTCAGTTTCAGGCTGAATATAATTAATATGCAAAGAAATTTTGGCATCTCACTGAAAAACTCTACTGGAGAGATATGGACAAAGTGTTGAAACCAATAACATAAAGTACCAGAAAAAGGACTAGGATCTAAAAAATTGCCTGCAACCATATTGACACATTACATGTCAGAGAATGAAAAATCTACCAGATCTCGTTAAATTTTCCAAATATAACGGCATCATTTCTATTATAGTAATGTTATCAAGCTGTACCTCTTTATGCTATTTACACCTCTGATTTGGAATGAAGTAGGTTTTCTATAGTTATGGATCTCTACCCAAGATATGTAGGAGCTAAACTTTGACTTTAGTTGCCCTTTAAGAAGTATGTTAGACACATGAAATTAACATTTTCTCTCCAAAATCCTAAAACATTATACTATCCGGGATCTAAACTTTAGAAAATAGAAACAAAAACCCACACCCGCCATACTAAAGCTGGCCATACACCTAAAGCTAGCCACACACTGGTAGATTCCCGTGCAATCGACAGGCGATCAATTACAGCGTGGTGACGTCACCATGCTGTGATTGATCGCGGGTCAATCGTACAGTAATCAATGTGCACCACATGGGCACATCAATTATCGTACGATGGGGACCCAGTTTCTGGCTGGCCACGCCCCCTCCACATATACACAGAGCTGTAGCTGAACACACAGCTTGTGTGTGCTAGTGATGGGTCGCTCGCAAACGAGCCGGCTCTAAGAGCCGATGCTTGGCCGCAAACGACAAGAGCCGATGCCTGTCCAGCAGAGCCGATGCTTTCAATGGCTCCTGCTGGTCAGGCACTTTGATGGGCTCCCGTGGTTGCTGGGGAGGGCGTGCCAATGCATAGATGGGTTGGACGGGGGTGTGGCTTCCTATGGAGGCGTGGGACTGGGAAGAACTCCATGCTGCATGGACCTGGGGGGCGTGTCAGCAGTAGTAAGAGATCGCCCCTGTTCTGAGATGGTCTGCTACCCTTACAACTGCGCATGTGCACTTCAGGGTTAATCCTCAGAATTTCGGGTTTCAAGGTTGGGGGGGGGGGGGGGTTAAAGCTGCACATTTAGGCTCTGCCTTGGTTTTGTACTATGCTAGTTTCTGGACAGGATTGTCCCTACTCTTCCCAAGGGAAAAGGTATAACCATTCTAGCAGGTAGTCTATTAAGTTTATGGACAAACATGTAAATAAACAAAGATGTGTATCAGATGAGGTCATTACACTT
>CM070039.1:69388616-69404049 GCA_036250615.1 Ptychadena robeensis
CTAATTCAAGTTCCCACCTCTGTCAAAAGATCCCTATGGTGGTGAAGAAGTCCTCTTGACCTGGAACAGGGACTTCCCTGGGTTTGTGCTCCGCAGGTCAGACTCATCACAGATGCAAGCGCATGGGGTTGGGGAGCCCATCTGGGGGATCTGATTGCCCAAGGACCTTGGTCCAGTGTGGAGTCCAGGAGGTCATCAAACTTCAGGGAGCTGTTAGCGGTATGGCGTGCACTGCTCCATTTCAGTTCACAAGTGCGGTCTCAGCATGTTCTAGTTCTATCAGACAATGCCACCACGGTGGCTTACCTCAACAAACAGGGCGGGACGAGATGCAAGCCTCTTCAGGATTTAACCGCAACCGTCTGCAGATGGGCAGAAGCACATATCAAATCTCTGGCTGCAGTCCATCTAAAAGGGGAACTCAACATCAAGGCAGATTTTCTAAGCTGTCACCAATTGAGGGAGGCCGACTGGAGCCTCCATGCAGAGGTTTTCCAAATGTTGGTGAACAAGTGGGGTGAACCGGAAGTGGATCTGTTTGCAGCGGCATGCAATGCAAAGGTGGACAGGTTCTTCACCATTCACAAAGGGGAACAGGCATTGGGGTTGGATGCCCTGTCCCAGCCATGGCCGTTCCACAGGTGCTACGCTTTCCCACCAATCAACTTGATACCGCAGGTACTTCAGAAGTTCAACCGAGAAAACACGTCCTTAATCCTGGTAGCACCATATTGGCCGAAGAGAGCCTGGTTCTCACAGGTTCTTCCTGCCCGACAGACCAGATCTCCTCTCTCAGGGACCGGTGAGCTGTCCAGCACATCCATCTTGGACACTGGCGGCATGGTTTCTGAAGAAACCTTATTAGCCAGCAAAGGGCTTTCGCAGGAGGTCATACGGACTATTGTATCTAGTAGAAAGCCAGTCACAAGGGCAATCTACAAGAAGGTATTGAAAACCTTCTGCACATTCTGTGAGACGAGGGATTCCCCCCAGGATTTGCCACAAGTCCTGGATTTTCTTCAAGCCGGCTCGGACATGGGCTTGGCGGTGGCCACCCTGAAGGTCCAGATCTCGGCTCTTAGTGTTTACCTGGATCGTCCACTGGCGTCAGAAGTTCTCATTCGCAGGTTCCTGAGAGGTGTGGCCAGAGCACGTCCAGTGCGGTCTCTGCCCTTTCTTCAATGGGATCTTTCGGTGGTACTTCAAGCACTAACTAAGCCACCTTTCCAAGGTACAACAGACATTAAATGGCTCACGTGGAAGACAGCCTTTTTACAACTGCTAGGAGAATAAGCGAGCTTCAAGCACTCTCCACCCGGGAACCATTCTTCCGGGTTTTTCCAGACCGGATTTCTCTTCGGACGGACCCCAACTTCCTGCCGAAAATAGCTAACAAATTCAACCGGTCACAGGATCTAGTGTTGCCTTCCTTTTGCCCAGATCCTGCTAATGACGGTGAGCGAGGTTTTCACGAATTGGACATTCGGAACGCGGTTCTCGCTTATCTGGAGGCGACCAAGGAGTGGCGGAAATCGCATGCCTTGTTTGTCCTACATTCAGGCTCTAAGAAGGGTTGCCAGGCCTCTAAAACTACGATTGCAACGTGGCTCCGCCAGTCCATCGAGGAGGCCTATTCAGTTTCCAGGTTTCCTTGTCCGCTCAAGCTGAACGCTCACTCAACGAGGGCCGCAGCCACATCATGGGCTTGAAAAGCAGGAGCATCACCAGAACAGATTTGTCTAGCGGCTACTTGATCCACGCTGTCGACCTTCTCTAGACACTACAGGCTTGACCTTGTCTCTGCACGCTCACAGGCGTTTGGCAGGAAGGTACTTCAGGCAGTGGTCCCACCCTAGGCTGGTGAGTACTCGATTATCCTCTCGGGTGCTGTCCTGGACCGACGTTTTGGGAAAACATGAGTTAGACTTACCGGTAACTCCTTTTCCAATAGTCAGGTCCAGGACAGCAGGCCTTCCCGCCCTATCTGGTTCTTCCATTTTCTGGGGGTTGCTTGCCCGATATTTGGTTTAACATTCTACAGTTTGTTTTTTTCCTTAGTTCCATTCATGGGGTCTCTACTACAGACTGACCAGTGAAGTGGAGAGCTGGCCTTTAAAGGTTTTGGTTCTTGGTGTTTCCTCCCATGGGAGGTGGAGTCCATCTGTGTGCCTGCCTGTGTGTGTGCCTGTGTTCCATGTATGGCAAAATCTCCAGCTGCAGCAGTGTTTACTTGGCCCTCCTCCTTGTGAATGGTATAGTCTGGAGTCAAATTCTCAGATGCTGCCAGCTTCTATAGCTGCTACATATATGCATCCCCAACCACCCTTTCATCATGGATAGATTAATGTTTACAGTGTGTCCAGAAATGGGTTAAATTAAGCACTTTAGGCTAATCGTATGTGACTGCCTCTATATCACAGTAGTGCCTCATTATCAGATGTTCAAAAATGGAAGTTCCCTCAGAACAAAACATCTCATTTATCAACCCATTTAGTTCAGAAAATGTTTTGGTTACCCCCCCTCAAAAAAAATAAAAAAAAAATAAAATGAAAAATATGGCTCTATTATTTTGCCCATTAAACTACAACTGAACTAACTTCAAGGACCTTCCTTGTAAGAGGAACCAACCATTAAAAATATGAATAGACCTTAAATGACACAGTTGTAGTCAGGATTGGTGCATGTGCAAACATGTTTCCAGAAAGCAAGGTTGAGTTGATATAAGCACACTCAAAGCAGTGGCACCCTTACAGATAGGAACTCTGCCTGCAGCACATGGACACTGGGAATAACCAAGTATCAGGATTACCCATGTATCACTTCATAGAAAATACTCCACAATAAAAGATGGCCCTATGAATAGCCCGTTCTAGGAATGCCTGTAATGGCTAGATACATTTAATGTTTGCCAGCTTTCATTTTATATTATCTAGAACAAAGTTCACCTACTAGAGGAGCGGGGGATCGGGCAAACCCTATACACTCCCAGAAAGCCACAGCAATTTTCTATAGCACCACAACCATCACCTGGGCAAGAGGTGCAGCGTGGACAACAGGGGGAGGGTGATCTTCCCACACCACGCCGTTAAAAACAAAGTAGTACAGGTAGAACCCTAGGGATGTTGAGGTGTAAAAATTAGCCACATAGCCAAAATGCATTGAAACAAATTTTTTTCATTTAGCTACATGTAAATTTTTGCTTCATGAGAAACAAACAGAGCGAAAGTAGTATGAAGACTTTCTTTGAGTACTACTAAATGTGTCTACAGACCAAGACATTAGTATACTTACCAGTTTTAATGGATTTTCTTTTTTAAGTTAATACCTGCAATACTCTTAGCAGACATTTGGGTTTTTAGTCAAATTAAGACCTTATCCACTCTGCTTTTCCTTCAGGTAATGCCACTACCAAGGAGTATCTGTTTCAAAGTAATTTTCTTTGTGGTGACTAAAGATATTTATGAACATTTTTCTGCAGAATGTTTCTAGCAAACATGGTAACCCCCCTCAAATCTTGAAAACAAAATGACAGCCTTTGTGTATTGGAGATGTTTTATTTGGAAATGTGTAATCGATTCCCAGTAGTGGGTTCATCTTTACCATATGTTAAGGTTTTGCTTTTAAAATATTCTGGTCACCAGTTGAACACGGACTGTAATCATTCTCTCTTTGTATTAAAACAAAAACTAGAACAAAAATATATATATATTGAGACCTCACTCCAATGTCAGAACAGTACAGCAATCTTTGAACCAAAGTACATCCAGGGAATTCTCATCACTTACAAGGAAACCCCACACAAATATACAGCTATAGATTAAATATATATGCAGCAAAGGGATGAGGGGGATAAGTTACAGGAGGAAAAGAAACAGCTGGCTCTTGTTTTTTTAAAGTATGAACAATGAAGATTTTTATATTTATAAATAAAACATTGAATGGCAAGAGGGAAATTACATTTCTAGATTTTTTTACATGGTACTTTCAATTAGGAAACATCCAGAGAAGATATGGGAAGAAAAATAAACACTGCACGCAGAAGAGGGAGTCTTGTGATTTTTGGAAGTGATGCCTGCTTCCTTCCCACAACACTGGCATCAGGACTCCTTATTGCCCTGAAGTCCACCCGATGAATATAGCTATAGGGTTACACACAACA
This sequence comes from Ptychadena robeensis, assembly GCA_036250615.1. Lineage (NCBI taxonomy): Eukaryota > Metazoa > Chordata > Amphibia > Anura > Ptychadenidae > Ptychadena > Ptychadena robeensis. Next base: position 69,392,776 of record CM070039.1, read on the forward strand.
GTCACTAACTTACAATTGCGCAGTTACAGGGGGAGGGAAGAGAATCTACTGAATCAGGGTGGGTGAAGGATGACTGTACACATGAGATAAAACCATTTTGTAAGTGGCGATTTCTGGAACGTTGGGAAGAATTTCTTCTTTATTTTGTGGAGAGGATAAGGGCCACAATCAGACCGTACAGACCCAAGACTTCAGCAAAAATGAGGATCAGGATCATGCCTACGAATAGTCGGGGCTGCTGTGCTGTTCCCCGCACACCTGCATCTCCCACAATGCCAATAGCGAACCCAGCAGCAAGACCACTTAATCCTACACTGAGGCCGGCACCTAGCTGTAAGAAGCTCCTAGACAAGGCAAACAGAAAAACAGGTAAGTATCACTTTACAAGGACATAAAAAAAAAAGAACTTAAAAAGAGGACAATGATATCAGTTTGAAGCAATGTAAAATTCTCTAGAAACTAAACTCCTGAAATGCTGCAGGGCATATGTTCAGTGGATTTTAGTTTTCAGCACAACCTGCCTACTCTATTAACCTCCCTTGTGCTCAGTCCCTACCTTGCCGTTTTTAACAGTGGTGGCAAAAGCAGACTTCAGATTCTCCCACCCTCCCCTCTACACATCGATTAGGGCTGGCAACCAGCTGCCCCCCATTAACATTGAGGTCTATGGCATCACCAATGACTAGGACGAGGCGGTCCCAAAATCAGGAGCACAAGCAAGTTTCGACTATCCTGGTGCAGTCAAAATCTATAAACAAGGAACGTGTTACTGCAGATCTAAAACAAGAATTTGCCTTTAGTTTTCAGAATTTGATTTGTTGTCCTCAAGTCTTTCAACAATTTTCCCAAAGGAGTTTTCCTCTACCTCTTTGGTTTCCCAAATCTTTATTTGATACGCACCAGTTCAACACTAATGACCCCCATCCAGCATAATGAAAAATTACCTAAGTATACAACATTAAGGGAGCACAATATCATGGAAAATACAAATTTATTTCCCCTCTGCAACAAGGACACCCAAATGTTAGGATTTTGTTGGTTGTGCTAGTTTTTATTAACGTCTTCACAGACTAGGTCTCTACAATTGCTCAAGCAAGAGTATATAAAGCAGCTCCAATAAGTTGAAGTTCAACATTTATACACTTACCATGTGTAACTACAATGTATTGTAGACAGGAAAAAAAGTTTGTTGAAAACCACCTTCAGCCAAAACACCCTCAATAGTAGTTAAGGATTACAGCTAAGCTTTTAATTGCTCATTGAAAAGCTTGATTCCTTTAGTATTAAAATCTTAAGATTATGCATTTTTTTAAATATTTATTTATTTTTTACATACTGCCATAATGACCTAAACTACTGCTCCCTTGAACATTAAAGATTAAGTGGGTTAGCACACTAGGTTCTGTTGACCAATATACCCAGATCAACTACCCACTCATTAGCCATTTCTCAATAAACCGCACAATTAGAGAAAGATGAACAGATTGTATAAATAGCAAATCACAGACTCACTTGTATAATGTGATCTCTACAGTGAGAGAATTTGCAATAAGCACAGCCACTACCAGTCCGTAGATGGCTATGATACCAGCCATGACAACAGGAATGATGGACTTCATGATCAGCTCAGGCCTCATGACAGACATGGCAGCGATACCGGTGCCACTCTTCGCCGTTCCATAAGCGGCCCCCAATGCTGTGAAGAGAAAAGGAAAAGTCAGAAAAACCACTACAACCTGCAAGCAATGTGCTACATTTACAGATCAGACATGAAACTGAAGCATCTACAGAACTAAATCATTTATCACATTTTCTCACCCCATCAGACAAAAACACAAAAGTGACATATTTCACACTCCTCTTGATAGGTAGACCAAAAGGAATATTTGTGGAATTGCTTGCTGAACGTAAAGGCTTTAAGCCCCAGGCTTCATTGTCCAATGCAGTGGTTCCCCAACTTCCCCTGCAGGCCCCCCCATTTTCTAGAACATTATCAAGCACCCTCCCCCAGGCAGCAGTTTCAGATTGAGAGCCATTTTACTGTGCAGTATCAAGTACTAGGGTGAAACTTTATTTGAAATACAACTTTATTTGGTTCTTATACCATCATGCAGACATCCATCATATAAACACACCAATTATATGGAAACATGCATCATTCACACGAATGAACTAGCTGCCGAATGGCATAAACTTAAACTAATCAAAGTGCTACCACTGGACAGACAATCCAATGGAATGCCAGAGCAAATCACAGGACCAGAGCATGACCAAACCAGTTATTTCACATGACTACTACAAAGCCAATTTCATACCAACTGCAGTCACACAAGCTCATTCATTTTATAGTAGTACTATTTTAGTTAAACCACAATAATCAAGTAAATCAATGCCACCGTCATGCTTGTAGCAGAGTTTGTGTTACTCCTAAAGCAAAGCCATCGCCTTAACAGGAATTTAGGTTTATGTATAACAGAACTGATGTATGGCCAGCCTCTCTGCACTTCATATTGTCTGCTGCATTTATAGACATTAGGCTGTGGTGCATCCAATGCACAGCCAATAAATCACAGTTATGACCAATGGTCTATTTAAGAATTTGTGTTTATTTTATATAGATTTAAAATGTACAGCTATACATAGATTACAGAAACTGTACCATGTTAATATGAGAACTTTTTGGGAAAGTAGCTTTTACTAGATCAGAGCATCTTTCTTCCACAAAGGCAGATCACGTGTAACATTCCAGGGTGGTCATGTGATTGCTTAGGTCACCTATATGGCAAATTCCTAGGCTTACGAGAAACTAGTATCAAGATCAATGGATTTTATATGGTCTTTAAGCAGTTATTGATGCCAGTATGAACATAGCTTCCAGTGCAACTGTTAAGATTACAGAGGTTAGAAATACATACGTGCTTCGATTGTAACCCATGATGCTGCACAGATGCTACCCAAATAGTATCAGTGGAGATGTAAGTGTTAAACACACAAGATATAGGTTCTATAGGATATTTGAAATGGTTACTGCTAAATTTAAAAAACACAAATGAATGTTGGCTGCATTTTGTAAAATTTTAAGCACAGAAATCAGATTCGACTAGGCAAAGTTGTGTGAAAGTGCTATTGTGTTCACTGGGTCATGGAGACCTGAACAGCACAACGATAAAGCCAGACATAGCACAACAATATGTTTCAAGCCACACAACATGGTTTACAGCTCTTCAGTGTGCAGCTTAACCTTCATTTATGACAAGCTATAGAGGCCATAGGTATTCGTTATGAGGACCACTATTCACACCAACTATACAGGACACATTGGCTTTGGGAACAACAAGTGCTTGTCACTGTTCGTGTTCTGAAGAAATCCAAGAAACCTTAAAACCACTACACTACATCACAGATCGATGCATGGATGGATACTGGAAGCTTTTCCAAAGATATCAAAGGCATTCCTAACCAAGCAGCTCAGGAAAATGGAGGGGCAAGCATCAAGATTTCATCCATCTGTTCCCCCACTGCAGAAGCTTCAGACTTCAACAATAGGGCCTCGATGTTATTGGCAAGATCGAAAAGTGTAAATACCATATTTTTCAGGGGGATAAAAAATTGCCTGCATCTTATGGTCCCGGTCACCCTCAGCTCCCCGCCAGCATCCTCGCTCTCCTAGCAAGAACATTAGCCAGGGAGGTGGAGGAGCTGTCAGATGGGAGATCTGCACACAGCCAGATCTCCCATCTCAACTCTATTGTTTATATCAGCAGAGCCCCACTGATATAAGCAATGCAGAGCTAAGTATGGGAAAGCTGCACTCACACTGGCAGCTTCATCACACAGCCTTAGAGGGGAGACATATGCAACAGCCTAGATAAAACCTACCTACATTAATAATTATGTGTAAATATGTTAAACTCCAAATTGACAGCACTGTCAGACTGTTCATTGACCAGACTGAAATACAATGTAGGATATGCCAAGTGGTGTTGATAAATATAAATAAATAGTGTGTGTCTGACAAGTGTTAAAGTTTTAAAAAAGTTGCTTAGCTGACCAGGATCTACTCATTAAAATTAGGTTTACAGAGTACTGTAAATACCAGTGACGGCAAACCTTCTAGAGGCCAAACTAAAAACCCAAACCCCAATTTATTTCGAAGTGCCGGCATGGCAATAAAACCTGAATTACACACCCAATAGGAGTAATGTATTCAATCTGATATGCAATCAGAAGAAAGGGGAAGAGAACTGACAGAATTGAGAGCTAATAGGCTGCAGTTCTTTACTATGCTGGCTGACAGTTCACGTGCCAACAGAGAGGGCTCCGAGTGCCACCTCTGGCACCCATGCCAGAGGTTCACTATCACTGGTATATACCAATAAAGCTCTTCCAGATACATCTATAAGGTGATGCTGGTTTGATCATTACTTGTATTGGGACAGGTGGATTTTAGGGCGTACGCCATGAGTCAGCGATTCAGAAAGGTAAAGGATATGGACACCAACAAGTATTGGCACCGGATTAGCAGTGGCAGCTCCCATATTACAGATCCACCAAGGGCACCTTTTCTATATACAGCCTTTGACATCTCCAAGTACTATATAAAAAGAGGGTGGTACTATTTATGAAGATTTACACACTGTCTCAGCTGACATTCAGGAGAAACTGTTTCCACAGAGTTCTGATGCATACTTACAAAATATTCCCAATCAGCACATTTGCCTCTTCGTTGATTTTTTCATTTTAGTTCATGGACATAGTAGATTTAAAACTTGATTTTTAAGTGAAATTCTTAAGCATTCAAAACTAGTTTGAGTGTTTGACTGTAATGGGGATTACTATCAGCATTTTGAGCACAAGTCACATGTGATCATTTTCAGCATTGGGTTCTCCATACCTATGAGCTAGCACTCCACAGTAGATATACATTCTCCAGAGATATTTATGAGGGACAAAATGCTTATTTACACCAGCAATTACTTGCATGATTGTTTAAAGCTATTGGCAAAAAGCTCAGTTTTGTCCCCCAAATAAGTTGGGGCTCACCCCAGACAAAACATTTAAAGCATAAAGAGTGACTACTGATTTAAGGCCTGATCCCAGGAAAGAAGCTTAAATAGCAGCAAAATCAGGCTGTTACCAGGTCTAATTGAGATACTTGCAATATCTGCATTTACATAAAATGGATAAAGTTAATATAGAGATGTTAATTTAAGTATTGTGACCATATAAAATATCGTATTCATAACTAGATATAGTATAGCCAAAACCATTTGGTCTCCTCTAGATTAACCATCACTACTGACACCATCCCCTTCCACTCTAGTACCTACTAGACCAGTGGTTACCAAATCTTCCTTGCAGGGCATCCCTTTTCTATTTAGGATTATTGAGCCCCCCCCCCCTATTCACACAGGTTAAGAATGAGTGCCAGTGCCCCCCCCCCCCCCCCTGAAATACCCTTGCGCACACTTATAGATTCATTGAACAATTGATCGTAGCATGGTAACATCACCAAGCCGAACGAATGTTCACAAATCAAGGCGCATCACCTTGAGGAAATGTTCCCCAGCCTATATTTTAGATAGGGAACAAGGGTCCCCATCCAGAGTAATGGGGATCAAATCCATAACTACTGACTTGTTAGATCCCTGTTTAATCCATTTTATGTTAGATTTAGACCCTTTTTAGGTCGATCGTTCAAGGTGGGCACATTGGATTCCCGAGTGATCGCCACAAACTCACACGCTGATTGACCATTCGTAAATTCATGTCAGAATAGATAAGTGTATGGCTAGCTTAAGACCATGTTTGTTTCAAAAACCTGAAAAATGGGCACTTACAATATCAAAAGACTGCATGGACATTTTTCAGGCCAAAATATGCATAACATGTTCACCACTTCTGTCTAGCAGGCCCGAGTAGGATTCAGAAGACCATTTTTATTAACAAAGCCACATTAAGTTGTGAATGTTGACTAGAGTTCAGCTTCTGCAATATTGCTCCTGAAAGAAGGTGACCAATCAAGGTCACCAGTACAATGGTTGGAGGCTAAACTACACTAGGAAGAACTAGTTTCTCCCGAAAACATATTTACTACTAGCATGATTGGTTTGTTTTTGGTTTAAACACTAACCAGCACATAAAGCACCCACAACCCAAAAGGTGAAAAAAGCAGACTAGTGTTTAAACCAAAACAATGACAATCATTGTTATAGTAAATTAGACTTAAGCAGGCCATACACGGGTCAGATTTTCAATCAATCAACTTAAAACAATCAATTTTTAAGTCGTTATAAAATTGTATGTCGATTGTATCATGCCACATATGTAGTACAAGATTTTTGATCGATTTTTTTTTCACTCGACATAACAATCGATCCAAAATAGTCCGATTGAAATTTCAATCAGAAGTGAGGTAGAATAGGTAGAAAAAATAAAAATAAAAAAACACGATCAAAAATTGGTTGACCACACTTGGTTCTCAAAATACTGAACCAATTTCACTCGGAACCGAATCAAAATTTACATCCACTCAATTTTGTCGGATTAAGATTTAGTATTAAGTCGATTTAACCAGCGGTTGGGCAAAAAACCAATTCTTCAAACAATCGACCTAAAAAAATATTATCGTTTTTTAAGTCTCGATTGGATTTTATTGATTGAAAAAATCTGGCCCCGTGTCTGTTGTATGGGCTCTGCATAGACAACCCAACTGGTAACCACAGTACAGGAAAATAGAAAGGTCCCCACAGATGCTTCCTGAATTTGCAAGAACGGAGACAACACAAAACCATTTCATCTGCAGCATACAGCAAGTCACAAAAACCACATTGATGTATTTCTTAATTACAGCAGTCATTGTTCTATATGCCATTAAATCAATTTTATGCCCAATATGGACAATCTCAAGGGCCTCTATTGACTGCCAGAGGGGTGATGTGAAAAAGTACTAACTGACCCCCCCCCCCCACCCACACAGAAGAGTTTAAAAGCCATTATCTTTAACCAGACAAAAAGACTTTATGAGCACATGTACTAAGGACTTATGGCATTACACATGCCGATAAAGCGCCGATTTTTCGCTCTGCCGACGACGTGAGCGCCGCACCGTCGATGTAAACAGAAAGAAAAAGAGGGACAACCCATCTCCTATCCCCCCACCGATCCCTTCCAAATTCCTCCCATCCCCCCTAACCTGCAACCGATTATCTGTGAAACAGCTCGGTCGGCGAGAGAACGGAACATGTCCGATAATCTCTGGGCCAATGGCGTCTTCATTGAAGCTACAATGGCCGGCACCACAAAAGGGGTGACCGGCTCGGACGAGAAGGGGGCCCCATAATGCACCAGGGTGCAAACGTGATGAAGTCATCAACATTTGGCACTTCCAGGCTGCATATCGGGAGTTGGTCATGTTGCACGTCGGGTGTGGTTTGTGTATGGAAGGCAGAAGCAAAGAGATGAGTGAAAGAGGGCCTCAGTCCTAACCGTTTCAATGTGCAGCCGAAAGCCAAGTCATACCCCGCCCCCCCCCCCCTTATTGTATACTCTGGTCCCCGACCTACTACATTGTAAGCCTAATCGGGCAGGGCCCTCAACGCCTCCCGTGTCATAACCTGTGTGTTATATCTCCACACTTGTATTTAATGCACAGTGCTGTGTGTATATGTTGTCACTATATAACTAAAAGCTACTACGGTATTTCTAAACCCAAACCTTTGTTAAAAAAATTTAAAAAGTCTGGTTTAACAGACATTGCTCTGAAATACTATTGGTTACTGGTTACTATTTAAAATCACAACTTTATTAGACCAACAGGGAGGATGCTAGCGAGGCCTTCCTAAAATGTATCCACCAACCAAAACAGAGGCCAATATGTAAAACATAACAGCAGTTCAATGCAGTTACTACACAAATCACATTTGATCTATAGGAACAAAACCGGCCTTAGTGCCAAGTACAAAAACACAACCACTATAAGCCATCAGGCCCTGTCATGGAAAATCCTAAGAAACATGTCTCACTAAATATTTGAATGGCCAACATAGTGTAATCTTCACACAGAGCTATACAAGGCTTTGTGTGCAGAAACCTAAACCAAACAAACAGATTCCGTTCTGGCCAGCTAAGGGATAGAACCCAATACTATACCAGTTACTATATATCCAGAGATCATCTACCTTATTAGATTTCTGTATTCTCAGCATTTCATTTACAAAAGCAAGTCAGACTGAATGTAATTATATGAAGGAAAACGAGGTCTGCTTCCTAACACTGCATGTCTCCCACACCAATTTCCAGTGTTCAGATGAAGCCTATATGGGGGAAGGAGGGATGTGATCACACCATCTGTCAGTGCACAGGATTTCACACACCTTCACCAATAAGCAGGGAGAACAGAAACGGCACAGAAGATTAACACAGGCAAGAAGAACCGCTCCAAAAATAGATTTACCATCACACCTACAAGACTGATGGTGCCGGCTTCTATAAGGGAAATAAATCCAGCGGCATCACAAAGGAACCGAGGACCTCCTGAAGGTCACATACCAGCTTGGGTAATGAGATCACAGCATCAAACCATTACGGTTTGGTCATTAAACACAAGCCTACAAATCAGACTGAATTGAGATTTCCCCGTTTTATTACAGACTGGAAATAAACGAGGCAATCATTTGATGGCTGCTATAGTAAACAGATCGCTGATGTATAAATGACCTTGGTGCGATAGTAAGGTGGTGTTAGGATACAGTTTAAATGGATGGAGAGTTGGATGTAGAGATAAGAGGGACAGGCTATTTCAAATCAAAATGTTACAAAGGTGCCTTAAGCCCCCAACGCGCAACCAGCAGGGGACGATTTTGCCGCCGACCAATGTGCATGCGCACTTGGGGCTGCCCATATGGGGTGGCAGATCCATGTCGCCACAAAGCTCGGTCAGCCAGAGAATGGACATGTCCGTAAATCTCTGGCCGATGCCATTAGTTTCAATGGGGACCGGCGTCCCCATTGAAACTAACTGCCAGCACACAAAGGGTGCCCACCGATGCTGTGAGTGATGGAGGGCAGTGTGATGACGACATCAAGCTGCACTCCACTGCTCATTTGTCAGCCCCCACTCGCTACATGTGTGTGGGGACCTTGTATCATTCTAAATTACTCTGGTCATTCATACAACCATAACACAATTTATCTTATCCCTACAGCATCCCAACCAGCACAACTTAATAAAACACATACGGTTTTAGTTTTAGTCCTATTCTGACATTGTTTGTTTTAATCTGACAACAGGCAGAGAAAATAAAGTCACTGAAGGCCTATCTCAGTCCTATCACATCTACCGAGATTCAGAACGGTTATTCACAGATGTAGTAATGCAGCTGCATTAGGCATGATCTAGATCTGGTAAATCCTGGGCCGCTCTGCATTACCGACCCATTTAAATGCATTGGCGGCCTACAGCGGCCTGCTAACGTTAGATACTGCACATGTGCGGTAACGCACTGCAAGGTAAAGAAACTGAATAGGACCTAGATACATATATATTCTGATAATCCGTATCAAGGTGAGGCCTTATCGCCTCAGTCTTCCCTTATACACAGCAGAGCTGCCCCCTTATATTCTGTATAAGGGGTACAAGAGTATTCCAGTAAAGGGGACACATCCTTTGAATGCTACATCTCATCATAAAGATCATTCTAAGAGAATTACATGTCATTCAAAGTGATAACTCACTCCCTGCACTCCTGGAGCCCAATTTATGATTTTCATTTAGATAAAAAAAAAAAAAAAAAAAAACACAGGAAAGAGTAAATTATAAATGTGTTCATGGAAAACAATCGACTGCACCAACAAACACAACCCTGTGATTTTAGTGAAATCGTTTTACAATCGCTGAAATTTTTCCACCATGTCTGATCACTTTTCGATCGATGTTAACGAACAATTTTCATAGATCGGACCATGTGAGCAGTATGCAAGTTCCATCTATGTAAACTTCGATCGTTTTAAGTCGATTAATGCCAACATCGAACCCTGTATGCCTTGGTTTAGTCTATTAGATCCAGGAATGAAACTGTCACTTCCTTCCATATTCAGAGGAGAGACACTTGTTTTTGAGAAAAAACCCCACTATTACCAAATCATTATCAGCTTCCTCCTTTCAGGAACGGATTACTAAAATGGAAACTGTGCTGCAGCATGAGAGCCCTGCCAGCCATGTGATTTCTACATTATAAGACCTGGCTGCAGCAATGACAGCCTACGTGTGACAGATGATTTGCCTTCCTGCCCCCAGCATAGACACCCCTCCCCTCCAAGTCACTCATTCTTCCCTCTGCAGTCATGTGACAGCTGCTGGGATCACCCCAGTGACGTCAGCACACCGGTCTCCCCCACGGGAAAAAACAATTCCCCCCTAAAAAAACACAAACGCTCGACGGGGTGTGTCGAGAGAAACGAATCCCGGGCCGTGGAAGCGGAAACGACCGACGTGTGACACCGAAAGGAGGAGACTATCACGGCAGCCAGTGAACCGAGGAGATGGAAAGATGGCAGGCCGGTCACATGATCAGGGAACAAGGAGCAGAGCTACGCTCCGTGCTGGGGAAAACCGATGCCCAACCCATCCACTGCATTATATATCTGTAACCCTTCCCGTACACACATCGATCACCCGGAGATAAGGATAATGGGACAAAGGACAGGGTGCTGTGTACAGCCCAGATGCTGCATTATAGGCGATTACCGGGATCGCCGGGGCACACATTGATGCCAATACCTGGATCAGTGTATTCAACAACAACCCCTCAATCTATCACTGCATATTAATCATAATCAAAATCAAATATGTATATACAAACACATATATATACCCCTATAGACATCCATTAGATGTATACACCAATAATGTATATACACCACACACACTGTACATACATTAATGTGCACACACACGGATACCCCTCTCTCACACAGACATCATGTATACACACGAGCCCATCCTCACACACAGCTAGGACAGCACTCATCACCGCCATCCATGAAGCAGACATGGTCAGGTGACAGCCCATAATGGAGGCCCCCTGAGCCATCATCTTCTCCATGGCAGCTCTAAGGAAGCCGAAAGGACGAAAATCTCACCGCTGAACACCATAGCTGAAGAGGCGCCCATGACGGCGAAGAAGGCGGAGTACTCCGGGGGGGAGGACATGGTTCTGCCGGTTCGGGGCTGTGTCCGTGGACCGTGACTGAAGAGAGAGAAGGAAAAAAAAA
>CM070039.1:69404149-69423045 GCA_036250615.1 Ptychadena robeensis
CGACCGGATCGTCGGAAGGGCTAAAATCGCACGAAAAATCGCAACGTGTATGGGTACCTTAATAATGCACAACTTATATAGGTTCCGAATTCCTTAACACCAGTGCACAGGGGTCCTGGAATATGGACCACCTTATCAGTAGTGTCTTCTGTATAATTGTCTTCACTGCCACCAACCAGAGAGTATCATTCTACTGCCTCCAATGGTGGCCAATATCCTTCCCATTGCCCCCAATGATGGCCAATATCCTTCCCAGTGCCTCCAATGGTGGCCACCATCCTTCCCACTGCCCCCAATAGTGGCCAATATCCTTCCCACTGCCCCCAATAGTGACCAATATCCTTCCCACTGCCTCCAATGATGGCCAATATCCTTCCCACTGCTTCCAATGGTGGCCAATATCCTTCCCACTGCCTCCAATGGTGGCCAATATCCTTCCCACTGCCTCCAATGATGGCCAATATCCTTCCCGCTGCTTCCAATGGTGGTCAATATCCTTTCCACTACCTTCAATGGTGGCCAATATCCTTCCCACTACCTCCAATGGTGGCCATTATACTTCCCACTTCCTCCAATTGTGGGCATGATCCATCCCACGGCTTCCAATGGTGGCCATTATTTTTTCCACTGCCTCCAATGGTGTCTATTATCCTCCCCACTGCCTCCAATGGTGGCCATTATCCTTCCAATTGACACCAATGGTGGCCATTATTCCATCCACTGCCACCAACCAGAGGTAATGGTTCCACTGATACCAATGGTGGGCATTATACTTCTTTTTGACACCAATGGTGGGCATTATCCTTCAAATTGACACCAATGGTGGTTACCAACTAGAGTCGTGCGGGGGTATCGATTGGGGCGTGGGGGCCCTAGAAACAGCCCTGATTGATGCCAATGGAGGCCATTATCCTTCCCACTGACACCAATGGTGGTCATTATTCCATCCACTGCCACCCACCAGAGGTTTTGGTTCCATTGTCACCTATGGCGGTCATTATTCCATCTACTGTCACCAACCAGAGGTTATGGTTTCACCAATTGTGGCCATTATCCTTTACACTGCAGACAACTATAACCATTACTCCATCCACTGTCACCAACTATGGCCATTATTTCATCCACTAACACAAATCATAGGGTATGGTTCCACTGACACAAATTATGGGCATACAACTACAGTACTTGAAAGTTTAAGGGGTGTGCTTTTACGCTATGTACTAAATACTATAAATAAAAACCTGTATCTTTAGCAGGAGGTCAAATATAGTTCCAGTATATCATTGAATTCTAATGCAATGCATGTAGAACACATGTCATAGAGTGGCAATGCTCTGTTTGATTGCTGTGCCCCTGTATTGTCCACCTGGGCTCATGATGAACGGGCATGGTCCACTGTTGTCCACTATAGACAACTGTTGTCACTATCCAGAAGTAAGTGGTCCGTTAGCGTAGGTTATTACTTTATTCAGTTGCTTTCCAGTTGTCTATAGTTTGGCATTATAAAAGAGACAACATTTGCTGGTGATAATCTTAAAAGAAAAAACAGGAAACAGAATAATAAAGATGAACCACTTTCTAAATATTTACAAAATGTCTTCTAAGGCTTTGTTTCCATTGCGTTGGGACCCCTCCGCTAAGCGTACACGCTTAGCGGGAGGTCCCAACGTAACAGATAGACTTACCTGCTCGGCGGACGGGTCTGTCTTCATTGCGCTGAGCCGAGGCTGAACGTATACGTTCAGCCTTTACACCGGCGGATGTGTAAACAGACCATCCGCCGGCAAGCAAATTCTACGGGATACGTCGGGACCCCTGCTAAGCGTATACGCTCCCGACGTATAATGGAAACAAGCCCTAACTGCTTCTTGCCAACAGACCGTTGGCAGGTAGGTACAGACTGTTGACATTGACAGGGAGCTGCAAATAGTCTTTAATATTGTAGAAAGCAGTTATAACCTTTTGGGGTCAAAGATCACTCTGTCCTGGGGACCATTTTCACTTGAATTTAATGATGGGAAATCCTTATGAGTTGATACCTTTTCCAATGTTACTGGAAACCCACTTACCCTTGTCACTTCCTGTGGTGTCTTTCAGAAAGAACGTCAGGAGAAATCCCCCTACGTGTACCTCTATAATCTCTGAAGTAAGATTTTGTTCTTTAAGCACAAGGTGAGGAACTGACAATGACTGCTGGTTGTTGACACAAAAATTATTGTTATTGTACTTCTAACTTACCTATAAATGAACCCAGTATATGCAGGACAGGAGAGATATTTAACATTTTAATAGTGATAAGCGGCATAGGCAATATTCAAATTCGCTATATTTCGCGAATAATTCTAATATTCAATTCGATATTCACAATTCTATATATTCACAATATCTAGTGCCGGGTCCTCTCTGATAGAATACATAGTGATTGGAAGGATTAGAAAGGTCCTCATATTACATGGTTTTGGTAGAACAAAATTTGATTGTACAGAAATTGTATGACAAGAATGTAAGGTGTATAGGGGTCTTTAGTCGGGATGGTTTGTTATGGTGCCTTCTAACTTCTCACCTTCTCATTGTAGGGATGGGAAACCTTACACTTACCTGATTGTGCTGGAAGTGATGTCGCGAAGTGTCACATCCTAAATGTGGAATGCAAGTGACATTCCTCACCAGCACTTCTGCGTTCAATATACAATACAAATACAAAGTGAAACTTTGTGATGTCACTTATTGGGTCGTGAATCTAAAAAGGTGTATAACCACTGATCTAGATACATTTTATCAACTATGAGACAATATTCAATCATTGTGGTGGTAGTATTTTGAATATAAGTTCCCTTCTGTAGTATTCTTTCAAAAGTGAGTGAAATTTTACTCCTAAGTGAAAAGTGTCAAAATTGTCAATAATTTTTGTGGCCACCATTTTTTTCAGCACGAACTTAACTCTCTGGGCATGGAGTTCACTAGATCTTCACAGGTTGCCACTGGAATCCTCTCCCACTCCTCTATCATGACATCCCAGAGCTGGTGGAAGTTAGAGGCCTTGCACTCCAACTTCCATCTGAGGCTGGCCTCTGGATGCTCCGTAGGGTTTAGGTTTGGAGACATTCTTGGTCAGTACAGCACCTTTACCAATTTCTTTAGCTAGGCAGTGGTCATCTTGGAGGTGTGTTTTGGGTCATCATCATATTGGAATCCTGCCCTATGACCTTGTTTCTGATGAGAGGGGATCATGCTCTGCTTCAGTATGTCACAGAGCATGTTTCCATTCATGGTTCCTTCAATGAACTGTAGCTCTTCAGTTCCTGCAGCACTCATCCAGTCGCAAACCATGACACTCCCAGTCTCCCACCACCATGCTTGACAATAGGCAAGACACACTTGCCTTTGTACTCATCACCTAATTGCCACCACACACATGACACACCAACTGAAGCAAACATGTTTATCTTAATGTCATCAGACCAGAGGTGATAGTTCCAGTAATCGATGTCCTTGTCTTCAACAAACTGTTTGCCATCTTTCTTGTGCACCATTTTTCGAAGAAGCTTCCTTCTGGGACAATAGCCATGCAGACAATCTGTAGGTTAATGGTGTATGGTCTGAGCACCGACAGGCAGACCCTCTACCCCTACAACCTCTGCAGCAATGCAGGCAGCACTCATAAGTCTATTTTTAAAAGACAACCTCTGGAAATGATGTTGAGCCTCTGTACTCAAGTTAGTTTACCATGAAGAGGCCTATTCTGCGTATTCTTGTATCGCTGTGGTCTGGGCCACCATGCTGCCGTTCTGTTTCAGGGTGTTGGCAATCTTCTTATAGCTTAGGCCATCTTGGTGCAACAACTCTTCCAGTCACCAACATGAGAGAGATTAACACTGACGAGTCACATGACACCGGACATTTTCACTTCGGAGTGTACTCACTTTTGATGCCAGTTATTGAGAAGACAGCAAATTCACCTTTCTATACGAGCTGTACACTGACTACTCTACATTGTATCAAAGTGTCATATCTTCAAGCTTGTCCTATGAAAAGATTTTATAATCTATTTACACTAATATAAGGGGTGTACTCCGTTTTGTGAGATACTGTAAATTTGATGGGTTTTTTTTGTACTTTTAATCTGTATTTGTGCACTTTTTATACTTATTTATGTAAGGCCCAAGCTCCAGCACAGTTCTAGTAAAGGGGGTCATGGAACCCCACAGCGACCTCTAATAACCATTATAACCTCAGTACTAGCGTGCTAGCTTACCATTACATATTCGACCTTGCTTGTCGTCAGAAAGACAATGAATATTATATGAATACTGTGCTTTACTGGATATAACCAGTGACTCGATCTTACCTACTGGGTTTTGTTTTTTAGAATGTAGGGTGTAGAATGTGGAAAGTGTAGCGTAAACCGGTTATAGCACTTCAATTTTAACAGCAAATAAATAAACCATAATAGATTGTTTTAAACTTGATGGACTAATAAAGCAGGTTATTTGACAGATTCAACAACAGTTTTAAAGACAACCAAGCAAAATTATATTTCTGTACTTAAAATGTATTTATAATTTTGCCATGTGAGTCATTGATCTAGAATACAGATCAGTCTAATAACACAGAGTTTAAAATACTAAGTAAAATAAATTAAAATATCCCTGTAGCCAATTTTTTGGAGATAGAATATGGAATTACTAGATATAAGACCACAATAGTGCCAGGATCTGCATGCATTTTTAACTTAAGAAATGGAGAGTTTACAAAGGTTTATTCCAAAACCTGGCCTGTGTGTGGTTCTTCTGGACTGGAGTTTAACAACTCTGTGCTAGATCCTCTGTTACGTTATGTTTGGTTTGGATTGCTTTTCACATTTTGTCTCAATGATAGTGGTCAGCAGGACAAAGTTGAATTTCCCCAGCAACATTCAGGCCCTCACTTTTTTAACCTTCATGTCGCATGTTGGGGTCAATGGGACGTGTCTATTTCTGCAGAAGACTCTTTTTGGGCATTTTGTAGAGCAAACTGTAGAGGTAAATATTGCCTACTTTACATGGATAGCATTTATGGGAAATTTTAGATTATAAGTTTGTTTCATTGTGGTCATAGTGGTTTGGAGATAGGGGCTTGAGAGCTTGTGAATTTATTTCTTTCCTCTAGTGCAGTGGTGCCCAGATGGTAGATCTACCAGTAGATCCCAAAGGAAACTGTAGTAGATCATAAAGCCCTGCCTTTTGGGTTTTTTCCATCTTCATTAGCACACAATAAGGTAATGGCCATAATTGTGCTTAATTGTATTGTGCCATACCAAAAATTTGAAATATAAAGTATACTTGCCATATATATAAATAATATTTTTTTCCATGTTGTTAGATCATTTTGACCTGCTCATTTTAAAAGTAGCGTGCAAGCTAAAAATGTGTTTGCACCCCTGCTCTAGTGAAAATGTTGTCTTTAAGGGTAAGGGTCCCCATACATGAGTCGGTACCCGCTCGATCAAAGAAAGCTCAAGCGCAGAGTGATGCCATCACCATACTGCTCTTAATAGTTTGTCATTTGGATGGCGAATCGATGCACACCACTTTGGTCCCCAAAGAGATCCAAAGTAACAGCAATTGAACAGGGATTTTCCAATAAGTTGGTTCCCTGTTCGATCGAGTGAATGTGTTCAAATCGATTGTTCAAAAATCTAACTAAAAATTGAACCATGTATGTGGACCTTAACTGTACTCTTTCCCAGCACCTTTCAACCCAGGCTGTACATGAAGCTCTATGATGGACAATCTACTAAGCATCCCCAGTCTAAATGCTAAGTTTTCCATTATCAAGTTTAAGAGGACATTGTACTCTGTTTTGCCTTTAAAAGGAGACATCATAGTGTTGTAGAGTGTTTTCAGTGAACCCTTAAAGAATTGAATGGCCAACTCTCGATTATCTCCAGTCTACACTGTGACCCCTTGAAGATGCGTGTTGGATCATGAGCCCTTACAGCTTTTGCATAGGACTAAAGGCCTTCTATAAACTGAGATCATGAAATATATATATATATATATATATATATACACACAAACATGTGCTGTGATTTTTCTGTCTGGCGCTATTGTCAGAAAGAAGAACAGATCTGGATTGAGGTCACTCCTGTGAAGGGGTTCACGTAGGTGAGAAGAGAAGGAATACAAAAATAGAAAGCCATGGCTAGATAAATTGGTTTATGAGATGACGTGGAGCAAATGACGTCATTTTCAAGTCAAAATGATGAAAGAGCTTTAATGTTAGGGTGGGGGGTGTTATATACATTCTTAATAAGAACAAAAATGAAAAGATGATAGCAAAAGATAAGCAAAATGAAAATGTTATGTAAATGTTACAAAGCGATGCCATTCTGGGAACAGGCAGTAGGAAAGCACAGTAATATGGATGGATCTGATGGAAAAGACAGGAGAATAGGCGGAGGGGGTGGGGTGAACAAACCAATGACTAGAGAGGGGGTTGTCTGCAGCCTGTATGATACACAGTCACTGTTTTATCAATGGCTTTCCCTGCAGTATTAAGCGGTAAGGGATCCTCTAACAATTGCTGTTAATATGAGCAACTCTGTCTGGGCGGACTAGGGGGATTCTATGGGATGGAAGAGCACCAAGCTTTGTATAGGATCCCTAACTACAAAGGCACCTCTACCCTTGAGCTGAAGATGGGTTGGGCAGTGACAATAGGGTTAAATAAACACAATTTCCTTCTTTAACCAACAGTGCTACAATTTTTAATATAGAGAAGGAAATGGATACACTTTATTGTATATCCGCACTATTAAATATTATTTCCTTCTGTAAATACCCCAATTATGGCCAAAGCATCATCCTGCAAATGTGATGCTAAATGCAGCTATTTATTTCCTAAAACATTGATTAATATTTTAGCATCTGATAAATATGTAACATGGTGAAATGTTTTACAAGCCCTGGTTATAAAAGCTTGGATGTCTCAATAAAAGAGCACAGGCGGACAGTGTATTTAATGGCAGATTACATTGCTGTGAATAATGATTCCAGGATTGGAGGAGACTGACGGAATAGTATGCAGCATGTGATGCAGTCTCAGCATAACCTCAGGGATGGGGAAAATACCAAGAAGAAAGGGGTGGAGGTATAGTGTATACAATACAGGCAGTCCAAGAATTCTTATTTACAGAAAAGCATAGGGGTTTATCAACAGCAACCACTGGATTCCTCTTTAGGCCTAGGTAAAAAAGGATTGTCATGGGTGCCCTGGGCATGAAAATGCATGCTAGATGACCTCCCTTCCTATATTGCTCAGTTCTGCTAATCTTATAACCTTTTTGCAGCAATTTCCTTTATATATACACCCTAGAAATGTCTGCATGGCATTTCTCAGGGTTGACTTGTGTATCTATGTAACATGTGTTGCAATGCTTGAATTTGGACCTGATTTGTACCTATCTGTTTTTACAGTTGTTGGACAATGCATTTTGACCATGTCCAAGAAGTTCTCATTATATCCAATGAGCCTATTTGCATGAAAAATCATGCTATCAAAGGTAAAGTGCATGTGTGTGTACCAGGCCTTTTTTGTTTCCCAACACATGTTAAACAAAATGTTTACACATGCTCACAATTCCACAGAATAAATGGGGTACGGATAGGTGTTAACCAAACCTGAAGGCTCATTTTTATCTGGGACAGTATATCTGCAGAAGTAAGCCAAAGCAACTTGGTTTGCCAACTTTTTCTTGAAAACTTTTCACTAGTTATCAACAACATTCATCATGGCTTTCTCAAGACAGTGGAATTAGAATAAATACCACCATCAAAATGCCGGCCATAGACGTGCTGATTCCCAGCCATAGTTGCGGGCGATTGACCCGTGTGCGCGCTTCCGCGGAACACATGGTGGTCGGTCGCCCACAACTACAGGGATGCCCACCTTGAGGTTTCGACCCATAAAGCCGGCAGATCGGGTTGCACGGTTATCCGTCCTGCTGGTTCTTTTTGTGGCGATCCTGTTGTAGGCAGCTAATGTGGATGTTAAGTTAATTGGCTACATTCTGACGGAATTCGCGTGTGTGAGTGGAGAACACAGGATTCCTGTCAGTTCTGTAGCCGACTCCTCACAGCGTGGTGACATGACCATGCTGTAATGAGTCTGCTACAAGCTGGCCATGGATCAAGGTGTCTATGGCCGGCTTAATTCACCAGTGCCTATATACCATGACAATGATAAAAAAAAAGAACCAGTTGGATGGCCAGTGCAATGTCTGCAAGAAAACTAACTAGTCCATTTGCTTTAACTTACTATTGATGTTCTACCATGACCAGTATGAATGATAACCAATTGGGTCACTAGCACAAAATCTCCAAGAAAACTTTATCAAGCCCATTTGCTTTGACTTACTAATGATCATTCACTTATTATTAGAAACCCATATAGGGTAACCGCTTTTCATGAGCTCCCAAAGTATTTGCTTGATTTATTTATTGCCCCTTGTGTAGGCCTAAATTCTTGCCTGCTGATGGACAATAGAGATTTCTACTATCTTTCTTTCTAAAATGTGACTTCTTTAAACCCTATAGTGGGCAGAAAAGAGAAGAGAAAAGGGGCACTCATATGTAAGGCTAGCCACACATGGTTCGATTTTAGCGGTCAATCGACTTCAATCAATTAAATATTAGGATCGATTGAAAGAAAATTGTTTTTTTGCCCACATAGTGCAATCGATGATTATTGATCGATTTTTGTCAAATCGCCGATTGAATCGTGATCGGACAGGTTGAAAAATTTTGGTTGATTGTACAATCATCAAACTACCTTCCTTGTGGCTACTTCCCTTTAACACATCATTTCCGATTGAAACTAAAATCCTAAGAGGAATTCAATTGACGATTTTTGATTACTTCGATTAACTTTTTAGTCGAAATACTCCCCATGTGGTGTACATCGATTAAATTAAAATAGATTTTTGATTTTTTCATCGAGCTACAAAATCTAATCTAACATCGATTGAACGGTAAAATTGAACCATGTGTGGCTAGCTTAAGAGAAGAGTAAGTAGGATGGAACTCTTTGTGTGAAACGGAGAAGAGTGTGGTATACAGTCACAAACCTCTCAACTAAATGTAGAGTGCATCAGGAAGGTAGTCACAACACATTACTTTTTCCATATTGTTATCTTACAGCCCTATTCCAATATTTATTAAATATTTATAGTAATATATAATAATGTTATATTCAGAATTATACACACAACACCCCATAATAACAACATGAAAAAGCTTACATGAGATTTTGGCAAATTTATAAAAATAATTGAACAGAGAAAGCACGTGTACATACGTTTTCACAGCCTTTGCCATGAAGCTCAAAATTGACCTCAGTTGCATCGTGTTTCCCCTCATCGCCCTTGAGATGTTTCTGCAGCTAAATTGGAGTCCACCTGTGGTAAATTCAGTTGATTGGACATGACTGTCTATAGAAGGTTCCACAGTTGATAGTTCATGTCAGAACACAAACCAAGCATGAAGTCAAAGGAATTGTATGTAGACCTCTGAGAAAAGATTGTCTTGAGGCACAAATCTGGGGAATGTTACAGAAAAATTGTAAGCGCACAGTGGCCTCCATCATCCGTAAGTGGAAGAAGTTCAAAACCACCCGGACTCTTCCTAGAGCTGGCTGGCCAAATAAATTGAGCAATTGTGGGAGAAGGGCCTTAGTAAGGGGAGGTGACCAAGAACCCAATGGTCACTCTGTCAGAGGTCCTCTGTGGAGTGAGGAGAACTTTTACATTTAAAAGTTATATTTGGAGTTAACAAGATGCTGCTAATCACTAGGTCAACACCATCCCTATTTTTTAGTGGCAAGAAGAAGGAGACTAGTAAGGATAAAGGGAAAAATGACTGCAGCAATGTACAGAGACATCCTGGATGAAAACCTGCTCCAGAACACTTTGAACTCCGACTTTGGAGAGTTCATCTTTCAGCAGGACAACTACCTTAACCTCCCTGGCGTTACAGGCTTTTAGCTCCATTGTTCATGGCGCAAAAAGCTGCTGCCCAGCCAATCGTGGCGGTGTAGACTGTAGCGGCGCCCCCTCCATTCACATGGAGGTCTATGGCGTCTCCCCGCCCCCTAGCTCCGTGAGCCTGCAGCTATGCAGAAATGCTGCAGGCTCAGGGAGAGCCAGTGATTGCTCCTAATCCTGCCATAGGCGCAGTTTGACCAAGAGCAAATGATACCTGGTCAAACTTGTCTACTCTATCCAAAGGCTTTAATGGGGACTAGGACCAGGGGCAGACTTTGCACTCCTTGTGGCTTTCTCGACTTGGTGTAACAACTCAAAGTCGCAAAAGCCACAAGTTAAGGCCTTTCCTCCATGCCCAATTCTCCAGAACCAAGGGCGCTAAAGACCCCACAATTGGTAGGATTGTAGGGATGGTCTTCAGCTACAACCATTTTACATTTTAAAACCAAATTTGGGGTCTTTAGCTCATTGGGTTCGTTAACTGATGCGACTCCAAGTCAGGGCTATGTGGATATGTGGACATTTACAGGGAAGCTGAAGGGGAAATTGTGTGCTGCCCCTGCTAGTCATTGTGTTTACAGGGGGAGCACATCTCGATGGGGGAACTCAAATCGTGAGAACACCTGGAAAGTAAAAAATTTTTGTGCTCTATCCAGCCCTCTCCTGTATTTGAATAATCTGGGAAATATCTTGTAAACTGTAGATGCTACTAAGTTCAGGGGAGATTGACCGCAGCTGCTGGGCTGGAGTCAGATTACCAGCAGAGCCAGAGAGCCAAGAAAACTGCACCCGATTGGCTCTGTGAGCTGTTAGTTCTCTAGCCCCCCCATAGACAGGCAGACTCCTCCATACAACTTTCATGAGACTTACCAACAACTATGTAGTATAGTGACCTCCCTGATAAAATACATAGTGATTGGAAGGTGTAGAAAGGTCCTCCTATTACATGGTTTTGGTAGAAGAAAAGTTGGTTGTACAGAAGTTGCATGGAGGAGTCTGCCTGTCTATGGGGGGCTTCTTTCTACTTCTGCGGAATGTACACAGTTCCCATAACCAATGCTAGCACTGCCCACTATTTGGAAGGCTGATGGAGGGACAAGCAGGACTAAAGCTGGGTACACACATGTAGATATGGGCCAGATTGATGGCCGTTTTGAACGCCGTACACGCTCACGGCCATCTATTTGGCCCATATCATATGCCGCCATACCAGTTTTCACGCGGGACCAATCATCCGACATCTGACAGCAGCGTGATGACGTCATCACGCTGCTGCAGGGAACATCGGATGGCTCCAATATCGAGCCGTGTGTTCCCTGCTTAAGAGGAATGTGGAAAAAGCTCAAGATAGTAAGTAGAGTCTATTGAATTATTTTGTGTGTGTGTATATACAAGGCAGAATATTCATTTCAGTTTTAAGAATCTAGTGTGAGCTTTTTTTCTTGAAAGTGTAACAAAGATCATCAAATCATCAAAGAGCACAGATCATCAAAGGGTTTAAACCCCTTAACATAATAGTGTAAACAAAAGGAGCCCCCAAAAAGATCTTGCATAGGGCCCCCAAAAAGCTAGAAACAGTCCTGGTTCTAAGCCAATGGAAGCACAGCCTGAAAGCTAGCATGGACCACCCATTTATATCCACTTATTGTGGATGGGGTGAAGGCCTGTGCAGGCCTAAAGAAATGATAAACCCTATATATTAGGACTGTTATAGGGTGTAGTCTATCTAATGTCCACAAACACACATTGTAGAATAAAGTGGTGTTTACTGAACACGGTTCTGCAATAGAGAGATAAGGATGGGACCAGGACGTGTATGGATAGAGGTGAGCTGCAAAACGGGAGCTCAGTAATTGTACAATGTGTGATCAGAGTTTGTGAATGTACATAGAGTTCAGTACTGGCTGCAGTATGTGTATGTAGTATACACTAGGTGGTCAGTGATCAGTTGTGTATGCAGTTTTACCTGCCAGATTCTAAACTATCAAAGTGTTTTGTATCACTGCAGGGAGCAAAATCCAATCATAAGGGACGCGGCTGGAATCTAAAAGGAAAATTCCAATTTTGTTTAAAGCCAGTGTAGCTTAATACTGCATGGTCAGCATACTGGGTATTCAATATTAGTGTTTATTTAATGTTTGGAACTACTGAAAGCACCAGATTTCTCTAGCAAAATTATTCATGTTTTTATTCACAAGAATGGTTTCCCCCTTTCTTCTGTTGGATTATAGCCTACTCCAAAAAGTTGTATGAGAAAGAAAATACAAAAGAAAAACAACTTTGGGTTAATTTGTGTGCTGATTGATATCTGAATATGGCATATTGTTATAGTGGGTAATCTTTAAGCCCCCCATACACCTTTAGATTCCTCCATACAATTTCCATGAGACCTACTAACAACTATGTAGTATAGTGACCTCCCTGATAGAATACATAGTGATTGGAAGGTATAGAAACGTCCTCATATTACATGTTTTGGTAGAAGAAAAGTTGGTTGTACAGAAATTGCATGGTAATTGTATGTGGTGTATGGGGGGCTTTAGTGAGACCCATAACGGGATGCGGTATATCTTAGGCCTTGTTCATACCTATCCTTTGATTGACTGATGTGTGTTTTCATATGTTTTATGTGAACAGACCCATTGGATATAATGTGAACTTTTGGGTCATCCTCAACATGCATCACCCAACACATTTGTGAACCAGAGTCTATTAATTTTAATGCAAATTGTGCCTGTTTACATGTAGGCATGTCAATGTATTAAAAAGCAAATAGGTTAGAGCCCATTTTAAAGCTAGCCACACATGGTTCAATTTTAGCATTCAATCGACATTTTTCGATCCAAAAAATTATCGATTTAAAAAAAATTGATGTGCTGCCCACATAGTACAATCAACGATCATTGATCGATTTTTGTCAAATCATCGATTGAAAAGTGATCGGCAGGATTTTGACTACTTCCCTTTAACTTCCGATTGAAACTAAATCATAAGAGGAATTCAATCGACGATATTTAATTACTTCGATTAACTTTTCAGTCTAAATTGAACAATAATCATACTCCCCATGTGGTGTACATTATTAAATACGATTAAATTAAAATCGAGTTTCGATTTTTTGGATCAAACTACAAAATCTAATCGAACCTCGATTGAACGCTAAATTGAACCATGTGTGGCTAACTTTAGGGTCCCCATATACCTTTTGATTTCTTTGTCAGATTTCCTTTAGATCTCCTTTTTGTTTTACCAAAACCATGTAATATGAGGGACTTTCTGAACCATCAAGTCTTCCTGTGTTCAATCGCAGAGGACCCGGCACTACATAGTTGTTGGTAGATCTAAAGGATATCTGACGGAGAGATCTAAAGGTGTATGGCCAGCTTAAGGGTCCCAGCGGGCAATGTATAAAACACAAGTGTTTTGCAGGGAAATATAGTAAGCATAGAACCCCCTGTACAGTGAGGTTTTAAGATGCTTTTTCTAGAGTGCAAATTTTTACAACTACTTAATGGACAAAGCAACACTCACGCAGAGACATGATAATCCAGATGTGATCAAAAGCTGTATGAAGACATATGGCCAAGTGGTGGGTCCATGACAACATGGGTTTACAATAATTGTGAGGATAATTATCTTAATCAACCCCAAGAGGTAACTCAGCTAGGACAGATAACATTAAATCTGTGCATGAAATTTCCAAGAGGCAAGGCAAGAACTCTAGTCAATAGAAAATAAAGTGACAATGGAGTCTACAGAGTAAAAGCAGTTATGCCAAATTTACACTGTAGTTTCCCAGGCTTCTGCAGCCCAAAGAAATGACCAGGCACCCCATCAGCAGTGGGGAAAACGACCTGTCAATGACAAGTTTGCAGGCGTTTGGGGGGGGCGATTAAAAAATTACCCCATGACACGTATAGTGGGCAAAAGCGTTTTTTGGTCGTTTACTGGTCGGTTAAAAATTGCAAATTGCCTGTGTAAATAAGCCCTAAAGGCCCCCATACACGTGTCGGATTCGCACCAGATTCCGGCACGATCGATTCCGGGCGCGTGCACGCGAAACGAACGTGCCAGAATCGCATGCAGCCCACCTTGTCCGATCGATCAGACCGGATCAGGGGGAGTTGCCATTTGTGAGGTGGAATCGGAGGTGGAATCGCACACGGAATCGTGCCGGAATCCGCTCGGACAAGGTGGTATGCTGCGATGGATACTCTTAATTGGCCAATTGATCACACCTGCGATTCCCGGCAGAATCGCCGGAATCGATCGGATGATGAATCGATTGGACATGGAATCCGACACGTGTATGGCTAGCTTTAAGGAGTTGTGATAAATATAAATATACACAGTGCACACTGAAATGTTTACATTTATAGTTCACCAAGTGGTGTATATTTTTTTTCCTGACAAAGCTTCACAATGAAAAATTTGGGAGAAAGTATTAAAGTTGAGTTTAAAAAAATATTCTTTTTTTGGATCAAAAATAATTATTGATCCAAAATAGTTTTTAAAAACGGAACATAAAAATCAATAAAGCAATGTTCGGACATGTTGCCAAAGTTAGCCATACACAGGTAGATTTTTGAACGATCGTTCTTATGTTCAATGGCGTGGTGCGATTTAAAAATCGATCACTAGTCTAACCACCACATAGTGAGATCAATTTAAACACAATCGATTTCACAATTGTACTATGGCGCGCATGCTCCATAGAATGATTGCATACAAATCGCTTAAAATACCTAGACAAAGCTGCTTGTACAATTGACCAAAATTTACCAACATGTCCTAACAGTTTTTGATCGATGTTGATCACTTTTGGTCGATCGTACCAGGTATACAGGAAACAGATTTATTGCATTTGACTTAACAATCGATCATTTTAAGTTAATCGAATGGAAATATTGAACTTTGTATGGTCACCCTAAATTTCAGGCGATCATGCAAGTATGTGACGGATTTTCTAGATACTTTGATATGATTTTTATACAATGGTACAATTTATCATTCAATCGAGGTTCGATTAGATTTTGTACTTCGATTTAAAAAATCGAACATTGATTGTCATTTAATCGAAGTTCTCCACATGGGAAGCACAATAATTGAACAATTTCGACTGAAATTAAATCGAAGTAATCCAAAATTGTCGATTGAATTCCTCTTACGATCTTAGTTTCAATTGGAAGTTAAAGGGAAGTAGCCTAAAAAAATCGAGACAAAAAATCGAGCCCAAAAAAAAATCGACCAATCGACCAAAATTTTCCAACTTGTCCGATCACTTTTCAATCGACGATTGTACCAAAAATCGTTCAACGATCATCGATTGCACTATGTGGCAGTACATCGATTAATGTTCAATCGATCTTTTTTTCCATCGAAAATCGTCGATTGAACGCTAAAATTGTACCATGTGTGGCTAGCTTAAGAAAATGTTACAGATAATCTAGGTAACTAGGTGTCTGCTTTGGAGATAAGGGAGAAAAATGAGTAGATAATTCAATGGTTAAACACAATTGATTTCTGAACATTCTGTATTTGTAAACTGTTAGAAATCCATGTATTCAAATAAAGATTACATACTCAGATGATAGCAGCATTAGGATTTGTCCATGATAGTCATAATACCAAACACTTTTGGAAATGTCCTCTTTGTTGAATGGGACCAACCAATCTGAATTTAACTATTAGTAAAGTCGTCCAGAGACACGGCTTTTCCCGGCCGCAGTTGCAGGAGATCGACCAGCGTGCGTACTCATGGTGGCCATTCTCCTGCATCTACAGAGGGGCCACCTTGACAGATCGACCCGAAAAGCCTGCCAGACGGTTTGCTATGCATTTTTTCTGGCCGATCCTGATACTTTGGATGGGGACACCGGTCCAGTAAAGTATCTGCCTGCAATCTGATGGGAATTCATTAGTGGTACACACAGGATTCCTGTCAGTTCTGCAGACGACTCATCACAGCGTGGTGACATCACCACGCTGTAATGTGTTGCCCTCAAGATGGCCGAGAATCAAGGTGTCTATGGCCGGCTTAAGCGGTCACATGGTTAAATCCATAGATTTTCAGGAGTGTGCAATCTATGGACTTCTGTTCATACATGTTGATCATTCCTTTCATAATTCTCTTTTGACCCAAACACAACACAGACTTGTCTAAAGCTGGCCATACACAGGGAGATTCCCGTGCAATCGACCGGCGATCAATTACAGCGTGGTGACGTCACTGATTGATTGCGGGTCAATCGTACGGTAATCAATGTGCACCACATGGGCACATCAATTACCGTACGATGGGGACCCGGTTTCCCGGTCCCCCGAGTCTTTGCTTTCCCCAGCTGGAGAAGCAGCCAGCCTGCAGGCTCCCCCTCTCTTCTGACAGACATGCTGGCCACACCCCCTTCACACACACAGCCATAGCTGATCACAGCCTGTGTGTGCAGCTCAGCTGTCAGCCCCCAAGTGACTCGCGGTCCCCATTCAATGTAATGGATTTTGACCAAGGTTTTCCAACATGTTGGAAACCTGTTTGGCCAAGTTCCTTAGAGCAAGATCCATTGATCCTGCTCGAAGGAACCGTGGATGGCTCAGATGAAGAAACAGATTAGAGGAACGGTTCCTCTAATCTGTTACTTCATCGAGCTATTTGTGGCTAGCTTAGCACTTCTGTATTTTGGGAAGGTCCGTCATTTTCTATGATGGTTTATATACACTGTCCTGGAACATGAGCTTAAAGTTTTATTTAAGGAAATTACTTATAAATTGTTCTATGAAAGGGATGTTGTGAAAACAGATCTGATCCAGGTCATCTGTCACAGCAATTATGCCTCTCCTTTGGGTGAAGAATGTACTTGCCTGATCACTTAATAAGCAATCTAAAATATTCTTTAAAACACAAGTTTTTGTTAGATAACAACAAAATATCAGCATTTAAACAAACATTGAAATTACATATGTAGCTATATGATATGATCTCATCGGTCTTTATATATATGTCTGAATTACAGCTTAAGCCCCCCATACACCTTTAGATCACTACATACTATTTCTATTAGATCTACCAACAACAGCTATGTAGTGCTGGGTCCTCAATGATAGAATACATAGTGATTGGAAGGTATATATCACTGCTATGTAGTGCCGGGTCCTCCCTGACAGAAAACATAGTGATTGGAAGGTATATATCACTGCTATGTAGTGCGGGGTCCTCCCTGATGGAATACAGTGATTGGAAGGTTTAGAAAGCTCCTCATATTATATGGATTTGTTGAACAAAAGTTGATTGTACAGAAATTCAGGTGTATGGGGGCTTTAGTAATATAAAATTGTAACCATGATGTTATGAGTGTGTGAAGAGGGAGTACGAATATGATAGATGGTTTAGATTGATTGTTAAAATTCTATAACTATATGTATGTTAGATGTTGCACAGATGACGAGACAATTTCTTAAATAAAAGGGATAAAAAGATTTTCATGCAGTTTATTCTTTATAGATACACGTGCGGTCTAGTGTCTTTATTGGATTCAACATAATGAATGTTACATATAGGGTTACGTGTTGAGAGGTGTTTAAAATTGCTATATAAATGTATTTGTATGGAGCCTCCTTATCTCTGAATAAGCTCACTTTGTTGAGGTTATCCCAGGGTTATCATTGTGTCCATGTACCTGTTGATGCTTTAAGTCAGTGGTTCCCTAAAGCTAGGAACACACGGCTCGATTTAAGCATACAATCGATGTAAGATTAGATGAAGAACCTCGATTTTGGTATTTTATCGATTGTACCGTGTGCGCTGTAGTGTCATACAATCTTAGTACAATATCGATGTAGAGAACATCGATTATTGACTAAAATCGTCGATGCTATTGATGCCCTACAAACAGTAAACTATCACTTCATCGAATACAATTGTACGATGAAAATGAAAAAGTAGTACGATCGTGGTACAATTCGACGATAATTTTCCAACTGGTCCGATCACTTTTCAATCGATGTAAAGCTCTTCATCGAACTAAAATCGTCGATTGTACCATGTGTCCGCGCTACGATTTTGGTACAATCGATGTAAATTTTCATTGATTTACATCGATTGTACGGTTAAATCGAGCCGTGTGTTCCTAGCTTAACTGCGGGGCGTGAAGGGGGGCGCTGGCCCTCATTCTAAACCTGTGTTTGAATAGGGAGGGGGAGCTCGATAATGTTCCTAAATAGAAAGGGAGGGGGCTGCAAGGAAAGTTTGGGATCCACTGCTTTAAGAAAAGATTCTGGGACTTTTTATTTTGTGTTCAGAACCTTTATATATTTAAAAGTGATGCAATCTATGGGTTGCTTTGAAACTTCCAGTAATAGTAACTAGAACCATGCACAATCGCTGAACATAACATTACTTCTCAACATTTGAAATGCTGGCTTATACAATCTTTATATTCTAAATCATTGTTACAATTATATTTCCAGCAAGATATTAATGGTGAATATGAGGGGCAGAAAGGTAGTGTTGTCATGAATGCAGATCCCCCGTAGAATGTATAGAAACTGTTTACATATAAACAGGTATTGGTCTCCGTCCTCTGTTTACAGTTTCCAGCAATGTATATAAGAACACATAATGATGTGTGTAGGTATAGCTAAAGACAACAAATGTATTTATATAGAAAACAGAACATGATATTTTTTATGCATTTTTGAGTTGGCTGGGTACTTTGTCTTTGCTGGTGATAGGCACAGAATAGTGTAGCAGTACCAATGAGATGTACTTGGGAAATATTGTGTTGTGTTACTAATAAGAAGTGCCCTGGGTACACAAGTGTTCTTTTGGATTCTGAGGGTTATATTAGTTTTTTATGTAAAGTTCATCTTTTTTTTTTTT
>CM070039.1:69423145-69433537 GCA_036250615.1 Ptychadena robeensis
GTAAACGTGTCAGAGAAGTTCATCTTAATCTATTGGTCATCCTAGCACTATTCTCTCTATAGGCTGGCAATGTGTCTTCCCTGAAATGGGATGTGTGTTACTAGCTGGACTTAGTATAAGTTCATATTATTTTTATTGAATGTTTTCATTTTATTTTCTGAAAGTGTTCTATGGACAGTTTATATACCTAAATACTGTTACAACTACCTTAAGGCCCCCACACACGTAGCGAGCAGGGCCGACAGATAAGCTGTGGAGAGCAACGTGATGACGTAATCACGCTGCTCTCCATAATTCACAGTATTCGTGAGCACCCTTTGTTTGCCGTACGTTAGTTTGAGCGGGGACGCCGGTCCCCATTCAAGCTAATGGCATCGGCCAGCGATGTATGGACATGTCCGTTCTCTGGCCGACTGAGCTTTGAGTCAACAGGGATCTGTTGCCCCATGTGGGCACCTGCGATCCGCTGCAGATTTTGCAACATCAGCGGCTTGTTACCTTTTGGGAACCTTTAAAGTTTGAATTTTAACATTCATGTAATTGCATTTGGCAAGACTTGTTGCAACATATAGATTTTGATCAGCTTTAATATTCCCATACACGCACTGCATATCACAGAATGCTTGATCGGACAGGAAACTGACATGTCGGTAAATTCCCGGCTGATCCCATTACTTTGGATAGAGACTATCGTCTCCATTTAAAATAATGGCCGGCACACAAAGGGTGCCTGGCCGACTCTCGTCATCACGCACGGCTGGGCACCTTTAGCTTTAGAATTTGGCTATTTCTTTGACGTAATGCACCCTGAACAATTCTAAGATTGAAGCAGGTTTGCATGGACAGAGTTGCTCAGTCTTGCAGGTCATAATAAAAGACCTTGCCAAGTTCCAATCCTTTAATTGTTCCCCTTGTATCGTTACAATGAATAAGGAAGCATGGTGAGTAAGTAGCAGTTAGAGGAAAAACAGAAGTCATTATTCAGATGGTCACGAGTTGGAGAATTCTGAAGGACAGCGCTGTTTACATCTGACCGCAAGAACTCAAGTTAAATATAATGTACTTCTTTGTATGTGACTTTTTTTTCCTTAATAGGTTTTCCTGGCGTCTTTTATGGAAGTCCAAGGATTTGAGAAAAAGAATCTATGAAGACAAGAATCTCATATATATAGTAGGTGATATCACTATATTCACTGGTCTTACCTAACTATTATCCATTGACATTTTCATAAAATAAAAAACAATGAAAAAGAGTTGTTTTTTGTTTTGTTTTTTACTTTAATTGAATTATGATGAATGAAAGTTGAATGGGGTTTTAGAAAGGTACATTATTCTAAGTATGGCATGCTAGTTTAGTTTTTTAGGTTCAGGAGCAGTGTTTATTTTCCTGGTAATTTGGTAGCTTGAAAGGTTCTGAAATCTGGATTTTAGAACATTGTCTATTATCCTCCTGGGCGTTCTGCCCAATTTAGGTCAGGGTAAGTTTTCTTAGCTGAGAAACTGAGGTAACTCACTAAAAACTCTCCTGTCCCTTGGCAGTTCTGAGCATCGGCATATCGAACGATGCTTCAGTGTCCGTCCCGATTGTGTCACCGGTCACACCGGAGGGGCAGTGAGTGGGTGGTGCTGTTGACCTCTATGCAATGGAGGAGGCGTCACTTTTTTCAAGCGCAGGTGTGTTCAGGATCTCCCTGCGTGGAGCACATATTGTGCTCTGCCGCCATTGCCCGTGGTGTGATTTTTAAATAAGTTAAGGCCCCCATACACCTTACAATCTTTCCATACAATTTCTGTACAATCAACTTTTGTTCTACCAAAATCATGTAATCTGAGGACCTTTTCTAAACCTTCCAATCACTATGTATTCTATCAGGTGGCTACAAATAAGCAGCGGCTTTCTCCCATTAAGGGAGGACTCTTTGGCTACCTACAGGGGGCTTTTAAAGCTACCTTTAAGGGGGGGTCTGGCTCCCTACAAGGGGGTGCTTTGTCTACCTATATGGAGGGGTCTTTGTGGCTACAAATAAGCAGCGGCTCTCTATCATTAATAGAGGGGCTCTATGGCTACTTACAAGGGGCTTTTGGGCTACCTTTAAGGGGGGGGGGGTCAGGCTACCTACTTAAGGGAGGGGCTCTATGGCTACCTACAGGAGGCTTTTGAGCTGACTTTAAGGGGGGGCTGGCTCCCTACAAGGGGGTTCTCTGTCTACCTATATGGAGGGGGCTTTGTGGCTACAAATAACCGGGGGCTCTGGGTCTACCAAACTTTTCAAGGAGATGCAAAACCATTGTTCACAGGGGTTGTCAGTCATTGTCGTCACAGTATATTGTAATAACATTTTTTTAAGATAATATAAAGTTTTAAGCTTATCTAAGACCTATTAGGTGTATTAAGTTAATTTTAGAGAATGTTTTTAGGTGAAAGAAGACGTAATTTTTAAATTTTGACAGCACAAACCTCCTCTGGCTCTCAACATGTATTTCAAGCGCTACACGGTTGCGATTTGGCTCTTTGGTCGGATAAGTTTGCCTACCACTGGTCTAGAACATTGGTGTTTAGTCTTGTTCTACGCACAGTTCTTGGAAAGCTCCTAGAACAGTGGTCTTCAGTTTTGCTCTAAGTAAAGTAACCACAATAAGTCCTGGAACAGTGATGCTCAATCCTGTGTGGTCCCTGGAAATGTTCTAGAGCACTGACACAAAGTTTTGTTGTAAGTGTATGTATGTAAGTAATGATAGCAGGTGACAAGTTTCTTTCAAGGAAAGGGTTACAAATTCTTGTGGTGCATCATCAGTTATTAGGGAGCAGAGTGTGTTGTTTGTGTACACTAAGGGTTATGTCTTTGTGTACTGTAAGCACAGCTCAAGATGACAGAGTACAAAGCGTCTTCTAGGAGAAATCTTTTACATCAAGACACTAAACAGCCTTTGTGTGTCACCTCTGTTTAAGCACAAATATAGCTCTGAAGGTTGCAAGTCCTTCTGATGGACTGACATGGTGGTAGTACAACACAGCGTGAACGACATTGCAAACATACCAGGAGCAAAAACTGTTTAGTGTGTAACTCCGTGGTCTATTAAGGAAAAAAAAACATCTGAATATCAGTATACTCTAGATATGAATGGAGCAAACAACCAATCTCTGAACATGTTTTATATTAAATATTCTATGTGCTATAGGTTGATCCCATTGGCTTGGACGCTCACTGACAGGCAGAAGTCAGGTAAAACAGGCTACAGAATTATCTCCAAATGATCAGTCAGTATATACATATACAGCTGCATATTTATACATAAAGAGAGAGCACATGACACACATATCAAGACTCATTCACTATTACAAGGACTGGTTATAAGGTTCAAAAAGAACAATAAAATAGACATTTGCTTACATCTCCGATATATAAAGTACAATAAAGCCTTGATGTACAAATCTGTTTTCTTATTAATTGTCTCTATTCAATTTTATCATTTCTTTGTGCTTTTTAAAGGTTACCCAACCCATCTTTCACAGTTTCAGGGCTGGTACTGGTTCAGTTTGGTAGAAACTAAAATTGACTATCCTCAAGAAAGGTGACTCAAGGCTCTTTGAAGGTGCTCCACAGACCGAGCAGGAAGTGGAAGTCAATCAACGAAAGTCTTCTTTAATGGTGTGAGTATCAGGTGCTGGAATGTAGTGTTTTTGTTAAGAGTGGAAGAGGTGTATAAAAGGCATCACATACTCCAGAAATCCAGGCATAGTCTGATATTGTAAAGACACACAATTTTATTTCCAATGTTTTTGGAGGTCACAAATACCCCATGTTATCGGTGTTTAGAAACACTGTATGAGGGCAGCAGGCCATACAGTTTAAAACAGGGTTTATGTAGTTGCCACCAGTGGCAGTTTTAGATAGGGGTAATATGGATGGTTGTCCAGGGCAGCATCATGCTGGGGGGCATCAGATTTTTTTCCCTCGCTAGCACACTCACCTATCAAGCACATGGCCGCCCGGGAAAGGGGGAGTGGTATCTGGAGGAGTCCCTCACCAGCACAACCCCCCCCCCCCCCCCCCCCTCTGGCAGTGTCGAGATGTGCTCATGCGAGGGGTTTGGGCCCAAGAGGGGGTACTCGCAAAGCGCACCCATCTGTCTAGGAGCGCCCCTGGTTGCCACAGTAAAGCAAAGATATCCCCTCTCCTCATTATCCATTATACCCCAAATCAGATGTTGTATGATCCTCCTTTGATGCAGGTTTCTGCTGTATTCCATAGTGACTACAAGCTGAACGGGAAAGATTTAGGTACAACCACAAGCTCTTAAGGAATATTACAATTTTGGACCACCCATTATTTTAACTACTTCTTAATTTGGTCCCTATAAACACTATGTACTCCCCCCATATCCCCTAAGGTATAGCACTGGGTCTTTTACTGAGTAGCAGCACTGTCATATGGGTGGAAGGGGTGTATGTCATGAGGCCCTTTATATCCAAAAGTGCCACTATTTTATTGGCTTTCAGTGATTAAGTGGAGAACCATTGGTGCAAAAGTATGCTACTGTAAAGATGCCCATACACACATAGATATGGGCTAGATTGATGGCCGCTTTCCCCGCGCACACTCACAGCCATTTATCTGTCCCATATCTAATGCGGCCATCCCTGTTTTCTAGCGGGATCAATCAATCCTGCTTGAAAACAGGGATATCGGACATGACCGTAAATCATGGTTGATTTACATTGCTTTGGATGGAGATCGTGGGTGCCTATCCAAAGCAGAAGTTCTGTGGCTAGCCTCCCCCCGCACAGCACACAGCCTACAAGCTGTGCTTAGCTCCTGCTCTGTGTGCTGTGAGACGGGAGGGGGCGCAGGGGAGCTGTTTCTCTGTGTCAGCAACAATCAGTAACACTCATTGCAACCATAATTGTTTTACATTAGGGTTAGAAAATAAATAGAAACACATAACCAGTGTTATTGGTGGTATATTTCTTAATACTTTGCTTAGAGCAATAACCATGAAGTTTATGGTGAGATGTGAGGATTTTCCCCTTACCTTTTGGGATTTGTGATGGATTGGGCCATGTAAATACCTTCTGTGTTAAGAAGGCTTGACTGTGCTATGCACTGCTCGAGTTGAGGGCTTTTCGATTTCTCTAACCCATTCTCACCATAACCTTAATGGTTGTTTCTCTATGTTTACTCCCAAGCCCTACTCCATGGTTTTCATACACTGCGCTGATAATGGCCGATGAGCCTGAAATATCTGTATGCAGTTTGGAATAAATGACTCCATAAGGCTAGATTTGCACTGTACACGAGCTGCTCTGAATGTGCATTTGGCTGATAAGGTATAAAGGAATGATTTGGGTGACTCTGCCCACTATGCTGAAGTGAGGATTTTCCCCTTAACTTTTGGGATTTGTGATGGATTGGGTGCAAACTATAGTCAACGCTTAGAACCCAGTTGGTATCTTTGTAAAGTTAGTTCCCTTAATGGGATCTTGATTTGTGGTTAGACCAACATCACTGCACACATGAACTCTTACACTTCCCTAGTCATGTAAGCTTACTACCTATTTGAAGTTTCCCCTTCCCTCGAAATTTATCATTTTCCTATCACTATAGTTTAAGCCCCCCCATACACACTCACAGTGGTCGGTCAGCTGAAAAATCGGGTGGCGATCTAAAGCTTAAAGAGCCGAAATCGGCAACCAAATCGGTCTAAGCCATTACGAACATGTCCCTAATTCTTAGATCAGTCTAATACTTTAGACGGGGACAAGTGTCCCTGTCTGAAATATGGGAATGTTTCCTCAGCTCATCTCAGATCCGTCTGGGCTGAGGACACAGCCTGTCTGCCTGCTTCTCTCCCTAAGAAGCTGTGAGGGGGGAGGGGAGGTGCTAGCATCTCCTCCCTCTCCCTTCGTGCTAGGCTGGCAGCTGACTGTTCTCACAGCCGGCGTTCCTAGATGCTAGGTGCCAGGTTTCCCTAGCTGATGGCTAGCTGGCACACAAAAAAAGGCCGGGCCGATTGTGACCCGTCAATCGGCCAAAACATTGGGTCACAATCTAAACGTGTATGGGGGGCTTTAGAGCCATTTTACATACAGAACGGACCCAGGGGTTAGTGCTGTCTTTCATTAATTAAAAATACCGTAGAACAGTTGTATGGCACAGCTTTGTCTGCTAAATTAAAACATTGGCCCAGACTTAAGCTCTACCATATGTGTCAGGTGCTGGAAAAAGACAGGCCAGGTCTTCTTATCCAATATAAATTCCTGATCATATTACAATTCTAGACCTAGAAGAATGAGGGCAATTGTAGTAAAAATGGTAACCACCTGTATGATTCATAACTCCTATGATTTTAGAAAAGGAGGTCTTACTAGCTCTATATTGGCGGTGTGGGGGTTCAACTCAAATGGGTGCTCTCAAACCATCAGTCCACACGATTGTGATTTTTTTTGAGCTCCTGCCCATGTTTATTTGCACCAGTACAAACAGAAAGTCACCCCCACTGGGGTTAATATAAATTCAAACAAAATTTCCTTGAAAATGCTAAGCCTGCTGACATCGCACCGTTCAACATAAGCGTTTGTCTTGGGTTCAGCGTGCCAGTTGAAATAGGACTGGGCCTCACACTCTCTGTGAGCCCCCTCTTTCAACGGCTCCAGTAGCCACAGGTCTGGGCCCCACATTCCTTGTGTGCCCCCTGTCTACTCTCAAAAGCCCACAGTCTCCTACTTGGTCTGAACCCTGACACACTGGACTCGCCCCAAAGCTCGATCGGCCAGGGAACGGACATGTCCATAAATCTCTGGCCGATGCCATTAGTTTCAATGGGGCCGGCTTTCCTATTGAAACTAACGGCCGGCACACAAAGGGTGCCCGCCGATGCTGTGAGCGATGGAGAGCAGCGCCATGACGCCATCACGCTGCTCTGCACAGCTCATCTGTCGGCCCCCACTCAGTACTTGGTGTGTGGGGGGCCTTAAATCACATGGTTGTTGCTGATGATATGGATTACTGGCGAGGCAACAGCACTGAATAACCAGTTTAAAGAGAATAAATGTCTACCAGATAAAAATAGTAATAAAAAAACACTGGGACCATTACTCAGGCATTGGTCATGTGACTTGCTTACCAGTCCAACAGACACCTACTGTCTACCAGAACATTGCTGGTTTGTTGCAAAAGAATAAACTACCCTCCCTGGATGTTCATCATATTCTGGTCTCCTCTCTATGTTGACTTATAAATAATCCAAGTCTGATTGTGTGAAAACAAAGTTTCCACCCACATGTAGTTACTTTACTGAACTATGTTCAATTTACTTAAAAATAAAGAAGGACCACTGACTTAAGATAAAAGCGGTGGTTAGCATAAATCACAGACAGTACATAGGACTCAATTACCTTTTTGACCTAGGCAAGAGCCTCTTAGAGGTCATTCCTTCAGCAATGCTCAAGTCTAGCTCTATCTAGATGCTTTGTTTTACATCCAAACACAGCTTCAGAGGGAGGAGGACATGTTTTCTGAAGAAGGCAGTCAAGTTACAGCTCGCCAGCTTGGCTCAGCCAGGACAGGCAATGACCCACGCTAACAAACCAAAGTCAGATCTTCCTTGTGTCTGCTTTATACAGAGAAACGTGTCACAGGGCCGGGTAGGTGTGTTTGTTGGTGAAGACACAATAGGAGGGACAGCAGGACAAAGAGCGCCTGTTACACTATACACGGTGACCCTACAGCCCGGGGCAGTACTCAGATAGGAATTCATGTGGTTTTGTAGGCACTAACACAGGCAAAGAAAGCAAGGGAGGTTCTATAATTATGTCTTCGAGCCAATGAACAATTGGAAGCAGTAATACCTACATTACAGTGTGGATTATATAAACAGATCATAAAATTAGAATATCTGTGTGTAAATATTAGTTATCATAACTAAATAGCTTTGAATTGCCTTTTAATGCTGAAGGTAAACCATTTCCTTCATAACTTCCTATCTGTAAATTCCCAAAAGGGACACCATCTGCTTGGAGTTTGTATGTCCTATCCATGTTCATGTGGGTTTCCTCTGGGTGCTCAGGTTTCTGCTCATGTTCCACAATTATATTGTAAGGTTGATCGCCTTACATCCAAACCTGCCCTGGTCTGCACATGCGTGAGTGTGGAGGAACATTACAAGAGATCACACTGAAAGTCACTATGTAGGCCCCTCCTCAGCCTTACATGCTTTTTGCAGTTTGCAAATTGATTGAGCAATGATTAGACATGTTAGTATATTTCAGTCGATCGTACAAGTATCTTACCAATGAAGGTATATACGAGAAATACAATAGGGTACAATGTATATGCCAATGGAGGGATACATTGGATGGAAACAATGGAAGGATATAAGAGTATTACAATGAAGGGTATAGTATATATCACAATGGAGGAATACATTGAATGGACACTATGGAGGGATCTGAGTGGAATACAATGGTGGGTACAATATATATACCAATGGATGGATCTAAGCGGAATACAATGGTGAGTACAGTATATATGCCAATGGAGGGATATCAGAGGTATACCATGGTGAGTACAGTATATATGCCAATGGAGGAAAAACAGAGGAATACCATGGTGAGTACAGTATATATGCCAATGAAGGGATATAAGAAGAATACAAAGGGGGAAACAGTATATATTCTAGTGGAGGGATATCAGAGGAATACAATGGTGAGTACAGTATATATGCCAATGAAGGGATATAAGAAGAATACAAAGGGGGAAACAGTATATATTCTAGTGGAGGGATATATGAGGAATACAATGGTGAGTACAGTATATATGCCAATGGAGGGATATCAGAGGAATACCATGGTGAGTACAGTATATATGCCAATGGAGGGATATAAGAGGAATACAAAGGGGGGAACAGTATATATTCTAGTGGAGGGATATCAGAGGAATACAATGGTAAGTACGGTACATATATAGACAGAAGAGGGATGCAATTGGTAAGCAGAAAGTTTCAATAAAAAGTGAAAAATTTTAATAGATTTTTACACTTATTTAGCAAACTAAAGGTCACATTTACAAAGTACCATGCTGAAAGATCCATGAAAATGGGAAATAGTGGCGATCATATACTCTAAATGAATACCAATGGCACAAATTTTATTTAACATTATGCAAATTGTTTGTTTTTTGCTTTGGGTAGACAAATACACTTTGTGTTTCTCTGGTGTCTGTACATCAGCTGCACTGTGTACAGAGTAACAATTCATCCACCCAGTTTTACTTCTGTTCACAATTGTATGTTTCCTGTGAAATTGCAAAATATTCTTTAAAAATCCGGAACACTCACCCCGTATAGTATTACTGACAAAAAGCTGCGAAAAGAGTGAGTGTGCACATCACACCTAAACCAGCTTAGGGATCTCATCTCATATTGCCCATAAACATAGATTATAACACTGGTTACTAAACTTCCCTTGCAGGGCCCCCCTTTTCTATTTAGGAACATTGTCGAGCCCCTCCCCCCTCTATTCACAGGTTTGGGAACCACTGGATTATAACAGTAGTTAATTGGCTTATTTGTTATAGAGAGCTAAACATCAGATCAAAAAGAGGGACATATAGAAAAAAATAGATTTCATACCTTTAGAGAGAAATGAAAGAGCCAAGGAGCAGGGCAGCAGTAATCTGATCTGAAGGAAATCTGACAGGAAATCTGAAGGTGTATGGCCAGCTTTACACAACAATGTCAATAATATAGAATTATTGCCTATTGGTCAAGTGACTGTTTGATAGTGATGGCCGAACTGTCCGCAAGGCGGACAGTTCGGCGGCGAACATGGATGTTCGCCCATCTTCTCGCCGGCGAGCAGTGCGGGTGTTCGACCCGCTCCGTTCGCCAGTGAGAAGATGATCTCTATTCTTCCTCCGGCAGGATCACAAACTGTGTGATCGTGCCGGAGGAAGAATCTTTTCACTAGAAGACCGGGCATAAAGCCGGTCTCCTAGTGAAAAAACCGGGTCGGAGCAGGAAGTGACGTCAGTGACGTCACATCCGGCTCACGGAACCAGGAACTATGCGTTCCAGTATGCGTTCCAGGGACCGGATGTGACATCAGTTTTTTCCGATTCAAATTTGAATGTGTCCGCGGACGGCGGATGTCTTTAGAAGTCCGACCCGCCCGTTCGCGGACAGTCCTGGCCGATGTTCGGCCATCACTACTGATTGACAGTTGCATGAAATGACCAGGCTTTATACATTGTTTTCTTACTTATGCTCGGCATACACACACCGAGCAGGTCAGACCAACCTGCTCCGATGTATGCCGAGATGCTAACGCAGTATTGGGCAACTGAGTTGATATGGAGGGCCACAAGTGCGGCCCTCGGCATAACTAAAGGGCCG
>CM070039.1:69446290-69457264 GCA_036250615.1 Ptychadena robeensis
TTGGGGAAATATAGATTCAAGTGCATATAATGGTATAGAATAACATGTAGATGCTATAGGGTTATTATATAAACAAAGAAAATATGAGACCAATCAATGCCTGAGATTCACATTTATTCATAAAATTTCCACATGGAGACAGACTCAGGACAATGGAAATCATTACCTATCCAGGCTCAGGTTTTTCTTGATACTTTCTTTTTAATGTTACAAATGATTGAGAGTCTCTGAGGGAGGAAGACAGAACACACAAATACATGAACACACGTACAACTAGTTGCATGTGACAAGCGCACAGGGCAGAGACACCACAACAAACAAACTCCGTAATGGGCGGAAGTCACATGACTCTGGTGCAAAGTCTACATGATAAGCACAATTGATATGTTATGGAATGCACAAGTCAAATCAATAAACTTCTATCCTTAATCTCAGAGAGCAAATCAGAGGTCATAATAAGGTCCTGTGATATGGTCTTGTACAAGACAACAGATATGAATCTTTGAGTCCATAAGACGAGAACAAGGAACAACTCTGGCAGTGGCACTTGTGTGTTACTGCCGAGAATTGTCTGCTGGTTATTATAAATTAGAAAAGGCTCATGCCGAGGGCCGTTCCTCATCGTTCAGGTTGTCCTTAAAGCCCCACACCTCTATTATTGACACTTGGAAGGTTTCTGTGCATAGAGGCTGGTTGTTGAAGGTGTTGCAATGGCTGGTTCTTCCATAATTCAAATCAGAGTCCAAATATAAAGCTTGTCCATCTCCACCACCTAGAGGAAGCAGAGACACCATTTACTAAGACCAAGAGCAACAAACGGAAAATGCTGGAAAGCAATTCATTAGATCTGAGTATTTATTCTAACAATTGAGTCATGTAAAAAGGAAATATTGCCATAAGGAACTTATTCCAGGCTTCTGCAAATGCATGAATCAAGCATATAGATCAGAAATGTCATAAATGAATGCAGAATGGCTAGCGTTAATGCAAGGTTCACAGGTTTCTATAGTGCCTTTCACATTGGCCCCGCATTTACCATACATGCCCTGCAGCACACATTTTTGTGCACATAGTGCAAGTGGCTCCCATACACCTGTATGGTAGTGGTCTGCAGATTATTGTGTTTTTCAAAGTCCATATAAAAAAAAAAAGAAGTAATTTCCACAGCTGTAATAGACCAACTCCCTGTTATATGCACCACAATGTGCACCAACCCGACAACCTTTGTCCCTGTATTGGCAAATTGGCAAGCATCAAAACTCATTACCATGGGTTCTTGTG
Organism: Ptychadena robeensis; assembly: GCA_036250615.1. Lineage (NCBI taxonomy): Eukaryota > Metazoa > Chordata > Amphibia > Anura > Ptychadenidae > Ptychadena > Ptychadena robeensis. Next base: position 69,447,572 of record CM070039.1, read on the forward strand.
TGGCTATACACTGTTCAATTTTCATTTCAATCAATAGCAAAAAAAAAAATAAAAAAAAAAAAAATACAAAATTGTGATCGTTAAAAAAAAAAAATCTATTCCTTTTTACCTAAATCGATTAAGTACATCAAACATTTCAGTTGATTGAGTATCTGGGGGTTTTTCTTTGTTTCAATTATTATTAATCCATCTGATATCATATTGTGAGATTGAGCATGCACATAGGGCACATACACCTTTAGATTCCTCCATACAATTACCTTTAGATCAACCAACAACTATGTAGTGATAGAACACACAGTGATTGGAAAGGTTTAGTAAGGTCCTCATATTACATGGTTTTGGAAGAACATAAGTGGATTGTACAGAAATTGTATGGTAAGATTGTAAGGTTTATGGGGGCCTTCAGAAAAGGAATCAGAAGGATTGGTTTTGAAAATCAATTACACTGTGTGCAATTACGATCAATCAATGTAAAGCTAGCCACACACTGTTCAATTTTGGTTCAATCGATGCTCGATTAGATCGAGGAATTCAATCGTCTAATCGAAAATCGATCTTAATCGCATCAACACACCACCCACAATAAGTTTGCGATTGTGGTGAGATTTCGATTAAAAAAGTTGAAACGATTGAAGTTCAGATTGAAGTGGTCTATGTTATTATATCGAATCTAATCGATCCAGGAGAAACACCACAAACATCAACGATTATAAAACGATTTTGGCGATGATTTTCCAACATGTCCAATCAAAATTCGATAAATTTTTCTGCCTTCATCGAACAATTATCGCCGATCGTACCATGTGGGCATTTCTCGATTTTCGTTCAATCGATGAAAAAATTCATCTAATCGAGCATCGATTGAACCAAAATCGAACCGTGTGTGGCTAGCTTTAGACTCACAGCCAATATTTCAATCTCACATGCCAATTGAATCAAAGATCGAGCCACAGTTAATGCATGTATGGCTAGCTTTAGACAAACATTCTACTTATAGCTACAAAGTTTGGCTGAGGCTGCACTGCATTTTTTACAAAACACATGTCAACAAGCAAGTGTGCTTTGGGTGCGTTCCCATGCGATTTGGATGTGTTTTTGCATGCTCCTTGGATGTGGCTTTTTCGTCGATTTAATTTTTAGGAGTACATGCCTCTGAAAAACGCATCCGTGTGCACCCTTGTTTTCTGTAGGCACATTCAGGCAGCGTTAAGCCGAGTTTTTCAGTGTGCCACAAGCGTGTCGTTCCTATATAAGCACTCCCATTGAATAAAATGGGGTGGAGCCTTGGCCTTTCTCTCTACCAACAAACCATTACCAGTCGATATCTCAAATTTTAGCTTCCCAACCAGTATGATGGTTTCAAAACAAAGGGCTCTTCCACACTTCCATCCCAGAAGGCGGTTGTGATTCCTTCACAACAAGAACACAGCTACATTTCAGAATGAGATTATACTGACAGAGTGAAAACACAAACTGAACATTTTAAAGATGGTGGATGAAATCAAACACCAGGTAACAATCATCTAACTGGAAATCCGCCATAGCTAACCATTCATTCTCGGTCCTATACAGAGACCATTCATATAGTTAAAAATTGAAGCATGAGAAACCACTCTGTACTGAAATATCACGAGAGTTCATCTTCTGCAATTTTAGATGGGAAGCGATCTGGCAGAGAAAGATGCCACACATCGTATTACAACATTCACCGCTGAAGAACTTGCTGACAAATTGTTTTTTTTTTTTTGCTTCTGTTGCAATAAAACCTCACACACACACACAACACAATCTCACCTCTACAGACCCTTCCCCTCCAAAGACTAAAATAGACCTTTTTATACCTACAAACCTTCATAAATACATTAAATGGTGTATCACAATACACCAATCAGCCAATACATTACCTCTTGCGTAACAGGTGTGTAGGTGATCCTCATGCTTCCAAAACAGTTATGACTATTAAAGCTGATGGATTTCACAAGACCTCTGATGGGAATGCTGCCATCTGCTCCCCAGGTACACAATCTGACACCATTTCATGCAACTATTCTGTAGCTACGAAAATTAAGGTCCCCACACATGCAACAATCGTCGGCCACCGACCGATGTGCATGCATGCTCGCGGCCATCTGCAAAATTGGCCGCCGATTGCAGGTTCCCACATGGGGCGACCCCAAAGCTCAGTCAGCCACTTCTTTAATCTTTGGCCGATGCCATTAGTTTCAATGGGGACCAGCATCCCCATTGAAATTAAGGCCGGCACACAAAGGGGGCCCGCTGATGCTGTGAGCAATAGAGAGAGCAGGGTGATGTCATCACACTGCTCTCCACAGCTCATCTGTCGGTCCCCACAGGGTATGGTCACTTTTATCATAATAATTTCTTTTTTTCTGTGGGGACTGGACCAGATGGACTAGCCATGATCCTTGAGCACACAAAAACACAATAAACCATGGGCACCTATGACCCCGTTAACACCACTACATAACACCAATACTCCACACAACCGGACATTTTAGTCCGGTCCTGACCCACCCTATTAAGGCAACACATTCTGGTCCTTAAGAAAATTTAGATTGTAACACTTACCCATCATTCATCTTTTCAACACATTACTTTTAAGAACTCCAACCATACACGCGTCCATCCACGATCAATTTTGTGGATAGAGCGCCGAGCTCGGCCACAAAATAGGGGCGCCCACCTGAAGCGATTGATCAGAAAATCTCTGCAAGTTGGTTGCATGGTCGATCGCTATACTTTGGATGGGGACATCGTTACACGCACGTTTCACAAACAAGCAAAAGCAACGTGGTGACATCACCACGCTGAGATCAGTTGCTCGTACAGCACTCAGGGATTAACCTGTGTATAGGTAGCTTTAGGACTGCTACCCTTTGCAGTTCCCACCCTATTAGATAATACATGGTCAGAATTTTACATTGGATCAGATTAAAAGAAGAAAAAAAATGATAGCTGAAGTAATTTTGTTTTGTTTGTTCCCTTTTCACTGAAACCGATTTTAAAGTAGAATATCAAAAGACCACTGACCAGACATGTTGGTAAATTTCAGCTGCACGTGCTGCAACTGACACGTTTCCTTGGTATTTTCATCAATTTGTATCTGCTAGTACTACCATGTGCACAGAACGAAGGAAAAGAATCGTTCACATTCTGTAGTGGTTCATTTGATTGATGTCAGACTGACACCCAATATTTAAATTGCACAAGCCACTCTAATCCAAGATTGATCTGTCAAAAATGTATGTGTGTATGGCCCATCTTAAGTCTTTTGTTCCATGGTGATCACTTATAAAGATTATATCAGGTAACATTATAATGCACCTTACACCTTACAATCTTTCCATACAATTTCTGTACAATCCAATTTTGTTTTACCAAAACCATGTAATATGAGGAGCTTTCTAAACCATCAAGTCTACCTGTGTTCAATTGCAGAGAACCCGGCACTACATAGTTGTTGGTAGATCTAAAGGATATCTGACAGATCTAAAGGTGTATGGCCAGCTTTAGTCTGTATACACGGATCCTTCCAATCTTTATGTATTCTATCAGGGAGGCCACTATACTACACAGTTGTTGGTAGATATAATAGAAATTGTATGGATCGATCTTAAGGTGTATGGGGGCTTTACCTTCTGTCCCACGCTGGCAAACCCCCTATTATAGGGATGATCGGTCATAAAAAGCCCTTACCTGTAATGAGACATTCCTAAAAGTCTCTCTTCACCAAAAAGTTGTGGCATAATTTCCCCTTCTGTTTATTTTTGTCCTGATACAGTCATGTCATTAAGGCCATGTTTCTATTTTCACGTTCTGCTGTAGTCTCCAGTGATTCAAACCGCAGCCGGGTGGGGGGTGGCCAGATGTCCTGTGCCCTCCACTTCCTGGCTGATCGCACCCATAGAGTGAATGAGCACGGTTAAGAATCCATGGTTGGAGACACGATTATTAACTGTGTCCATTCATCTCTATGGCCCCATTAGGGGCAATCAGCAAGCTGCGTTTCAGATCATTGGCCGCACCGTGTCCGACCGCAGCTGTGGGGGTAACCCCATTCAAATGCTGCGGCCAATTGCTCAAGTGGAAACAAGCCCTAAGGGCCCCCATACACCATTCGATTTCTCTGTCAGATTTCCTTTAGATCTACTTTTGTTTTACCAAAACCATGTAATATGAGGGACTTTCTAAACCATCAAGTCTACCTGTGTTCAATTGCAGAGAACCCGGCACTACATAGTTGTTGGTAGATCTAAAGCGCTGCGTAATATGCTGGCTCTATATAAATAAATGTTAATAAAAATAGTAATAATCTAAAGGATATCTGACAGATCTAAAGGTGTATGGCCAGCTTTAGTCTGTATACACAGATCTCTTTGCCACTAAAAATACAATTGTATCTGGCACCCCCTGGTGGTCGTATGTGTTACTGCAGATATTAACACCAGAATGCTTTCAAAAAAACATGACGCCTTTCACAGGTAAAAGGAGAGCAGACAGAGCGTAGTTCTGTGCGGCTTCATCATCGGTTTTATATTAATTGCAACTCCACAAGGTGAGATCTGAGAGCATAGAGCCCCAGACTGAGGGACGTTGACTTATTTCTTGTCTCTTCTGTTTGTAAATTATTGTGCCAACTCATGTCATCTTCTCACCAATAATAGACTTGTATACCAATCCAGCCTTGTGTAGGTCTACAGTGCTTGGGACAGCTCTTTAGTCATACCCATGGTAGCTAGTTCTGTGGCCAGGTGTGGTTTATACAGGCACTGTATCAAGTAGGGAATAACAGCACTCCCATCCCTTATGGAAGAGGCTTCTAATCTCAGCTCATAACCAGCATAGTGAAGACTTCCGAGAGCCTGAAATCTTGCTGATTGATAGGGTAATCAAATACTTACATCAATCACTGACCTTTGTGCACTGGGTTTGCAAGGTTTTTTTGTGGTCCATCGGTTATCGTAGGTTTATTGTAGCTGCAAGACCATTATAGACTGCTCATTTCTTTGTCAGAGGGCAAACATACAAAATAGGCAGGGGCTCAAATACTTTTTTCCCCTCACAGTATATCCTGGAGGTCCCAGTATGCACAGGACCACTGCGTAGCATGTGTAGTAAGTCAGTGTTTCAAGGATACCAGAGATTCCATGGTGCTACACGTCAAACATGTGCGATACTGGGACCAATGGGATATACAAGGAGAACAGGTCTTATGGAGCATGAAAGTGAAAACATTTTGAAGGAATCTATCGAACACAGGTCATGTGGACACTGGAGGAAGTGGAGGAACCAAAAATAACTGTGCAAAAGTATATACTGTATATACTCAAATATAAGCTGAAATTTTCAGCACCTAAAATGTGCTCAAAAATAAAATTTGGCTTATATTTGGGTCAAGAAATGGAAATTTCGATATTATGTAGGTGGACTTTAGGAGTCAAGTCTACTGAATTAAATAATAACATCACAACAATAGCACATTTGCTGTGTGTTTCTGTACCTTAGCTGCTGCATTTCTCCCCTAGGATTATACTGCAGTCATTCAGTTTTTCCAGATTTTTTCTAAAATGAGGTACCTTGACTTAAATTGGGGTCGGCTTATACTCGAGTGTAAATGGTAGCTTTATGTCACATTGTGATCCCGATCATGTCATCATGGGAAGTAATAAAGACATTTTACTTATAATAAAACAAATGGTTTTTTGTGGAGGAAAGATACAATCTCTGCACATGTTGATGAATTACTCACCTATGATGATGCATTCTGTGCTCCCAGCCATGAACATGGATGCAGTTTTAGATGGAAGGTTGAAGTGGCGAGTGGCCAAGAATGGAGATAGGCGATCAGAAGGGTCGGTGCCATCGGCTGTGTCCTGGGAAGAGTTTGATTCTTTGTCAGCTGATGCGCTTACTCTGCCAAGTTCAGGGTGTTTTATGATCACCCATTCGTACCGCTCCACTTCTGGTTGTAGCTAAAATAAACAAAATGTATAAGGACAAAAACATATGCCATCCAGAGCTTTCATGTACACATCATCCATATGCACTGCCAATGAGACCCTTTAAATCCTGTTCTTGTTTTCAGCCTTCAAATCATTAATTTCTATTTTATAAGAGCCATGACACATGAACTTAAATCTCATCTTAGTCATGTTTACTTATATTAGGGCACTATGTTAGGAAACCTAAAGTCAATACTTGGCTTGTGGTCCTCAAATCATGAACTGCTCTGGTCTACATATATCAGAAAAACAAACAAATTCGGAGAGGCTGCTGATTCTATGATCCACTGCGGGAGATTCAAATGTAAATTGAACTAAAAAACAGTTTTCTATGGAAAACTGTGCGATTCCCAGATGTGCCCCTTTGAAGTTGAAGTTCATCACACCAGAGAAGAAAGGGTACCAAAAGGAATTGTACTGGATACATTGATAACTGTATGAACAGCCATGCAGGATTCTGCATGAATAAAATAACAGGCACACTTCAGCCTGAAATTAATTTAGGTTTTTACATCTACATTCATTTAACTAATGATCATTGTTTCAGATGAATAACTTCATATTATTCGGTAAAGTCTGTGTCTAAAGGAATTCATTAAAGGAGTAGAAAGCCTCAACATAATCCTGCTATCAATAACTGCTCATTAAGGGAAGGCCATGCATGTAAATTTATTAGACCTAAAGCAAGCCTGTGCTTTGCTTACTGTGCATTGTAATAAAACCATTTCCTTTCTATTCATATATAAATGAGTTAAGGGTTAGTAGCATATTTCTGATCTGCTTTCAACCTGCTTTTGTCAAGACGTTTGGGTATGCTGTGCTGTATCAGCCACGGCTGAGCACATGGGGGGGAGCACACCATGATTGCTATTTTTAGGCTTTCAGAACATGGTGTGATATTCTTACTTTAACATGAATACAGTTAAGCAAAATCCTGGAGCTGTTGCCTTTGATTGGCTCATGTTCGGTCTGTATGCAAATCTAAATTTTTTTTAATCTCATCATGCATCTTTAGAGGCCAGGGTTACTACTGGGCCACAGTCAACCCTTTGCACCAACTTTGACCTTACTAGAAATCGTTCTTCTTACCCGAAAAACAAAACACTCCCCGGTTCCAAAAAAGCTCAGCTTGTTTCCACTCCTCCTGCGTGTACTCCAGTCAGTAGACAGGTATGCACCACACACCTAGAAAGCAAAAAAAGCAAGAGACCAAAGAAATGCTCAGTAAACACATTTTCCTCTATGTCAGCATTTACACATCTAAAGAGTTGAATTACAAAGAAAACACTTTTATAAACATGAAACACGATATTCCTTTCTCATATTTCTGGAAAGACACATGCTGTGCATATGTGCTGCAGATTTAAGCCAGTATGAAAAGGTTGTAAACAAAGGCAGCCTGAGCTCCATAGAACTCTCACAAGTATTGAAGATATGAGCTGGTAAGGCTGCGTCCACACTACAGAAAACTGCACCGTTTTGGGGATCAGGGAGCGTCCCGCGGCCGCACCAGAGTCACGTGCCGCGCCCATCATGAAGCACACATACCGCACCTGATGTGTTTCTGGGCGCAGTATGCCAGTTGAAATATTAAGGATGGGGTATTGCCCCCGACATAATCTAAGACTGGGTCAACACTACACTGCACCAGCAACCGTGCGTTATGGGCTTGTCGGAGTGTGCGTGCCAACATCGCCCGCCCACTGTTTAGGGTGTGGCTAGTCCACAGCTGCCCAACCTGTGGCCCATTTTGCATTATTGGCAGCCCTTTTCGCGTTTATTGACGTTTTTAATAAAGTAAAGTAATTGAATTTTCCACTTAAATTAATTGATGCAAAAACTGCACATGCTTGAGCAATGCTTTCTTTTTCGTAGTGTTCCCACAACCATTCTCTATATCTCCAGTTATTTTGGGGATGATGCAATGTTTCCTTGCAATTAAGTCACAAATTCAGCAAATCTATTAATCCACCCAACCAACCAACATATGAATCGGCCATACATAACCAAGAGAGTGGTGATATAGAATATTCTAGATCAGAGGTGTAAAAAGAGGTTATACCATCTCATCAAATATATTGACGAACACAGCAACTCTATGGAGGTCAGTGAGAAGTGCAAACACAAACACATCCTTATGTACACATGACACAAAAAACATACTGCAGTGTTCCCTAATGCTTGAAGCATCATTTGAAACAAGTTTTGTAATTTAAAAATAATGTCTTCTAGCTGTACATTGCTGCCACATATCCATTATAAAATGCTTCTACAAGTCAGTAGAGATTGAAAATGTTATGTGCAGGCCTTTAATGCAGAGGGCCAAACTTGTGGCCCTCCATATCCCTCAGTTGCCCACCACTAGACTAATTAAATTGCAGCACTACTTTCTAGCAGTCTCAACTACCAGTGCTGTGAGGGCCCTTTCACACTTACTTTGCATGTACATGGGAAACCTGCTTACCTTTCACACGGTGCTGCATTGCAGTTTTGCCTTAAGGCCCTGAAGCATGCATTTTAGTATCACAGTGCATCTCCAATACACTATTAGGCTGGCCATACACCTTCAGATTTCTCGATCAGATTTCCTTCAGATCAGATCTACCAACAACCATGTAGTATAGTGTCCTCCCTGATAGAATACATAGTGATTGGAAGGTGTAGAAAGGTCCTCATATTACATGGTTTTGGTAAAACAAAATCTGATCTGAAGGAAATCTGACAGGAAATCTGAAGGAAATCTGAACGTGTATGGCCAGCTTTATGCACTAATGTAGTTTATTTACCTGCAACGGACATTCTCATGTCAGTGTATAAGTCTGTTGCTGGTTATTTACACTTGCAGTGCATGTAGTGTGAAAGGACCCCTATGACAATGCCACATAAGAAAGAAAAAATGTGACATGAGTTGAAAGCAAGAGAACATAAGAAGCCTACTGAATATACATGTTCCTTCCTGAACTAGAAGCTAAAAAATTTAACTGCCAATCTACTTAAGTATACAGAAATGTTATCAACTTGCTAAACAGGACAGCAAAAGATGAGTGGTTGTGTGTTCAATTCACTTCCCACTGTGCAGATGTGATTCTGTGGAAATAAAAGACAGCAGTGCTATTGCCTCATTGCTTCCTGTCCCTGGCTCCAAGGCCAAATACAAATTCTGAAATGAAAGTGCTCTAACCTCACGAAAAAAGGGAACAATCCCATTAAAGAATAATTAGGTGAAAGTATTATCTATCAATTCCCAGAACTGAAGAGGTCTATAGATCAGGAACCCACTGAGTGTGGGCAGCAGAGGGACTTCGGGTTGAATCTGCTATGATCAGCAAGAAGTTGAGCTCAATGAATAGCTGCTAGACAGTGCAGGGTCTAGGTCAGGTGTGGGCAAACTACGGCAGTTTAGCTGTTTAATTCGGCCCTTTGTGACCTTGGTATCAAGACAGTCTGATTCCCATCTGCTCATTCACTGCAATAATGTCTAGAGGCGCACCATGGGGTTGATTCAGCATGCATACTGATCATGTGGTCACTTCAGGTAAGCCTTTTTAACTATTACTGGGCACATTTGGTTAATTTAAACGGCACCAGGGATACAGGGATGCTGGGCAGCCAGGGTACTCAATAGGCGGACCCTGGTCCGGATCCGGACCCAAATAGGGTCACATGT
>CM070039.1:69487458-69497645 GCA_036250615.1 Ptychadena robeensis
GGCTTCTGAGAGACACTGCCACTCTGAGAAGCTCTTTTTATACCCAATCATGTCGCCAATCGACCTAATTAGTGTTATTTGGTCTTCCAGCTCTTCGTTATACTTAAATGTACTTTTTCCAGCCTCTTAGGGCTTGTTTCCATTGTACGCCGGGACCTCTACGCTAAGCGTGTACGCTTAGCTGGGGTCCCGACGTATCTCACAGACTCAGCCTGCCGGCGGATGGTCTGTTTACACATCCGCCGGTGTAAAGGCTGAACGTACTCGAGTACGTTCAGCCTGACACTGGCGGATCGGCTCAGCGCAATAAAGACACCCGTCCGCCGAGCAGGTAAGTCTATCTGTTACGTTGGGACCCCCCGCTAAGCGTGTACGCTTAGCGGAGGGGTCCCAACGCAATGGAAACAAAGCCTTATTGCTACTTGTCCCAACTTTTTGGGGATTTGTTGACACTGTGAAATTTTGAATCAACATATTTTTCCTTTTAAATGATACATTTACTCGGATTAAACATTTGATCTGTCATCTACGTTCTAGTACAAATAAAATATTGACATTTGTCATCTCCACATCATTGCATTCAGTTTTTTTCACAATTTGTTTAGTGTCCCAACTTTTTTGGAATCCGGTTTGTATAAGATACTGGCCTGCAATGTAAATACTGACCTTTAATCTATCATCTCCTTTTTTTGCCTGCTATATGTAGTGGGGAAGCCGCATAGCGAAATAAATATACCACATGTAGGAGAGGTAGCTGTACATTATGGTAGCTATTTGGTTATGACAAATTCTAATTTACACAGACACCCCTAGTTGTGAGCAGCAGGCTCTTGAGAGACGCTTGTCAAGTATTGACAAACGGCTCCTTGTTAACCTTTACGTCAAACTCCTGATAATCTACTGGGGAACACCTAATGTTGTGTTCCCTGTGCTCCTGAGCTGGTGGGTGTATATGCATGGTTTTAAAACGATCATGCAAGCCCTAAAGCATGATTATTGCGTCTTTAACACTTCCAGCCACTGGGGGCGCCTGGTGAGCATTGAACCACAGTGTGAATGGGACCAAAATGCTGAGGCATTCTCATCTGAGTCAGCCAAGGAGTCATTTACCCCTTAAGTAGAGCTGCACTTTATAGGAAAGTTTATGGAGATTGGGGATCAGCATTTTTTTATTCAAAGCCCAAACTTAAATTAGGGTTTAAACATCAGAAGAGGCCCATTCACCTCAGTGGGTACCATGAAGCTGAGGGATAGGGACTAGTATACGATATTCTAGGCCGTAGGTGTCAAACTTTAGGCCTGCAGATCATATATTATAGGCTGCAGGTAGATACATCTGGTACATCTGATAGATTTGCCTCGCACATTGCCCCTCTGCCTGCTACAGGCACTAAGCTTCTGTACTCCCACTCCAGCAAAAGAGAACTATTAGTCCTGACTGCTCAGCAGTGAGCTCTAATGACATCACAGTGTCAGGGCATGCTGGGATTCATAGTTCTCTTTTCCTGGAGTGGTGTACAGAAGCTCAGTGAGTGTAGCAGGAGTGGTGAGTGCGCCAACATGCAGCAAAGCAATGCTGATGCGCCTATGTGTACATGACCAATGCACCACCTTTTTCCAAGGTTTCAAATTTGGCCAAACTGCATTTGAGTTTGACACCCCTGTTCTGAGCACAGATCATCTTGATTTTAAATGGTTCACTAAGGACAGATAGCTTAACGCTCAACTCCATTTTCAGCATGGCCCTCTGAAACTTTCCCAGTGTCTTCTGCCTCACATGACAGGTCCTCTTCTTTTTCCCAAGCAGTTGATGGGTTTAACTTTATGTAGGTTTATAATAGTCTATCAACTTGTGAAATCTGCCAGAGCTGCAGGAGAGCACGGGTGGTATGTAGGAAGCATAGTTTGCTATCAAGAATGAATGTCACTTGTTTTAGTCCAGGCAACGTATAGGTTAATGTTAGAGTGGTTGCTTGGTACCATAACTGTGCACCCAAATATTCCACAGTGGTGTGATTGCAGGGTTTGCTGCACAGGTGCATGAACTCTCTCATTTCTGTCTGTGACCTCTGTGTACGTAACCTAGCTACATTGTTTGGAAACACAACATTTGCTAACATACCACTAATAAATGGCTTCATTTCAGGTGCCCACACAGTCCCAGATGTCTTCTGCTTCCACACATCTGGTGTTGACTGGGAAACCAACAGCTCCTGGACCATAGCCTGCCCATACTGCTGGAAGGCAAGGGGGTGTCCCTGCCAAAGATAATGTTTTTAATCCCATGTCTGAATGGTGGAGCTAGACAGATACTGAAGGTAGCAGGTATGTGTAAACTTACAGGTCATTTCTAGGCAAACACATTTACAGAAACTGTTTTAATCTAAAAGATCCACAAATATAAGTGTGCTTCTACAGACTCTTTTCAGTCACTGAAAATGTAAGCATCCATGATGATCTTTGTTGAAGGGGGTCTGGCTTGTGTTCCCTTTCATCAGAGACATGGAAAAACTACCTAGGACCGACACAGAGCAGGAAAAAGGGTTTTCCTTTCTTGTTACTTTTTGTATTGCAGTAAGACTATTAATAAATAGTTTTAAAGATGTAAACTCCTAGGCTAGGGCTCCACTATGCATTGGCATCCACTGATGTCTGCACAAGCCTCCGTTGCGTTCCTGTGGACTGGGATTGCTGCATCAACGTGACGGAGGTTTGGAGCAACAGATCCGGATTGATGTCAATGGACAGATCGTGCACAGTGGCAAAATCCCTGTGTTCTGTGGAGCTCTAGCCTTATACCAAGCATAAGTTTTAACTTGTGACATGTGACTTCAAAAGTAACTTGTAACATGTAACCTTAAAACAACTTGTTAGGCTATGTTTCCACATCCAGAGGGACCCCCTCCGCTCAGCGCATTGCTTGGCAGGGATCCAGACGGAGCACATTCACTTACCTGCAGAGGCTCAACGTACTCCACTTGCATCAGATGAGCAGGTAAGTGTATGTGCTCCGTCGGGACCTCCTGCCAAGCAATATGCTTAGCGGAGGGGGTCCCGACGGATGTGGAAACCCCCCCTAAGTGACTTCAAATGTAATTTCCCTATTCGTAAAATTATATTTCTTTAATATTCCACTTTGGTTGTGTCCCTGGAAAGATTGCTGCCCTTCAATTCAAACTGGATTGGATGACAGCCACCATCATCCAACATGTTGGATAAGCTCTGGTCTACCTGGACTCAGCCTTTTGGGTTGTGCATCACAACTTTTTCTACCTACAATTTTATGTTTTAGCGACAATCTTCCATCTTAGACAGTTGCCATAAGAACGGGTGTCTTCAAGGATTTCCTATCACCTTTGGTAGCCACCAGGGCAAATACAGAGGATAAATATATTTAAAAGGGTTTATGGAGGGAGGGTAAAAAATACAATGACCTGTTTTAGCTAGAGACACACTTTAAGGTGAGTAGTGACAAATGGCTTTGGTCTACCTGCCTGACATGCTAGCTATTTCCAGACGTGCGTGTCCTCCTATACTACTGCTGCTACACGTTATATTTCCTTCATACTTCTTTTTTTTTACTTTGTTTCTGTGGGGTAAAAAATCATTCTTTTGTTATTTCTGGACTCATAGAATTTTATGAACCAGATTTGTTCTATTTCCAAGAACAACTACACGTCTCTTCAGAATATGGCACACGGCAACTATTCAACTGACTGCTCTGCAATAAATGTAATCTCTAATAATACTTTTAGCTTGTGTGTTTTATTTTAATTCCCCAATTGAAGAAAAAGTTCTTTACATTTCAGAGCATTTGCAAATGTTATGTCCATCTTTTCTGTCATGACCCAGGCTGATGTAGTTCACAGATACGTCAATGGAGGGCAGTGTTGATCTTCAGGTTAGTTATTAGGAATAAAGTGTGGTATAGATTCTGCATGTATTCACTAAAAATACAAGCTGTTTACAGGGACTTTTGCAAAGCTTAATACTCATAACTAAATCTTTGAAAGATTAAAACTGCCCTTGTTAATTTGATACTGAGGACAACTACAACTGAGAGGAACATTTATGGTAGGAAAAGATTAGTGTTGGCTAAAGCAGATATATCATGCAAAGTATTTCATAATTTTGCAGATGTTGATGGTCATGATCAAGGTGATTTTAATGGAGAGCGTCTATTGTGACACAACATCCGTTTTTAGGGCTCTTTGGCTCTTTAGGGATATCTGGAAGCTCAAAAGATGTTCTTGAGGACTTTCGTCTGATGTAGTGGCAGATATTAACTGTATAATGACCAACCTTTGTCACAGACTGTCTGTCCTGCTTTTACTGATGTGTAAATAGTAAGCTGTCTCTTTATGTTTCCACATCATTAAATATTATTTTTTTGTTTTTTGTACAGAAATTTTATAATAATAGAACTGTAATATTCACTTGTGCTATCCTTTGAACCCAATTTTACATTTGCATCTAAGGATGCTACTTCTCTGTATAATGACCAACCCTGGTCACAGACTGTCTGTCCTGCTTTTACTGATGTGTAAATAGTAAGCTGTCTCTTTATGTTTCCACATCATTAAATATTATTTTTTTGTTTTTTTTACAGAAATTTTATAATAATAGAACTGTAATATTCACTTGTGCTATCCTTTGAACCCAATTTTACATTTGCATCTAAGGATGCAACTTCTCATTTCCCCCTGCTGCGGTAATATCCGGTCGTTTCTCGGGCTTCTTCTGACTGACAGTGTAAATTTAGCCCAATGGTGGGTGTGCAGAGCCTTGCTATCTTTACAAGTTAGAGATGTGAAGACTTCTAGAGACTAGGTAAGCTAAAGATCATAGAAGAACACTGAAGTCCCTTTTCTGGCTCAGAAATTTAATAGATAGTGCCACAAGCTGTATGCAGGAAGACAGGTTTGCTTTTAATGGCATCTCAATAAAACCAATAAGCAATGTATTTGAGCATAATTGTGACAGATCCCTGCAGTTCCAGTTATGTTGGTAATTGTCAGCTGCTAACTGAACTGGTGCATCTGAGGGCAGCAACCTAGGAATCGTGTGCAGCAAAGTCCATCCTTTTCTCTGGTGAACACCAGGTTCTTTAGACTCTGTGCCTCAGATTGCCCCTTTGCCAACTGTAAAGTTAGTCCAGTCCACTCCTTTTATATCATCGGTGTCACCCCTGCTTTTATGTTGCAGATTAGATCAGAGACAGATTGTAATAACAAATCTTGGTATATTGTGAGTAAAAAACAAATGTTTAGTGTATATAGACAAAGTCAAAAAAATTATAACCTGTGCATATTCTTCCAAGTCAGCTTTGGTGTAACCAGTGATGGGCTATCGTCTTTCAACCTTGTGGCAATAGTTTGTTTTTTCTCCTTCTAGCTGTACTGTGCTCGGTATGAAAGTTATGTGCACAAATCCCCGACCTCAACCCTACTGGATAACAATGGGATGAGTTGACATGGCATTGTGCGTCTTTTTCACTCGCCCAACATCAGTAGGAGATCTGTGATGATGTTGCCAATGCCACACTCCAGACTAAAGGCCCTCACACACATACCGAGCAGAGGCCAACAGACGAGCGACGGAGTGCACCCTATGTGTGCCGGCCGTTAGTTTGAACGGGGGCGCCCCATTTAAACGAATGGCATTGGCCAGAGATTAACGGACATGTCCGTTCTCTGGCCGACCGAGCTTTGGAGTGACAGCGATGAAGGCACCCATGACCCGCAGCGGATTTGGTCGGCCGAAAAATCGGCTGTGGCTCGCTACTTGTATGGGGGCCTTAAGCCCACTTGGTTGGGTGAAACCTGGTGGGCTGGGAGAGAGGGGCCTCAGGAGGGCTGTCTTTTTGTGCATTGCATGCTGTTTTCAATAAATGGTGCCAAATTTTATTTCATGGAGTTTGGGATTCATGTTTTCTATAGTTGGGTGGCATACTCCAGTATGTCAGTGCAAAATTTTCCAGAAAAGCAGAGAATATTATTACCAAAATAAGGAAGCCAACTTCATTATAAAGCAGAAAGTTCTGCCGGGCGGTAAAGCCAGGTCCTGTATCTACAGTCCTGCAGTACATTATGGAAAAAAACTCAATGGGCATTGTGTTTTATATCTATCTGTTCAGAATACAAAACTTTCCTTCCTAAAACCATATCAAAGGCTGTAAGGATTACATAAGTACACTTATTTTTTACAAGGATACCATCTGTGTGGATCATCGTTGGAAAAAAGCATGGGATCATGTGAAACAGCCATCAGGCCAGGAAATGTTCTTACCTTAAAGGTCATTAATCTGGCAGTTGGGGGGTCTGTTGCCTGTGTTCATTTCTGCTGAGGAAACTTTGTTAGGACAACTAAGAGATGGTTTGTGCTTAGTGTCTTTTCCTTTGCTCATCACACCTGGTGCATAAAATATACTGATATCATAGCAGATGTGTCATACCATGTCTGTCTATATCCTTTATATTTTATTTGTTTACACATGTTGGTTCCCCGATTTTCTTCTTGCTTTGGGGTTCAACATTTCCGTAAGTGAGGCTAAATAGATTTTTACTAATTTAGACAACTACATTAGAAATCATGGGTAGGCATTAAGAGCAATATGTAGACAAAAATGAATTATTTTAAAAAATAACCTATAGTCCAACATAGAAGCTTGCTGGAATGGGCGGCCCCTCTGCAGCTTAACCCCATGATAAATAACACCTACATAGCCTCTGGCTACTGAGCCTTCCTCTGTTACATTTATTTCTGCTTTGTTGTCTACCAATTCTGTGAACCTTTTCTGCTGTTTAGAATACTTCAGACAAAGTACACATTATGTAAAGTTTGTCATACCGAATTTTCTGCTGTTCTGCATAACCCCAACCTTCTAATCCAATAGTTGCCCAAGCTTTCTGAATTCATAGAGCAGCTCCAAATAGTCATACAATCCAGACTACGGACTACCCCCAATTGATTGACTCCGTGAGTGCCTTAAAACCTTTCCTTTTAGTTTGGTCCCCCAGGACATTTAACCCGGGTTTAGGGTTATTTGTATGATTCTTAAAGTGGCCATACACACAGGGCTGTTTCTTCTGCAGAAGAGTATGAAGGGGCATAGGGCCCCACAACCCGTGCAGGGCCCTGATGCCCTCGCGCACATAGCAGGAGAAAAGCTGGTTGGGCACATAACAACTCGGGCGAGAGAAGAGTAACACCCCTCAACCAAACACCCCCCCACCCGCTCAACAACAGCGTGCTGGCCGAGAGAGAACAGTCACCCCCCAACAACTTGGTGGCCGGCCGAGAGATCAGCATCAAGGGGGCTCCGTACATAGGGCCTCCTTCATACTAGAAACAGGCCTGCATACACACTTCGATATTTCTTTGGGATCAACTTTGCTTGAGTTGCTCAAATAGAAATCAATGGCACTTAGCTTTAACCAATAAGTGATTGATATGGAACATGAAGGCGACTGAAAAGTCATCGGACATGTCAGTAAATTTTGATCAAATCTGGCAAAAATCGAAATGCAAATATTTTTCAGAAGGTCAAAATAATTAGCATGGAACTATTAAGCAGGGTACAGACAGCTCGATATTCGAGCCGTCCGATGTACCCTGCAGCAGCGTGATGACGTCATCACGCTGCTGTCAGATATCCGAGAAGCCGGGGAGAGCAGAACTGCTTCTCCCCGGCTCCTCCTCCTCAGCCGAGCTTTGCCTGGAGACACAGGCAAAGCATCGGACATCGCCGTATTAACGGTCATGTCCGATAAGGCTGTTTTCGAGCGGGATTGATTTGTCCCGCTCGAAAACAGAGATGGCCGCATATTATATGGGTCAGATAGATGGCTGTGAGCGCAATTGGCGCTCGAATCGGCCATCGATCCGGCCCATATCTGCACGTCTGTACCCTGCTTTAAGCCCCCCATACACGTTCCGATTTTTCGTACGAATTTTGCCCGACCGACCGATCGGGTCGGGAGATTAATCGATCGGGAGATTAATCGGATTCGGAATTATGTACCCAACCGATCCTGATTTCTCAAAATCGTCCGAAAAATCGATCGGGAACGCTTCGGACCTGTCCGTAAATTTTTGGTCGATCTGCTATTAATAAATAGGGCTGATGGATCGGTGATAATTCGAATTCCGATTTTTCGTGCCAGCCGACCGACCGACCATAACATTTTAGGTGAAAATCGGGTGACAGGATCGGATGAAAAATCGGTCGGGAGAATAATCGGAACGTGTATGGGGGGCTTTAGGGCTTGTCCTCACTTAAGCGATCTCCCACGGTCTTGTGCGATACTAATCACGGCACAGAGATCGCGGCCATGTATTGATAGAGCTCATTCCCACAGCTGCCATCGGCCGAGATCATCGGATCATCCACCAGAATGTGGGTCACCGCGTTTGACTGAAAATAAAGGTCACCTTCCCTTGTACCTAATGTTTCTGCTTTTGGTTGGCAGTGGTGGGTTGAACCCGCTGTTGACCTCATACATTGTACAGAGATTTCAGTGGTGAGATTTCCCTTCAGCCTCTTTCTCTGGGGCCACAATGACTTTGTAGTGGTGACAGAAGGCTGGAGTTACACATTTTATTAGTTATATGTCACCACTGGCCCTTCAAGAAATAGCACGTTAGCATGTGCTCAAGCACACTAGAAATATTGGCTCTGGGTGGCTGTGTCTTTTAGTGTAATCCTCGAAAACCCCTAAAATATAATAGCATAGCGTTCCCAATTTCTTGGTTTGTGTTTTACTGTGTGAACCTGTTAAGTTTTTGCATTATTGTATCATTTTTTGTTATTCCAACTAACTTGTATTATTATTAGGAACCGCATGCTGATGCCATATTCATCCCAAGTGTCCCTCAGGGATCTCTGTGTGATTGCAGGTGTGGTCCAGCGGTTGTTCGTTTGGTGTTAACCACACTAGCATGAGGCTTTGGTTTTAGCCACAGCTACTTGTACTCTCTGTGTGTTCCTCAACGCAATCATGTAATCCCACATCTCTGT
This sequence comes from Ptychadena robeensis, assembly GCA_036250615.1. Taxonomy (NCBI): domain Eukaryota; kingdom Metazoa; phylum Chordata; class Amphibia; order Anura; family Ptychadenidae; genus Ptychadena; species Ptychadena robeensis. The sequence continues at coordinate 69,496,478 of CM070039.1, forward strand.
TGAAACAACCATATTTGCTATAATCATTGGAAACAGTATTAACCAAGACTCTTCTTTCCACTGCAGCCTAGACAGTGGAACAGGCATTAGCATTGGGCTGATGTAGCACATAGTTCCTTAATGTGTCTTTGTCTAGGCCCAAAGTCTGTTTTAAAGTGTGTCTATGGCAACCAATTAAAATCTCTCATTATGGCTAGGTTAGGGGAATCATTAATCTTATGAACTCTTATTTATATAGTGCCAACATATTATGCAGCCTTGTACATTAAATTAGAGTTGAGGTGCCACACAAAATAACACACAGGAAGTACCAACCAGGAATCGATTATGCAACGTAGTGCGCATCGATTCGACAAACGATCGTTCGGCAATCTGTTCCCTCATCACGCCTAGACCGATCAAAAGGGTATCGGCATGTGTATGGGCACCTTTACAATTTAAGAGTCTTCTCATGTAGATCTGCCATTTTTTTTATCACTGGGGTGAGGTAAGTAGATAAGGATAGCAGCATTAGTATAAGACAAAAGGCATACAATTATCACAAGACTTTTCATGTAAAAGAGATGTCATTCTTGAAGAATGGTTTATAGGGTAATAAGAAAGTGACATGTGGCCTACATTAGGCATGACTAATATGTCTTCCATGTCTACATACCAAGAAAAATTGAAATGTAGGAGAGATTTTTACATCATGCAGGGTGACCAGATGGGAGAAACTGGGTAGACTTCCTGTTTAAATAGCTAATCCCCCTATTGTATATAACTGTATATTTATAGCTGATCGTCAAATCAGGACTGCACCCCCTCCACTTTACATGGATAATGTTAAAGAAAAATTACCTGGAAATAACCTGCCCAACTTCCCCTTGTGTCCACATCCCACTGTAATAACTGGAGGGGTGGAGCATCCTGGGACAAAGGCATACAAGTGACAGAAGATCAACAGTGATGTAAGGCCAATGTACGTACTGCCATAACTACCTGCGAGTCTTTTTTTGATCTTCTATGCAGACACAACTCTATCTGTAAATGGGGGCCATCACAAGCCTTCCAAGTAAAAGAGATGTCAATCTGGGAGAATGCGTAATAGAGTAAAAGTAAAATGGAAAGTTTTAAATTGAGAAGTCTTCAGTATGTGCTCTTCCAATGTGAGGGTCCAACATAAAAA
>CM070039.1:69502600-69525147 GCA_036250615.1 Ptychadena robeensis
GGGGTGTCTCCTGGTGAACAACTTTTGGGCTCAGCTACCAACCCCGGATGGGTGCGTGAAGGTGCCCAGGGTGACCCAAGGACAGTATATCGTTTGTCACTGGATTGTATTAAGATCAATTATGATCAACCTTGGACTATATGTATATATATATTTTTTCGCCTTACTGCCTTACAAACAGCGATAAAATGATGATATTATATTTTACTAATATATACTGATGTTATAATTATGTCTGTGCATTACTCTCACGTGGCCGGTAAAGTCCCCTAGCCTCCAACTCTGTCAGAGGACATTCTTTGTATCTGTCTGGTGTCTGCCAGTTAATTCTGTCTCTCACCCGCTCAGATCCAAATTTCTTCTATATACATAGTAGTAGTAGAGTATCACTTACGGTATCACTTGAACTCCAAACTCTCTACTTCTATATACATAAAAACAGTAGTGTCTGTGACATCTACCTTCCCAAGTTTGCTTGCAACTGGCAGCCCACCGTCATTGGAGGGGCAGGGCAGAGAGTAGATGAAGTCCCCTTTATATAAGCTAGACATACACAGTTCGATTTTAGATATTGATCTTTTCATCAAAAACCGATCGTAATCAAATCCAAAGTAGTACCACATGGAAGGTTCGAACGTAATACGACCAAAATCTGCAATTTAAGTTTCGATCAAAAAACATAGGAAAGAGTGATTTACAAATGTGTTCATTGAATACTATTGGCCCGACCAACACACACAATGCTACGATTTTAGTTCGATCACTGTAAAATCAATGAAAATTTACCAACATGTCCGTTCACTTTTCGATCAATATTTCGATCGTTATTAAACTATTTTCGTCAATCGAACCATGTGTACAGTATATGATTTAAGTTCGATCTTTCCAAACTTTGATCGTTTAAAGAAGATTGAACGCTGCCCAGATTTTGTCTTCTGTCTCTCTAGTCAGTGACGGACACTGGAGGAGCAGGGTGGAGACTGGATGAAGATCTCTAATTTGATCTGCCCTTCCAGTCTGTGAAAGAAGAGAAGAGTCTGTGTAGACCATTAAGAGGATGGCATGTGTGTGTTTTTTAGGTTTAGGGATCAGTTTTGCTGGATCAAGACAGTGTACAGGTAAATAAAAGGTATATGTTAGATATGTTAAATAAAAGGTATATGTTAGGCCTTGTGTCCACTGCAATTCTCCCCCCATGTTGTGCATCTTTATAATGCAAATGAATAGGAAACTTTGCTACTAATGCAGCAGTAATGAGCCCTGAACTGGGGCGAATTGCAGGCAAATCGTATGTTCTGGGTCATTTCATCCAGTTTGGGTCTTTTTTGTCCAAAGCAGGGGAAAAAACAGTGGACACGTCCTTTTTTACAAGGAATTTGCAGTACAAAACCACTTTGACAACTGCCAGTATTGTATTTAAGTGGATTTAAATTAAAAACATCAAAAAATTAACATATACACATTGCTCTTCGTACATCTTCGTCCAAGGACAGCGACCCCTAAATAGAAAAAAAAAGTTAAACGTACATTTCCTGGCTACTCGCTCCAACACCATGGGACATACCAGGAGTGTCCGGTCCTCCAGGATTCAAGACTCTTGCAGTCTCCCTCCATCCTGCTGTCCACATCTGAATCGGGTAACACTCTGCGTCACCCGATTCCGATGCTGCTGGCCCATTTCCCATATATTTCCCGCAGCATGGTAAGTCCACTTTAAATTAGTTACAGCTTTTGTCCATAAAGGAAAAACAAACCAGTTTTACCTGTTGTTTTACCTGTAGTCCATCTTACATTACAATCTAGATTGCTCCTCTATATAAATATATACAGAGGAGTGAATAGAGCCATCTTAAGCCTGTTACTGGCTAGAACAACAGGTGAAGAAAAATGAAAGAAACAATGCAGACACCAAGACCTAACATTTAAGAAATTTTGCTCTTGGTTCAGATACCCTTCAACTAAAGTCGCTGTTCTGAAAAAAAGTGACTCTTTTGAGCCCCTTCTCCTTCCCTCACAAGCTGTGTAAACGCTTTTGGTTAAATAAATAAAAAGAAAGGTAGAGTAAAATTTGGGACTTATTTTCTTTAAGTTCTAGAGAAGTGAATGCCCGGGAGGGAGTCCGGAAAGCGAGGCCTTCAGCTGCGTGTGTGTACATATATTCATAGCGTGGTCAAGTTTAGTTGATCTTTATCCATATATAGATTGGGTGCAGTGTATGAATAATCTGCACTGTGCTACATTTATTTATTTAGTAATGAATGATCACCAAGAAGTGATGGTGATAAATACTACAGGTACCCTCTTACAACTTATGTAATGTCATATAAACATTGACCATGGAGTAAAAAATACGATATGCTGGCTGCAGGAGGTATCAGCAGATATCACTGGTCCAGTGTCAGTTGTAAATGAAATATTAATGTCAATCTTCCTAAAAGAGTGACATATTTCAATGGAAGTTGTGCAGATGTGCACTCATAAAGGGTGATCTTAGTATAAGAGTTTTATAATGTTACTAAGACTTCCTAAGGCCAATTTAACTTTTTACACAAGTTGCCTACAAAATAGTAAGTTCGTTTTCAAAACTCGTCACTTCTCTATGATTCTTGTTTAAGTGATACTAAATATAATTTAAACCCCTTTGTGATTGTATGGTATTGTTGTGGGTCATTATGTCGGCACCTTCATAAAAAGTAGCAAGGGTAAGGAATTTATCTGATATAACCAGAAAAGGTACAAAAAATACCTACCAGAATATATACAAGACTTAAAGATCTATAAAGAAATCAACATTAGCCAACTGTGCCACCTTATATTGACTCGAGTAGGCATGCCTGTAATAATGTTTTATTAATGAAAATAATAAAGGGTTCTTTTATCACACCTGATGCCTAGAAAATGCTTGGTGGTCCTATCAGTTCCCCTTCTTTCTTATTTTTGTGAGACTTCCTCAGTGCTAGAAACTCATTTGTTGAATCTCTGGACTGAAGAACCTGGATACTGAATGTTATGCTCATGTTTGGTGTGGTTATAACACCAGTAGTCAGTTTTCAGGCCATGGCCACCCCAGAGTTCCACAACATGGTACCATCACCAAAATTGTTGAAGATGTAGGGAAGGGTTGTAGTAACTTTTCCCAAATTTATTGCTCTAGCACAGACGTGGGCAAACTCTGGCCCAGGGGCCAGATCCGGCCTGGCTTTTTAATCTGGCCCGTTGCCACTAGTGAAAAGACTTTCTGTGTCCCATCCGCTTGTTCCCTGCAATGAGCATAATGCCAATAGTAGTCCAAATATTTTATCTCCGCTTATTGCAGTGAACAAGCAGAGGGGAGACTGAAGGTCTTGTCCAGGTTTTTGCATTTTTGTTTGAAATAAGGCACGCATGTTTATATATATATATTTATATTTTTTCCTTTTTTACCTCCCTGATATGATTTTTTTTTGTCACTGGTACAGGAAATTAGACTGGGGACACAATAAATAAGGACATCTATGCCGGGCGGACATTTAATGTCCTTGGTCCGGCCCATCTGTTAAATTAAGGAACACATTGTGGCCCACCCCTGCTCTAGCACATGTAGTTTTTGCATGAAGCGAGAATTATGAACTGCATTTAAGCTCCTTTCACACTATATGCATTGTGTCACGTTTTTAAAAGCACACTTTGTTTTTACCGCATGCGTTTTTAAAGTACCGCATTTTCTCATAGACAACCAATGTAACCATTCACACTGCATGCGTTGCGATTTTTAAGACGCTCTGCTGCATGCATTTTTTACATTCTTTTTTTCTAATTTGCATTATTGTATGTGCTTGTGTTGACAAGGCTTAATGGGTGTATTGGAATGACGCGTCCATGGCGGAAAAAACACAGATTTTCATGGTGGCATATATACTTCGTTCTGTATAAAATGTGGCAAAACGTAGCGGCTGGTTTATAGGCATCCCATTTATTGTACATGGACTGATCCCATGATGTGTGCATGTCTCTTTGCAGAAGGAAAGGCCCTCAGACATGGACCGAAGTGGAGCAGTGGCTACTCATTATTTCATCCACTTTCAACTGTTGGCTTTTGCACTCATTCTCATAACCACCACCAAAGCACCGCACACCAAACACTGCGTGACAAAGAAGCAAACACAGCACACTGTGCACAAATTCATCTTGAGTGCAAATAGGGCACACTCCAAACCACGCATGCCTTAAAAAATGCATATAGTGTGAAAGGGCCCTTATCCAAAAACTACAAGGGTGTAGTAGACATACTCAATATAATAACGTTTGAAACACACAATTGTGTATAAAAAATTATTTGAAAATAAAATTCATTATAATATGAAATAGACTTGTTTACATAATTCTGTGTTTTAAACTTTATTATAGTCAAGATGTTTACTCGACCCTTGTTTGGACTTACCGTATTTTTCGCTGTATAAGACGCACCGGCACATAAGACGCACCCAGTTTTTAGGGCAGAAAAACCAGAAAAAAAGATTTAATAAGTTTTCACATCAATTGGGTTAATGCAATAAATTTAATGGATGCAATATTCAATTCAGCCAGAAGATGTCACTAGCAGCAGTACACTCTCAGCTGAACACGTCATACTTTACACTGATCTACAGGAGGAGGAAGGGGGAGAGGAGAGCTGGGCTGTGTTCTGCGCTCTCCTCTGCCGATGTCACTGATTCTGTGTCCGTGGGGCAGCAGAGTGATTGCTCTTCCCACGGACCGGAGAGCTATAGATGCAAGTTCATCTAGCTCTGTCTTCATTGCCCAAGCCAGTTCAGGGCTGGCATAGGCAATTACACAGTTCAGATGGGAGAGCCGGACATTGGCTATATGGGAGAGCCGGACATAATTTAGTTCTTACCCCTAACTACTCTTCCTATTTGTGAATCTTAAGTGATGTTCTTTCTTTAGTATTCTTTTCTTTCCTAGATTCTATTTATTCCCATGTCTGTTTCTTTATTTTGCCCCTTTTTCATTTTGTAATACTTTTTCTTCTTTTCACTTTTTTTTTCTTACACCCTTTTTGCTCATTCCTATTCTCAGACCCCCCCCCCCCCCCCCCCCCCCCCCCCCCCCCCCCTTCGTATCCCGTATCTTTTCATCTCCCGCTGTCATTTGGTGACAGAGCTGGGTGACAGTGCCATTGACATGCTAATAAGACAATGAATAGAATGAGAGGGTGTTGGGGGTCAGTGCCAGCCCCCCCAGTGTGTGGCATGGGGAGTAATAGAGCCTGGCAGCACCCCCCAATCTCACAGGAGATGCCATTGTGTTGGACTGGCAGAAAAGGCAATGGGTGGCAATGGACTTTGCAGCACCTCTGATTTTATCCTTTACAAGTCCCAGAACAGGACTATAGATCTTTGTGCTTCAAGATAATGTCAGATTAAATATGGCCGTATTAGGATGGCCTTGGCCATTTTTTACTGCTTGCACAATGTAAGAACAATATTTACAGCAATACATTGACATTTTTCAGTCATGAGATTTGTCTTCACACAATTTATCACTAACCCGGACAATAGGGGCTGTTTACTTACAAAATGTACAAACGTCCAATAAACCATAGCAACCAGACATTCACTTATATTGCCTGGTCCTGGTGGAAAGAGTCAGATTCTTGTTCGGTTTCTGGGAGTTACTGCTCTTTGCACTGTATGTGACCCTGTGTTCATTACGTTTGTTTTTCCATTTCTCTGTTCTAATGTTTGCTAAACTTCTAGTCCCTCTAGTGAGAGAATCTTATAGCAGACTGGAACAGCAGCAGCTGGACCTCTGATTCTACGCGAGTAACCATGGGGCCCAGCGGCCCACCTGTAGACTGAAGGCCACTTACTACTAGCTAAAGCTACCCATAAACAGATTGATTTCCGAACGATCGTTGTATGTCCAATCGCTGCGTCCTTATGCAAAAATCTGTGAATTATGTGCTCCACATTTGTTGCTCGATCTCTGGCTGATATTTTGGGTCCCCATCCAAAATAATGGGCATTGAACAAAGATTACCAACATGTCAGATCCCTGTTAATTGACATTTCTTTTGAGCAAGATGCGTAGCATTCAATTTCTTTCGAGCAAGGTGGGTAGCATTCAATTACCGAATGATCGAATGCACACGGTGATCTATAGTTTGGGAATAAAAACGCAAAATCGTCCTGTGTATGGGTACCTTAACAAGATTGCTTTATTCCTTTTTATTTCTTTTGCTTTTTCTGAGCTTTTCTTTTTTTTCCACCTGCTTTACATATGTGTTGCTAGTAATTTTCTCAGCAAGGTTGTAGGAAGTGATGACTTGTAGGGACAATAATGTCTGTAATCTCTAGGAGCCTCTTGAACGTTTGACAGTTTGCAACATGTTCCCAGTCTCCAACCTTATCTGTAACATGTCTTCAGTTTTTCAAATCTCAGTAGCATTGCTCTGAACATTTTTCTGCCACATTATGTGCTTGGACCATTATCACCAGACCATAGGGATGTCCTCAGTATCAAATCAGTTGACCACCCTAATTTCTGAGGTATTCGGATCTGCTTCTCTGGCTGGTAAAGAGAGACCCAGCAGGTGAACAGATCAAGTATTCCTTGGTAGGTTTGGGGTTTACGGATCTGGATTCAGTTGACATTTAATGGTTTTGTGAATATTTTATTTTTTGCTGGCCAATGAAAGTTTTCTAGATGTGGGAATTCCAGGAAAGTTTAACGTTTCCAGAGTAGTGGTTTTTCGTAGCAGCTGATGGACTGATGACACTGTGAATACCAGAACACATTTCTGGTAGCCCAGCTGTTTGAAGGATTTATAGGCATGACAGTAGTGAATCTTCTTTTTTGGTGGCAAACATAGACCGTCTTCTGACAGTGAGTTGTCAGTGTCCTTTCTATCTCTTTGGGTGCCCTATGCAAGACTACTGCATCACATCACAACCACTATAATCCCCCCCCCCCGCCGGCAGAGGGAAGAGAGGACACATCGCATCACACCCCAGACAGGGGGGAAGAGCATAGGAGAGGATAAAGTGAATCCCAGTTGTCTTAGTTTTGTTAGTATTTGAAGGGTTTTGCCGACAGGTGAATTCTTTATTGACCTCAGGTTCTTTTGGCCTCTCAGTGAATTCTATGCTTAAAGTATATCTAAAGTCAAAATGTAAGATCCCTGAAGTCACTTTTACAGTAATGATATTTGTATCCATGGTAAGAAAACAAAACACCTGGTGCAGATCCCCTTCAAGAGCAAAAGAAACTAGATAAAAAAATATTCAGATACCATCCAGGGCCCGTATACTAACAACTGTACTGCGATAATTAAGAATGCCTCACCTCCCTACTAGAGATGGTCAAATTTTTTGACTTGCTAATTTGGTGAACATGGTATCATCACTAAAATTGCTGGAGATGTAGAGAAGGGTTGTGGGAACATTTGAAAAAAAAAAAGGTTTTGCTCTACCACATGTAGATTTTGCATAACTTAAGTTCAAAATTAAGGTCGAAATTCAAATTTTCAAAATTTTTACTTGACTTTGAACTTAATTTGTGCAAACACTACAAACACACAGATACTTTGTTCTTTTTAGTATACCCCAACCCTTCTTTACATCTCCAGCAAATTTGGTGATGATACTATGTTCAGGGGCGTTGCAAATAACCTGAAATCGTCGAATTTTTGAAAAAAAAATTGGACCATCTTTACTCCCTACATCAACAATGTAAATTAATTCAAAGACCTTAAACCCCCCCCCCCCCCAAAAAAAATATTCCATGACAACTTTTTTAATATATGAACTCTGGCACGTGTCTGAACGTGTATAAATATAAGAATGATAAAGAAGGGTGGTGAGCAGATCATTTAAACTCATTTCACTCAGACTAGAAACACATTTTCTCCATCTATCTGAAACCCCTCCTGACTATTACCATCCAATAAGTATCTTTTCTTACACCTCAACTTCTAGCCATTAACCCCCTGCTGCCCTGTACCCCTTTCATCACCCATGCAATTATATTTGGTCCATCCCCACTCCATCATTGCTTGTGGAAGAGTTTCCAGCCATTCAGGGGAAGAGTTCTTGTCCTTTTAGTTTTCTTTTTGTTGGAAGATTGCTGGCCCTGTGCCTTTCTTGGCAGGTGAAGGGTTTCTGGCCCAAAGGTTCTCTCGGCGTGGGCACACAGAGATGAGCTTCTTGCTTAATCCAGTGTGACCAATCTGTCCTCACTAAGAGCAGCTCTCCAAGGGTATTTGTTATGGTAATCACAGCTTGCTGAGTGAAAGGTGTATATCCTGCTGTGTGTATGTGTGTGTTTGTTCTCTCTGAGTGTGTGCATGTTTGTGCCGCTTACTACGTCCTGCTGTGTGTTTATGTTTTCCTGCTGCGTGCTGCCGAATTTTTATACATCATAAAAATTGCAGGATGTACATCTGTCAATTTCTGCTTTTCTTTGCCACTTTGTGCACTAAAGCTCTTCTCCGCATGCTGTGAGGGGGTTCTGAATTTTTATATGGCATCCCTAATGCAGTGGCATCTTCCTCACATCTTGCTGTGTTACAAAATTGTTACTCAAGGCTGATGCCAGATAAAGCTGGGGATTGTAAAATATTTATGCTTACCTATTTATTTCTTATAATGCTCATGAAGTATAACTGAATTGTATTTTATAAAAGCATATGGCTAACAGCTGATGCAAATCTACGCCATGTGGTGCCCATCCCTGATTCATCATATCCAAAAAGAAACCCTGCCCTAGTTGTGGGACTTTTAAATGGAACCATATGCAGAACCACATATATATAGAACTGTACTTTAAAGCAACCTTTGTCATTTTTTTTTATTACTAACCTACCATTGCTTGCCCACATCTCATCAGATCTAAAGGCTCCCATACACAGGTAAATTTATTACTTGATTTTTGACTGCGTGTGTGCACGGCGATCAATCGAGTTCTGCCCACCGTGAATGATTGACCAAACAAAATTGAAAAAGACAAAGAATCGGATCGGACAGTGAGCCGACATGTAGTTTTTTTTTGGTCGATCGTTTGGCAATCAAAGTACGTTGATGGACCCATAGCTCCCTATGCAGCAGCCTTTCCGATCGATGGATTTTTTGGAAGATCGGCTCATGTCCAAATCGACCACAAATCGGATTGCCAAGGTGGTGTTCCATCGATTCCAAAACGATCAATCGCCGATTCCACAATCTACAGAATGATCGGGAATCGATCGATGACAAATTGACCCGTGTATGGCTACCTTAAGAAAGATAAACTTCCAGATAAGGAATCTGCAAAATGTGACACTTCTAGGACTGTCAATGTTAGGGCTCATTTACACGAGATCTAAATTGCTTTAGCCCGATAGACCTGTAACAGGGTTGTTTTTATAACGACCCCCGAGCGCGTGCACAATTTTGCAGGCGTTAGTGATAGGTTGTTTTCCACGCAGCTGCAAAAGCACCCAGTTATTAAGGACCCTGTGGAAATTCTATTTGGTGAAATCCCGAAAGCCAGCCGGTGGACACACCATTAGGTGATTATTGCTTGTACAAAATCTTAACAGCCAATTTTTCCTTTATGTCCTTAAATTTGCTTAATTGGCTTCAATGTGGTCAGTGACATTGTGACCTAAAAAAATTCCCCATATGGCCAGAAAACTGCTCAATAAAAATGATAGTCATGCTTTATTGTGCAATAAAGGGGATATCAAATTTGGGGTTATGACTTTAGTGCTAAGGCCCATAGAAAAGTCAAAGTGAGAACTGAAAATAAGATTGTATGTCATATGGGTTTTATCAAGCAAGAGTCACAAATTTTCCACCTATTGTTCAGTTAAATCCCAATGTTTTTATTTAAAAATATTTTTTTTTTTTACCTCTGCTCTCATTTTCCCAGATAGGCTGATAGATTCACATTTATTTGTCCAGTGCAAGAATTTGACATGAAATGAAATGGAATTTTAGGCTTTAGAAAGAATATGAAATAGTTGTGTTCCTACACAGGTGTTCTCTGTGGGTGGCAGGTTTGCTAGGGACAGAATGACAGAGAGGGACAGGCAGACAGACATCTCTGGAAGTTTCTCATGATTATCAGTATGCGGTGGAGAGAGACAGGAGGATTTCCTTGATATTACCTGGTACTGACAGATGTGTAGAGTGTAGGTGTCTGCAGGTGTCTCTGTACGTGTGTCTATATATGTGTTATACAAGCTTCTATTTCCTTTCTGTTCTATACACTCGGCATGCTTTTCTTTTTCCAAATTTCTAATGTTTCCACTCTTTTCTGCAATCTGTGGTTTCGTTTCAGGTTATATACTATATATTATATTATATAAAGTATACAAATATCCTATATACCTAAACATATTAGACATGAAAACATGAAAAAACAGGCTTTCATATCTGTGTGATCTAGTGAATTTAGTGTTAGAAAGGTAAAATGTGTAATGTTCTAAACTGTTGGGTTTTTTTCTTACGTTCTTGACAGGAAAAAGTGACTCTGTCATAGTTTAGTATGGATTCTTTATGAAAAGAGAGCTATCTGGCTGGGATTGACCTTAGTATGTTTTAATTAAGGTCTTAGAATCTACATTCTGTACTATAGACATGAATATGCCAGAGATTCATATACTTGAATAAACAAGCTCAGAGCATCAAGGTGTCCAGCAGGAAACTACAGTTCACTAATGGCAACCTCCAAAATATCTCAAGACAGTGAGAAAAAACTGCAGTACAAAGATGAAATAGGAAGCCGTGTTTTTGGAACTTATTAGGAGATCGAGACAATGAGCAATGGTTAATCATTTTGCCCATTCTGCTGGGGTTGAGTTAGATAAGCTCCTTGTTCTATTTAATGTATTCTTGGGCCCTCCTGTTTCTAGCCCCTTTTTTTTCAACTTCAACAAAATAAAAGTATGAACAGCTATGGCTCCACATAAAATGTAGAGGTGTTGAAGAAAGCTGACTTTTATAAAAAAAAATGTACAGGTGTTACTGTGATGGTGAAACTTGCACAGTGTGGAGGAAGTAAAGGAAGGAATTGGTTAAGCATTTTCTCAGTCGGGGAAGGGGCAGGATTTTCATTAGTGAAGGTGACCTGCAAATAGCTGACAAGCACTAACCCATGACACTCAAAATGAAAAAACTTGATAGCCCCCCTCTCCTTGTGGCATCCGCTCATAGAAAAAACACTGGGAGGGTAGAAAGGGTTAATTGAAAGAGGCTTTACCTTCTGACTAATGGAAAGAAGCTTTGCCTCCATTGGAGGAAAAAGTAGTAGAACAATATTCTACAATCCTTTTTTTTCTGTTTCAATATGTTTATTGATTTTTTACAATAAAGAACAAAGAAACAAACAAATGTGGTAGATGATGAAGCACAGTCATCAGGATTGCTCATACATACCTTGAGGGTAGACAATAACAGTTCTAATGAGCGAGGAATAAATTGAAAGTAGGCACCACAATGGAACTGTCTGTAACTAATAACAATTAAACTGTCACTCAACACGAATCACAGTAACCTACAAAGCTTTAAGAATTTTGAGTAAAAACTTTAGTCCTTTTTTTTTAGACTTTAGGAACAGTTCTTAGCAGTAAGGTTGACCATCTCGCACATTTCATTGAGAAAGAACTTAAAAGAAAACCCCTCTGGTCAGTTGTGGCAATTAGTATCTCACTGGAAGAGCAAGAGTCAGTAGCGTGATATAAAATGTATGAGGCCTTGTTTCGACTTAGGCGATCTCCCGTGATTATAATCGCAGCACGGAGTTCGTGGCCATGTATTTGATGGGGCTCATCTCCATCCTTGATCCAAAAAATCAGGTGCCGATCTTAAGCTCAAAGAGCTTAATCAATCTAAGCCATTACAGACATGTCCGTAAAAGCTGGCATACACGGCTAGATTTTTAAGCTGACAGAGAAATCTCGGCAGTAGCGTGATGACGTCATCACGCTACTGCCCAGCTTCCCCGATATTGGGAGCCAGCTGTCGGCCTGTCCTATACTTTAAATGGGGAACCACGGATATCAATCAAGGTTTACCAACATGTTGGTCTCGCTCGGAAAACAGCATTTTTTTCCCAGATTTCTGCACATTTCAGTGCCGTGAACGTGCACGGAGCTCGACTGTGCAGGAATCTGGGAAAAATCGACCCATGTATTCCTACCTTAGATCGGTGTGATACTTTAGACTGGACACAGTGTCCCTGTCTAAAGTATGTCTTCTCGTCAGCTCCGTGCTGAGGAATCAGCTGCCTGCTTCTGAGGGGGGAAGGGGGGGTGGGTATCTACCTTCCCTCTAGGCTGACACACAACACAGCTGGCTAGGTGCTCTCTGCCGGACAGCGCTGGCACACAAAGGGTGTCTGGGCCGATTGTGTCCCGATGTTTCGGCTAATTGACCGCGCTTCATGATGTCATCATGCACATTTGGGTGGGGTTTAGAGGGGGCTTTAGGGTGAAGAGGACCCAATGAGCCAGAATGACCAGCAAGAAAACAAAACTGGGTAGATTTAACATAACTGCTGCAGGGGAACTCAATGATGAAAGAGGTCCTCTGGGTGGTAGACTATACATTCTGATGTTCATTTGTCTATCACTACAAATATGGTAAGAGATGTATATTCAAGCATTTCAGTATTATGAAGAACCTATTCCTATGCCAATCTTCTGTAGAATAAATGTTCATTTGTCATTTCTTCATACTGATCTTGGTGATCTGTTGATCCTCCAGTAACCATTAATAGATCATATCAGAGCCATGTTTATGAAGTAAAGTGGACCCTTGCGTTACAACAGTCCTGACCAACTTGAGTTGCAACAAAGATTTGACTTACAACCAGAATTATGGCCGAGGCCAAAACATGTTTCTGCTTGCATGATGGTATTCTTGTGACCTGATGTCACTAATAAGTACAGCTCCTAAAAATGGAGCATCTATCCGATCTCCAAAAAGCTACAAGCCCAGATTCCTGATGTTCTTATGGAAAGGGACTCTACTTTCACACAATAACCACCTTCCATTTCACCATCTCTTCCTGAAGAAGGGATCTGCGATATCCGAAAGCTTGCTTCTCTAATGACTTCAGTTAGCCAATAAATGGTAACACTTGTACTCCAAACTCTCTATATTTATCGATGGCTAACACGGTACAACACTCTACTATTACCATCTCTTCCTAAAAGCCAAACATGTCACCCTGAATGGTGATTTAAACACATTTTTGTTTCCCATAGGTGAGAACACCAGGAAAATTGTTGGTGTTTCTGGTAAATAACAGATATTATAAAACACTTTCTGTTATGAAAGGTCAGGTAAGAGGTGCTTTGGGAGGTTCAGAACACATTATGAGTATATTAACTTAACTAACAACCAGCTTGACTTGCAGCCAACCCTTGGGAATCAATTACGTTCATACGTAAAGGGTCCACTGAACTTGAAGACACATTAGCTTGAGGGCATTTGGCTGCACACCTAGCCTAATCTATTGGTGGCTGTTCACTTTTACAATTTGCATGATTGAGCCCCTAGTCCTTGTGATTTGATGATTTTCTCATCATTACTAATCCCTTCTCTCACAAGGTCTTATCTGCATTTGCAGTGCTAGTCATATTAATTCATTTAATAACTCAATCAGTAAATCACACAACATTACTTATTCTGCTGTATATATAATAGTGCGCTTGGCCAAAGTATTTAGCATTACTATTTATTTTATTTAGTTTTTACAGTATAACTTTAACTTGAAATATTAGGACCAAATGTTAGACCCATAAAATCAACCAGATTGCCAGCCACTGTCCTGGATAATTCATTATTGATGATATTTATATAGAAACTTTGGTGTGCAAGTATCTTCATTGTGTCCTAACGGTGTATGTGTGTAGTATCTGATCCTCCATCTCTTTGCTTCCTCTCAGACCCCGGCATCAGTTCATTCATCACTGGCTACTGTAAACATTATATAGACATTTCAAACAGCACCACAATGTATGCTCTGGCAGCCATGAGGTTAACACCTTCGGGTCCAGGACCTTTCCTCTTTGGAGGAGTCCTGTCATAAATATAATGACCTGGGTTATGAGGTCAGCATGCAGCTTTAGGCCTGAGCTATAAATTATGAAGGACAGTTAGAGGTAAGCATTCACCCATCAGCTGCATTGTGCTGGAGACTATTGAGAATTTCTGGTTGGTGACCAGTGTCTAAGGAATTTTACTTTATTACAGTGGTACTGTGTTGCTTTCATATGGCCTGGGGGAGGAAATACGGATAAAGGTTCCCACACACGTAGCAAGTGGGGACCAACAGATGAGCTGTGCAGAGCAGCGTGATGACGTCCTCCCGCTGCTCTCCATTGCTCACAGCATCCCGGTCCCCATTGAAACTAATGGCATTGGCCAGAGGTTAACGGACATGTCCGTTCTCTGGCCAACCGAGTTTTGGGGCATCTGTCATGTGGGCACCTGCGATCTTGCAGACGGCCGCGAGCGCACACGATTTTGCCGCCACTCATGGCGTGTGTGGGGAACCTTACCTAACATATCAATTATTGAAGATATATAGAACAAACATAATTTTTAGATAATGTGCTCAGGAACACTCTAGCAGATGAATGGCTCTCTTTTACACCCCCTGAAGCTGGCCACTTTCATCCATCCAAAAACACCTACTGATATAATCAACAGACAATAGATGACAATAGACAATGTGCAAGCCAAAATCATGAGAGAAGAGGTTAATATTTGGGTTTTGGAACCTTTAAGTGTCATGTTAGGAGGTGTAGTTAGAGTAGGATGATCCAGGAACCGTGTATTCCCCTTGGAGCTGTAGCATTAGGGTATGGTAGACCTTCCAACACCTACTTTTTTTTTACTTTCTTCCACTTTACTTTTGCTGTTTTTCATATTCTAATGTTGGAAGTTACAATGGTCCATATTGAAGCTACAATTTACTGATCAAGAAGTTGCAGCTTTATTTTAAAAGAACTCATTCTCTTTCCCCTATCACCTTTCAAGCCTCCGAACATCTCACTTATAGTCAATCACACCTTCATCTCCCCTATTGCACAAGCTCGCTGCCATGGTGTTACTTCCCACATACAGAACTTTGCTAGATCCTGCCACTTCAATCTCCCCAACATCTCCAAGATACGCCATTCCTATCCCCAGAGACCACCAAACTCCTGGTACACACTCTCATCATCTCTCGTCTGGACTACTTCAACATCATCCTCTCTGGTCTTCCTCTAACTAGACTATCACCTCTTCAGTCCATCATGGATTCTGCTGCTAGATCATTTGCTAGATCATTTACTCCTCTAACCGATCCTCATCCTCTTCTCCTCTCTTCACTGGCTTCCAATTGTCCAGAGAATCAAATTCAAAGCCTTGCTTTTAAATCACTCCATACCTCCTGTCCTACTTACATTTCCAACCTGGTGCATAAAGATACCCCTAACCGCCCCCTCCTCTCCTCCAGTGATCTACTAATGACATCCCCCATCATAACATCACCTCTCTAGGGCCACTCCTACTCTCTAGAACTCTCTTCCTGAAAACCCTCCTCTTCTGTCTGGCCTACCCGTCTTCTAATTTTTAACATTACCACCATGACAGTCCCCCCCCACCTATTGTATATTTCTTTCACCAACCTATTATATTGTTATCCTGATCGGGCAGGGTCCTCTACTCCTCCTGTGTCATAACCTGTACTTGTGCGATATCTTGTGTTGTATCTCCACTCTAATTAACTGTACAGCGCTGTGTAATACAGTATGTTGGTGCTATATACATAAAAGGTAATAATAATAATAAAAGTAGTTCCTCTAGGCTAAAAAGGTTGGAAATAAATACTGAGCATGGATGCTCCTTTGGAAGTTCAGGTTTTCTTTGCACTGAATTGATGGGGGTTCCTAGAACAGAAGATGTGCATTGCACCTAAGCTCATTTGGCTGTGAGCTGTAGATAATGTATGAGATAATGATGTTAAATTTAGTAAGGAGTTAATATCATGTTGGCATTACACATATTATGTAGAACAATGTTTTGAACAGATAAAATAATGTGTCTACCCTTAAATAAATATTTCCCAGACACCTTCTGCTTTTAGCTGTTCATTGGAAATGAAATGTCTTTGGTTGTCCTTTTATCTCTGCCATTCTCGCCATCACATTATCTCCTTGTCTCCCAATCTTTCTCTTCACTCCCTCTCTTCCTCAATAGACTGTCTACACTCGGCAACCTAGATTATTCCTGATAACTCCCATCTTCAATGTTTTCCTAATGTGTCGCCAGCAATGTACACTGAGCATCAGGAGAGGCAAACATGAAGAAAACTTACATATAGTAAGAAATGTCAGATTTTCCTAGATATGGGCAGCAGAAGGAGAGAGTCTTTCTGAAAGCATGAGTGATAATTGCCAAAAGTTTAATCTTCTTCTTGGGTATGAAAATAAACTAGCACTTAAAATCTAATACATTGTAAATAAAATTATTTCAATTCTAGAGGATGTTTTAGGGAAATCAAGACTCAAACCTTGGAGTTGAATATGTGTGCATCTTATATAGAGCTTGTGTAGTATAATTTTTTTTTTTTTATAATTATTATTGAACCCTGCAGTGTGTGAATGAACACATCATACTCAATTGGCATCTAGTGTAAAAAATGCAACTGCTGTCTCCAAAGAGACTGCAGAACATTAGTCTGACCTCCCTGGGGTGGTGGTCATGGCAGTAGTGTTTTGAGACCTTATATAGGGGTCTTTTTTAGGAAGTTGAATACATTTTGATGCATAGGGGTGTGGCAAATTCCAATAAATGACACCTAGCTATTTTATAGTCCAGAATCAAACTACACAGCTTCAGACTGAAGGCCATTTAACACTAGTTGTGTTTGCTTTTTTTGCAATACAACTCCACTCATATAGAAACATTCATCATTCACATAGACACACACACTACACTCATGCAGAGACATGAATCATATGAATGACATAGAGCAGTGGTGGGCAACTGAGTTGATATAGAGGGCCACAATTGCGGCCCTCGGCATAACTAAAGGGCCGCAAATAACATTTTCAATCTATACTGACTTGTATAAGCATTTTATAATGGAAAAAAATAGAGCAGTCATAGCTAGAAGACATTATTTTTAATTTTTAAATAACATAACTTGTTTAAAATTATACTTCAAGCATTAGGGAACACTGTAGTATGGTAATTCACATTCTGTGTCATATATATCATGAAAGCTTATGTGCCTCATAGATATCATCAACGCCTTTGTACCCCTATACTGTTCCTCTCCTCCTCTTCCCTGGGTGTCGATGCATCAGTGGCGATTGGCGGACAGGCGAGTTCCTATGCCCTATGCATTAACAGTTAGTTTTTTAGAGCTGCAAGTCAGAAACCTTGATGTGGGCCACTGAAGAATGCCCAACGGGCCGCAGGTTGAGCACCTGGGACATAGAGACATACACACAGAGATACACATTACATGCACTCTACTTACTGTCTGCAGCTAGTTGCTCCATGGTTGGCTTCCTGCTTGTCCCTCCCTCAGCTCCCAACTGAGTCCCCCTGGAATATCTCTGCACCCCCCAGTTCGGGAACCACTGCTCTACACATTTGTATTTCTCAATATCATTTGTATGTGATTTTCTAAAAATTTGTTTTAGTCTGGCTGCTTATTACTTTTTCTTTCCAGCACACAGACATATTGTGAACTTTTCACTTCTTCCTTCCGCTGCTCTTTTTTATTTGCACATTCTTGCTCATTTACAGCGAAACATCTGATCTTCTTCCAAGATGGTTGCTCTGGGGGGGTGGACGCAAAGTCTGCCAATCACAACAGGACATGTAACCAAAGCCAGAGAGAGACGCAGAAAATGACCAATAGTTGAGAATTATACCGAGCACGGAGAGAAACAAAATGTGAATGTCTAACTTTTTCCTATGGCAAGGTTTGGCTCCAACCCAGGCCTTTCTGGCTGATGCACATGTGTTCCGAGTGCAATCAACATTTCATTTTTATAGGAGCAACAATAAGACTATAAAGCAGCTACTTTCTGCAGTAACATTCTGGCCGGCTTTTGGTAGTACATTTACAGGCCCTGTACATGCTATTCGGATACGTGTAGGTTTTTTGAATACACTTTTCCGGGTAACTTGATCAGTTATTGTATGTTACCATCCTGAGCACATGTCTTAAGCCCCCCATACAATTTCCATTAGATCTACCAACAACTATGTAGTGCCGGGTCCTCCCTGATAGAATACATAGTGATTGGAAGGTTTAGAAAGGTCCTCATATTACATGGTTTTGGTAGAAGAAAAGTTGATTGTACAGAAATTGTATGAAAAAATTGTAAGGTGTATGGGGGCCTTTAGGGTCCCCATACACCTTTAGATTTCTCTGTCAGATTTCCTTTAGATCTTCTTTTGTTTTACCAAAACCATGTAATATAAGCAACTTTATAAACCATCAAGTCTACCTGTGTTCAATGGCAAAGGACCCGGGCATCAGGTTTGCAATGTTTACTTGAAAGTTAACATCAAAGTATTCTGAGGTTTTGTTCCCCTTTATTAAACAATACTAACTCATTATAAATTAAATAAAGGTCCCCATACACCTTACAATCTTCCCATTCAATTTCTTCAACTTTTCTTCTACCAAAACCATGTAATATGAGGACCTTTCTAAACCTTCCAATCACTATGTATTCAGGGAGGACCCGGCACTACATAGTTGTTGGTAGATCTAATGGAAATTGTATGGAACGATGTGTGGGGGCTTAAAGTAAAGTAGCAGCTTTGCACACGCAAGAGTTATGTTGGTTGAAAATGCACAGAGATGCTGCTTTGAGTTCCATCACACTCTGACTGTCTACAAGCAAATTCTTCCTTGTGAAGTAGAAAGAAGAAAAACAGTTGCTCCCTTGTTTACTTCATTACTAGGCCTGGATATCTACCATGTCCTAGGTTCCTTCAGCTATGATTAGTGACAACAATACACTTTTTACCATGCTATGGATGTCTACTCTTAAACTCGGGACACACGGTTGATTCCTGCTCAATCGTTCCGCGATCAACAGCAGCCTGGTGACCTCATCGTTATGTCACCACGCTGCGCTTGACCATTCCTCGATTGAACAGCAAATCAATGTACATCACATTGTGCATCACTGATTCCTGTTCGATACTTTGGATGGGGAACAGGGTAATGGTTTTATGGACATGCCCGTTCCCTGTTCATTCAATTCCCATTTGTTGTGCACAACGATCGATCGTTAGTCGAACGAAAATCTCTCAGTCATGCTTTGTTCCAACCAACATCTGCACTTGTCCTTATGATGAGTGTTCAGTTAAGCTCCTGAAATGCGTTTGCTATCCTTTTCGCTCTAATGAACAATGTTAACTGAACGTGACACTCCACCATACATCTGGGGCTCTTCTTAACCTACCTAACTTACAGCCCTCCTGAGGGACACAGTGGTCCATTTTCATTATTTATAGCATTATTAATACACTTTTCCCAAAAGCTAAACGTTCCTGTTTAACATGTTGAAGAGCTCTGTAAATGTTTCTCTTGTACATAGGTCTTTATCCTGATTTCATTAGTGCCTGGCATGTGAATGTGTCTGTTGGCTTCAATGTAGTTGGCATCATTTGGATGTTGGATCCCCATAAATTGGTATGTAATGCTGCTAATTTCTGTGAGCTGTAATGTCAATGGTTTCTTTGGAAGCCTAAATATTTGGAATCAGGTGGCCTAAAATAAAAGTGGTAGAGCTTGTCGTCCAGGGGATTGAAACGTGTGTTCTTGAATCTCGGAAATAGCAATGGTAAATCCTTTTAATTGAAATGTCTTTCAAGTCGTATGTCATGTACCATTCTTCTAAACAAGTTGTGGTACGCGTGTTTTTTATCTTCTTTTGTACAGCTGTTTAGGACATTTTTGGTAATATGTACCAACACTATTCTCATTACCAGTGTTGGGACTTGAAAGTATTTGAGCAGAACCCTCATCAGTGACACACATTGGTCTATAGAATTCTTATTAGGTGCAATGTTCAGCACACATAGGGATTTATGAAAAGGGCACAGCAATTTTCAGTAAACAATTATTGCAGACAGGAAACAAATCAACATCTGCTGGTTTTAATACTTTAGCCCCCAACTGTGGTTACTTTGCCAGGTGGTTCCTCAGAAAGTCCCTAAGCCCTCTCTGGCTTTCCATGTAAGCCTATACCAAGATAGAGAGCTGAATTCAATACAGGTTAACCACCTGGCTACAGTTTCTACGGTCCAGCCCCTCCATCTGCACACCTGAGCCTTTTCAGCCTTTCCTCTCTGTCTGAAGGCCAACAAATCCCGGTGTTTACCTGGGTTGTATGGGAAGGCACATCCAGTTCCTTTCCTCCCTCCAGATGACCCTGTAACAACGAAACAAAAAACAAAATGGCAACTATGGTTGCTACTATATATCCCTGGACTCTTTACACTGAATACGTCTTGGGCCCCAACCCATAATATGGGGAGATGTATCCCCTATTCAGGACCCACCATTGCATTAAGTGCCTTTCTTGTTTCATTCACTTTCAGTCCACATAAAAATATAAATGAAATTGTGTCCCTAAATTAAATGGAGTTGATACTACTGCCCATTTATCAAATTTGCTCTCTGATTATGGTAGATCAGTGCTTAAACCTTTTGACATCTTTTTTTTTCTTCTTCCACCCTTGCAGCACACATTTTGCCTCTGGGTCTCAATGACACTTGGTTATAAACTTTTCGGATTGTTTTTTTGCTTCAGTCTAGATTACCACCTGCATTTAATGCTAGGGTTACTCATAAGGGGGTCGATGCATTGGAACATTGCTCATTGTTCCCCTGACTGTAAACTAGTGCTTACGTTTTCAGGTCCCTTGCAAACATCCACAGTCTAACCAAATGAAATGTAGACACTGTCACTTTGCCTATTCAGAAAAGAGTGACAGTGTAAAGAAACTTCTCTCCCCTTTCCAACATACTAAATATTCTCCATCCCTTCCTTGCCACTTTCCCTAGAGCCAATGTAAAATTAGCTGATGACAAGTTGGTGTTAGAGAGTGAAGAGAGTGGTGACGGTCATCATGTGACAGGACTCAATTGCTAGAACTGATTACTCCATCTTGGAAGGAGCTCCTATTTTGTGCCAACTGTGAAAAAAGAGTGACAATGGATCGCTGCAGAGGTGAGTATAAATCAGTTTGGGCCTGTACCAAGCAGATTTAGGCTCCAGCTCTAAACATTTGAGACAGTTCAGAAATATTGAATAGTGTTTTGAATTCCTAAAAACTAGTAATAGAATTCCAAACCCATATAACACAGGAGAAAAGCCTGACATTGACATTATCATGTTGTCCTCAATGGGAGCAGTGATAGACTCTTTTCTTAAAATCTGAAATTATTCATCAGTTCACAATATACCACCTTTGCCATGTTTGGGTTAATTGACATTTTTTTTCTCTGTGCCAAGGTAAGCTGCCAAAGACGGAAAGAGCAGCTATATCGTTAGAGGATTGCAGTCCGCCTCTTGTTAGTTTTGTTTCAACCACAAGCATTGCAATAGAACATGGTATGCCACAGTTCTCAGGACACTAATATTTTCTTTGGGTTTTGCTTTGCATTTCCCTTGTCTAGGTTTCCAGGAATTTTGAGGTGCACTTTGGTTGCTTTGCCTCAAAATCGACACTTGCTGCAAAACAAGATTTTTGGATGGAGGTATTATGAAAGGTCAATAGTGAATGTCTTTTATAGATGAATTAAGGCATGTCTAAAACCGAATTCAGTTAAGCTGGCCATGCACGGATTGATTTTTTGTTCATTCCGGAACGATCGACCACCGCTTGCATTTGTGGCAATCGATCATTCTGGAATCGATGGCTTTTCACCTTGAGCGCTCAACCAGAAATGAGCAAGAAATAGATCGAACACTGCTCCAACATCGGGATATTCTGTTCGATCGTCGTTGCATTGGATTGGACCCTCGATCCTTATCCAAAGTATCAAGCACAAATTGATCTAGGGTGATCGTTCACAGCTGCCCGCGACCCATGATCAAGAAGAGATCGTGTCTCGCTGCTACAAATCATGCTAGTGGAAACAAGCCCTTAAGCAGGGAACACCTATATAGATATGGGCTAGATCGATGGCCATCTATCTGGCCCATATTTAATGCGGCCATGCCTGTTTTCGAGCAGGACCAATCAATCCCACTGGAAAACAAGAAAATATAAAATGACTGTAAATCACGGTCGATGTCCATTGCTTTGCATGGGGACCGCGGGGTCTCCATGCAAAGCATCCTCTGATATCGGGAAGGAGCGCTATGATGTCATTGTGCTGCTGCCGGGAACCGGGAAGTTTTGTGTTCCCGGCTTAAGTGTACATTTACGCACTAATTTTCCTGACAGCAGCCCGGGAAATGACCAGGAACTCCACTATGTGCATGTCACCGTCCTTGCTGGGTTTAGTGATGGTGACGGAGAACGACCACAAGGGGAGGAGTC
>CM070039.1:69539488-69577377 GCA_036250615.1 Ptychadena robeensis
ATATATATATATATATATATATATATATATATATATATATATATACCGTTCATTAAATCCAGAAGCAGGTAGGTGTGAGCGGTTGGTATACAGGAAGGTGAGGTATGTGTGCATGATGCATTGCAGTGGTTGTCAGCCAGCAGAGGTATGTGTCCCTGATCTACAATGGCAGTTTTAGTCTGAAGTTGGGACAATGTTCCCTGTTAATCACCGCTTGGCTTAATTGAAATATAAAATGAAGTGTGGTTCTCCTGTTTCCAGTGAGCTGTCAGAAGTGCAGGTGTGAGTCCAGGCAGCCTGAGGTGGGTTAGGGGGGGAGAGGGCGGCTCTTTTAACTGGCGTTGGGTTACTGGCAGCGATGAGAAGAACGGGAGGAATCCTGCCTCAGCCACAAGGCTCAATTCTTCCTTTCGGAATGAAAGGCAGGAAAACAGACCGCCCCTGTGCACCTGTCCCCCACCATGCTGGCCAACACAGGAAAAGACTGAGCGGACATTAACCCAACAATTGCCACAGGCGGCCCTTTGGTATGCCGCAGGCCTGCTGTCTGCGCTTACTTGGCCGTAATCAGCCAGGGATTTATGTGATTGTTGTTTTTTGCCGTACGATTATGAATTTAACATACTGCAAAGTTTTTTATGGAGAAATCATGCTTAAATAAATGCACAATGAGTTAAGTAAGAAACTTAAAATGCTGCCAGTGTGTTTTTAAAATGAGAGCTACTTGTGGTTGCCAGGAATCAATATCAAATGGCTTGGGCATTGGCTTCCAAGTAGTTTTGCCAATCTATAATAAACTTGTGTGAGCTTTGAGAAGTCCTAGGGCTTATGCACAATATTTACAAGTAGCCAAGTTGAGGCAGATCTATCAAACTACACCTGCATTTCAGACCGAAACAAAGGTCAATGGTTTTTATGTTTAGAATTTTTTTTTATTGGATTTTAAAAATGTGTTGAAAATAATGGAAGTGAATGGGACAGTGCCAACTTTCGCACACACACCACTTTGTTTGAATTCGGATTTTGGATGATAGGATTTATTATATCTGGTTGGGTGCTGCGGATCTGTGTTTAGGGTACTGGGTGATAGATTATGCTGGGCATAATAAGAAGTATATGGAGGAAAGGGGGCTACCAAATTTATTAATACTAAAACCAATAATGGTAGCCCGCTCTCCCACATATACCTATTAAGGGGTAAAATCTTGATCCCAGATAAAAAAGGCTCTAGGAGGTGCCCGTAGTCAAAAAATATAAATTTATTGAACATCAACGTGTTATGTGGTACCAGACCACTTCTTGAGGATGATAGAGTATGTTGTCTCCTGGCTCTTTAAAATGCCTGGAAACCTTGCTCTGAAAAATAATGATGGAAGCCCCATCTCCCACATACAGTGGGGGAAAAAGGAAGATGAGAGAGGCCTGTAATTTTTATCATAGGTCACAAAGTGCTATTGTGATTTATGTGTATATGTGATCACCAGGCCTTAAATGTTATCTCTTGATGAGGAGGAAGAAGTTAGTAATCCTGAGTGTGCCTCGGGGTAGATTTTAATGACCCAAATAAGTAACCTATTGCCACATTAGGAATGGCTTACCTGCTCCATCCGTGCCCACACCTACCTACAGCATTGGCTTCCAGCAGGCTTCTAACTTACAGCAATGCCCTTGCCATATGTGTATATTCTATTACAGGTAAAGGCATCCTGAGTCCTCACATTCCCAGCATCAATGATGAAGCCGGGAATGTGCTGGGAGGGGTGGGAAACAAGAACTGAGAACCTGGTAATCAATTTGTATGTTCTGTACTGCTGTATTGACACAGTATACAAAGACATTTTAGACAGATGTACCCTTTAACTTTGGAATCAGTTTAGATAATGACTTTTCCCCTGTGCACAAATCCAGCTCAATAAAGACATGGTTGATGAGTCTAGTGTGGGGGAACTCAAGTGTCCTGCACAGAGCCCTGACCTCAACCCTACTGAATATCTTTGGAATTAATTGAAATGCCGATTATGAGCCAGGTTTTCTTATCCAACATCAATACCTGACCTCATCAATGCTATTTTAGCTATATAGGCTTACATTTCTGCAGACACACTCCATAATTTTGTGGAAAGTCTTCCCAGCAGAATGGAAGCTGTTATAGCAATAAAGGGGAATCGGCTCCATAGTATTGACCTCAGAGGTGGGATGTAATGTACAACAAAGACATATTGCTGTGATGGTCAGATGTATACCAACTTTGAACCCTATAGTAAAACTGACAGGTATTCCATATGCCAGAGATTGTTTAGATATAGGAGAGTAAAGAGAGACATTTTCAGTGACTAGCACGTCTTTTGGACTAGGTATCCATTATTACATGACTTTTAGAACTACAAAAGTGAAAGGGGCGGCTATGCACCCGAACACCGGACTTCACGATGCGTCCATTTAGATTCAGACATTAATCCGCACAGTCTGGAGTTTTCTGTTTGCTTTGCAGGTGTACATTGTTAAAAGTTTATTAGGGCCTTTACACATACTCGCAGAAAGACCTAAGACATTCTGCCATAGTACAGATCCAAATCACTTAGTACATTAACACTTCATCAGCCAAAGCAATGTCCCCAAAGACAAAGAGCAGAATGAGAATGTGTGTGTGTGAGAGGGGAAACAGTTCAATGGAAATCTCTTTAACGGTCTCATAAATTCATATTTGCACGTATAGTTTCGCTTATAAATGTCCAATCAGTCCCTTTCTGTGCGTTACTAAGGACCCTGATACACATCTTTGAAGCGTATTTCTCACTGGCACATGAAGAATTGTTATATTTTAAACAATGGATGCCTAAATGAAGGCTCCTCCATCTTAATTTAATTTTTTATTTAATTTTATAATTAATAACAACAAGTGTACTATAAGGATTAAAAGATAATAAAGTGTCTCCCCATTTCCTGTGCCTTCCCATTCAGCTGCCGCTATGCTTTTTAGGACTACCAAGTTGTTGAATTGTCGCCAGTTTTAAAATTTGACAAGTACCACTTCAATTCATTATACTGCAAGGTGCAGTATTAAGGCGTATGCATGTTAGGCACCACAAGGAAATGGTCTACTCATGGGGAAGCAGAAAATCACTTAGGATAAGCTGATCAATTGGTACTGATTGGCTGTTCCTGTTGTAGCCAAATAAGAAATCATAAATAATCAATCAAACACAACCAGCCAATGAATCAGCTGATCCAAATGACAATATTATTTTCAATGCATTCTCCTACAGAAGAAATAATATGATTACCATGTTCTGCCATGTCTAAAGCCCCCCCCCCCCCCACACGCATCAATTTGCAGCCGGAAATCCGCCCACAAATCAATCTAATACATTACGAACATGTCCGTAATGTTTAGATCGATTTCCTTAGATCCTTAGAGCGTCCCCATCCAAAGTAAATGCCGACACACAAAGGGTGGGTGGACGATTCTCATCATCACTGGACGTGCATGATGACATCATTATGCATGGTCAATCTGCCGCAAAATTGACAGGCATTTGAAGCGTGTATGGGGGGTGTATAGGCTCTATTTCCCCCGTGTCCTAACCCTGTGTTTGCAACATCTTTTTTTGACAGCACAAACGCATCCATTGACTACAATGAATGCGTTTATGGTGCATTAAAAAAAACACATGGTATCTGACATTTTTAAAACATAGCCTAAGGGACAAAGTCCACTGCCCCAAATTCCCCATGTTCAGCATGCGCCAAACACAGGAATTTTGTATGGAGAAGACACTAACCTTAGTTTCTATTGGCTATTATATACACAGGCATGTCATAGGTCATGACCTGCTGCATTTTGTAAATGTCTGCATCTCAAGTTGTTTTTCCCTACACTAGGCTCATTAAAGCTAGCCATACAGTCGGATTCCATGGCCGCTCGATCACCTATCCGATCGATTCTGGCGGGAATCGCAGGGTGATCGATCGGACCCACTTACAGAGTATCCGATCGTCGCATCCCACGACTTTGTGTCCCACCCACGGATTAACGGGACGATTCCCGTCGTCCGATTGTCCACCTCACAAATGGCACTCCGACGTCCCCCTGTATCTGTGCAGAATCGGATCAAAAAGACCAACCATGTTGGTCTCTGCTTGTCGGATCCGATTGCTGAGATCCCGCGATCAATCGGACCGTGATCGAGGGTCGAACAGGTTGGGTCTGCACACGATTCGCGTTCACGATCGTCTTCGCGTGCAACGGCGTCCCGTGAATCGATCATTTTAAGTAGGATCCGATGCTGAAGTTCCTTCAATGCACTAAGCCTTTTCGTGTATGGGTGGCCTTAACCACGTTTTTTCTTTCGGCCATAGTGTTTTTAAAATGGGACACTTGTAAGTGCAGGGAATTAACGTGTTCCTACATCAGTGCCAGGACACTCTAGTGCGAGTCCTAGGCCTAAATAGTGGCTATACACACAGATCACTTTTGTACATCTTAGTAAGTAGATTGACCTTCAATTGTAATATGTTACTTTCAGTATCGAAACCATCGATTGATAGTGCCAGCACACAGCGTGAGTTCTTTTCAAAAATCGAATAAGCATGGAAAACACACGTATAGTATATGGGCACAGATCGCATGGGCCGGCTTCGAGCGCCGTGAGCGCTCAACGGCCAGTCTATCTGGCCCCATATCTAATGCGGATCATCCCCTTGTTTTCGAGTGGGACCCAATCAATCCTAGCTTGAAAACAGGACCTTGACCATGACCGTAAATCGAGGTCCATGTCCATTGCTTTGTATGGGGACCGTGGGTCTCCATGGAAAGCATATTCGGAGCTGGAGACACAGCAGTGCTGTGTTTCCAGCTCCTCTGATATCGGGCAGCAGCGCAATGATATCATCTTGCTGCTGT
Organism: Ptychadena robeensis; assembly: GCA_036250615.1. Taxonomy (NCBI): domain Eukaryota; kingdom Metazoa; phylum Chordata; class Amphibia; order Anura; family Ptychadenidae; genus Ptychadena; species Ptychadena robeensis. The sequence goes on from CM070039.1 coordinate 69,544,392, forward strand.
CTGGAAACTTGAACGGCTCCTATATGGAGCCGGGTGTTCCCAGCTATAAATTCCTTAACCCGTGCTCCATAGTACCAACAGATACAAACCCATCGAAATACCTAGAAAACCCATCAGATAGTTCACTGAAATTTACCAACATGTCTGATCACAGCTTAATTGATTTTATGTTCAATTTCCATTACTTTAGATCCTCTACTTGCGGCCCCCGTAACCTTACTGTTCATGAATAGGGCATAGGAACTCATGTTGCATCACATATCCTCTAAATCAAAATGTGCATCACCATACTACAGTGTTACCCAATGTTAAAGTATAATTAAAAATAGGTTTTGTTATTTAAAAAATGAAAAAGAAATTACTTCAAGCTATACCTGCTGTCCACAAAAAAAAATGCTTATACAAGTCAGTAGTGATGGCCGAACTGCCCGCAAGGCAGACAGTCCGGCCGCGAACAAGCATGTTCGCCCTCATTCTTGCCGGCGGACAGTACGGGTGTTCGACCCACCCTGTCCGCCGGCGAGAAGGAGCCCTCTATTCTTCCTCCTGTGGGATCATTAGCAGCGAGATCCCGCCGCAGGAAGAATATTTCACTGAAGACTGGGTGGAGAACCCGGTCTTTCAGTGAAAAGCCGGCTTGTGAAACCCGGATGTGACGTCAGTGCCGGTTAGCACAACCAGGAACTATGCATTCCAGGTGCCGGATGTGACGTCAGTTTTTCCGATTCAGTTTTTCCGATTCAGTTTTTCCGATTCAAATTCCCCGCCTAGAGGCAGGGAATTTGAATGTGTCCGCGAACGGACGGACGGCGGACTTTTTTAAAAGTCCGCTCCGCCCGTTCACGGACGGACGCGGCCGAAGTCCGGCCATCACTATAAGTCAGTATAGATTGAAAAAATTATGTGCGGCCCTTTAGTGATATGTGGCCCTCCATATCAGCTCAGTTGCCCACCACTGCTATAATGTATAGAATGTATAATGTATAAAATATATAATAAACAAGCAACGAGTAGGACGGAGGGTAGGTCATGGACAGACTCCATAACTCTCTAGAGCAGATCAGTTTTTTAAACTGTCTCGGTTTTTATACAAATCTATCCTGCTCCTTGATAAACTTAAAATTGTCCAAGTAATACCAAGGGGGGTCCCGGTTGTGAGGGATGCAAAAATCCCATGTATCCCATCCCAGGGTCCGCCACAAAGGCAGGAGAAAAAAGCTGGACATGGCATTTCTGGCTGAGGCTGTCTGTAATGCTCCTGCGGACACAGTTGCAAGCAAAGACCAGCATCGTGGGGATGTCTGGGATTCCTTTGCCGCTCTTGAGAGGATCTTTGTACATCCATGCCCGCTTTACTCTGTCCATCTTGGAGTCCCAGATGAAGGCAAACACAGCCCTGGTGATGGCCCTACAGGGGGTGGCCATGCCTGGGCAAGGTACTGCAATACAGGGAGGATCTTGCTCCGGAATATAAGTGCCTTACCCTCGATGGTGAGCTGTCTGAGGCTCCAGAGGCCGAATTTCTGATTCATTTTTGCTAAACATTCGTCCCAAGACTTCTGGGCTTTTCCATCAACTCCAAATCAGACCCTGAGGATCTTGATGAAGTCCTTCTTGAAAGAGAAGGGGATGGGCACAGAGGAAGGCAGAGCATGGCTTCCGACTTCCTGCAGTTGACCTTTGCCCCAGAAGCTCGGCCAAAGTCATTGCAGGTCTTGACAAGCATTTCGATGGAACGCTTGTCTGCTCAGAACACCATCATGTAGAGAGAGCACTTGGTTTCCCTCTTGTCTGTGTGGTGCAATGATCCCCCTGCCTGCTCTATACAACAGACAAAATGGAGAGGTGAAAGAGGGCAGCCGTGGCAAACCCCAGAGAAAACCTGGAAGGGGTCCATCTTCCAGCCGTTTACCAGCACTGTAGTGTGAATGTCCTGGTACATTAGGCTGACATATGAACAGAACATGTCCCTGAGGCCAAACCTGCGCAGGGCTCTAAGCATGAAGCCATGGGAGACACGATTAAACTCCTTCTCTGGGTCAAGACCTTGCGGTCCTGGAGGTACTGAACCATGTCTCTAACCAGGCTGTCTGCAATCCTGAAACCAGGAATGCCGCAAGTTTGGTCCGGGTGGATGATCTTCCCAATGAATGCCTTTAACCTGATGGCCAGTACCTTTGCCAGGATCTTGTTGTCCACATTCAGGAAAGAGATGGGACGCCAAATTTTTAAGGTCACATCTCTCCACCTTATGCTTATACAAGGTCGTGATCATACCCTCCCTCAGGGCAGGGGGCATACTGCCCTCCACCGCCATCACACTGCAGTTGATCTATCATCTACCGAGAACCCCAAGAAGCTAAAGGTAATGGCCTGCAGTCTTTCAGAGACTTGATGTACAGCAAACTGAAATTTAATGCACAAGCCCTGCACACTTTGCTGGAGCATGCTGTTTATTCACTCTACATGTAAAAAAGTCTTACTGTGGATTTTTTTACCCCTAATTTTCTTCATAAAGCCATGGGTGCGACTGATGGTAATGTGGGTCCTATTGTGTGTTAAATATGGTATTTTTCAGGACACCTCAACATCTTAAGAAGTTTGATTCAGTATTTTTAAGGGAGATAATATTCGGAGTACCAACACACCAAAGCAGTGCAAAGGAGACCACCATGTGCTTTTGCTGAAGCAGACATGCTATGTAGTGCTCTTTAAATATATGGCCCCATAAAGATCTTTCTTGCGCTCTGCTTAAGATTCACTTATATTGCCATTTTCCTCCTCTAGGTCTCGTCTTTTAGTTTTTACAACACCCAGGTGTGCGGCTGATGATAATGCGATGAATTATCATCTCATCCCCTGCAAATCTGTCCTCACCCCTCCACATTTCCCTCCGCTCCTTCCCATCCAGGTGGATTTCTTTCATGCACATGTCTGCGTCCCTTTTCTGTCTTCTCTCCACTTTTTAATAGTACGGGGAATCTATCCAAGAAATCTATCTGCAGCTTTCACAATAAAAGGCACCCAGCTAACGTATATGACCTGCAGGAAGAATGCGGCGCGCCATGCCAACCGTAGCGCACACACATTTAAAAGAGGCATTTTCCTCATCAATGGTTGGTTTATTTTAGTTCACTCTTGACCATCTTTTTTGGATTTGCTCTTAAAGGTGAAATTCAGATTAAATGTGGGGGTGGGGGGGGGGGGGGGGGGGGGGGTTATAATAAATTGCATAGAATAAATATATACTCACCTTATCCTTTGCTCCTGGTCTTCCAATAGTTGGGGGGAGGGGTGATTCAATATCTTCATACCCTTGGCATAGACTACACTGCAGGTGGATGATGTCCCTGGCCCTTGACCTGCGCATAAGGAGCCAGAAGAGGCTTCCTGAGCTAGAAGTCACTAGGCAGAAGGAGGGGAAGGAGAAGGGGGAGTGCAGGATCAGCTGAGTATAAGTCTGGGTCTACACTCAGCATGACGTGTCCATGGCGCCCACTTGCGGTTTGCGGATCCACGTAACGCCGAGAAGATTAAAAGAGGAAAAAAAATGCCAAGAAGGTGTTAGGAGAAAATTGGCACGTATATGAGCTAGTAAACTGCAATAATATTCAATGTGTATTGTTGTGTGACGCCTAGACATTGATCTCCAAATTTCTGCGCACTCTTCACCTTTAGAGAAGCCTCCGCTCAGCCTTAGGAGGCCAGTTGCGGCGTCCTAGCATGCAGCTGCCCCCAGGCCTCTCAAACTCAAAGGATACCATCTGGTACAGGGATTGGCAAAGGACCAGGAGCCCAAAAAAACAAGGCATGATGGTTGCTGACACCAACCACCACTGCACAAACAGAGTACTGCATACACAAGGCCAGGAGTGTAGTCGGGTCCAAGCAGGGTCATGGCTGGTACCAGACAGAGGATAGTCAAGTCAGATTTTCAATAAACAGATGGGACCCAGCAGTAAACTATACTCTATCGTGAGCAGCAAAACTATGCAGCATTTAGGCTTTTATGGTGCTGGAAGTGCTACAGGTTAACAGGTAAGGCGGATCACCTGAAAAGGCAGAGAACATTTAGCATTCTGAAGCTGCAGTGACATCAAAGATTAAGTTGATGGAGGCAGATATAGGAATGAGCCTGTTCCGGCAAAGGCAAGTCACTCCGGTGTGTTGGTGGCCCTGACACAGTCTTTAATTCGGCCCTTTGTCAACTTGGTGTAAAGATGCTCTTGCTCCTCTCTGCCCGTTCCCTGGAATAAGTGGAGATAATCCATAGAGGATGATTGTTCGGGTGTAGTTTGCCTGCAATAGAATGTTTACTATCTAAAGCCTCTATTTTATTAACCTCCTGGGCACTATGCCCAAAGCCAGTTCGGGCTCAGTTTGATCGTGAATCAAACTGTGCCCGTACCAGGATCTGGCACAACCGCCGGCTCTCCGTCTGCCTGCAGCTCTTCTACAGAGCTGCAGACACACTGTGCCTTCCGGCCCTGTGTCTTCGGCGTCATCTGTAACGCCGAAGGGGGGGGCGTGGCGCCATAGACCTCCATGTGAATGGAGGGGCGCCGCTCTTCCCCCCACACACTGCCGGCATCTATTTGACACCGGCGGTGTGTAGAGGGCTGGGAAGAGAGCTGGCAATCACAGCGGGGTACAGTGTACTCCACCACGATTGCGGGGGAAATGGCTTTTCGGACCATAAAAAATTGCGCGAAAAGCCCGTAACGCCCAGAGGGTTAATATTGTTTTATATATATATTTTCTTTTTTTACATTTCTTGCCTGGGCTACGATAACTTGGGACACCTATGCCGGACGTCTCTTACAGGCTCTTGCTCTGGCTCTTTTTCTGTTAAATTTTAAAAAAAAACATTAGGGCCCACAAGTCAAAAAGTTTGCCCACCCCTGGTTTAGATAGACTTGCAAGGTAGAAATCCTTCCATACAGCTGATATAGGAAGGCTGCTACTTTGTGTTTTGACGAACTGCAACATTGTGCCTTAAAATGTTTATTTAATAACTCAAAAGGAGCTACTTGTTAAATGATTTATCAACATGAATGGGGTTAATCTGAATTTGTATTTGTCTCCTTTGCTGCTCTGCACCACACTTGACCCATCCTGTTGACGTTTTCTTTGCACTCCATCGCCCTTGCATCTCCCCACCCTTTTCTTCTCCCTTCCTCTGCTCTGTTTTTGGTCTAAACTTATGAAATATGTTGACACATCCCATAACCATCTGTGAGCCAATTACCTCCAAATTATGTTTTCAAAGATCATTTCCAGCATAATTCCGAACACACAAGCAAGCACATTGCAAAAGTCTAGGAACACATAAAAGCATTCTTTCCACACCGCCTAAGTTTGTAGGTCACTCGATCTCCGAAATAAAAAGAAACATCCACCAGTTCAGGTAAATCTTTTTATTAAATGTGTTTCCATGTCGGAAAGGTGTTTACAGGGCGGGAGCCTGCTCCTTCGCCACAAAGAAAAGGAATTTAGGATGTGGTAGAAGTAGAAGTAGATAATCACATAGAGATTGCTGAGAGCCACAGTGTTCAGAGCTGACTGTAAATAAAGCATTCTTAGTTGCACTAAATGGGGGGGACAGCTGGGTGGGCCTGGAAACTATTGATAGGCTACTCAATGTTTAAAGAGACCCCGTCACCAGACCAACAACACTTTTCCCATAAGACATTGTATGTACTTTATTTAGGCACCATATCTCCCCTTTTAGAGCCTTGAGACTCGGCTCCATCGTCTTGGATATGAAGCTCCCATCAGACTCAAAAAAATCTGTGAAGCTGCTTCTCTTCTGGCAGTTACATAAAAGATTATGAAGGCAGCTGAGGGGAGCTGGAACAGCACACAGAGTAATTAGAATCTCTGATAAGATCTTTGAAATGGCGAGAGAAAGTGGGCTGTGCTAACCAAGGAGCTGACCCTTAAGGTGGCCATATACAGTGGGGTGCGTACGTTTGGGTAACCTTGTCAATGTTCATGATTTTCCTGTATAATAACAGTGATATTTCAGAAGTGAAACAAAGTTTATAGGATTTACAGAAAGTGTGCAATAATTGTTTAAACAAAATTAGGCAGGTGCATAAGTTTGGGCGCCGTTGTCATTTTATTGATTCCAAAACATTTAGAACTAATTATTGAAACTTAAATTGGCTTGGTCAATCCAGACTCTCGCTGGAAGCTATAGGAAGCGTTTAGAGGCTATAATTTCTGAACTAAATATTGAGTTAATTTCTTTTTTGTGGTGCCCAAACTTATGCACCTGCTAATTTTGTTTAAACAATTATTGCACACTTTCTGTAAATCCTATAAACTTTGTTTCACTTCTCAAATATCACTGTATGTGTCTCCTATATGATATATTTAATTTAAAATTTTTATCGTAACAACTCATGATTTATACGGGAAAATCATGATCATTGACAGGGTTGCCCAAACTTACGCACCCCACTGTACAGTTTGATTTTTGCATTTGATAAATTTCTTTCCACCTGGTGCAAAAGTAATTGAAATCAAATAAATCCACAGAAATTGATTCCTTTAAATGAATGAATTGATTTTAAATGAGATCGACGATCAAAAGAAAATTGCATCGACGATCAAATCGCAAAATAATCGACCCGTGTATGGCTAACCTTGGGCCTTAGGCCTGGTTCACACCTATCCATTTGGGCAACACAATAACATATGTGAACAGGCCCATTGGGTGTAATGTGCACTTGTTGGCATGTGGTAACATGCATAATAAAAGGGATAGGTGTGGACCACGCATTAGTCAGATTTGACATTAGTCAAATGTTTCTCAACATTTTAGATCCCGCTCAATTGAACAGGGATCCGACGTGTTGGTAAATCCATCCAAAGTATTGGCCAGAGATCCATCACCCAAAGTGGTGCCCATAGTTTTGATTTTACCTGTTTGTTTTACCTGTTTGTTTTAGGTTGGTAACAGAGTCCCTTTAAAGCTTAATACTGACACATTGATCTGAGGTCTTGATAAAAGACCTGGTTTTATTTGGTCGTTTTCCATGTACATAGTGTTAGTGTGTATTTGTTGCTCATAAAGTAATTTGGTCATTTGGTGGTCCCTGGCATCTATGCTGGCATCTAGAGATAGCTCTATTCCCCCAATTCAAATCAGTGTTTCATAGTTATAGTCTCATAGCCTGATTTAAAATGAAGACAAAAATAATTTGGGCAACCATGTGGTCAGTAAGATGTTGCCCCAAGCAAGCTATTAATGAACAAGGAGACAGTTAAGTTACCTTGTTATCACTTCAACACAGATGAATAACCCCATCCAGACCATTATAAAAGTTTTTTTTCTTCTGTTAAGTACCTGCAAGTACCAGGGATCTTGTCGTAAGGTATAAACAAGCATATTTAACAAACAAAAAAAGAATTTTGTAGCTATACCTATTGTAATTTTCAGTAAATGGGAACCGGCATTGAATGTCTGCAAACATCGTTTGGAACCAATGCCTTCTTTTCCACTCAGCGGTTTTGTTTTGATCTCTGTTATAGTAAACAAAAGCACACATGCCTCTTGTTGCTTTGCTTTCTAAAAAGGAAAAATAGTGATAAAAAGGGCTTTTAGGTTTATGCGGCCATATTATTCCTCCTGAGTGGTCTGTGACTAAGTGTGGTAGAGGAATATCATTTGTCTACGTTGCGCTAAAAGGTCTCCCTCTTTCCCATTGTTTGGGGTATGGTGAACAGTAATAAAGATGAGACACAAAACAGAAAATAGTAATTGTATCTTCTGTAACTCTAAAAGGATCTTTGACTGTGCTGCATTACATTGTTCAGTACCCCTAAGCTACTTTGCAGATTCTAGTAGTGCTGAAACTACTTTTCTAGCAATGCCTAATGAAGGGGTCACTCTCTTAACAAATGGAACACATTTCTTTCTATTCTATAAAATAAATAGATGTTTCTAATCATTGATCTTATTATTGTTTCAATAGTGCACAATTGGTCTTTACTTTACATACCCATTTAATAATTTTCAAAGTAATTTCACAATCTACAGCTGTTTTTAATATAGTAGCCAGTAATCCTGTCAAAACAGGCCATGAACAGGAGCCTAGGTAAGTTCACGGCCATAGGAAATAGTAAGAACAATAGGGGGAGCTTGATGACCTCCTTCTGTCTCCACACCCAAAGCTACAAACCCTCACCAACCATGTAAACTCAGCATTAGGTTTTGATGAAGGAATTAGTACCATTTGGTAGTTCCTGTTCCGAGTGCCAGCTTCCTGTCCTTCCATTATCTTTAAGGGGGGTTGAGAGTGAAACCTAAATTTGGTCAGAATCTCATTTATGATGTATGGATATAACATAATTATCATTGCAGTTTAAGATTTGCCATCTTTCTCTTTACAAGTCAACATACAATACACATTTACACGGCTCGAAGGACTACAAAAAAACTTACATAAATAAAGAAGGGGGAATGCAATGCATCAATATCATCAAACAACAAAAGTAGGATCAGTAAGGCAGGTTGTAGTGTGATATATACACAGGCCAAAAGACAAGTGAGATGTTTCAGATATAGAAAAGTCTCCCTTTGTTTATCCATGTTTAAGCTCTGGAAATGACAGCTTGCACAGAGTTTAATATCTAATAGCTGGTGTTAAAGTCAGTTACACAAAGCACATGAAGGGAGTGGTTGGTTAATGGTTATGCTAAAAGAATCTTAAACCTGGATATTTCTGCTGCTATTCAGCTCTGTAAATTAGAAGATAAGTGCACCATCAAATTGCTACAAAAAATGAAAAAAATTCTACAAAGATCTAGAAGTTATTTTCTCCATACACCCATACAGTGAAGAGATAGTAAGTTTTTATAGGCAACACAAAGTCTTCTTTAGACTTCTTTAGCACATTTTAGCTGAGAGCATCCCATGTAACTTCAACAAGCAATTGTAAGCAAAAGATTATATAAAGACTATATAAGATTTGACCTACAATTATAAGCTGAAATGTTAGTCTAATCCACCCATTAGATATGAATTATCTATAGATGTCCTCCTCTTGGTAGCCCATGCAGAGCAGTTCTAAAATATCCTTATCCACTGATCACTGAAAAATGAGTGTGCCCAAAATATTACCTTGTGCCCTTCTCAGTACTTTGCTTTAGTTTGCACATTACTCTAAGTCCCTCCTCCAAGATTCACCATTTACTGAACCATGGAGGTAATAGATAAATATTGGCCTTGTATTTCATTATACAACCTTACTACAGCAACCTTAGATATATATTCAATGGTAACTATAATTCAATTTTAGTAAACAATATAATATTGATGGCAAATCTCGAAAGACAAATAATAATGAAATACTCAGATTTTCTCACTGTTCTCAACCTACTTATCAGGATTAACCCACTGACCCCCCTGGATCACCCCCATGAATGAAGATGGTAATACAGTGACACAAAAGGTTGAATTGCTGGTCCAGGAAAGTAGGGTGTCACCCATCTGGCTGTATATTGTCACCAAAGTGTAAATCACAAAACCGAATGAACAGATTTGTTCATTCATTTAACATATAAAGCAGATATATCATTTCGAAACATGTGTTTTCAAAGTTCAGCGTGCATTCATTTTATATCAGACTTTAAAATGTCATCATAGTGCACTGATCCTTTAAGCAGCGATCAATATGGGTAATTGAGGGCCATGAAGTAATACCACACTGACAACCTACAATGAATAGTCGATGTGCATGCTTGGGCTCAGGGGATCGTATAGAGGGGTTTAATAACATGTCCTATCTATACAGGCTCCAACTATCTGACAAATCTACACTTTGCAGATTTGGGGATGAAGTTTATCCAGGACAAGGAAAATCCTAGATATGCAAAGCAAATATTTTATACAGATTTGTTTGTATAACGAAGCAGTCAGTACATCAGTGTACCGAGGGTGGTTATATTGACACAGGCATTGTTACAAATCACACATATTAGTTGCCTTACACTGCCACACAAGCCTGTCACTCCGTAGCAATGCTCAGGGTCAGTCTTACATATAATGACATAAGATAATATACAATCTTGTATGTTACAGTATTTTGCATCAGGAATATTTCTTTACACATTCAGAAAGCATCCATGTCCTACAGACATTAGAAGTCCAGAAGGAATTTCCAAACAGTGATGTTTGGCAGAGGTTTGGTTACTCTATGAAAGCTCTGCAGGTCTTCTCAACGTCTGGGCCCCAATAATAACCTCCAACATAGGCAGGGTCACATCTTCTTAATAAGCATATTAGTTGATTTGATGGTGTTAATAAAAAAGTCGCCATTTATAAGTTAGAGTCAGAATATTTTGCTTCCTTTCAGTTTTAGGTTTATTAGTATTGGCCGTAATGGTAATTGGCCCTTTTTTCTAGATCAACACTGTTATCATTTAGAAAGATACTGTAGACAAGGATGATGCTGTTTTTCTTCTCACAGATGAGAAATGAACAGAAATTCATCTAGGAAGGTCCTGCTTTATTGAAAATGTCTTCATAATTTGTACCTTAGGTACATTTCCTTAAACTCATAAAGCTTTCAGCATCTTCCCAGACTGGCAACATGAAAACGATGTCTCCATGGAAATTGGCCTCTAGAAGTTCATAAGAAGTACAGTCATGTTATATCTGGGAAGAGTTTCTTAATGTATGTAATATTTCTGAATCTCTACAATGGCTGCCCAGTACGGATTAATGATGGTCAGTAAATAGGCTATGGGCACTGATTGGATTTTTCCAAAGTTGGAAATTTATAAGAACTGGCTTAAAGGTTCCAAATAAAACAATAGTGGCAATCTAAAGTAGGTGTCGAGGAAAGAAACATTTTAGAGAGGCCTTAACGTGCAAAGCCAAGGGCCTGTAACCAGGTGACACCAGGCCACTATCTCACGATGGCCCTAAATATTTCCAGAGCATTTTATATTGTCTGTAGGCTGGTCTGTGCCCCATAAGTGAATGGGACAGTGTCTTGTTTGCGATGGGGTTAGTTGGCTGACAGGTAGTGGCTGATACTGTCTCCTGGCACAAGAAAGGTGCAGAAATCTAATCTTGGATTATTAACATCAAAACTCTAGCTTCTGTGAGTGAGACTCTACTAAAGTTTGAAAAGAAGCCTCCTTCCACATATATGGATCTAAGAGCACCCCAGCTCTTCGTTAGACCTCCAGATTTTGGAGATGGCCCTTGTCCAGAATATTATAAATTGCATATGTACAGAGTTCTCATTCCAGGAAAACCCTCATGGCTTGACACATTTCCCTTTTTTTTCTTTGCGCTGGAGTTTCCTCAGACGCCTGGTCCAAGCGTCTCTCCACTGAATCACCATGCTGTTTTTGTCTGCTGTAAGTCCTGGCCTGTCTCCTTGACCTTCACTGCTGCCCATCACCAAGTACCGGCGGCTCAGAAGGATTTTTGGGCACTTGCAGGACAAATCTTTAATGTGTATCCACAGCACGTTGTCACCTCGTTTCACTCGGTCATCTCGGCTTTTGTATACAGAAAGTACATTAATGGTGAACTTAGCCCATGATCCAACCATCTCAATTTCCAAAACGTTTATTTGGACCACTGTAAGAGAAAGAGTTACATATGATATAGAAATCGAATAATGCTTGATGCTATGCATTTGAAGTGGAAATCCATTCTGTTCTATGTGGCTGGTTAACATTTATGTGCTGCAGTTTGATGTGGTTTATAGGATACCATAAGAGCCTGTTGTTACCTTTGCACATGTGAATAAATGGTAAAATTTGGTAATCTTGTCCAGTGGCTCCATCTATCGTTGTACGCTTCAAAAACAAATGTTTGTTCCACTTAAATATATTTAATTTACAAGAAAGTAGTGCTGAGAAGTCCAAGACCCCATGCTAGCAATCTATATAAAATATCCTGCCCGAGATAGCTTTTATACAGGAAGATAGTAACTTTGGTCACCATCCAACTGCAATCTTAACATACCAGGCACATAATGGCTCTTGTTTGGGCTGAGAGAGGTTCCATGGACTGAGGTTATGGTATGAGACCACTACCCCCCACTTCCAAAAAGCTCTATTTATCAGCAAGGGGTCTTTGTCCCACTGACAGGGACAGCTTGGGGAGGCCTGGTTCAGGCTCTCTTGTCTCACAGACCCATAAACGCCTCTTCTATTCTCCGCACGCCAAGAGCCCCTGCCATACATCAATGTGTTTCTTCCCCTCCGTGCTCAGGATGAATGGTCACCGTGTCACACAGATTAGGGGCCATCAGTCTATATCCAATGGCTGTGCAGCCAGGTGATTATTAGCATCTCATTAGCATACAGTTCCCTCCCATGGATATTTGATTTTTTTCAGGGGGGTCGATATCCTTTTTAACATTTCTGGCAGATAGAGAAAGGGATAGCAATGAAAAGAAATGGAGAGGGAGAGGGAGCATATTAAACAAGGAGAGAGGTGGAAAGACTGTCCCATGAATTAAGAGCGCTCTCCTTCTCCCGTCCTATTGGAGATATGGCCCTTTTATAGCCCAATGCATCTCCCCCTCTATGCCTCTCTTAACTCTTGTGCGGCTGAATTGATATGAAATGCCGATTCCCTGGCTGCTATATGGCCAGGGGTGGACAGATAAGACCCATTAGCCATATATTCTATATAATATGTAAAGCACTGGCCATATATTCCTGTTCTATCATTACTTTTCAGTCTCTGAACTTAAACTGACCCCAGAATATGTGAACTCTTTGAGTGTTTAGAAGACTTACGGACCTATAAAATTAATATAGATCACAAGGATTTACATTCGCCACTAAGCGGTTTTCCATATTCACTTTGACACCAACTATAAATACATTTAATTTATTATCGATAACAAACTATACTTACATATTGATCTGCTTATCTAATCTTATTAAATGTAACCTCCCAAATACAAAATCATACAGATGTATTGGCTGCATTTGTTTTCACATTTTCCAGCTACAAACTGTAATTACAAAATTACTTGTAAAGCTAGGAATACACGGGTCGATTTTTTTTCACAGATTCACCCATCTAAAGTATCAGCCAACATCACCTGCTGCCGACATATCTAGAACGACTCAAATATCGAGCGGTGTGTTCCCAGCTTAAAGGTTTCCAGAAGGTTGTGTCTTTTCCATTTGCTGTGTCAACACAAACAATGTTATCTTTCTTTTGTAAACTACTTATTCTACCAACACACATGGATGGAGACGATCAAAGGTGTTTTTTAAGTCAAAGCTGTGGGGAACCATGACTTTCGATGTAGGCACTTCAAAGGAGTAGCCACCCTGGGACAGGAAGTATGGTATCTGCAGGATTACCAGGGAAAATAAAATAAAAAAGCGGAAAAAAAGGAATGCAGCCAACTCACAACTGAGGCCAAAATTATTAGCCCCCCTCCATTATGAAATTAGACAACCCTCTTAATTTCTCCATAAAGAATGACCATTAACAACAAGTGTTTGTTATTTTGGAAACAACTACACTATAAAAAAAACAATGTATTTTAAGTGTAATAAGAATATCTAATTAATCCACCAAGAACAAGAAAGGGCAAAAATTAGACATCCACAATTATTAGCCCCCCTAGCGACTAGTCAACGGTGTCCCCTTTGTGAGCCACAACTGACAACAATCTTAGGGCTTGTTTCCACTAGCGCGGAACTGAGTGGTTAGGTGCGGTTCTAACCGCGAGGTTCGGTGCGGTTTCGTCCGCCCACAACCGCATACATTGGAAATGCATGTGGCAGTTTCTATGTATGCGGTTGTGCGCGGATGTGCGCGGTTGCGATCGGACGCGGATGCGGTTTTGAACGCAGCATACCGAGTTTTTAACCGCATCCGCACCAATCCGCGCCAAACCGCGCACATTGACATGAATGGGCGCGGATTGGAGCGGTTGTGCAGAGAACAGGGCGCGGATTTAGTCCGCATCCATTATTTTCCTATGGGTGCGGTCGGCGCGGTCGGGTGCGGTCAGGAGAGCTGGAAGACAGGAAGACACTGAGAACCACTCCCCCCTACTTCCTGAGTAAAAGAAAGTAAAATAAAGTTGTTGGAGAAGCTGTGAGGTGACACAGACTTGCAGCAATTGTAAGTACTCATTTATTTGTACATTTAGGCCCCCCAAATAGGAATAGAACAGTGATTACTGTAGATGGGCAGTTCTTTGGCCATGCTGTTTTAGTACAATTCTGTGTAAGCATGTGTTTATTAATAGAATAATAATTATGTCAGTACTGTGATCATCATGTATGATCAGATCAGAATAGGATAGTGTTTATATGTATGGGCCAAAGTGAGCACATCTTTGGGCCCACATCCTCTCCAGGGCCACCAATCCACACATCATCAAGACTTCATCATCTGAAGAAGAGTCAGAGGCATCCATCTCGCTATTTTCCATGAGAAGAATACAGCATGACGTAAAAATTCCCATAATGCAATTCAGCAGGAAGATTAGAAAAAAAAGCGCTTTGCAAAAACCGCGCGAAACCGTGCAAAACCGCATGCCCAACCACATGAAACCGCGTGCAACCGCGGGCCTTGCGGTTGGGCGCTGCTGCGGATAACCGCAGGCATCCGCTTGGCCGTGCTAATGGAAACAAGCCCTTAGAGGAGTTTTTTTTTTTATATTTTTTTATTGAGTTTTACAATTTTAAAACAGTTACAAACAGAGCATCACGACGTAGAGGAGTTTTTTTACTAGTTTGGAACAGGGTGGATTTGATTTAAATGGAAACGATTTAAATCACTAGTCAGTACGGCTTGATTAAATCATTGTTTTCTACACAAAGACTAATTCTTGCTGGTAGAACTGTAATATGCAAGTAGATGAAGATTTTAAAATAATAACTTTTCATATGTGTTTTTTTCCCCAGTTTAGATTAATCATTCATATTTGGACAACTTTTCTGTTGTACTTAGGAAGGAGAAAAATAATCATTACCTTAATATTAACAATTTAAATAGATTGCCCCTCCCTCCTCACACTTAGTTTCACTTTCTTCTTGTGCAGATCTATTCCACTCCAAACAATCAGAAAAATATTGTTTTGTTTCACTGAACTTATTAAAAGTTAGCACTGAAGGGGTTGATTCTGTATTCATAGGTTAGTAGAACAATAGAATTAAGGTCTTTTTCTCAACTCTGTTCATGTTATAACATTTTTGCTGTGAAGAAGAGGCATGTGATCTCTGCTGAGTCAAAAGTAAACCAAGCATCTGTGATAATATCTTGTAGACAGAGAAACTGCCCAATAATTGTACAAAAACCTCTGGAAGAGCATGACATTGTGAATGGATTAATGGAATTTATTTACCAAAAAAAATCAAACATATACTTATTCTACAACTAATCTTTATTTCATGATGGAATTACCTTTGGATGGTAATATATTTTCCTCAAAAAGCATTTTATTTAAAAAAATCCAATTTAAATAAAAAAAAATTTTTATCCATTGGAACAGGTCTCTTGAGGGGTTTGACCCATTCCTCCATTCCAAATTGCATGGTTTTCCAGCATGGACATTCACTTTGAGCACCCGCCACAGATTCTCAATGGGATTGAGGTCTGGGCTTTGTGCGTTCCACTCCGGGATCTTGGTTTTGCTATCCTTGAGGAACTGTTGGTCCTTGAGGAACTAAATTGGACTAAGATGTATGCTTTGGGTCATTGTCCCAGTGACAACCTAAGCCTAAACTATGAGCAGATTTCTGCCTCAAAATGTCAACATCATTTTATTTTTTCATGATGCCATGCACCCGAACAAAAACATCCCCACGTCAAGATGATCCTTTCTTGCTTAACTTGGTATATCAATATCCTAATTTAACTTAGTGGACATTGTTTTGTATAGTCTATTTATTTAAAAAATAACAAACGTGTTCTTCTTGGTCATTTTCATGGTCAATTAATGATAATTTTCATGGAGAAATCAAATGTGGACTGACTAATGCCTGCCATACACATGCCGATAAGCGGCCTATTTTGCACCTGACCGATGGGCGTGCGCGCTCGCGCCGTCGGTCAGCAGAAAAAATGGCCGCTAATCAGCATCTGCCCACATGGAGTGACAGATCCCTGTCGCCCCACAGCTCGGCCGGCCAGAGAACGGACATGTCCGATAATCTCTGGCCGATAGAAGCCGATGGCATTAGCTTCAATGAAGACCGGCGTCTTCATTGAAGCTAATGGCCGACACACAAAGAGTGCCGGCCGACTGAAGGGGCCCCATAATGCACCAGGGTGCAAACGTGATGACGTCATCACGTTTGCATCACGGAGCATATCGGGACTGGTTTGTCTGCACCCGTCGGGGTGTGTATGGCAGCCATAAGCCAAAGGAAAGATTTCCAGGAACATTCAGATCTATGTATCAACAATATGCCAAAAATATTTAACCTCCAATGATTGTAATGTATAATCTTGAATTTTAATACTATTTATTGTCAGATTATGATAAAAAAATTTTTGTTGGTATATCATTGGCACCTGAGAACCCCAGTATATTTGTTTTGATGGAAATCTGTTGTCTAATTTCATAAGGGGTGCTTATCATTTTGATGCATCAACTGTTGCCTTGACCTTCCCAGATATATCAATGATATTTTTTAATATGTATGCCGGTTGTATTATAAATAGGCAGAACCTCACCATAATCTTTCTTGCAATATTTCTTCAGGTTGATTTTATAATTTCCTTTAGGAGGCTTGCAGTACTGTTCACAATCTAAAAAGGAAATACAAAAAACATGTAAATATTGTACAAGAACATATCTGAACATATCTGAAGAGAACTTGCCATCTCTAGTTATTTCTAGGAAAACAATAGTGTTTCAGGCAAGTTTTTTTTTTTAAAATCGTTTTTATTGAGTTTTCCAAAATGTTTACATGTCAAACATACAAATAAACAAACTGAGCAACCCGAACTATTACAGAATGGTGTGTTATTCGAAGGAAGTTGGGAACAGACTACAATAACCCCAAAATACAGTACAGAGCGCCTCAGAATGCTCTCGACCAAAACATCATAGGGCGCGTAATATACCCAAAAAGACAAACTTGGAGGGCGTAGCAAGCTAACACTGATCACTCGGGCACCCCCCATCTGGCGGATGCTACAGTTTGCCCCTTGAACAGAAAAAGAAAAAAACTAAAGAAAGCAACACATCACTAACACTATATAACCCCAAACTTGAACTTGAAACCCCCTCCCCCCGTGTCTCTCTCCCTTGCGTAGCCACTCCCCTCCAGCCCCTCAGTCATAACAGATCTTTGAAAATGTACCCACGTTAACCGGGGGCAAACGTAATATCGTAAAATTCCAGGTGAAGTTTTGTTTGACAATATTTAGATTGATGAGGTTCTCCTTTTTTTTTTTGTATCATACTTATTTTACAAAGTTACTTTTATCACATTGTGCTTTAGTAAATATTGCATTCTTATCTTTCCAAAGCTGACCATATGCTATACAGTCATTCAATCCTACAATATATCTACTAGCAACCGTATAGTATAAAGCACTTGCCTGATCAGATCATTTTAATACATGATCTTGCTATTTTCAGTGATGCAAATTAGATTGTGCAGGGATTCGCAATGTATTTATTTCACTTTACATGGCTTCCCTGAGAAAGCCCAGCACAAGGTCTACACTTGCTGACTGATCCTGCTTACTAGAGATTTTTTTTTTGGGGGGGGGGGGGGGGGAGGGGCATTTCGACTAGATTGTGACTTGTGAGTTAATTGCAAGCACCGGGGCATGGTATTATCCCCAAACAGACTGGAGATGTAGAAAAAGGGTGGAGGGTATACTACAAAAATGAAAGTGTTGTACCAAAAATAGTTTTTGCATAAATGGACCTCCGGAGCATTATGGCCATTTCGCACTGTGGAGCCGTACAGAGATCCTTTCCCCCTAACGTGTGTGGGGAAAAGAGATGCCACATCCATTAACATAGAGGTCTATGGCGCTGGCCCCCCCACCCTCTGCATAACCCACACCAAAAACATGGGCCGGAACAGACCATCTAGCCATTCAGATGACGGGCGGTTATGGCCAATCCCTAAACGGCCACAGTTTGTTCTAGGAATTGGGGCATAACTCCCAGGAGGTGAAGTTCAAAGTCAAGTTGAAATTCCTGCTTTAAATTTTATTTATGCAAAAGTACATAAGCTAGGACAATACTTTTCTTCCCTAATGTTCCCACAATGCTTCTCTATAGCTCCAGCAATTATGGTGATTATACCATGTTCATGGGCTTTGCAATTAACTCACAAAATTAGCAAGTCGAAAAACATCTCTACTTCTTACTGAGATATGCACCATTTCTACTTGGACGGGTCTGTAGGAGTTTTCTGTAGCATGACCGGCCTTCTGCAAAATGGTAAATCTAAAAACAATACTAAAGTGTTATTTGTGGTATGGGTATACATAGTGAGCAAACTCAAACTGAGAGTTTGTACAGAGTTTATTTAAATTACATAATTTTTCTTACTGGTTAATGGGATGTAGCATTTTGCCATACCGCTCCGCATCTCATTTTATGTGTCTGTTAGAGTTCCTGGCACCCATGAATATAACACCCATTTCATAGATGGGATTATGAATATCCCTCCGGTGTAATTTCAGCACAGGGCTATGAGATTTACTGAAAGAAGGAAATAGAATGGCCTCCCCATAACAAGCTTTGGGTCTCAGCCAGGGTGAAAAGGCCATCTGTTGTGGGGTGGAGGGCGCAAAGTGTGCCAGGGACCGGTGCCAGGGTGACATTGGAAATCCTGTCACATGCCAGGCGAGTGCTGGGCACAGGCAGGTACAGCCGCGGGTCCTAGTTCTCTGTGTAAGGAGCTGTGACTGGCAGGATCACCAGGTATAATGCTGATTATAAATTACCCAATTGAATTCAACTCTGCTTGATCCAGTGGTAAACCGTGTCACTGTGTCTATATTCAGCACAAACAAATCCTTCTTCCTTAAGACAAAAGAATCCAGTCTTTCTTAATAAGGCAGCACACAGAGCAGTAGTGTACATTAAAGCTGCTGCCTAGACATAACAAAAAAAAGCAAATGCCTTAGCTTTACTGTAGGAGGAATTCCTTCTGATTTCCTATAGTTATAACCAGGTTAAATCAGGTTGTCCCATACCACTCATCTGTGTGCTAGGTCTTCACAACCTTTCCTTGCTCTGCCTATGGAGACAGAAAGAGCCAGGAGACCCCTGTCCCCACTTTCCTGAGGGCTAACCCCTGAACCCAAGGGACATTAAATGCACCGTCTTGAGCATATATCTCTATTGAAAGATTTTACCAATAAAAACATATTAATTTTAAAGAGTTGAGAAGCAGCACAAAAGTAACATACAGGTACAGATTATGACACAGGAGGAGAAAAGGGCCCTGACAAATTGAGGTAACAATCTAAAGCTAGACGCACATGGGTAGATTCCCATGCAATCGACCCCTGGTCAATCACAGCGTGGTGACATCACCACACTGTGATTGATCAGGAATTAATTGAACGGTAATCAGTGTACACCACATGGGCATATCTTGTGAATCAGAACATGCTACAACCTGGGGAGAAACAGCCTCACTCACACAGCTTCCGAGTGAGGAGTGCTGGCTCCGCCCCCTTCACACAGACAGCGGACGGCTGTGCAGGAGGCAGGAGCCGCAGCTGTTCCAATACTTTGCATGAAGACTCATGTCTCCATGCTAAATAATGGAGATTGAACGGGGTGTCCAACATGTTGGAACCCCGTTCAATCGAGTTTCTTAGAGCGGGCTCTATTGATCCCGCTTGAACGAAGGCACAACCGGGTTGATTTGTAAACAGATTAGAGCACAATCACCATGAGCGTGCACGTTTATTGATTGTACTCAAATCTTTTTACAGATCCAACTGTGTTTGCCTAGCTTAAGAGCTTGGAGAACAAAATATGCAATAGGTAAAAGGGGGAGATGCAACTGGCAGGGTAATGAATTTGGGAATGAAAAGATGGGTAGGCTAGACTGAAGAGGGTTTTTTTTAGGACTTTATGGAAAGTGTTAAAAGTAGGAGCAAGTCTAATGGGATGAGGGAAAAAGTTCTAGCGAAGTCTTGAAGCTGGGCATGAGATGAGGTTATGAGTGGAGATGTCACTGGAGGAGCGGAGGGGGCGGTTAGGGGTGTATTTGTGTACCAGTTTGGAAATATAAGTGGGACAGGAGGTGTTGAGTGATTTAAAAGCAAGGCACACAATTTTCACCTCCCTAGCATTTGAGACGAACCCAGTTCATTCACTGTTTGGGTTTGTCCCAAACACTAGAGGAGCGGGGTTCGGGCAAACCAGGTATATCCCCATGAAAGCTGTGGCAAGTCTCTAAATCACCGCAGAATTTCCAGGGTTCAGTGATGCCGAAGGGGCGGTGTCATAGACCTCCATGTTAATGGAGGGGGTCGGTCTCCAAGCCCACGTCGCCGGTGTCATTGATGGGAGGGTGAGAATCTCAAGCAGAGTACATTGGTACGGGCAGAACATTAGGGAGGTTAAATTTGATTCTCTAGACAAATGGAAGCCAGTGTAGAGAGATTTGCAGAGAGGAGCAACATACATTTACGTAAGTTGGCCATACATTATATAGATTCCCATAGGATATTCTCTCAATGCGTTTCGTGGTATAAGTTTTTTCTGCTTCTACAGTGATACATATGTATAAATGATCAACAATTCTTTAGCTACAACCTCAAACCAAACATTTGAGGCTCCACATCAGCTAGAAGTGCGCGTCCTACAAGTGCTACTTGAAATCATAGGCTTGCATAGTACCAAGATTTCCAAAATGGCCCCCCCCCCCCCATACTTAAGTCTGCCTTTTGTTATTTGCATAATGTAGTAGGAAGCATTCTTGTGTAGACTACTTGCTGTGTTTATATAGTGTGTGTTCCTGCCTCTGCAAAGAATCATGGATTTTTAATTCTAAAATGTATCAACCAGGGGTTGCTTTTTCCTACTACTACTGTGTTTCCCCGAAAAATAAGACAGTGTCTTGTATTAATTTTTGCTCCCAAAGATGCCCTATGTCTTATTTTCGGGGCATGTCTTATCTTTCCATGAAGAATCATACAGCACTGGAGTATCAGGGTGGGGGTGCCTTATTTTCAGGGGATGCCTTATATTTCAGCGTGAGGCAAAAAATGTAAGGATGCCTTATTTTCGGAGGATGCTTTATATTCGGGAAAACTGTACCATTTTTGGAATGGATTGCACATTTGTTCTAATCTTCATATGATCAGAACATTTTATTCATGTTTATCAGTTTAGAGCTGTAGAATCTCTTGGAAGAACAAACACCATTCACTAATACTTCCTTATCAACAATATGTTTTGTTCATCCAAAGGCTTATGGAGTCCTAACCCTGGCACTGGGTTCCCCAAAATATTGATACATTTTTTTCTTCTTTTTTTCTTTTATGGAAAATGGATCAATTTATTAATGTAATCTGTTTCAATTCCTCACCCAGGCTGGGCGGACTTGTAACTGTGCTGCCGTTACAGGGTATTTGTCTGGCCCCTCTGTCAAACTTAAGCCTATTGTGGCCCACGAGTCAAAGCGTTTGCCCATCCTGGTCAAAGGATTGACTGTGGCTATTGAGTATCAGCAGATAGGAGGTTTCAAGAGAACCCGTCATACAACTGTAAAGCACTACTGGTCTAACAATAAAATGATGAAATTGTGTTGTATGTGATTGAATATACTTGGAGAACAGCCATTGTTTTTATTTGAGTGGCTGCTGAAAGCATTAAATTCTTTTTCATGTAGTTATTTATACATTAGGAAAGTGACCATAACAGTTTTCTGGTCGTAAAAAGTATAGTTTTTTGGTACAGTACCTCCATTTTTTTCTGCTTTTTCCCAGAAAGTCTCAGGTGATATAAAATATGTGTGGTTCTTTTAATATGCCCCTACTTCTGAAATGGTGTTGGCACCTTTGAAGGGACACCATGACAATTCATGTCTCATAAAAGTGACTACATTTCATTCTGTGCTTCTCTTGCTGGGGTTCTGCTGTGTGTGAGGATGTGGGTAAATAGTTAAACTTTTCATGGGTCTGATAAGACCTGTTGAGCAGGATTCAGTGCTGGGCTCTTGCAGGACAGGCCTCCACATCTTAGCACTAAAGCTTTTTTTTAAGATAAAAACAAAATCAGCTTATAAAACTGGAGCTCAATTATGTACCTAAGTTCTTTCCTGTAATCACATTACAGACGTGTTGAGATATGTGGATTTGAAATGCCAGGTTTGTATGGACATACACTTGGGGGATTGCGAGGTATGATACCTCATAGATCACTCTTAAAGGGACCTAAATGGGTCTGTTTCTGTAGACCCTCATCTTCCAAACCATCGACCAAAGTCAACTAACCTTTCATCTTCTTATGATACCCCGTTGTTGTCACTCAGTTATACATGGTAAATGAATATTGCAACTCATCTATTTAAATAATGATGGATTATTATTATTTATAGATGTCTACATCAATGAGAATCTGCAGGATGGAGAATCCGAAGCATCTAAGGTACGCTGCTTCTCTGATCAACTGAGGTACTGTTACTGCTTCCTTCATCCATAATGTCGTACACCTAACCTAAGATGCAAATGTAATAGTTCTTATTCTTCCTTAAATTTTGCTGCTATGAATTATAGCGGTGCTGTGCTGACACCCATAGCAGACTCCATGTTGTCAGTATGCCGAAGTTTCTAGTTCCAGAAATCCCAGATCACCAACCCGCTTCTGAATTTTTAACTTTTCTCAGTGGCCACTATCCTGCCAAAGGTTGGCATCTCCTCCAGTGTCCATGGGGTTAATGGTATCATTATTTTCGCTGGGGGATTGGGTTGCAGAAAACGAGCAGGGAAGTTTGCAAAAATGTCAGTGCAAACAGAGCCGAACAGGCCTCCACCCTGACTGCAGGACTGAGAGGGGGACCAACTCTTTCTCTGGGGGCGATCAGACGCTATCTCACCTTACTGCAAGACTGCTCTGTCAGCTGTATGTGCAGCATGCTGCATATCAGATTGCCCTATGACCCTTACCTAATACATCAATACGTGGTATTGTCTCTAGTGTTGATCACAAGGTTCTGTAGCATCAAAAAGGTCTAAGGAATTAATGCTATTTTTAGTTAAATTTCAGAAGAAGCCACAAGTTCATTGGCTGGAGTAAAAAACTGTGACTGCGAAGCAGGAGGCCTGGCAGTGTTGGGTTAATGTTTCCTGACCACAAAAATGTTCTGTGTAAGAGTTCTGACCAGCCACCACCTCCCTTCCCCAATCTTCAGTCGGATCATCAGACAGCCGTGGGTATTCAGTACTCCAGCAACCAACCACACGTGGGCAGCTGCTACTCCACAGACCCGCAATCCCTTGGTTAACCCTTTGGCCTCCAACTGACGCATCCCAGTGTTTTCATGTAAAGATTTTAGCAGATAAGGAAGGATGTTTGTCTGTGGTTTAATGTGAGATGTTCATGACATAGGTACCAGAGCTGATGTAGTAGGTCTTTTTCTGAAATTTATAATTGTGTGTGTCTGATTTAAAAGCAATTGAATACTGGAAGCTGTACCCAGAAAAATGTGGGCATGGGGAGAAACACTAGTCATGTTTCTTTACTTTACTTCCTGGTGTCACAGCCTCCAGCAAGGACAAGAGTGACATAAACAGTAATGACACCACCAAATCTCAATTCAATTCTCCATTAACTAGCAGTCCGAGGTAGCAGTGCTTTAGATCTCATACTGCAAATATACATGATGCTAAAAGCTGGGCATAGACGGGATGATTTCCCGTCGACTACCAAGCCGACCTAGCGGGCGGGATGACGCCATCACGCACGGCTGCTAATGCCTTTGTGTGCCGGCCATTACTTCTGGGAACAAATGGGATCCGATCTGAATTATCAGATTTTTGGTCAATATGACCAGTTGGCGCGCCCGATTCCCTGCCGACCCGACCGCCGATTGGATGCGGCAACGTGCACGGCATCCGATCGGCTGTTGAATCGGGCAGGAATCCGCCCGTCTAGGCCCAGCTAAAGGCATACTCACATACCAGGTAATGCTCTGCTCTTTTTTTTCACTGCTTATGCTTCATTTACATGTGGCCTTAAACCAGGGCTGAGACAAAATACTTTATGAACTAAGGCTGCCAAAGTGCCCCCTTAACTATGTAGGAGTTGTGACTATACTTCAACTTTGTAAAGGCCCCCATACACCTTACAATCTTACCATACAATTTATGTACAATCAACTTTTGTTCTACCAAAACCATGTAATATGAAGACCTTACTAAACCTTCCAATCACTATGTATTCTATCAGGGAGGACCCGGCACTACATAGTTGTTGGTAGATCTAATGGTGTATGGGGGGAAAGGGGGGGAGGGCTTAAGCTATATGCTTGTTTTGGACTAGGGGCTTCAAAGAGACCTACAACAAAAACACACCTAAAGTCTTCTCTATCACAAAGTACTAATGTCAGAAGGAAAGTTTTTTTGAATAAAAGCAACGTAAAGCATCGATGGCTACATTTATAATTTTACCCACAGGCTATTTATATTTAAATACTTGTTTTTACAAGTTAGGTTTTGCTTAAGTTATAAAAATGGATGTGGATGATTGTATTTAAAATTCAAAATGGCAGGTCCCCGTATTTTCAGTATTTCAATGTGTTTTAAAGGTTACCTGTTAATGCTTATGTACAGAATAGTTCAAAGGAGTCAGTCTGGAATTTCATTTTTGTAGCCAATGCAGACTAAGTAATAATACACTTCCTCCGATTTTATATCCCATATGTCTGTGAGATTTGTGTATGGCTTATACACAAATTGTGGGAGACATTGTCCACTCTTGGAGATTTACATCCCTTTTTGTGATGGTCATGTTTCATTTTTGTTGACAATTATGGATTCCATCATGGAACACGACAGAGTCATTTATTGGCTTTCGTCTTAATTATGAGATTGTTTTTTAATGCAGAGGTGATAATTATCACTTTGTAACTATAATATTTTCATTGCCATTGGTTATCTCATAGACTGATGTGTATATCATCATCTCTTCGTGTAATTCTCCTATTACAGAGTAGCTCAGAGCACACCATAATTAGCATTCATTGTTCAATTTCATGGATCCTTTTCATTTTTCATACTCTGTCCCCCCTCCTGTGACTCTATTATCTCTATGAATGTCCTAACTGTCTCTTTCTCTTGATGGTGACACTTGCCCCTGGCTGTCTCCCAACTACCCCTGAGGCTTCTTACCTCCAGTCTGCAGTGAATGTTAATGGGGACCAGTGCATCCCTGTATGGAAGGTATCAGCTGTCACTGGCAGTCTGATCTAGTGGACAATACCAAACGTCTGCACATTCTCACTGGGATGAATATAGTTTTTTCAGTCTTTGTTACCCCCCTTGAACTAAGTGTCCTCTTTTTCTTCACTTCTAGTTTTCATTAAGCTCGGGAGAGTCGCCAGGACCAGTTAACCCATTGCTTGACATTCAGCAACCCCCTGCGGCCTGGCATATTCTCTGGCAGTGAGCCTGGAAAACTTGTCTCTGAACAGCTTGTCTCGGAAAGCAGGGAAAAATTCCCAGTGTTTTGATGCTCGCTTTAAACGTCTGGCATCCACCATCTTCCTGCCGACATGATGAACTGGCAGTGGGGCTAATTTCATTTACTCAGAGTTTGTTATCTAGGACTAAGCACCACCCCTATCCTGCAGATGGTATGACTTACCAGCTGGCTCCTCTGTGCTGGTGAGGGCTGGAGTAGGGACCACTGCTGGGATTTCTGAGGGTGAGAAAACAAGAAATGGCAAGAGATGAGAAGAAATTCTGCATAATAGTTAGGAGTCATTACATAATCTGAAAGGTAATATACTACCACTTGATAAGAGCCCATTCACATTAGGTGCACCTGCAAATGTCAGGCATGGCAAAACCTTTAAGAATACCATATTCACAGTAGACTATAGAGTTTTGCTTTCAGCAAATATATACACATGGAAGTTATTTAACCTACTACTGGTATATCATTTCTGTCCAGCAAGTCCTGCAATTAATGTTCTAGACAACAAAACTGGGTTGGAGACCTGGTTCCACTTTGCTGGTGGTTATGCAGATAATACATTCTAAGAACAAGTAACATGAAGGAGATTTTCAGTACACCCCAAAGGTTAATCCCCACATGTGGACAGTCCCACCTGACATGGTGGTTTCTTCAGTAAAACTGCCGCAAATGTTTTCCAAACAATTTCATGTTGACAAACTCATGTAAAATTTTTAAAATAGTAGTAATAGATCACCATTACTGGGCAAATATAGACCCATGGTTGTAAGAAAATCATATTGTCATGACAATCCATGATCTGCACACATCTGCAGACCTCTTCCTCCATCACCCTGAAGGACATGAAGGATGATAAAACTTGTAAGCATATCATTGCGTTTTTGATACATGGGTGTGTGGGCATACACTGGGATCCACCATGTACTTCAGAATCCTCGATTAAAGTGATGAATGGACATCTTCAGATAGCAACTAACCATTCTCAAAGCAAATGTAAGAGTTCAGGTGTGAAGATCACCGTATTATTAATCTCTAGCATACTCACTGATGCATGGTGCAATGGGGGAACGGCTCTGCTGATATCCTTTGGCACATCGGTTGCATGTTAGTCCTGTTACACCATCTTTGCATGGGCATTGCCCGGTGGTCTGATTGCAAGTCTTGCCTGCTGCCCCCACTGGATGACAGTCACAAGCTGAAAAAGAAAGACATTGTTAGATCACATTCATATTTGCTTTGGCATTTTTCGCCGTTTAAAAAAAAAAAAAAAGAGTTCATTACTTCTACTCATAGTTAGACTCTGGGGTATCCCTAAATGCCTCCATCTGAAGCCTCCTAAGTTTTGATTTCGCTTTTAAAAGCAACACACAGAAGTTATCATTCAAAGGCTCTTATTTAATCCCTGTATTAGTGTGAGATACACGTGTGTGTATTAATATGTGTCACCAAGCGCTGGTTTGTCTTTGTCTGGCTTGGTCTTTCACCCAGCTTGTCTTCCTCTTCCCTCTTTAAATTATGGAGATCACTGAGCGTGTCTTTTGCAATGTGGCATTCCAGCTCTATGTATGTTAGAGAGTAATGATGTGGAAATCGTGTGGAGCCTGCCTTGAAAACAGAACAGTTTTATATGTTTATTCATCACAGGGAACTATTTATTTTCAGTGCAAGGTTCAATATAAGGCTTCCATATGATTAGATATGCAATTGCAAGGGAAAGTATTTTTGCTACAGGGATCTCTGTAATTCACTAGGTAATTCAGAAAGATTGTGCAGCAAACATTACAAAAAGGCCTTCATACACAGAGTACCCAGAAAATAAGATTTTTTAGGATGCTGCAAATATAAGCCTTACTCCAACTAAGGTCAATATAGGTTATGTCCAGGCAGCTATACAAAAAAAGTAAAATCAATTTGCAATAGAGTGCAGCATGACCCTTCAGGACCCCATGAGGCTCCTAGTAAGGTGGAACACAAAGGGAGCTGACAGCAATTCATGGTTTGGGTACTTGTGATGATATTCCAGATCACATGTGATCACATGACTAGATTTGAAAAAAAAAAACTAAATATACAGATAATTTGCAAAAAATATTAGTATATCGCCCACAAGTTCCTATATTTCAGTAATTCAACTGAAAGGGTGAAACTAATATATGAAATAGACTGATTACATGCAAAGTGAAATATCTCAAGCCTTTATTTCTTATAAATTATGGCTTACATCTATCTCAGAAAATTTGAATATTATATGAAATCAATAAAACAAAAATTTTAATTAGAAAAATATAATCATACATATGTACTCAGTACTTGGTCTAGGCCCCTTTTGCATCAATTACTGCCTCATGGATACTATTTGTCTGTGGCACTGCTGAGGTGTTATGGAAGACCAGGATGCTTCAATAGTGGCCTTCAACTCTTCTGCATTGTTTCCTCTCATGTTTCTTATCTTTCTCATGGCAATGCCCCAGAGATTCTCTATGGGGTTCAGGTCAGGTGAGTTTGCTGGATAATCAAGCACAGTAATCCCATGGACACTGAACCAGGTTTTGGTACTTTTGGCAGTGTGGGCAGGTGCCATGTCCGGCTGGAAAATTAAGTTATCATCTGCATAAAGCTCTGTGTCTGGGGAAAGAAGCATGAAGTGCTACAAAATCTCCTGATTTAAGTCCAGAGTGGTGACTCTGGACTTAATGAAGCACAGTGGACCAACACCAGCAGATGATATGGCTCCCCAAACCAACACAGACTGTGAAAACTTCACACTGGACTTCAAGGATCTTGGATTGTGTGCCTCTCCATACTTCCTCCAGACTCTGGGTCCTTGGCTTCCAAATTAGATGCAAAAGTTGCTCTCATCAGAAAAGAGGAACAGTTCTTTTTTTCTTCTAGGTAAAGCTAGCCATACACATGCCGATAAGCGGACGATTTTTAACCTGACCGACGGGCGTGCGCGCTCGCGCCGTCGGTCAGGTTAAAAATCGGCCGCTTATTGGCATGTGCCCACATGGGGCGATAGATCCCTGTCACCCCACAGCTCGGCCGGCCAGAGAACGGACATGTCCGATATTCTCTGGCCGGCGCAAGCCGATGCAAGCCGATGCCATAAGCTTCAATGAAGACGGCGTCTTCTTTGAAGCTTATGGCCAGCACACAAAGGGTGCTGGCCGACTGAAGGGGCCCCATAATGCACCGGGGTGCAAACGTGATGACGTCATCACGTTAGCATCCCGGAGCATATCAGGACAGGTCTGCCTGCACACCATCGTGGTGTGTATGGCAGCCTTAAGACGCTCATAAATCTGTCGTTCAGGAGAAGCTTGATAAGAGGAATATGACATTTGAAGCCCATGTCCAGGACCTGTCTGTGTGTGGTGGATCATAATGCAATAACTCCAGCCTCAGTCCACTGCTTGTGAAAGTCCACAGCACTTCAAATGGCCTTTTCTTGAGAATTTTCTCCATGCTGCGGTCATTCCTGCTGCTTGTGCACCTTTTTCTTCCACACAACTTTCTATTAATGAGCTTTGATACAGCACTTTGGGAACATCCAACATCTTTTGCAATTACCTTTTGAGGCTTTCCCTCCTTATGGAGGGTGTCAATGATGGTTTTCTGCTCAACTGTCAAATTGTGAAACTTGCTTAACCAGACCATTTAAAGGCTCAGGAACCCTTTGCTGGTGTTTTGGATTATTTAGCTGATCACAGTCTGGCACTTTGAGCATAGAATATTGATTTTGGGGTTTATATTAGCTGTAAGCCATAATCATCAAAATTATAACAAATAAAGGCTTGAAATATCTCACTTTGCATGTAATCAGTGTTAGGTTCTTGCTGGGATTCGAACCCAGAACTCGGTTCTGGGTTGCTTAGCAAAGGCAGGGAATCTGACTGTGTGCCACTTGCATTGCTGGTGAGTAACCTGAACTGGTATGCAGATGAGTGGACACAGATCCAGCTTTGTGTGAACCTTGTCCAGCTGATTTCCTTCCCCTCATTAGCAGTCTCTGACAGGACCTTGATTGGTCTATGTTGGATCAACTTCCTATATAAACACTGCCAGTGGAATAGGAAGTTGCTGTTACATTTGGGTTTACCCTGGTATCCCAATACCTGGCCTTAATACCTCAAGTCCTAAACTTGTATCTGTTTGTGTTCCTGTGGCCGACCTTGCTTTGTTCTCCTTGGATACCCAACCTGCCTCTGCCCCTGACTCGGCAAGACCTGATCTTGATCCCTGTTTTGTATTCCTGACCTGGTTTTGTTCTGCTGGATACCTGACCTGACTTGGCTAGACCTTACCTTTATCCTTGTTTGTATTCCTGTTCCTGAACTGGGTTTGCCCTTCTGGATCCCCGACCTGCCTCCACTCCTGACCCGCCTTACCTGTGACCTTTTGGATTCTTGTAACCCAGTATCTGTCTTGTCCACCACCACACACCCTTCTGGGGGGACCTGAGACCCCGTCCAGTGCTTGTAGCCCCACATGTTCCCAGAGCACTCCTGTTGCGTACTTCCTATCTGTGTCCTGTGTCTAGCGTGACTCTGGATCCCTCCTGTTCATGCTACCCACTGATGTACTCTAGATTTCCAGTCCTGTCTAAAACCCAGAGTAACCCCAGCATCCAGTATACCTGCCCTAGTGCCTCCCAGTTCTATGCATAGCCTGTTCTGCATTCCAAAACCCCATCCAGTCTGCCCTATCTCCAGCTAATGGGCTTAGCCTGCCTTGTTCCCCTAGCCCAGGCGTAACAATCAGTCTATTTCATTTATTAGTTTCACCTTTTAAGTTGAATTACAGTAATACAGGAACTTTTGAATGATATTCAAATTTATCAAATCATCTGTAACCCTAACGAGCAACAAGTAATAAGCAAACATTTATATAAGGCCCGTTCTTATTTAAGTACATTTTTGTATGTATTTTTTTCATTATTTGTATATTTAATTACAAACATTTTGAAAAATGTATAGGGCCCATATTCCTATGGTTCACACATCAGCATGTTACCCACAAACATGGGGTAATTGTCACTTTGGGCTCAGTTAGTGAAGACGACCTTCACTGTGCAATTCTCGGGTGGCCGATTGAAGCATGATGACATTATCATGCTGCAGCTGGTCACTCAGCAGATCGGCGCACACCCTTTGTTACTTTGAATGGGGACCCTGGTGGAAAAAAAACGGTCTCTGGATGATCACGAATTGGCTCATGGTTGTTCCTCTATGTTATAATATTGACAGGGGTCTAAGAGGTACATGCAAGCACCAACTGCTGAAGTTTTTTCAGGACGAAACTGAACATTTTGCTATTGAGAAGGTGTCCATGCACCTCTACCACCTGTCTGTGTAGGCAAACACGAACCGCGTGGTAAGAGGAGCATCCATGTCTAGACAATGTTCAGGTGCCTAATGGCAATCAAGTTGCAGTTGCCCCTCTTTGTAGTGTCTATTGGCACCTTGGCACCTATGTGTTTGGCACAGTTGCCTTCCTCAAAAGTTATTTTGGCCTAGATCATAATACATCTGTTCATAGCCTATAGTTTTGTTCCCTAAGGGGCAATACAACTGCCTCATAGTTGTTAATCTTCACATGCAAGTGTTTTCCAAATTGAACAGACTTTACATTTGTATTTAGCCATCCACAAGTTCAAGGATGATACAATGGCCGTCCCTAAACACTGATCTCAAATCTGTGGGCGCCTTTAGAATTGTTGGGAAGCCACGTTATCTTTGTAATAGTACGCCAATAGATGCCTGACTAGTAATTCATGTCAGTCTCCTAGACTCAGGTCCTTCTGTTGTCTCAGCACGGCTGAGTAAGACCAATCTTTTCACTCCATTTGCCCACAGATTGCTGTGCAGGTGGTGAGGACAATGAGAGCAATGCTTGCATTCACCATTAAACTGTTAATCACACTTGGCATAAATGGATGATGACTGGTGATTATCAGACATCCTGGTGCTAATTTAGATCCCTAGAGCCAAGTTTTAGTGGTCTACATAGTGTAGAAAGTTGATTGTGTCTCAGTGAAGGACAGCCCTCGGCTGCAAATTACCCAGAACTGTTTTTGTTCAAAACAAAATTTAGAAGTTTCCAGCGGAGGAGTGAGAGTCTACACAAATCTCTTTCCTGTTACTAAGATGACCCGCACCTGCACAGCGTGATTACACAGAGAATGGCAACTTGTGAATATACGGTCAGGGATGGAGGTAGGGTGGTGGCTTAGATTATCATAAATGGCTGAAAGTAGTGGAAAATTTTGGATTTTCAGTAACAGGATGAGTATGGTATGTATATATAATTGTACAATGATAGTGTTTATGATTTACTAGCAGTTGTTTTCTTATGGCAATTCCATGAAAGAAAATTAACAGGGTATGTCAGGGGGCAGGAAACACACACAACAGTCTTTGGGCTCTTTCACACTGTATGAGCTGCGTTGTGCAATGCACATAGTATAAGTGTATGGGAAACACTTGTGTTTCATGTTAAGAATGTCTAAGTGTACGCTTCACTATTAGAACCTGTAACAGTGATGTAACTTTTCCACTTACCAAAACTAAAATATCTGATCGGAAGTTTGTTCATTCTTTAGATGTGTGCAAATCCTAAAGGTGCTCATTTCCATTTAATTGACTGAAAAATAGATTGTTTTAAGTAGATTGAACGGAAATCAATTCCCCTATAAATGGTCTAATCAACCAAAACCGAAATTGAACATAAAATTGATTAAGCAGTGATCCGCCTTGTTGGTAAATTTGAGCCGCTCATGCAAATATCTGATGGGTTTTCTAGGTATACATCAATCGTCCTATGAACAATGTGCCCTGTCGATATTTTAATTGTACAAGATGATCTAATCTAAAGGCAGCCATACATGGATTGGCTTTTGCACAATTGATCTTAGATTCGAATTTCTTGTGCGATTTAAGTATCGACTGTGAGTCTAACATTTATCAATTGTAACTCCACACAGCATGATCCATTTTAAACTGATCGATTCCTTTCCTTAGATCGGTACAGATGCGCCATATTACAATTGAATACAAACAGATCTAACTACCTAGAAAACCGGTCAGATACTTGGATGATCGACTGAGCTTTACCAACATGTCCAATCACTGCTCGATCCATTCTGTGTTTGACTGTGATCACTTTTGGCTGATCGCACCAGGTGGGCGGGCATCTGTTCAATTGACTTTAAGCGATTGATTTTTTGGTCCATTGCAATAGAAAAGGCTTCTTTGTTGTATGATTAATATTTGTGTGATGAGATGAAGCAGTGAAGAAGAAGCCCTACGACTGGGTAAGTATGGATAATATGATGAGCCTGA
>CM070039.1:69577477-69595847 GCA_036250615.1 Ptychadena robeensis
CCCGTCGGCCAGATTAAAATCCGGCCGTTTATCGGCATGTGTATGGCCGGCATAAGTGAGAGGGGAGGTCTGGAATCTTTATGAGATTTGGAAGCTTTGTACAACACAAGGTAATCCCACAGGAGAAGCTATCACACCGGGAACACTTGTGAGTTCCTATCCTACAAGGCTATAATTTTCTAATGAGTTAATAGCTGCGGTTGCCACTTCTTATCTTAGAGCGCCTCTTCCCACATATTACTGGAGATTAGTTTAGACAATTATAATTGCATATTAACAATAGTATCCTTCTTTCCATCTGTGAAGAGATTTTCATCTGTGATACTTGTTGGAGTTGTGTGAGGGGGTTGTCAATCTGTCAAGCAGAAAGACTTTGAATTTCTAAAGAATGGTCATATGCTACTCAAGAGATACTTCTGTTATCTTCAAGTACGCAGTACCGGTGTGAAAGTCAGTAAAGCATCTTAGCTTAAGCAGTAGACACTTTTATTATGCAAATACGGGAGCTCAGAAAGATCTGGCTTGTATCTTAATAGGGTTTACACCCCACTATAGGCCTTAAGCTGGGAATAGACGGTACGATGTACCGTTCATTCCTTATTCGATTCTATGCAGTAGCAGGCAGCGTGATGACGTCATCACGCCCGCCTGCTAGTGCCGAGAATCAGACAGCACTCTGCATCTGCCGCTCATTAGTTCGGCTGGGGGCAGCCGTCCCCAGCTAAACTAATGGGATCGGACTAAAATTTACCGTCCTGTCGGATCTCTGTGCTATCCGACAGGACGTCTGATTTCAGACCAATCCGTGTCAGTTGCAGCCTTCAATTCCTGCACAACCCAATCCTTAAGGGATGCGGGAGCGCGCACGGCATCGGATCTGGGATCGGATCGTGCAGGAATTGGTACGTGTATGCCCAGCTTTACAGATCACGAATAGTGTGCTGGGGGCAGGAGGAAGAAACTAAGGATTAGCCTTTTTTTCTTGTTACTTTTTCTAACACTTTCAGGACTTTAAGGATTCTCTAGAACAGACATTCTCAACTATGGAAGAGGTTTGAATTGAAGACTGACCATAACAATATGGCATCGCTGTTAGACTAGGTCAGGGGTGGGCAAACCTTTTGACTTGTGGGCCAAAATGGGGTTTTAAAGGGGTCAGACAAATACCAGGTCCCAAGTCCTTCCAGCCTGGGTGGGAATTTACATTGACAAAAAAAGATTACATTGTCAAAATGATTAGTTTTTTAAACCACTTAAAAAGTAATAATCATACTGGCAGGAAGGTTAAATTAAGAAAGAAGATATGAAAAAAATATAAATATGTAAGAAAGAGGTACATTCTATGAAACGCCTGCATAGACCCATAGAGAACAAATGTCCACATCTGCACTGCATTTTGACCCTGATTAAAGTTTTTCCCAAGCCCTAAACCTGTGGTGACATCTACAACACTGCTGTGAGCATTTCCCATATATTTCAATAGAATGACCTGAATATTCCTATGGAAAATGCAATGTGGGGTGGTTAAGTCTTTGTGAGCATCCATTAGGGTGTGGTGACACCAGCTTTATGTGGCTTTTCCACAGAAATATTTAGAGATAGGAACATGGTTCTCATAAATTCATTATACAACAGAGGCCTGACTCTATCAAAAATATAGAGTAAGGTTGGGTGGGATCCATACCAATAGGGATAGCATTAATAAAAAATAAATCCAGGCATTGTAAGTTTAGAGTCAACCAGATTTGTACCTTAAGGTACACTTTCATAAATTATATGTTGGTTGCTCATGTCGATAGAAGGTAGAAATTCATACACCATATAAATTTGTTTCCTATGTGGATAGAAATAAGGAACATTCTGTAGGTTTCAAAACCATTCTTAGAATTGATTGATTAAAGAAGGAACACCTGAAACTCAGCCATTGTTTTACATTACACAAATAGGGGTTACTACTATAGTTGGTCCCCATACATGGAATGATTTTTCATTTCCAGATTGATCGCCATTCGCGACTCCCCTTTCTTTGATTGATCCTGCTTGAAGAAATATCTTTCGAACAGGGAACCAACATCATCATTGAATGGGAATCGATTGCACATGAATTCACTGCTCGATCTGCAAATGCTCGAACGCAGCGCTGTGACGCCACAGTGACACGTATGGGGACCCAAAGTGCTGAGGGGCGTAAAGCTGCCAACAACCTGTTTACTCAATTACTGCATAGTTGCACTCTGTGGCTGTAGAATACATTTCATGCTCCTCTATCTGAATGATTAGTCTGAGATTGGCAGATGCAAGGATAACCTACCAGACTACATTGTCCAAGGGATACATTTATGGGGTGGGTTTCAATGCTGAGCTTGACCAGTATAAACTGTTATGGCAGCATAAGGAAGGACCATCTCTATAGTGTTGACTATGAATCTATATGGTATATGGTTGGTTTTCAGATGGCTGCAAAGGGAGAACTAATGCTAGGCATACACATGCCGATAAGCGGTCGATTTTTAATCTGACCGACGGGTGTGCGCGCTCTCGCCGTCGGTAAGGTTAAAAATCGGCCGCTAATCGGCATGTGCCCACATGGGGCGACAGATCCCTGTCGCCCCACTTCTCGGCCGGCCAGAGAACGGACATGTCCGATCTTCTCTGGCCGATGGGAGCCGATGAAAGCCGATGCCATAAGCTGCAATGAAGCGGTGTCTTCATCGCAGCTTATGGCCGGCACACAAAGGGTGCCCAGCCGATTGAAGGCGTTAGCCTCCCGGAAAGATATCGGAGGAAGATATCGGAGTAGGTCGGTATGTGTATGCCTAGCATAAGACTCTACTGATATCTATGGTTCTAGAATGGGAAATCATAAAAGTTCCTACAGCTGTAAGAGCCACGTGTACCAATACTTATCTGTAAAGGTTAGTGGAAAAGAGATAATGGTATAGGGTTGGTTTTCAGATGCTGGTTTAGGCCAGGCTAGACTGTTATGACTGCAAAGGCAGGATCAATACCATACTGATAACTATGGGCATAGAATGGGACATTCATAAAGGTTCCTAAAGCTGTAATGGCCAAGTGTACCAATATTTTCCTTTAATGTTGGCGGCAAAGGTATATTGGTACGGAGTTGGTTTTCAGAGGCTGGTCTAGGCCAGGCTAGACTGTTATGGCTGCAAAGGGAGGGAGAATACCATACTGATAACTATGGGAATAGAATAGGGCATCATAAAAGTCCTTAAAGCTGTAAGAGCCAAGTGTACCAATACTTATCTGTAAAGTTGAGTAGAAAGGGATCATGGTATGGGGTTCGTTTTCAGATGCTGGTCTAGGCCAGGCTAGACTGTTATGGCTGTATTTAGCTGTAAATCTCGAGTCCAAGTAAAGCTATTGAAACATATTAGGTCAGATTGAGTTGACCAATCCCGGTACAATCTGTATTAGATTCTCTAACAGCTATGTAATGAATGTCTGTTCAAACAATTCAACATATATTCAGTCTGGTATCCTTTAAAAGGACATTATCATACCCCCCTCCCCTTTCCCTCAGTGCAGGTCCTTGTTAATAAGCATGCAACATCAAAACACATGTCTGGACTGAAAGATGGTTTAATATTTACGATCCGGTGCAAAATCTAGGTATCACAAGCATCTGATTAGAAAAAGAATGAATTGGGGCAGACAAGACCCTTTAAACAGCTGTCTGTAAGCCCCTCGCTGCGGCTACCTCAGCTGCAGCTGTTTAGAAGTCGGAGCTGTATTTTCCGTGTGAAAAATGGGAGGAATTTAATCCAAATGGGGAAAGTCACAGCTGGTAGAGTCATTTAGCCAATAGAAAACTGGCAAAAGAAAGGAGGAGAGGGGGATGGGGACACGTTAGGGCTCATTAGGAGAAACTAATTGCCACCTTGTTATGGGACAGAAAAAAAAGGGAAAGAGAGAGCGAGGGAAATTCTTTCCAAGTTTTTTTTTTTCATTTTAATGGTGGAAAAAGGAACGTGTTAGGAAGCTACAAGAAAAAAAAATAAGGTGAATGGATGGAAGAAAAAGGGGACTGCTTTCAGGAGGTGGGGTGCAGAAATACATATGGGAAGCTCATGGGTTTGTGAAAAGTGGATTTTAAACTTATTTGCATAAAAATTTTCATTAAAAAACCCTTTCAAATGTATCTTTAAGTACACATATTAGCCTCTCCCATGCAGCAGCACTAACCAACCATAGACCCAACCATATTGTTTTGCTGAGCAGAAGATTGGTCCGATCAGTATACGACTGTCCTTATACTGTCTGATCAGCATAGTTTGATCCTGTATTGACTGATAACTGGCAACTAGAGGGGTGGATGACTCGGTGGCACTGTCTGGTGAAATTGGCCAACTGCTTCAGTACACTGCTTCTGGACCATAGTTTTTCTTATGTAAAGGTGATATTTACCCCAATCCAATGTCCTGTGACATGAAGAATACCATCCTCCTACTATTCAGGGCTGGAGTACGGAAAGCTACTGCTACATCATCATGTAGAACACAGTTTCATCAGACGCCCCCATAATCAGGGGAAAGTGTCTGTGTGTCTAATAATGCTTATGTGTTGAGCTGGCCAATACATCTCGTTTTTCTTTAGTTTTCTCTGCAGATCGTCGCGTGATGATGTCATCACACATGGCCGGTCGTGCCGAGAATCAGCCACGCACTCTTTGTCTGCCAGCATTTACTTTGGATGGGCATGCTGGTCCCCATCTAAAGTAATGAGATCGACCTACAAATTACCGATATCTCCGTAATATGTCAGATTGATCTCTGGGCCGATTTATGGCCTGATTTAAGGTGGGCGCATTAGATTTGCAGCAGATTGTTTGCCACAAGCGTGCACGGCATTTGATCTGCATTGAAGTTGGCCACAAATCTAAAGGCTGCCATACACGGCACGGATTCGTGCCGGATTCTGGCGCGATGGATTCCGGGCACGTGCACGCGGATCCATCGTGCCGGAATCCCCTGCAGCCCACCTTGCCTGTCCGATCGCATCCGATGGATCAGGGGCACAGAATCGGATCCGAGGAAGAACCAACCTGTTGGTCTTTTCGGTCCGATTCTGCTCTGATCAGGGGGCGTTGCGGTCCGGGAGGCGAGCCATCGGACACGGATCCCTCCCGGATCCGGCCGTACAAGGTGGGCTGCCACGATCGGATTCCCTAATTGGCTAATCGTTCTCACCTGTGGATGCCGGCGGAATCGCCGGAATCCATCGGGTGCTGAATCGATCAGCCAGGGAATCCGTGCCGTGTATGGCTAGCTTAACTGTCTATGGCCACCTTAAATAATGTTATTATTATTATTAAAGCCTGCAGTGTGTGAATACACACATCATCTTCAATGAACACCTGGTGTTGGAACAAAAGAAACTTCAGCAGTTCCCCTGACCTCCTTGGGGTGGTAAGAATGTTCCAGCAGGGTATGCAGGGCTGGAACATATTTTATTTTGATA
This sequence comes from Ptychadena robeensis, assembly GCA_036250615.1. Lineage (NCBI taxonomy): Eukaryota > Metazoa > Chordata > Amphibia > Anura > Ptychadenidae > Ptychadena > Ptychadena robeensis. The sequence goes on from CM070039.1 coordinate 69,582,959, forward strand.
TTCCCTAGGAACAGAGCCACTTCTAACCCAGGGACTGACTTATGAAGACCTAGGCTAAGTTTACACTGGCGATTCCCCGAAACCGCCAGTGCGCTCCCGCAGCCGCGGAATAAACGACTCCCTGTAGTCGTCTGCACAACAGTGCAGGCAATTACAGGGCATCTAATTAAGGACCCCATAGACTTTCTATGGGACGGCCGCCCGAAAACCGACCGGTGGACGCCTAATGTGGCTTCCGCCCGTCGGCCATGCTAAACGGTCGTTTACCTGGCGGTAAAAAACCGCCAGTGTAAACTTTACTCTGGCAGCTCACCTTGGACAATGTTATTTACATATTCACTCAGGAGGTGAGTCTCCGGCTGTCACAGCAGATACTAATTTCACTGAGCTTGCAATTCCATATGCGCATACTAAGTGAGCGTCTCATGCCATATAGGAATTGCAAGTGCAGTGAATATGTTACCTGTACAGAAAATACCTGTTGCTTTTGACTGAAGAGCAGTCCACTTGCAACTTCTTGTAAACTGAACTTAATTTAGAGAGATGTGTTTTTAGTCCAAATCTGGAAAGCAGGCCAGAGTGACAGAGATGGCTCCCTTCAAGATGAAGAGGAAAGAAAACGAATTCAAGCCGAAAAACCGCTTGTGTTATATAGACCTTGTAACAATCCCATAGATATTAACCAGCTAGGAAAAAACAATACTAATAAGGCTAATATGCAGCACTATTGTCTTAATGTAAAAGTATTTGGGAAGTTTATCGATGCAAAAGCCGAAAGCTAACTGTACATTTGAAAAAGAAACACATAAGTAGATTTGATTTCCATTTAATAGGTCTTGAAGTGGCATTTGCTTCAATTGCCGACATATTACGTCTGGTCCTATTAAACTCTCACCTGCTGGTAATAAACACATTGCATAGTTTATTGGGGCCTAGAATGCTCCATAACCCCAATGATGAGATTTACTGATCTTTGTTAGCCTTGTATTTGACCCTTATGTTAGTAACTAAGAATTGTTATGGTCTACCAGAAGATCTACTGATCAGCCAAAAAATCAATCTGTTAAGGCCCCCATACACGGGTCGGATTCCGGCCGGATTCTGGGCCGATCGATTCCGGGCGCGTGCACGCGAAACGATCGTGCCGGAATCGTGTGCAGCCCACCTTGTCCGATCGATCACGTCCGATTGATCAGGGGCTCAGAATCGGATCCGACAGAGAACCAACATGTTGGTCTTTTTGATCCGATTCTGCACAGATCAGGGGGAGTTGCCATTTGTGAGGTGGAGTCGGAGATGGAATCGGACACGGAATCGTCACGGAATCCGTTGGACAAGGTGGTATGCAGCGATCGGATACTCTTAATTGGCCGATCGATCACACCTGCGATTCCCGGCAGAATCGCCGGAATCGATCGGATAGGTGATCGAGCGGCCATGGAATCCGACTGTGTATGGCTGGCTTTAATGGCGATTGAATGGCAATCATTTCCTGGTTCCACATCTTCCACAAGTGATCAATATCAAATAGGGAATCAGACATGTTGGTAAATTTCTGTCGATCGTTCAAGTATCTGCCAGTTTTGCTAGGTATTCGTATGCGACTGTACTATGGTGCATGCATATCAAACTCAGAAAAGTAATCGATCACACTGTGTGGTGATGCAATTGATCGATGTTCAATTGATGATCGCACAAAACAATTGAATAGCAAAATAATTGACCTGTGTATGGTTACCTTAAGATTAACATAAAGACAATGTATTAACTGTTTCTTGAATTCTATATTACTATACAAATTCACAGTGTAAGGCCAGCGTTAAGCCCCCCGTACACCTTAAGATCGATCCATACATCTAGCAACAACTGTGTAGTATAGTGGGCTCCCTGATAGAATACATAGTGATTGGAAGGTTTAGAAAGCTCCTCATATTACATGGTTTTGGTAGAACAAAATTTGATTGTACAGAAATTGTATGGAAAGATTGTAAGGTGTATGATAGAGTAGATAGCCCCCCCCCCCCCCGCGCCTCTTCGGCATCACTGATTACGTTGAGGATGCGACGCCGGAGACGATCTGTGTGCTTGCAGAGGATTATAATGTGTGCCCAATTTTGTTTTGTTGACAAACTCTCTCCAAACAGGGTTCGTGCAGACCACCTAGGAAGTTAGGAAGTTAAAAAGTAGTAGTGAACCCTTATTAAAAATATAATATATATATCTTTATGTTCTCATATTGCAATGTAATATAATGTGTTTCAGTTTTGTAAACCTATTTTACAACTTTTTTTTACATTGAACTTTCATCCTGGTTCTGGTGGATCTACTATGCGCCTTGTTGGTTGTACTACTACTTTGGGTTGATAGGAGATGATCTGATCACTACAGCTAGCCATACATGCATCAACTTTTACTCCATCGATCTTAGATTCGATCAACTTGTGAGATTGAAATATCGATTGTCAATCTAACGAATCGATGGATCATGCTGCCAACACAGAGAAATTGCTACAAAATGATTGATTCCTGTGCACAATCCCCATAGTACCATGGAGTGCAAAATTTGACGAAAAAAATTGAACGATTGACCAACATTAATACTTGAAATTAACCAACATGTCGGATCACTGCTCGATTCATTTTATGTTTGATTACCATAACTGTTGGTCCATCTTTATTTTTCTAGAAATTTGTTTAAATTTCGTTTTCTGTCCCTTGCCAGTAGCTGTTGAAGTTTCTTTCAGTGTCCATATAGAACCCAAATGCACAGCAGAAATCTCCAAACACATGATAACCATCCAAATATTGAGAAGTAGATAAGCAGCATAGACACCTGCCTTACCTTTGCAGGCTCTGCGGTCGGTAATTGGTCGGCTGACATCGCGGTAGAATCCCTCTTTGCAGTAGTGGCAGTGCCGGCCTGCTGTATTGTGCCTGCAGTTTAGGCACACACCTCCGCTCTTCCTTCCAGACAGCTTGTACAGTTCCATGTTGAATCGGCATCGGCGAGCATGCAGGTTACAGGTACAAGCTGAGGATACACAAATGTCATAGTCAGAGGGTGGCCAGTTAGGTCATTCATAAGGTCAGTATATATCCACATATATGTACATATACAAAATTGTGCTTAGGAGTTCTCCCTTGGGTTGAAGTATTTCATTTACAGTTTATAGTACAACAATGGTAGCTTTATTCTCTATACGTTTTATCAGTTACCCACAAAATGATTTGTCAATAAAGCATTAGTAACCTCAGTTACTCTTAATCACAAGATAAACTCCAATTTTCAAGCCATGATTTTCATGTGTTATCGTTTTTTCGCTAACCTGACCATGCTCAGTAAAGCATACCTCTAGTTTGTTCACAAATCCAGATATGAAATAGTGAAAGATCCCTGACATAGGGAATTTTGGATGTTCCTGTCTTTGTGCGCTACAGTTTTCCAATGCATTCTCCATAATATAAAAAAAGAAGAAGAATCCTCTCATAATAGCCATAACCTACATGTTTCCTACCAATTTCCCATTTTGTTTCTTACTATTTCATACATTTCCCCTCAATGATGTTATGGGATGGTTGTGTACTTTAACTAGAATCTTCTATGGTTGTAAACTGTCTAATGTAAAGCTTTTCCTCCGAGTGTCATCATAAACCTCAAGATCTGTATAAATCATGGCACAGACAATACTGAAAAAAATGCTGTGCGTGCAAACATTGCCAAACTCAAGTATACTAAACTTTGCCATAACAATGGGCAAATATTTCGTTCCAATTAAATTCTCCCAAACATATTATATACATTTGTTGTATAACTGATCAATTCTTGTTTAAGATATAGGTTAAATGAAGTGTCTCCACTTTTATATGCTGTGAACAGATGCAGGGGTGTAGCGAAAAATTACTGGGCCCCATAGCAATTTTTTTTATGCCCCCCCCCCCCCCCCCCCCCCCCCCCCCCCCCCCCACTCCTGGAACTGCCACTCCAATTAAACGTAACCAAAAAAGTTCCATTCGTTTTAATGGTTCTTTTGATTAAAAAAATTGCATGTGCAGGGATGCTCCAAAACAGCTTTGAGGTCCAATTTCTGCTCCTCGTGGATAATAGCTTTAGTTGATGGGTTCAACGTAAAATATTCAGGTCAGCTCATTAACCTCATATCAGCAGTGACTAGTCTCTATACTCAAAGTGAGGAAGGAAACAAAAGACACTGCATAAGTCCCCTTCTAGGTTTGGTAAATGCCACCCAAGGCATGTGTTAACACTTTCAGAGCTATATGTGCTAATTTAATCCTTCCTGCTGTAGAGGTTTGCTTATTTACATATGTATAGGTATGCGGAGCTGCCTGGCTGGGATCGTCTGTTGTAGGGCACATGTGTAGGTGTCACTTTGTGTTTGGTGGACTCCACCTGTGTTTGTGTGCGTTGTCTGTCTGTTGAAATGTCTTTCTGCGTGTGTGGCTGTGAATGGTGTGACTTGTATATACAAAGGTCGTCTCTTTAATGTGTATATATGCTGATAGATTTTAACAAGCTGCATCTCCATCTCAGCTATCCAAATATACAGTATATATATATATGAACTTTCATGTGTTTACCTAAGGCTTAGTTTCCACTTGTGTGGAAGCCGGCGGCGCGGTTGCCGCCGCTAAGAACCGCCGCCGCTAAGAACCGCATCTCATGCGGTTTTTAGTGGCGGCCATTCACCCCTATGGCCGCGGTCAGTGCTGGGCGGCCGCGCGATTCCGCGGACAGGGGACTAGCCCATTGAAAAGAATGGGCGCGGATGTATCCGTGCCGTGCACAACCGCGGGCTTCCGCTTCAAGTGGAAACAAGCCCTAACATTGCATATGGGATACATTGATACATTTATGTGGTGGGTCCCGCTACAATGGAAAATACTGTTTTATATTTTTTCACTACCTTTGTTAGAAGTACAAATATTCTGCATATAGAAATAAATTTTTTTACAGTTGCAAGAAAAAGTATGTGAACCCTTTGGGATTACGTGGAGTTTTGCATGGTGGAAAAAGTAAGTGAGCCCCTAGCCTAATGACTCTCAGAGCTAATAAAAAGAGGAGCCAGGAGTGAGCCAACCTTGAGTCCAATCAGTGTGATGATATTGGATGTGTTGCTGAAAGCTGTCCTGCCCTTTAAAAACACACACCAATTATGGGTTTACTGGTTTCAAGAATCACTGTCTGATGTGAACCATGCCTCACAGAAAAGAGCTCTCAGAAGACCTACGATCAAGAATTGTTGGCATGCATGAAGCTGAAAGGGTTACAAAGGTATTTTCAAAAGCCTTGATGTTCATGTGTCCATGGTAAGACAGACTGTCTACAAATGGAGAAAGTTTAGCACTGTTGCTACTCTCCCTAGGTGTGGCCGTCCTGTAAAGATGACTGCAAGAGCACAGCTCAGAACGCTTAATGAGGTAAAGAATAATCCTAGAGTGTCAGCTACAGACTTACATAACTCTCAGGCACATGATAACATTTTTATTAACGCAAATCTACAATAAGGAAAACATTAAACAAGAATGGAGTACATGGGAGGACACCACCACAGATTGCAGCACATTTGAAGTTTGCAAAAGAACACCTGGATGTTGCACAGCACTACTGGCAAAATAGTCTGTGGATAGATGAAACCAAAATTGTGTTTGGAAAAAACACACAACACTATTTTTGGAGAAAGAAAGGCACAGCACACCAACATCAAAACCTCATCCCCACTGTAAAACATGGTGGAGGGAGCATCATGGTTTGGGGCTGCTTTGCTGCCTCAGCGCCTGGACTGATTGTTGTCAGTGATGGAAAAATGAATTCCAGAATTTATCAAGACATTTTGCAGGAAAACTTAAGACCATCTGTTCGCCAACTGAAGCTCCGCAAAAGATGTGTGATGCAACAGGACAATGACCAAAAATATACAAGTAACAAAAGAATGGCTTCAACAGAACAAAATTCGTCTTCTGGAGTAGCCCAGTCTTGACCTAAGCCTGATTGAAATGCTGTGGCACGACTTCAAGAGGGTGATTCACACCAGACATCCCAAGAATATTGCTACACAAACAGTTTTGTGAAGAGGAGTGGTCCAAAATACCTCCAGATCGTTGTGCAGGACTGATCTGCAACTACAGGAAACAATCGATTGAGGTTATTGCTGCCAAAGGAAGGTCAACCAGTTATCAAGTCCAAAGGTTCACATACTTTTTCCACCCTGCACTGTGAATGTTCACATGTTATGTTCAATAAGAACATGAAATTTGTGTAGTATTATTTTAAGCAGACTGTGTTTTTCTATTGGTGTGACTTAGATGAAGATCAGAGCACATTTTATGACCAATTCATGCAAAACTCCACATACTTTTTCTTGCAACTGTATTTTGTGGTATCCACCATAGACCACTGCCCTATTCCACCACTGAAGCCGTGAGTATTGGGAGTATACACCAATTGGCCAAAAGTATGTAGGAAGGCCTCCAAAATAATGAGTTATGGTGCATAAACCAGCTCCATTAAAAACATGGCTTGATGAGTTTGGTTTGGAGGTTTGGAAGTTGCCTGAACAGTGCCTGAACTGCCAATTACTTTTTCATGTATCTTGGAGGTTCCATTGGGTCAGTAGGGTTCAGTGGGCACTGAAGGAAGAGGAACAGGAATTTTAGGGAATTTTAGCATAGCTTTGTGGGATCAGCTCATGAGCCTACAAACAGTAAAACAAGGCTCACAATGTGCTTTGCTTAGGTGCTCTCTGCACTGTTCTAAATTACGATATTCAGGCTTATATGGGTACATTTTATGTACGCTGTGCATTTGGTGTCCAGACCAATCTGTACTCCAGATGCTGGGTGTTCTCACTACCCCACAGAGCCAGGTGCTCAGAAGGTCAGAATGTAAAAAATTAAGGGCGCTGTGGAATGAAGGATAAGGAGGGGGTCACACATGGGAGGAGGAAAGGAGGCATAGAAGAAAAGAAAAGCATTAAAAATAGACTGTTAGCTCCTAAAGATTGCGCTTGTTGAGAAATCACTTTTGATCAATAATATTGCATAGTGGGTTTCTGCAATTTACATGCCAGAGCTGTTATATCTATCATGCCCTGTTAAACTAATTTCTAAATTCAGACCATTTTACAGCTGTTGGGGGCCTGATGGCTTCATAAGCCACATGTGCTTTATAAAAGGCAACAGTTAGGGCCCGCACCTCCCCCCCTCTCCCACCCCAATCCTACAGACCATCTCCACCTCAAGTACTTTTTTAAGGCAGGGTATAATGAAAACAAGATTTCCTTGCCTGCTCGGCCGCCCACCCTTTCGCTCTCCCCCTTCCTGAAAACCCTCAGCTAAGGTGCGAGTTTTTCCAGACATGCTGTGAAATTCATTAATATGTCAGGAAAATAATATAGCATCCTGAGAGGGGAGCGATTTATTACGAAGGGTGCATTCTGTCCCCTTCTGAGGTCCAGCACACTGGAAGGCCAACAGGATGAATATTTGACAAGTAAGATCTAGAGCGTTATAATCACACAGAATAACGCGGTTTAATAGGGTTTGATCTGGGTGGTCCTCACTTTCCCATAATACATAGAATTAAGCATGTTGGCATTTCTTGCAGCTTGTCAGCTTGACTGTATTGATTTGCTAAGAGGAAACAGTTAGAAAGCATAAAAGAAAGTATTTCTTTGTAAAATGAGTCAGAGCTTTATTCATATGTTGGCTTAAAGAGACGTTACCCATTTATTCTATACTAACCCTCATGCTAGTCCACACCCTGAGCTCCCAATCGCCAGGCTCAGATACCCACATCAACCTGCCCTAAAGAAAATGATGCTCCTAGGTATGTGTCTGAGATCCCATTCCTTTGCCAACATGGTCCCTATCTAAAGGGAACATTTGGCTATTTCTCACTTCCCCCTTTAAAAGCCATGACCAAATGCTTGGGCTTTAATTTAGAGTTCTCCCAGAAAAAGTTATAGTACTTAGATTGTCTGGTAAAGATAATTTGATTGTTTTTGCTTCCTGTATAGACAATAACAGGATGAGCAAATCAAAGAAGTACAAATCAATGGGCAGTATGGTGGCTCGCGTGGTTAGCAGCCTGGCCATGCAGCATAAGAGTCCAAGGTTTGAATCGTGGTCTGAGCGCTATCTGCAAGGAGTTTGCATGTTCTTCCTGTGTCTGAATGGGTTTCCTCTGGGTGCTCCGGTATCCTCCCACACTCCAAAGACATGCTGATGGTTAATTGGCTTCATTATAGGCTATATTAGGTGCACATGACAGGGCCCCCATACACGTGTCGATTTTTCACTTGATTTTTGCACGATCAATCGGCGATCAATCGAGTTCTGCCCACCCTGAACGATCAACCCAAAAAAATCAGAATCGACAAAAAATCGGATCAGACATTGATCTGACATGTTTTTTTTTGGTCGATCGTTTGGCAATCGAAGTACGTTGGTGGACCCATAGCTCCCTATTCAGCAGCCTTTCCGATCGATTAGACTGTGACATTTGACTGTTAGTTAGATGAACATGACTATGGTAGGGGCATCAAATTGTGAGCTCCTCTGAGAGACAGTTAAGCTGGGTACACATGGCTCGATACATGGCCCTTTTGAGGAAGCTTCAACCAAGCACTATGACGTCATCGCACAAGGGTGGAGCTGCCCCCATATCGAGCCGCATCGCTTCAGCGGTTGGCAGTCCATCCATTACACTGGACGGAGACCCGCAGTCCCCATTCAAAGTAATTGATTTCGACCAAGGTTTTCCAACATGTTGGAAACCTGTTTGGTCGAGTTCCTTTGAGCAGGATCCGTTGATCCATTTGATGGTTCAAATCTTGTAACAGATTAGAGCAACATCGGGCGCTGTGAGCATGCACGGCGCCTGATGTTGCTCTAATCTGTTTCTTGATCGAGCTGTGTGTACCCAGCTTTAGCGATATAACTATATACGCTCTGTAATGCGCTGCATAATCTGCCTTCACTATATAAATACAAGATAATAATAAATCAATCCGATGATCTAAGTCAGGGGTCTGCAGCATGTGGCTTGGGAGCCAAATGTGGCACTTTAGCCTTCTTGTTGTGGCTCCCTGCCAGATTGCCTCATTTCCCATCCAAAGTGATGGCATCAGCCAGATATTTACAGACATGTCCGTTCTCTGGCCGACCAAGCTTTGGGGCCAAAGGTTACTGCAGTTACCCACTTAGGTAGCATCTGGAAAGTGGAAGCTGAAAGAGTACTAAACTTCACTTTTACCAAAAAATCTGCTTTTGTTTGTAAATGACTGTAATGAAGCAACCAAATTATCACTATTCTTAAGGCAATGGAGCCACCATCCCAAACAAAATACCAAAGGTTGTCACCGGGAAAGTGAGCCTAGGCCTACCAACCCAGATCCAAAAATTCCCCCTGAAATAATCGGTGTTGGTTCTACAGGTTGGTGGATGGTATAACTCCCAACCCTTTTTGGGAGTTATACCATCCACCAACCTGTAGAACCTAGGTGCCCAACCTGCAACCCACATGTGGCCCCCAAAACCTAACTATTAATGGATAGGGCATAGCAACTAGGGGGGGGGGGTGCTGTCGGGTTGTGTTGTGACTGCCTGTCGGGATCTGGTCCACCGCCTGCTTAGATATGTCGACGGGGGGAGGGTCTAGATCAAAGTTATGTGCGGCCCTTTAGTGATGCAGAGGGCCAAACTTGTGACCCTCCATATCAACTCAGTTGCCCACCACTGCTGTAGAACCACCGTCTTGCTATTTTGATTCTATGTTATATGTTTGTAGCCACTGGCAGATTTATTATTGCCCTTAGGGCCTGTGGCCCATGGATTTTTGTTTTATTATTGTAATAAATGACCCTTTTTTTACATATGTATCTTGCTACCTAAACATTTTATGTGGAGCCCTTAAAGTCCCCTGGCCCCTGATTATTTCAGGGGGAATTTTTGGATCTGGGTTGTTAGGCCTAGGCTTACTTTCCCAGTGACAACCTTTGGTACTGTAATGAAACAAAGTCGGTTGTACTGTATCTGGTTTTATTTTAGGAAATACATATAGAAAAAACATATACAGTACAATAAGAAAAAGTTCAAATAAAAGACCACCGTTTCAGTACTCTTGACCTTCAGAACATAAAACGCACAACAAAACCACATCCTAGACAGAAATGTAAGTCATAATACTGTTGGCTACCAAAGGCCTGGCATTGGATCAGAATTCCTTATTGCTTCATCTAAACCCTTTGATTTAGTCATAAAAAGTCAGAATTATTTGAACCATCATAAACTGGCGCGATCGATGGCAATATGACAAGCACTTAACGTATTCAGTGAGAAGTGGCCGTTTCCTGATGGAACATCATCAATCACCAGGAATTTTTAATAAGGAAATTCATATCGGCTTATGGTCCATTTTCTCGTAAAACAATGAGGAAACATTAAAAAAGATAAATTGCTGCATGTTCCACGGAGGTGTGAGAGAAGCGATTAAGAAATTTCATATATAAAGCTCTGCATGAACAGTGACTTGAATTTTAGAACCAGAAGAGGTACATAAAAATGTGTGCAGGAAACCTTCATGCTCAAGCCTGTCCTATCTCCTCGTCCTCTATGCCCTTGGTGAAAGGCTTGAAGTATATCTAAGCCCCATAATGATAAACTAGGGAATCGTCACACCCAGTATCCTTCCTATTACCATTTGATTCCCTCTTTTTCAGTGTTTTGCAAATACATCTGGAAGTAAGATCTCCAAAGTGAGGTAGATATCTTACTGGAGCAAGTGTCGGTATTGCAATATAGTGATCATTAAGACAAGTAAAGAGGTGGTAGAGTGAATCTCCACAGTAGGGACACCGTCACTGGCCTATTTCTACAGCAGGGGTCATGACACAGACATTGGACTATCCCTAGTGCATGCTTTATTATAAAGACATTGGCTTATCACTAGTGCAGTATTCTTGACACAGACATTGGCCAATCCCTACAGCAGGGGTCATGACAGACATTGGCCTATCCCTAGAGCAGGCTTCATGACACTGACATTGGCTTGTTGTTAGAGCAGGTGCCATGGCACATACATTGGCTTATTGTTAGAGCAGGAGTCATGACCCAGTAATTGTAATATCCCTTGTTCAAGGCTCATGACACAGACATTGGTCTATCCCTAGAGCAGGTTTCATGACACAGACATTCGCCTATCCCTACAGCAGGAGTCAAGACACAGAGATTGGACTCTATCCCTAGAGCAGGCTTCATGACACAGACATTGGATTATCCCTAGCACTGGCTTCATGACACAGACACTGACCTGCCTTTAGAGCAGGGGTCCTGACACAGTAATTAGAGTATCCCTAGATCAAGGTTCATGACACAGACATTGGCCTATCCCTGTAGCAGGATACATGACCCAGACATTGGCCTATCGTTAGAGCAGGTGCAATGGCACATACATTGGCCTATCAATAGAGAAGGATTTATGACCCCGACATTGGCCTATCGTTAGAGCAGGGGTCATTACACAGACATTGGCCTATCCCTGCTTTGGGTATTTATAGAGACACAACCTCTTTGGTGGGAATATACAAAGCTATTGATTATGTGGGTGGGCTCAGCAGTAGCAGCAGGTTTCTCATGCAGTAAGGCAACTGTTAAATCTCACATTTTATAGTGTATTACGAATCCCTGGGATGTAATAAAAGAGGTGTTTTGTGGTTTGCTATTTACATGAATGTAAATATTCTCCAGTCACTCTCTTTTGTAAATTGGTTTTCTGTTAAAGCCTTACTCCAGTCTGATGTATAAAAAACACCATGTCATGCAGTTATCTATTCATTAAAAAAATCATTAAGTGTATTTTACCTAGAGTGATTGCATTGTAAATTCCAGAATCTTGCTTGATATCAGAATCCTGTATTCCCCTGTGCAGCAGCATTCAGGCAGGGAGAGGGAGAGGCAGCATTCAGGTCACTTGGGGTTCTAACCGTGTATTCTTGGTTACAGAAGAAGAGAGAGGGAGCTAGCTGAGTGATGATCTTTACAGTTTTCTCCTTCCCATTCATCGACTGATAACATACCTATGGCTCTTTAGTGACAAAGCTGAAAGGCTATATTGCTGTAAACAAAAACTGGCCTGGCTATTGTGTCTGTCTGGGGTGCCTGGATTACATGATGGCTTAACACAAATAATATCTTTTGGCAAGTAAAAGGTTTACAACTATTTATAGCAAATCTATGTTTAGCCATTTGTCTGGAGTTCAGCTATAAAGTAACCTATTTTATGAAGCTACAGGTACACACTGTAGAGAAATTCAGCCTTATGTTTGCTGCACAATCCTTGTATCTTCTGCAATGGTGACTCCCCAGCTTCCCCTTCTATAAATAACTCAGCAGCTCAACTCTTCTTCTTCCCTTCCAGAAATGACTCAGCAGTTCAGCCCCCTGCCCCTTTCCAGAAAGAACTCAGCAGTTTAACTTCCCCTGTTTACCTTCCAGAAATAACTCAGCAGTTCTCCTCCCCCTGCCCCATTACTGAAATAACTCAGCAGTTCAACTCCCCCTGCCTACCTTTCAGAAACAACTCAGCAGTTCAGCTCCCCCTGCCTCCCTTCCAGAAATAACTCGGCAGTTCAGCTCCCTCTGTCTCCCTTCCAGAAGTAACTTGGCAGTTCAGCTGCCCTGCCCCAATCCAGAAATACCTTAACAGTTTAACTCCCTCTTTTTTCCTTCCAGTAATAACTCAGCAGTTAAGCTCCCCCTGCCTCCCTTCCAGAAATAACTCGGCAGTTCAGCTCCCTCTGCTCCATTCCTGAAATAACTCAGCAGCTCAGCTCCCCCTGCCCCATTCCTGAAATAACTCAGCAGCTCAGCTCCC
>CM070039.1:69595994-69634417 GCA_036250615.1 Ptychadena robeensis
CCCAGAAATTACTTGATAGCTCATCACCTGCTGCTTACCCAGCCGCCTAATATCTGATAAGAGGGAGGAGGACAAGCTAAACCGCTAAAATAAGTAATACATGAATTCAGTGCTTCTTAGAAGATGGATTTCTCCTTAATGATTGCAGTTACTGAGGTTAGTGATGGCTTGAGTTTATTAACTGGTAGTAAAAAATATTTGAACATATTTCCTGCCCACAGATTTATATGGGGAAGGTGGTGGTACAGACATTTGGCCCCCTTGTATTATTGCATCTTTATTAAAGCTGTTATGGACTGCTTGGCATTGTAGTTCTCCAAGAGTAGAGCCACAAATCAGTGAATACCTGCGCCTGTAGAACACACACAATGCCCTCATGCATGCATTGGGACAGCTGGAATGTTGTTCTAACAGCCGCTGTGGTTTTGGGACAGGGCTAATTAAAGCAATTATCAGAAACCCTGTCGTGATGTTTTGCTAACCTTGTTAAGGGTCCCCGTAGCTTTTAAGAGACTGTTCAAGGACATTGTAATGGCAGGCATGAATCTGTAGCTATAACCCTTCGCTTGACCTTAATATTAGACCTGTATAGGGATTTACCATTCATTCAGAAGATGATCTCTCCAAAGAGAGCCCTGCAGAACATCATTCTATCCATCTTTTTTTCTCTAAGCAGTTCTCTCTTCCCTGTAATAGAGACTTGACGTTAGTCACTAATTTTACTCAACGAGCCCAAATGAGCTCATACAAGCTCTTATTTCCAAAAGGGATATGATGATTCAGAATCAGACATGGTTTGCCCTAAAGAGAACTCAAAGAGTTTGCAGCTTGCTGAGAATGACCAGATCATACCCACAAAACTGAATGACCCTTAAGCTGGGCATACACAGTTCCAGTTTTCTTTCAATCTGTGTATCTTCAAGTGTATGGCCAGGACTTCGTTTTCAGAGGAATGGTTATAACCCCTGCCAAAATGTTTGTATCATCTGTATCCCATTAGGTTTTAAAATTTAGATATGTTTTTTATACCTTATCCTGTAGGTGTAACAGGAAGCAAAGGAAATTCCTTGTTCGATATTGGTCTCCAGAAAAAGAATTCCTGTTCAGGAATGTTTTTATTTTCCAATGATTTTTGGCAGCAGCCACCCAGGACCTAAGCCTTTGTTCATTAGGGGGGGGGGGAGCTCTTTCTACTAGTGTTAGCTAGGCTTGTGAATTTTTATTTTAAGGGCTAGATAGGGTTAGGGCAGGTGGGTGACAGGAGCTTAGGTGCTTCCCAATCATGCCGTGTCAGTAGTGGCGAACCTATCCGTGTCCTATGTGAACAATGGTTTTCACCTCAACACCCCACATTTATTGCTATCTATACCGCGTCATCCTCAAAGATGGAGTTTTCTTCATACAGTTTGGTTTTAGATACATTTCAAAGTCAAACCCAAAAGAAAAATCCAATTGATGCAGATTCTTGATTGCCATACATTTCTGGTTCCATAAACCAAGAGGAAATATAACAACAAATATCATAATAACCAGGCAGATGTATCTTCACACTGAGGACCTACTTCAAATCCAACTGCACTTTTGACACAAACACATTCCAATTAAAGTATACGTCATCCCAAACACTAATGTCTTTACCTAATAAGAAGCTTTAATATATCAGTTTTAGTATGTTTCATTCTAAAGTTATTGTCAAAATAATACCCGTGACCCTGTGATTGAGTACAAAAAGCCCTGCCGGTGTGGTCAACGACTCTATATAATCTTTCATTGTGAAAGACGATTACGTGGTTCATCACACCAATTATCTGATGCAACTGTAAAATTACCAGGAATGCAAAACTTACATATAATTGGCTATACTTAGCATTTCATTAGCAGACATCTGAATCTTTCAGAGCTTGCCAAATTCCAGAGTTCTGGCATTTCCCTAATTAACAGATAATTAACTAATTAACTTTACACTCTTTCCTGCAAAGCAAAATGTTTATATCCTTTCCTGGAGATGTGTCTATGTGTCTGAAGGCTCCTCAAACACAAGCTGCAAATGTGACTTAGAAGCTTTGGTCCTACAGGTGTAGAATTTCCTGATATTGGCACAATATCACTGACTTTTTTATTTATTTTTTCTTTCCCGCCCACCGGTGGATGCTGGAAGATGCCTCCCACACAGATGGTTCCTCTTCTACTGAGCTGAGACATGGGGAGAGCCAGTGTGCTAGAGGACCTCCCGCTAAGACTAGAGAGGATTCCTTTAATTGGTGCTAATTAGAGCATCTGTTCTCCAAAGCGGATGAGGTGTCGTTGTTGAAAAGTCACAGGGAGGGTGGGGTGGTGGTGCTTCCAGAAGGAGAGAGAAGAGCTGTTTTGTCGAAGGTGGAAGGAATGTAACAGGAGAGAAGAAGATTTTGTAGAAGATAGAAGAGATGTCTAAAAAGATGGCAAAGCATTAAGGATGAAGAAATAAAAAACGCCTAGCTGTTTTACAGGATATTAAATAAATGTTTATGTCAGGACAACAAAGAAGGAAACACTTGCAGTTCCCCATGCTTTTCCCAAGAAAAAGTCCCCAAAACCTGTTGATCTTTCAGAACTCCCATGTACTTATACTAAGTAAAGAACTAGAAATTCCAAACAGAGTTGTCAGCCTTTGGACTGCTATATTCATCCCTTTCTCTAATCCTTATTGTCACATTCTTCATGCTTACATTGATTTTTTTTCCAACAACCAACCCAGCTTCCTTGACTGCCCCTGTTGCATGGCTGGCATTCATGTCAATGTGATTTTTTAAAATACAATTATACACAGCAAATTTAGTTTTAGAAATCACCAATACCAACCTTCCATTAGATCAGTGGTTCCCAAACTTTCCCCCTTTTCTAGATAGGAACATTGGCAAGCCCCATGGTTCTTTTATTTGAAATACACCTCATACAACTTTATTTGGTGTTCACACCATCATGCAGAGACAAGCATGATATATACACACATCAATCATACAGATCAAACATTAATCAATTACAAAGAGACACACACTACACTCATCAGAGACATGAATCACAGACACACACATAACTTGCACTCTAAATACTGTCTGCAGCTAGTTCCTCCATGGTTGGCTTCCTGTTTGTCCCTTACTTAGCCCCCTAGTTGTGCCCCCCCCCCCCGAATACCTCCACACACCCCCCAGTTTGGGAACCACTGCATTAGACTGATTTTCATTATAGCACTTTGAATGGCACAATGCTGGACCACTATAGTAAATAAGTAGGTTCTGGACATGCCAGGATAACTATGCACTTACCCATGCACTCATTGGCTTCCCGTGCATTGGCCCTCTGCCATGGTCGGTCATAGTGAAAGGCCTTGCATCGATCACATTCTGGGCCCTCTGTATTGTGCTTACAGTCACACACCAGTCTTCCCTCCTTATCTTTGCCACAGCGAGAGGCATGCCCGTTGCACTTACACCTGCCACCCACTTGAAACTCTCCCACTGAGTAAAAATAGCCAGGGCCATCCTCTGATACATCAGTGTCTCTGTTTCCTTGAAGGTGGGGGCGACTGAAGATCACCCGAATGTCAGTGGAAGTTACCCAGTCTTGTAGCACTGGACTGCTATCAAAGTCTTGGGCAGAAGGTCTTCCATCCAAAGTACTAAATGCTATAAGGCCACCGGTAAGTGGATAAAGGTCGGTATGGCCATCTGTGCACAATGCCTCTTGTTCATTTTGTTTGGTAACGCTGGCCCGACTGGGTTTCCCATACAGTCGTCTGCATTGGGAAGAGTAAAACTGGTACGGTACCCAAGTTTTCCCATAATCCATAGATTTGTAGATGGCCACAGACTCAGGCCGAGGAGAGCAGAATT
This sequence comes from Ptychadena robeensis, assembly GCA_036250615.1. Classification (NCBI taxonomy): domain Eukaryota; kingdom Metazoa; phylum Chordata; class Amphibia; order Anura; family Ptychadenidae; genus Ptychadena; species Ptychadena robeensis. The sequence goes on from CM070039.1 coordinate 69,599,867, forward strand.
GCAGGCTGACATAAGTCACCTCAAACTTCTTCCCCAAGGAAAGGGTAAGGCTGACATTCTGAGGAGAATGACGGGGGAAGCTTTCTGACCTCCAGCAAGTCATGTTACCAGCAGTGTTAAGGTCCGTGAGATAAGCCGGCGGATGGGCTCGCTTCGGGTCAGAGGCATCACATTGCCGCGTAGAAGGGCGCCCACAAGTGCTGGAAGCTTGAACCTCTTTTCCAAAAGCTGCATTAACAAACTCGGGTACACAGCGACGAGGAAGGCCATGTTCATCATAGCAAGGATCAGGAACCGGATGCTGTTGCTGTCCAGAAAAAGCCGAAGATGCAGAGTTTAGCAGCCCAGGAAAAACTGTGATGAGAAAAAGGTGCAGCATCTTCAGAAGAGAAAAGCAGCCCTGCAGCAACGAAAAAGAAAACACTTCATTAGATCTACATTCTCTCAAGACATAGAAGCAGAAGAAACGTTTGATTAGCAAAAAACATTTATTGTTTTAATCATAACAACGTCAAGGGTTTTCATTCTGATATGATGAGTTAAATATAAAAGGCTTTTTGAGTTAATCAAACAGGCAGATTTTGCCAAAACGTTTTTCCCGAATCCCGAATGTTAAGGGATGAATATCATAGGGGATATTTACTGCTGTCCTCATTGTGGACAAAGGTCTCGTTGAGCTTGTATTAATTGTGGTTTAGCCAAAAATAAGTTCTAGTGTCTACAAAAAGTTTAGGTGGACATAACGAAAATAACGATATCTACTTAAGACACAAAATGAGACCTATAAATAAATGTAACAGAAATGCATAACTTACCATAATACTATAATGATAAATATCAGTGCATTTTCTAGCCTTTCGGTGGCCCTATGCAAGTTCTTGCATGAGGCAGCTTTGTTGCTGGAGGTGGAAGGAGAAAAAGAAAAGGAACACACCTGTACTTTCTGCTCCTTCTTCTCCTTTCGCCTCCAACAAGCCCCCCAGGCAGCATGTGCCATTCAGATTGGCACAGGGAGGGAGGTTGCTGGATATGCATGCAAGGGTGGGTACCAGGACCCTATGCGCATGCATATTCGGCATAGCAGGAGAAATGGCCCTGATAAATATTAAAAGAAGCTTTAAATATAAATGTATAAAAAGCCCCAAGCATTCAAGCATGGTTTTTGATGGTATACAAACTGATTCATTGCCGATCTCCCAATTATTGGAAGTTATCTCTTATTTTGAGCATTCAAACATCTAGCTGGTAAAAAAGGGTAAAAATAAATTGTGAACTTCACACTTGACTCAGACGGCAACCAATCTTTAACCAGAATTCAGTAATGGTGCCCTTCACATATCTCTAACTTATGTAAAAAAAACAAACATCTTATGTAAAGAAATCATTTTTCATTCCAGTCAAATGTGAACAATTTGCATTTAAACTGACTCAGGAGACACAACTTGCCTGCTGAAAGGCTCTGCATTTCACTCAGCATTCATTTTTTTGTAGCAAGGCTGAGATAATACAAACCATTATGCTCAGCACCTCAAGCCATGTCTTTGAGCCTCTAGTAGTTCCCACCCATCCACCTTGAAGAGATGGATGTTCCAGAAAGTTATATAACCATTAGGTACAACCCTTTCCAGAGGTCCTGTAAGAAGATAAACCTTCTTAGAATATAGAAAAAAAAACTAGGGGTAGTTTGACCTTCGAGACACCAGGTAAAGAAACCTTGTTTTTTAGAGGTCAAGCCTAGACTTTACAGTAGTCTTTGAAAATAACTTATGCAAAATTCCACAATAATCCTACATATATAGAAAACAGTATACACAGAATATTTTATTGTTAAAATATAAGTGCAATCTTGTGTAGAAATCATAACAGAGTCACCCATATTGCTTTGTCAGAAACTCATTGGGAGCCCAAGAAGGCTCTACAATTAATGAACAAGCTAATTTCGCTGAGCCCGATATTGAAGAAGCTGGAGGCGCAGCACTGCTGCGTCATCCAGCTCAGCCAATGCTTTACATGTGGACCTGCAGTCGGCATCCTAAGCAATGGACATCCACCGTGATTTCCAAGATGTCGGATCAGTTCCGTTTAAAGACAGGGATGGCCGCACTAGATATGCACCAGATAGATCGATCTAGCGCATATCTATGTGTGTATGGGCACCTTTAAAGGTCCCCACACACGAGCAGGGACCGAAAGATGAGCTGTGGAGAGTAGCATGATGACGTCAACGTTCTCTGGCCAACCGAGTATTGGGGGCAACCTTAAGGGTCCCCATACACCTTTAGATTTTTCTGTCAGATTTCCCTTAGATCCTCTTTTTGTTTTACTCAAACCATGTAATATGAGGGACTTTCTAAACCCTCAAGTCTACCTGTGTTCAATAGCAGAGGACCCGGCACTACATAGTTGCTGGTAGATCTAAAGGAAATGTGACAGAGAGATCTAACGGTGTATGGCCAGCTTTAGAAGTTCCCACCCATGAACCTTAAATGGGTTACAGAGAGTCGTGTTACCAATGGGTAGATAAGCTTTCTTAATATATATTGGATATTGAATATATATCTTGGATGTTGAAAAACTGCGGCTTTAGTTTGCATCGTCCTAATATATACAATTTCTTTCCTTTAGAAGCAGCCACCATCTAAGTACAAGACTATCTTATGCCAATTGGCTGCAAAGAATGAATCTGCTCCTCCTGGTATAAGAAGGGTCACTATGTAGATTCCCAACATGAGCATTGCCTCAGTCAAAGGTAGACCTATCCAATTAGAAAGAAACATACATTTTTCTGATTGAAGAGTTGAAGCTCTGGCTCAGAGGGGCTCTTTTTGACCTTTGCATAGAGTCCACTGCTTCCAAACATGGAAACATGTGTCCTCTAATCCGCATTTTTATTCCTTTCTTTGAAAAATTTTCAATTCAACGTGTACATTTTAATCGGGTTTAAGGTGATCCAAATGATCACTTCGATTTTATTTGATTTTATTTGTTTTTTAGCTTTAGTTTAATATCCTTGTGCACTAATTTATCTGTTCAGTTTGCCTTTTGTTTCTATAAAGCACTGCGCAACTACCCCGACAGAGTTAACCAAGCAAAGAAACTTTTGCCCTGCCTTAAAGGGGTTAATGGTGCCAGACGTCTCTCACTCTTTCTTTTAAGAGCACATAGTTGAAAGTTTGCCCAGCTGAGATTAAAAAAATAACAGTCAAAATACTTCCAGTACAAAAACTAAACATAGTTATATATACAGAATATGATGTGAGCATCGTGCCAGAACTTCATGTTAGACCCCAGAGCTGCTGGGAACAGCCCCTCAAAGACAGATATACCCCAGACCCATCCATCACAGCGCCTCAAAGATGGATATACCCCAGATCTACTCCTAACAGCCCCACACAGACAGATACACACCAGAGCTGGAAGAACGTCATATAAATAGGTCTAATTTACAATGGTGGGGAGAAAGAGCAGGCTCAGTGGTTAAATGTGCTGGCACTACACCAAGGACACACTGGAGTCTCAAGCCCCGTGCCTTGTGTCAGCCTCCGGTGACCCTGGACACCGCTTTATTTACACGAGGGCCCCGACGCTAAAATTAGATTGTAAGCTGTTGTGCCGATAGGGGCTCAAGAGCGGCTTTGTGAAAAGCGCAAAGACTTTAAAAGGCCTGGTTGGAAAAAGTTTGAAAAGGATGAGCTGAGTTTAGAACGTCAGAAGTTAGAATATACAGAAGATAATAGATTTATCTGTCGGGACTGAAGTCTTTGTTTTGTTTAGCCTTTCTATGGTTTATTTCATATCACGCTAACGAAACAGATCATAAAAAATACATTCTATTTCTATGGTTACAGTCTAATGAAAAAGCTGTGTGTTGTTAACAAAAAAAAATGGTTTTTGGATGCTTTATCCAACTAAAATTTTCACCTACTTAGCAAATGGACGCACTCAGGAAAAAAGATGGACGCAAGGAAGCAGATTCACTATGCCTAACCTTACAGCTGGTTAGGTATCAGTAACCATGTGATGTTAACAAGCAATTGCTGCCATTTAAACTTTTAGCGAATGCATGCATACCAGCGCTAGAAGTCTAGTGGTGTATTTTAAAGCTAGCCATACATGTGTCGACTCGTGAGCGATCGATCGCCCATCCGATCGATTCCAGTGAAGCCACAGGCGTCGATCGATCGCCCAATCAAGTCTGTGCCTACCACCTTAGGCCACCGATTCCTGGACGATTCTGTTACCAGTCGATTGATTCACAAATGTCAACTCCCCTTGATGTGTGCTCAATTGATCAGAAAAGACCAACAGGTTGGTTCTCTGGACGATCTGATTTGGAGGCCAAGTCGATCGGGCGGGGTCGATCGGTCAAGGTGGGCTGCACTCAATTCCTCGTCGATCGGCGTGCACGCGCCCGGTGATCGATCGCCCAGGAATCGTGTGGGAAATCGCCCCGTGTATGGCTACCTTAAGACCAGAGGCAATGGTTAGAAGAAAAACTAAGATTTTTTTTATGAAGCCATCTAGTTGGGGACATTTCCCTTGGCTTCCTGCTCTATGAACAGGAAGACACAGGGATTCAGTGCCCAGATCCCACATTTCCGCCATATAAGAAAAGAAAAATGTTTTTGCTTTATATACACCTGAGCTAAACTTTTATCCACTTGATATCATCCCTGTCCTGTCTTGGAGGGAAGTAACTCCAAATTGGAGGTGGCCAACCTCCTTGGGACTTTAACTAACTCCAAATTGGAGGAAGCCAACCTCCTTGGGACTTTAAAGGTGAGCCCTTACTCCAGGTTGGAGGTGGCCAACCTCCTTGGGACTTTAACTAAATCGTTATTGGAGGAAGCCAACCTCCTTGGGACTTTGAAGACAAATAACAAATGATATAATTGTGGGATGTATTGAGCTCTCTTAGGGCCCCCCTCTTTTCTTTAACCTACATAATTTTGTTTGGGGTCATCTCGTCTTGCTGGGCTCCAAAATTTGCTGTTCGTTGTGTTTTCTTTGAATTCTGAAAATTACTTTTTGAAGTTGATACTTTTTCTTATTCAGAATGGTCACTTTTTTTCCAAAACATGTTTGCTTATTCTTGCTGTTAAATTTTAAGGTAATGAGTCAGAGGTGCTGTGTACTGAGCTCAGTCAGCAAGGTCATCTGAATACAGCTTGAGATTTGCAAGCAAAAGGTAAGTATAACATTGTATTTGTTAAGGGTGATTAGCTATAGGTTTTATTTGCAAAAGTGTACAGAGTTCAGGTACACTTTTAGTAAAGACTAGAGACAGTCAATAAGATGCCAAAATTTTACATTAACATGCAAATTCATGCAGATTGTATGCAGACTGAAGCTGAGCCACTCAACACAGCAGCTTTTGGACTTTGTTGTCTGAGTTTCAGCCTGTGTACAATTTGCATGCTAATGTTGAAATTTTGGCATCTTATTCACCATCTCCAGTAAAGGTAATTTAGATTTAAAAAATATGTGTAAAATGCTAGATACCTGTGAAATAAAAATAATACAAACCAGTTTGTGCAGTGTGTCAGACTACTCTATTGCCCAATAAAGATGCCAAGTAGAGATGGTCATGACATTGAAACTTGCTGATTTGTGAGTTTATATCAAAGCCCCTGAACATGTTATCACCACCAAATTGCTGGAAATGTAGAGAAGAGTTGTGGCATTCCGACATTTTTTTGCTGTAGCATAAATTAAGTTTAAAGTTTAGTCAAAAATGTCGTAATGTTCTCACAACCCTTCTCTACTCCTCCACAATGTTGATGATGATACCATGGTCAGGGGTTTTGCCATTAACTCACAAATAAGCTGGTCAATGTTTTGGCACCATTCTCTAGTGGCAAGTTCCCCCTGAAAAAGCACACAATCAAGGTCATCTGATTTGATTTGATTTGATCTGATGAATAAGTACAGCTCTGATGGGCTCATCCTGTTTAAGGCTAGGGCTCCACTAAATTTTGGCAAAACATAGTTATCATGTCTATTGTACATGCCCCATTCATTTAGAATTTCGAGTTTTTAGAACCGCATTATAAAAATTGTGCCACAATGGGCCGTGCACACATCAGGGGTACATGTCCATTCAAAATGAATAGTGCGTGTACAGAAGACAATGCCCCTACATTTTGCTTCATTTAGGCAAAACATAGTGGAGCCCTAGCCTAATCAGAAAAGCTCAACCAGATCAGCTGATATATTGATAAAATGATGCAAAAATCAACAATGTTTTATGATTACCAACATGTTGGATCCCTGTTCGAATGACATTTTTGACATGCCTAAGGGTGTGAGCATGGAAATCCTGAGCAATCGGCACAAACGTGCAAGGCGTTCGATTGTTCGGGAATCAAATGCAAAATCCAGCCGTGTATGGCTACCATTAAGCGCATCAGCGTTACACATTCATGTTGCCCAATGGGTGGGTTGGGCGTATTGTAGTATTGTTAATGTGTACTGTTTACTGTTTACTGCCAAAAAACAATGGTTGGGTATTGTACGTCTTATATTGAATGGATTTGTCATGCAGGCCCCATTTGTTATTAACACATTGCAGGTTATGACACGGCTGTGTAGACAGGCACTTCATAGGCCATTGAATACAATGGGCAGAGTCCACTCGTTCAGTGCATCAAATGTGGGGAGAAACATAATGTAGACAAGGCCTTATTGTTACTGTCAACTGTCGAGCATTTATCATTTAAACCACAAGAGATTATAAGAAACGACATTGCAAATCCAGTGACATAATGGGGATGTAATGCTCTAACGTACCAAGCTATTTGAACCCCAGCCAAAACTCTAACTTTCATTTTTCAGATAGTGGGGAAGGATTAGAACACCTGTCAGGCCTTTATTACTTTGTGTGTCCCTATTGGGGAGACTCACCCTCACATCCTGCCCTGGTGACACATAGTAATAACTGGACAGAGTTTTGGACTTTTCAATGCTCTGTTAATAAGGTGTTTTATTGCTTTGGGTATCTGTTGGAGAGATTTCCCTTCACTTCCCTCCACTTCCACACAGAAATAAAACGCTAATCTAACTCTTCACCCATTCATTCAAATAAAAAAAGATGTTTTTCTGAATAATAGGATTTATCGTCTGTTGTAACCCCAAACTAAAAATAAACCCTTCCTGGAATACTTTTTGGGTTGCTCTGTGCACTTGAAACATTGTTTACTTTTATGCACCTTAGTACTGCGGATCTCCTCTAGCCTCTTTCAGCTCTGGGTAGTCTTCCTAACAGTGACAATGTTGGATTGTGCCGCACAATATTGGATGGGATGATCACTTGTAATCTTCACTAGGAGTAGTTGTAGCAGGGTAAAAGCAAGAGCATGGTTGGGTGACATGGACAGAACATTGTCACCCTATAACAGAAAGTTGCTGAGAAAAAACCCATCAAGGAGGGTCATTGGCAATTATGAATCTACAAAGAATGTTATAATAACAATTTGCAGTAAATTCCTATTCAAGTCTATTTTTAATTATAACGCAGCCATTCTCTATTTAAAAAAACAATGCCTCATTTACAACATTTAGAAGCAAAAGGTTGGCTTTTTGGATCTACTGTCAGACTTGAGCAGTGGTCTGGCTATTAAGTAGTCCAACATGACCATGCCATGATTCTCCAATCAACAGCACCGCTAAACAGCTCTATTAAACAAAAGAGTGCATACAATATGGTTTGTCCAACTCTTGGGAGACCACGAGTGACAATTGAAGACCTCTGGAGATTGAGTCACTCTCTTAGAAGAGGAACGGTCTAATATGCCAACATGCTCCCAATAGAAGTTATTTTAACAGAACTAAAAGGCCATGAAAATGAAATAATTTAACAGTTGATTAATAAAGAGACCACATCAAAGAAGCTAATAGCCATTTGATGGTGATGAGCCTCTCACTGGGAATCAATGATCAATGAAGAAAAAACCATGTGTGCCTGGCTTTACAGAGAGGAGCAGCAGATCTAGAGAGGTTAGAGAAGTAAAGTAAGTAATTAGCAGCAATATTCATGGTAGACTTAAGAGGTCACAGTCTAGTTTATCTATGGGCATATTAAAGCCTGGGGGCCAAAACTGTCCCTTTAATCTTTGAATTAAGCCCTTTGTCACCTTGGTTTCAAGACGCGCTAGCTCCCCTCCGCTCGTTCCCTGAAATAAGTGAAGATAATGGCTGGAGGATGATTGTTTGGGGCTTCTAATGGCTGTAGCATAGACAATAGAATGTTTACTATAAAAAGCCTCTATTTATTAATACTGCTTTATATATATTTTCCTTTCTTAAATTTCCTGTCTGGGAAAGACCTATGCAGGGCAGCCCTTACAGACTCTTGCTCCGGCCCCTCTGTCAAATTCAAAAAATTATGGCCTACGAGTTTGCCCACCCCTGGTCTAGTTAATGGAAGACCAGAGAGGATGATGTCCATGTAATAGGCCAGGACCTTCCACTGCAATTTTCAAGTGCTACACTCATCATTCCTATAATAAAAATTGCTAATAGACAAGTAAAATTAATATTACTTTACAAAGCCTCTTCTGCCAAAAACACTCATCATAACAGACTACTGCTGGTAGATTGGAGAAGATACAAAAATGGAGGGGAACCATTGCTAAATTATTAGTGAAAATTCAATTCTTTAATACTTTTCCTTGCTGCACTACTTGGTATGTCACTGCCATGGAACAGGTATGTACAGACAAGGTGTGGCAACATATTTTTTCTTGTTCTCTATAGGAAAAGTAGACATTGGCACTGGACATTGCAGGTCCTAGAAAAACAATATTTTATTAATAAAAAAACAAAGCTAATGGCTTGACTTTCCTCCCAATCGAGGAAGCCAGCGGCGGCGTGATGACATACCGCTGTGGAGGAGCTGGCCTGATATCATGCCGCAGCGCTTCTTCGGTTACCAGCCCGTCCGATACTTTGGATGGGCTGGCAGCCATACCCTCTCTATACTGGCTTCCAATAGCCCAGAGAATCAAATTCTATTTGTGTGCCTTGCTTTAAATCACTCCCCATTTCCTGTCCCACGTACATCTCTAACCTTGTACATAAATATATATAACCACCCCCTCCGCTCCTCCAGTGACCCACCCACTGGTCTCCTCCTATGACATCAAGACTTCTATATGACCGCACATACTCTCTGGAACTCTCTCCCTCGTCCTATCAGACTTGCTCCTACTTTTTCAAACAAGCCCTGAAACCCCCCTCTTCACACTGGCCTACCTAACTTCTCATTCTTAATATTACTACCTAGCCCGTTCCATCCCCCACACAAATTGTATTGCCTGTTCCCTAACCACTTAGTGGGCAGGACCCTCATCTCCTCTTTGTACCTGTGTGTTAGCCTGTGTTGCATTTCAATCCTTATTTAATGTACAATTTTATGTAATATGTTATTATAAAAGTTAATAATAATTACATCTGTACTCCAGTGTGCATGTAAATAACATTGCCATATACGTTGAGGTGTACAATGTTATATTGTCAAGCTCACAAATCTCAGTTCATCTGAAGTGAAAGAAGAGATGCATAGAGAGCAGAGGGAGAACTGCTGGTGTAGCTCCTAACCTGTCTTGTTTCCAAACTCAGAATAGCCTTCATTCAGTGTGAGCCAAAGCCACAGAAGCCTCTTCCCTCAAAGCCACATACTTCCAATCCGGCAGAGAGCTGTCTGTGTTTCCACACCAGTAACATATCCTCTACATGCGAGGAACTGACCACACTGACAAGGAAACTCTAATCACTGCCCAACAAGACTTTACCTATAGCAATGTACACGTTGTATGAGATTCTAGTAGGACTTTCTAAACACTTTTCTCCAACCATATACAGCAGCTCACACAGTATATGTAACTGTCCTATGAACTGTAAGGAGTCATCCATCCAGTTCTAATAATGTACACAACTGTGGTAGGCAATATAGCCAGCCTGTAGTATTACAATTCTCTGCTGCAGATTAGAGACAAAATTCTATTTATTTTTATTAAATACAAAATTAAATTAGCTGAAAAGTAAAGCTTTTAATTGTTCTAAGTGAGTATTTGATTTTCTAATCTATAGTCAGCTTAGGCCTGTTAACTTTCCATTGTCAGCTTAATAGACCTTCATTATAGAGGTTCCTCCAAGTCAGGTATAGAGCACTCAGTGGGTGTTCCTCCTTCCATTCCTGCGATGTCGGCACTCCAGCAGTATAATGGTATGAATACAACTGCACCTGCTGTGGGGCACTGGGGTCACAAGACCAGCTTGCCTCCTCTCTTACCATCAATAAAATCCTTACTCCTCTACAGAGATCTATTGTGCTCCATCGTATATGTACTTTTTCCTTTCCTTCCACTCCCTCCTCCTCTTTGTGGTTTAAAATACAGGGATCAGCCTTGCACAGGAGCTCATACACACAGGCCCTTCCGTCCTTAGTTTATAGGGGTACAATTGGTAATTATGTGCCTTCTGCATCTGTAATTAGAAGGAGGGGCAGGAGATGAGGGCTTAGTTTCAAGCAGTGTTTCTTTTTCTTTTTTTTTAGCCATACAAACGGTTAAGAATGGGAATTCTGGAAAGCTGTGGAATTGGAATAGAGAAGGAGACATAAGACGGATGACACATGTCATAAAATAATGGTGTTGGAGTAATTCTGTAACTGCAGGGGGTAAAACCACCCAACCACTGCAGGGGATCCAGCCACACTATGTGTAGAGTATTTATTGCCTATAGTCTCCACAATTTCAGCACATTCAAACCCTTTCACTGAAATTATTCAATCTGTTTACTTTTGGCAGGATCACTAGGGGAAAAGAAAGTAAACGGGCTGAATAAAGAAAACAAATGCAGCCGCCAAATCTAAAGTCTGGTAAGCTTCCATTTATTATTTAACTTAAGAGGTTGTTCAACATATGCCCATATTTTACTTTCCCTGATTCCTCCTTTGCCCCTTCTGTTTTTATTACATACTTTATTTACTTATATTATATTTATTTTTGACCCAGTGGGTGCATCACAATTACACTGGCACAAGCTGCGTTATGCATTTTTGTGCAACACAAAGAGTTAACCTATTTTAAATTCTCAAGCGTTTTCCATACACTTAAATGAAAGCGCTTGCTAACATGTGTGGTTACACAACACAGCACATATATCGTAAAAGAGGATGTAAAAGTTAGACCTGTGGCCCTCCTCTCAAGTTAAGGCTATGTCTCCACATCCGTGGGGGCCCCCTACGCTAAGCGCAGTGCTTGGTAGGGGGTTCCGATGAAGCACATACACTTTACCTGCTGGATGCTGTGTTCTGTGGTCACACGGCGCTGAGCCGTTCCGCCAATGCAAGGGTTAACGTAGCCCAGTGTCTGAACACAGCTAAAGTGTATGTGATCCCTCGGGACCCCCCCAAGCACTGTGCTTAACGTAGGGGTCACGACGGATCACACAATGCTGTGGCCTTAAAGCCTCTGTTTTTTTTCCATGAAAGTTGCTGCATAGTCAAGGAGCCAGTAATCTTGGCTGCTGGCATGCTCTCTCTTCCTCCCAACGTACATATGCTGGTGGGAGGGAGGATGCTTGCCAGAAGCCAGGGAGCCTCAATAAGTAGGCTGAAGAGCCACAGGTTGCAGACCCCTTGGCTAGATAATTCTGAATGCCCATCAACAAGAAAATGGGCTCCATCTGAATTTCTGGAGCTCGTAATACATATTATGAGAAGCTGTAAAATCAGAGTATGCAATTATAGCACAGGAGATGAGCTTGTTCTCTGAAGTTAAAGCTGTAGCTCTGAGCCCATTGATATAGTGGTATTGCTTTGATACCCATAAAATACAGAGCTATCTGCTCAAAGAGAACTGACTACTCAATAGTCTGAAAATACTTGTCTTTACCATTATAAGAGTTAACGGAAACTTGAAGTGTTAAAGTTAGACCAAGACTTTAAATGAGCTACAAAACAATTAAATAGACATTCTGTGGGAAAGAGTGTTGCATTTTTGGCAGACAGATTTCACAATGGCAGGCTGAGTTTTTTTTAAGAGAATGCATGTAAACCAAAAAGTCATATTGTAGTTCAGATAGGATCTCCATGATACAAAACACATCAAACCATAAATGAGTTGTGCAAAACTGGAAAAGAGATAAGAGATCTCAATAATCAGGTCCAGGAAAGATGTAAGAACTTGTGGTTTGGTTCAGTGCCGTTTCCATGCTTTTTTGGGGGGTGGGGGGGGGCTGCCAATGGGGGTGTGTGGTTATACACTGATAGATGGCTGTAGTCTGCACACTATAAGTGCTGGAAGTGGCCTACAGATTCTTACCTAAAACCATGAGCGGACCCTTAATTGGTCCCCTAAATCCAAGTGCCATAGGCATGAAAGTAGAATAAACCAATCAATGCTTCTACTGTTCAGATTCAGACATTTATTGAATATTTAGGGCACCAATCTATTGGGACCCTCTTAGCCTGCAGATAGTTTTTTTGTGGTATTTTTAGTAAATGTAGGCAATATGGGGGGGGGGCATGTCTTAATAAGATAGGCATGCCCCCTGATTTAAGTTCTATTATTAGGTAAAGAAAGTCACACCTACACCATCTTCACCATATCCTCTTTTGGAAAATATTACTGTCTTATTGAGTTGTAGGTCATATGACCCTCCTCCTGAATCATTTTTTTTTTTGCCTACTTGCCCTCCTAGTTTTCAACAGAACATTATTGAATCAGTATCCACCTACTTACATCTGAATACAGCATAGGAATAGTGGAGAAGACTTTGATTGGTATCATTTGAGTCCCACAAGTGTGAAAGGGGAATGGCCTCACATAGCCATCATCCCAACAATATTATAGAGGAAGGAAGACTGAACTTCAAAAGTTCCTACTCACACATGGTCATGTGTTTGTAGGTAAAAGGGATTTTTAAGGCAACAGGCTGTTTACAGAGTAACAAAACAATAGTAAAAATAAAAGTCCATTTTTAATCAGGTCCTGGTTCGTAAACAAAACGTTCACACACGTGAATCCATAGTGTAACAATTGCTTCTCAACGCGTTTCACGATTGACTCGCTTCATCAGGAGTATATAGCAACTGATAATTAGTCCTGAGGGGATGAGGAAAAGAGAGAGTATTAGTCTAATAGGTGTATGGGTGGTACAGGTAGGAACTTTACTGGTTCATGATGATCTAGGGGACCTTTGTGGTTCCCATGAGATGGTTGTTTAACAACCAACCTTTATTATAACCTGGTCATCACACCAGTTCTCACCTTATGTTCTTCCCATTACGTCTCCCCCGTGCCAATGCAGGGAAGTACACCCAGCCATTGAATACCCGGATTGGTACACCCCTTCTCCCCAGACCTTTCCTTAATACTTCGTTATTGACCTGGTGAACACCACATACGAGGTGAGTGACCTCCTCATCTCATGGGAACCACAATCATTTTTTCTTTTCCTCAGCCTGTTGCCTTAAAAATCCCTTTTACCTACAAACACATGACCATGTGTGAGTAGGAACTTTTGAAGTTCAGTCTTCCTTCCTCTATGAGTCCCACAAGTGGTAACCTTTTAGAATCGCCCAATGGTAACCACACATGTATTTTATCCTTTCATAACTATAATGTTATACATACATAGCTGTTTCACATATATCAGTTTGCATTTAAAACAATTTCAATGGCCCTTTCAGTGTGTGAACAACTTTTGATGCTATGCTATGTAACCTAGTTAAATATAGTCATATAAATATAAGACGACTGTTACATTGAAAATCCATGACATTTTCTACTTAAAAATTATATTACATTTAAATATAACATTCTTTATTGATTGTATGCTTATACTGATTGTTGTATTTTAATTACATGTACATGGTTGTGCATATCCTGTTTCCTGTTTTATGGTTACACTGTGCGAATTACTCACTTGCCAGTTTATTGTATGCCTTGATATACTTGTGAAAGTGCTCAAACATAACTGATCTCATAAAATACACCAACACCACTGTCATCTGGTGTGTATGTATGTCAAGAAGATCAGGAACTGTAACCAGTATTTCAAATAAATTAAGTTTTGTTCTTTATGTCTGTCTGAACACAGTGTCACTGTTCCATATAAAGTCCCATGAGGGATCCTCTCCTTATTTCTACATTTAAATATAAAGAAACATAACCTGGTGTCAGTTATCCTATGTACCATAACAGGTCAATCATATTCTTTGTGTTACTCTAAAAGAAAAAAAAAACAGAAAAAAAGCTTTGCAGCTCATTCTCTTGAATTCTTTCTAATACAGACCACCATTTAAAAAAACATAAGTAGGTGCACAGACACAGTAAACTTAGGTTTCATTGCTGCAGTAAAGCTTTAGAAATCCCTGTTTTTCTGAGTTTGACACAAATGCTATAGAGTAAAGCCACAGTTCCCATTGTGGCTTCTGCAGGATTGGTTAATTCCAGCTGTACCAGAAGTGGAACCCTGGCTTGAATTTGCAGCCGGTTGATGGGATCACCTTGTGTGGGCATGCGGTAAGCTGCCCTTTCCGAGTGATATTTGTGTTTCGCAGCACATGGGTATCTGAGAGCGCCTTAACCAACCTGTCTGTGAGGTCAGTTAGGCAGCATGTGACTGTGACCCATATGTTAGGAAAGTAGGAATACTTCATGCAGATTTCTAAATGGATGACATCTAGTTTACTAAAGTGTGTAGTAGTAGAAAAGCTTCATCCAATGCTGACAACATTAAACTTTTGTATTTCTTATTTTTCTGTTTTTTTGTTTGCGCTTCTGTGAATTCCCCTCTACTAGATGGTCTTCCACTTTAAGGCTGAGTAACTTACTACTCATGGACATTAAAGTATTATTGTGCTCAACAGTGCTTGCATGGTATTGCATGACCACCATTGAGTTCTGTAGCTATGGCCACATACTTTTGCCTAACAAGAAACTCAATTAGTATTTTAATAATTGATGTACTTTGTCAAAATGTCATACTTCTAGTGCAAGGTAAAGCTAGCCATACATGCATAGTTTCCAGAGCGATCGATGCGCACCACTTTAGGTGATTGTTCCCTGGCTGATACTTTGGATGAGGATCGAGGGTCCCCATCAAAATGAATGGTGACCAAACAGGGATTTTCCAACATATCGGATCCCTCCCTGTTGGATCGACATTTACTTCGAGCGGGATCAAACGCTCAAGATGGGCAGTGTTAGATTACCGACAATCAATCACCGCAAACGTGCACGGTGATCGATCATTCGGAAATCAACCGCAAAATCGAGCTGTAAATGGCTACCTTAAAGGTGGCCCATACATGGTTCAATTTATCCATTCGATCGACTTAAATAATCATTCATTTTAGAAGATGTTTTGAATCTTTCTTCATTCGATTCATCAATTCTTTTTTGCCCAAACATAAAACTGATGGAGCAGTGTTCGGACATTTCAACACGGTAAATTTCATTCTTTTGTTCAAGGTCTTTGGCTCCATTTTGTATCTATGGAACATGAGCGCAGGCCTTTGAAAAGGAAACAATAGTTTTTAAATTAACTACATTGTGTGGTAGTACATTTGATGTTAGACTGACCATATTTCAGTCGCACAAGCCGTTTGAATCTAAAATTGATTGAGCAAAATCAGCGCCATTTTGTTAATAACTGACGTCATATTTTTAAAATAATAGTAAGAAGCCTCCTTCATTTGTAGGACGAGAGTAGTGTACTATTCCCATTCTCTTATATGCAGAAATATTTTTTTACCTTCACCTTTACCTACCAAGAGCCCAACCCTGAACCGCCCAGGAAAGTCACTAGTCTTAACTAGTGATAAGCAGCATAGGCAATATTTGCATTCCCAAAATATTGTGCATTTTTTGCCTAATGTTCGCAATAAATTAGAGAATTTGTGACCTCTAGCAATTATTACCTTCATTGCGCAAATCACTACTTGTACATGCGCATATTGCTAATGCAATGCAAGGTAGTTCCTTTGGGGCTAGGACTTGTTCAATGGACATGATAATTCAAACTATCTTATCAAACTATTAAATCAAGCTTACCTACCAAGACCATAATCCCTAACCTTCTAGGTAAGTGCCTAATGTTCTTCTAGGGTTGGGCCATTTAATTTAAAGATTGGCTTCTTCAATGAAATACAGAAGAAAGTCAGGAGAATGGTGCTAGGTACTTTTTAATACTGGTGCAGATGTCTTGGGAGGGAGATAGGTGTTCATTTAATCTGGAAATGGTGACTATTTCTGAAAGATAAATCCAGAGTGACTGGCCTGGGCAAGGGCTTTTTGTGTCTTGATGATGGAAAAGCATAAAGCATCGATAACTTTCCCATAATATACATAATTACACACATTTCAATAAACTTTCCAGGGACACTTTGCGTTTGGCAGGTGCTCCTGTAGGCGTCATACGTGGTACTATAGTATTTGTTTTGGCATACTTCTCTCTTTAATAGACTCCAAGTTGACTAGCACAAAGGATGAGAATCACGCAAGCATAAAATGGAAACAGCTACTGTGCGTGTCATGGTTTCCAGACAAAAAACAGCAGTAAACCTTGGAATTGTCCAAGTTAATTAGGGAAAGTTGGCAGTTGATATTTTTCCCTTCATCTCTACAAATTTGAACCAAGCCTTCCCTAGTGAATCGTTAACTAGCATCGCCTAGGACTGTCCTGGGATGTTCCCGTTGGGGTCTGCAAGGATGAATAGGTCCAGTGTTCTCTTCATTAGCCAATCAGATACCTCAATGAGTTGCAACATAGACATCGTTGAGTAAAGGTGCTCAATTTTTGGGTCACCAGGTCTCATTAAAATTGTAATTTTTTCCTAATGTGATTGGGTACTACTCGAGAACATTAAGCTTATTGAACGCTAGCAAAGTATATAGCACTAGCACTCAGTAAATCACCATCTTACTGTTACAGAGAGCTGGAATTAATACTACATTTCTCCCAGGGCACAGCAATCCGAAGCTTTGAGCGTGTCTGTTATAGATGGAATGATGTAAGATGTTTTGTATGTTCCTCCAGTAAGTGGATAATAAGATCTCCAGCCTTCCAGGCTTATGGAATCTAAAGTAATTTGTTTACAGGTAGATTTTCATCAGCGTTGGCTAACTCCTTCAAGGAGACGCGGACGGGATGTTAGGGAAAAGTGATGGTAATTGTGAAATTAGTTTTTGACTTCGGACGATATGAAGATGAAAGAGAATTCCAGTAGAGGAAAATTGGCTAAATACAGAGTAACAAAGTATCTGTTTACTTTATCCTGTCATAATAACGGTGTCACCAAAATAAATATTATTGGAGATTTTTTAAAATGAAAAGCAGCTGTCGGTAAAACAATCCTCCTTTCTTGAAATACCCGAATATTATTAACGTACAGGGCCTCATGCTTCAGAGTATTAAATAAGGTAACCAGGCCGAATCAATCATGGATGATGGTTGAAGCAAAGTTTCAATGTGCTTGTTTGTCCCAGGGCACCATGGGCAGCTATGATTTCAGGCATAGAGAGTTAGGAATTAGTGTCAGTAGCAGAGTGTAGAGCTGGGTTTCATAGTGATAAAGCATTGCCTGAAGTATCTTCACTTTGACATACCTGGGCTTACTTCTACCTACCTCTGTGCCCTGAAATTACATTGGTGGGTAGAACCACTGTCTGGAGCTGATTATAAAGCATCTAAAGGTGCCCATACACGTATAGATGGGCTCTCCATCGATGGCTGTTTCGAGCACTGACATCACGCTGTACACACTTGCGCCCATCGATCGCATGCCCATTGAACACACCCATCCCTGTCTTCGAGCACGATCAATTGATCCCACTAGAAGACAGGCTGATCGAACAGGTAACGGGCATGTCCATAAATCCTGATCGAATCTCATAGGATCCTCATCTCAAAGGATTGGACAGGAATCGAGCCCCTTAAGTGGTGTGCCTCCATTCCCGTCCAATCAACAGGCCCTTGGGTGCTGTGCGGTGATGTCATGATGATGTCACCATGCTGCGCTTGAATGGGTCATCAATCGTGTGCCCATCCATACGTATTTGGGCACCTTAACAGCCAGAAGCATCTGTTGTTTTGCAAGGGATTGAAGAACAAAGGGTTTAAGTAAAGGTGACTATGAACCCATTTTTCCATTTTTATTTTTTTTAAATTGGACCTCGAGTGAAGAGAAGATTTACTGAATAACAAGAAACATTTAGACATGTTCATAATTATTATTTCATATGTATATAAAACCAACATATCCTATACCAACATATCATATAATTTACATATTTAATAGTCATATAACTAGGGCCTTGTTTCCATTTGGCATCATGAACGTGGCGATGGGGGAGGCTGGTGAGTTTTGGCCATGTTTGACATGCATCATGTTATTGTGATTACCACTCTGGGCATTTACCACACTGGGCAAAACCACGCCCAAAAAACAACGCTTTTTAATTGACATGTCCACGATGTATCATGCCAATAACAAAGTGGCAATTGTGTCTTAATGCCTATGTTTGACACAAGGAAAATGCGAGGAGCTCACAATCTAAAATGTCTAATATGAAAATACACATGTAATGAACACACTAGAAGGTGTATGAACCTAACGCAGTCTAAGCTCAGTGTTTTTTAGGGAAAGCCAATTAACCTACCAGTTTGTTTTTGGAGCTTGGTAAGGAAACCCACACAAACATTTGGAGGACATACAAACTCCGAGAAAGAGATATAAACCTGTAACCCTAGTGCTAGCCTAATTGTTAAAAGTACCCAGAAAAATCAAAATTTTGCCTTAAATTACTGCTGAAACTTTGGAGGAATATAAATGTGCCTAGGCACTTCCAGGCCTAACCTTATATCTGCAGGGTAGATCCAAGGCACTGGTACCTCTGACCAGTTAGATAGAGCTGCTCTAAGTCACATAGAGCACTGTCCACTGATGATTTAAAAAGTGGCTAAATAACTTAGTAGGAGTACATTTTTGCAGGCACTTAAAATGTTCTTGCTTGATTCCTTATTTATGTGTTGGGATGACTTTCCATGATTTATATCTTAATGCCTCAATGTCCTTTTCATAGCACGGTTGTAAAAATGGTATAATTTTCCGAGTGATCGGTTACTAATTGTTTTCTCAAAGGTCTCGATGTCAGGATCCTGACCTCACAAGAGCAAGCGTTGCTTAATAAAAGGAAAGACAGCAGCCTTGTCTCTTCAATCATCAGCAGTGAAGGAGACATTCCAGAATGCTCAGGTAAGCCGTTGACTCTTCAATGAGACTCAGCAGGTCACTGTTATATGACCTAAAGCTGAAGCCTGCCTTAAGCCAAAATATGTTAAGTAACTTTCTGAAAACTCATGAAAAAATTGTCATAAAGAACACATAATTTATGTACATCTTCTGTAGTCACATTCTGTCATTTCCCTTTGAAAACTCAAGGATATGGTTGTTTGTAGTCACCTGAAAGTCTGCTGTGACAGAGCATCTTACTAACATCAAAGGTACAAGTCAGAGTTTGTTTGAAATGTAAGATCCAGTTTTCTTTCATCTCCAATGATATATTTATTTTTGTACACTGCCACCTTGAGCTTAGAATCTAATTTCAGGATTCAGCAGACCAATGCAACTTGTTAAAAAATTTAGCAATTAGAAACATGGCAATTAGCTTTCCTTTACTTTGTGGAGTGTGGGGCTACATTGGAGCTGCCCAATGGAAATGGTCCAAAAAACTTTGTCAGCTTTTCCATCAGCCCAGGCTTTCAAATGGCCATTAGAACCTCTTTGACAGTAACAGAAGTCGTACAAATTGTATTTGTTGTACACCACTACCTTGAATATAGTGTTTAAAATCTAACCACAGGCCATGATCTCTTGGAGCACTACTTAAAAAAACTAAGTGTCTTTGACCTTGGTGCTTAATTATATAAGTTAATTTTACCCTTGCATCTTTTGTGGTTAGCTAATCCAGGTCTAGGGTGAGTAGTGGAGCCTTGATGCCCATGTTTCAGGAAGTTAGGTGAGAGGGAACTGATCTACTAAGAGTGATGTCTATGGCTTTTATACTTTCTGAGCTGAAACAAGCATGCAGAAAGTGTAATCAGAGTCAAATCAGAACTCTTTATCTGCATACTTGTCAAGTCAATTACTTAGAAAGAACTGAATATACCCCTTAGTACAGGATTCCTTTAATAATTAAACAAGATACTTGATCCCATGATATAGCATAAAGAAAATGTGAAATGGTATTGTGTGCATTGAGAGGAATGGGGGTTAAAGTGAATTTAAAGTCCACATTTTTTATTTAATTTGTGCTTAAAAAAACTGTCAGAGTATTATTTCCATCACGGTACCATTAGAGAGATTGTCATTCACATCCTGGAACAGGAAGTAAGTGTGAATCTCTCTCCAAAAGGTAGAGAAATTCTCCTTCTGAAGTACTGGAACAGATGTCCCCATTGGAAGATGTTTTTTTTTTGGAAAATCATTTTTATTGCCAAATTTTTGTTAAAGACAGTACAAAGACATACATAACATTACAGCTTCCAGAACAATGGAAGATGTTTTGTATTTCCTGATTTTCTTTTACTATGTGTCCTGTTACCAGCACACATAGAATGGTCGATTTTCCTAGTGAGAGAACATGAAGTTATTGAAATTGTTTCACGTCATCCTAAACTAAACATTAGTTATACTTTTTTGTTTGGCATTCGTGTCTTATGGATACATGTTTGAGTTCCATCGTACCAGAGTAACTAGCCATAAACGTCATTGTGGTAGTCAACAAAGATTCATGGGAGGGGTGGTCCTGACCTCTTTCAACCTCTTGACCCAAAGGCCAGTCAAAATTCCTTCCTTAGGTTTCAGGGCTCTTTGGGTGCTCTGCAATGTACATGAACCTTCATGCAGGCACCTCTAGGTGCTTTTCAAGTCTAGAAGGCCTAAAATGGATACAGATTTGCCTTAAAGTAGATGTAAACCCAAACTGAATAGATTTATGTTCACAGAAACAAGGGTGTAATAAACAATTACTGTCTTTTTTGTATCACGCAGTTATGTACATTAAATAAAGGTTTAAGGCAACACAAACTTACATTGCAGCTTAAACTGAGACACAGAAGGAGGAGATGTCCTGCCCAATAGAGCTTGCAATCTTAAAAGGTTTCAGAACAAAGTATACCATAGGTGGAGGAGATAGAATTGGGTAGCTGGTAAATGTTAGGGATGAAAAAATGGGTAGGCAAGATTAAATATGTGTTTTTGGGAGAAAGTCTGGGATGAGGGAGAGAGTTCCAGAGGGTAGCCTTAATGTCTTGAAGCCATGCATATGATGGTGCTATTAGGGGGTTCTTATGGCTAATGGATTCGTCAGTTTTGACACTTTTATACAAGATTTAGATAAAACACATGGACTGTGAAACATGCATTTTAAATGGCCACAACAGCCCTTGGATAAACAATTTATAAAACCAATAACATACAACAACAATCAACAAATTGGTCTTTGGTGTCATTTAGCCAACCAGCTTCACTAAACATAACCATTATATAGTGACTTTCATCCTCAGCCTCAACCCTGACTGGCTCGAGGACAGCACCACAATTAACCATTCCTGTATACATTGGGGCCAATGTTAAAACTGGGGGAGCACCATACCACAAAAGGGGCTTCATATCTTCTAACTGTTAATGTCCCAAAGACCTTTTTTCCTCCATGACTGCTATTGCAATATCTACTAGTTGTGCTTTTTTTTTCTTTTGCCATGAGGACTCTGCAGTGTCGGATTGTTGGCAGACATGTTGGGTTTCATGGGTTTTTCAAAATGACATGGTTGACTACAGGGCTAATTCACATGTGCAATTGGAAGTAACACAGTTCCTCTGCCCTGACACACCCATAAGGATAACATAGGGGTGGCTGTCAATGTTTGACCACCACCCCCAAAGCACTCGCTGGACCCTCATGGAGCACCATTACATTATACTATTGTTATACAAGCTACTGATTTAAATTTTTTAAAGATTACTTTTACTTTTCACAAGTATATTATGTAAATGTGATACGCTGAAAGGCACCCAGCTTGTGGCTGAGCGCATACCATCGTAAGGAGACTCAGCATGTCTGCTCCAGAATGACTGATACCCTGAACTAAAAACAATACAATACTCTGCTCATATTACCTAGTGGTGTCAGGCTTAATTTAATCTTCCCAGACAAATGTTTTTGTAATGTAGACCAAAGCTTCACCCTGGTGTCATTTCCAGTACAGCCTTAGCGGTAATCGATCAGGAAATCACATAAGCTCGATTGATGGGCTGTGGTTCTAAGGTCTGTTTGGTTCAGAAAAGGATTTATTTTTGTCACCTTTCTCTATTGCCATTCTAGATCATGATGACACACATCTCAAAAGCTGCAACATGAAAACGCTGTATATGGTATTAACTGTGACTTTAGTCTAAAGTACTTAATGTGTCTGGAAGAACAGATTTATCTATTATCATATTTTTGTCTACAAAAACAGTGCAGGCATGTTTTTTTTTTGTATTTTTTTGTATTCTCTTCCTGTCTAAGCAGAAGGTTCAGGCTTATCATCAGGCTGTAAGTAGGTTTGCCGCCTTCACTGAGAAAAAGCACACATTGCTTTTCTTTCTCATAATGCGCATTACAACACCTTGTTGTCCAATCTCTTGCTGCATTTCAATGCAGCGTGCTTCATTGTTGACCATCGCACACCTATTCAGCACATTCGTGTGAACTGGGGCAATTAGAAAAAAGGCCATTTGCCATGGGGGGCTTGGAGATACATTCTGAATGTTTATCAAAAGTGTTTTCAAAAAGTCACAACTTTTCATTGGCTGTAATATCCTCATCTGGCAGCGTAAGACTAGCTACAGAAAACTGCATTCTCTATAAAACAGCTGAATATTTAACTCCATATTCTAACTCCTTCTGCTTTGGAAGTACAAAGCTGGACACTGTGTCATTATTCACTGCGGTATAAACCGCCTGATTAGGAATCCTGCTGGGCATATCAGCGGTATGGTCTATCTGAGCTCACTTTACAATGATAGCCTCTCTATTGAAGTACAACTGAAACAACATTTCCTCCTGTGATAAGACCATTAATAAACACATTGGCCTCCCAGGTATTACAAACATGAAGTTGACTCGGCAGCATACATATGTTACCGCAGCCAGGATAATCCTGCCACTCACATGCATTTACTATAAGTGAGTTGCCCATTTAATATTTGACTATAATAAAGACTTTAAATAAGGAAGTATTAGCAGTGATGGGTATAAATTTTCTCTGTTTAGTTTTGTACAGGCAAACCGAATGTGCTGATCCTTATGTTTAAAAAATGTAGTTCAATGTTTTATTGTTATGTATATACAACTTATCTAACACATTTCTATACCATAAAAGGTACTTATTAAAAAGCAAACTGGATGGACTGTTATGGTGCTCTGGACAGTCTTAATCTTGCTCCATGGAGCTACGGGCTAATGAGAAAGCCTTGAATTTTTATAAAATGTTTTGTACAAAGCGCAAAAGACAAACAACAAAATGTAAGCTTATGTTTGGCTTTAACACTGAATGGCAAGTGCCTTTGCAAGGGGTGAAGGGTATGACAGGTGACTTGCATCTCGTTATTTCCTGCCAACACATATGCTTAGCACCATCAAACAATCTGCAGTTCTAGCCAAATATCAGGAGTCTGCCCCCTGACTTTTACTATTGGCCACTGGTGTAGCCTATCATACCAAGCCAGTATGTCTGGGCATGGGGGGTAGTGCAGCAGCAGAAAGTGGCAGTAATTAGACCAGGAATTTTCTAAGCATATGCATGTCAGAGTGGCACTGGATTCTAGACCAGATCAGTCAGATCAGTATTCCATGAATACATCAATTTACTGTTTTTTAATTTGATGAAGTGCCTGACGTTGATTGGGAAGGTCATTTTTGCATTTCTTGTACAGCAGAAGTCTTGGTTTGGAGAAAAAAAATGCAACATAAGAAACCAATCAGATGCACTGTGGATGAAATCACGGGCAGTAATAAGATCTGTAAGTGTTACATAATTGCAGCAGGAAAACTCTGGTCTCTGTGCAGATCCAGAGTTCAGACTCAACTCCACGTTTTGACCAGCATAAAATATTTAATCCATGTACAATATATATATAAAAATGTAGCTGATTCTTATGAAACGGCTTCAAATGTCAAGCGAGGTTCGTTTATTCCTACTTATTAATTTGGTTTATTTTATATAAACGTCTACAGAACTGTGATTGCCTTGCAAGAATGTCCTGCTCCCTCCACCTTAAAACTAAGAAAAAACCTACAAACCAAGAAAAAAATAAGTATACCGCGGTCCTGACCCTAAAAGACCTTCAAAGTAGAACATTTTGCCTTGATGTTTTCTTTCAGGAATAAAATACATTAAAAGGAAAAAAAAAACTAATTTAAACAAAAAAAAAAGGAATTTATCTGAATTATCCAGTAGAAAGTATTCAGAAGACTATGGGATGGGAGCAGCAGCTGGGGCACAGCACCCTCTGTTGGAAAACCTATGCTCAACAGTTCATACTTGGTGATGACAAACTAACGCTTACCCAACCGTCCAAATGGGTTAAATACCCAATCACGGTCCAGACTTAAAGGCAATATACCAATGCTTACCCTTCTGTCTTTTAGTTATGTGAAAGCAAGTTATTTAGCAATTCAAACTCCATTCAACCTGAATTTGCAGAGAGGCTAGAGGGACAATTTGGTCAATTGGTCTATTGTCTTGAGTAAACTATCTCTATCCCTGGAATGTATATAGTTTGTCTTCTCCAATAGTCCATTTTTGAGCTATGTACCTCAGCACCCTTCACTATGTTCTTTAAGACTCAGGTGACTGAATTTCCCAATGGCAGATTATACACAGGGAGTTCCATTTTTTACATCTTAGGGTTCAAATGTTTAAATATTAAATATTACTTGTTGTATTGGAGAAACAAAATGTAAATAAAATATTTGTCAGTTGATATTCACTTTATTACTGTATCTTACATTCAGTGATAAATAAGTAAATAGAACTATAACTGCTATATAAAAAAATTAAGAAGAGTCTGGTCCTTTTCTTTTGGTTGTTTACCCAGTAACAAAATATAAACATACATTTAAATGGATCTTCTTAATTTTTTTTCATTTTTCATATATTAAGGAGATAGATAGATAGATAGATAGATAGATAGATAGATAGATAGATAGATAGATAGATAGATAGATAGATAGATAGATAGATAGATAGATTGAGTGATATGGTTTGCAAAAAAAAAAGAGATATGGTAAACCGAAGACCAATTATGTGGTTGATAAATGTAGATCAGTCAGTTACAAACTGGGTGATTGGAATTTACATAGCCGTGATTGCAGTTCATGATGTTCATGATGAAGGGCCTAAACTTTGCACCCCAATTTAGGTAATGATGAAGTTGGGTCTGCCTTTTCTAAAGGCTCATTGGAAAAGTTGTCTACAAACATGTTTTGGTTGACACCAATATTTTACTCATAGCAAAAGACCAAACTGATAGATAAAAAAAATTGCACATCACTTTAATGCCTTCAAATACAACACATACCTGATCTCTCATTATGAGAAGCCAACTACCTGTCTATAGGCAGCTATTACTACACAGATGTCTTGCCATTCCAAGCTACTGAGTGATTCAACCTCATATTGACAGTTGCTTGCCTATTTTGCCATAAGACGTTTGCCAACAAGTGGTTAATGTACTCAATATTGTAAGAATGAAAATCAACCATGCATTTGAATCCATACAAGTAAGAAATATAATTAATCTTCTGTGAAATTGCAATACTTGTACATACAATCCAGTTTGTAATAGATGCTGCTATTATGGACATAATCTGTACCACACTTGGACAATCATTAATTGTAGCTATACCTTTTTGGCATTTTAAAGCTGTATACCTAACAAAATGAAGGTAACTACTTTACACAGTTGGATTTAAAATGTGTTAATATTTATATATGAAGGTATCCTTTTCTGTAGAATTCCATTGTCAACTGCGGTAACAAGTACTTATCCCTTTGAAGCGTAAGGTCAAACCGATTGATGAAGTACATGGACAATTTAAAACATTGGTGGACTATCCTTCTTTAAATACAGATGCTATTAGCATTAAATACAGATGCTATTAGATATGAAGACTACAACTGTCAATGTTAAGGTCTAAAAACATCTAATCAGTAAAATGTGTTCATGGAACGCAGATGGTGTAAGTATAATATCCCATAGGGTGTCCTTTAACTGGGATAACGTGAAAAAAAGCCATTAAGATATTCAATGAAAGGTCTTTAAAAATGGAAATGGGGCCCATTAATAAAAGAGAAAGAAAAGTCAATTTCAGAGAAATTCGTTCATTTTAACTGTTCCGACCGTTGGGGCTTATAAAACAAGAACAGGCTAATTTTGAAATTGTACGCATAAGGAAAGCGGTTTTGTCTGCTGGTAATTATTGTACCTCCATCATCCATGAGTATTGCGATACTTAATTTTAATTCTGCCCTCTAGCTATCACCATCGCGCACCTTTCCAAACATGAATATTAAAATTCAAGCAAGCAATTTAAGACAATTTACGATTTATGGCTAAACCAGCAAGCCGTCCATGGACCTTCGAAGGCCGCCCCCAGATTTAATAAAAATCACTGTGCCTTGTCATTGTAAATATAAAATGGATTTTTCCCCACCACATCTGACTGCTAAAAAGAACTTATTTTAATAAAGAATTTTCACTGTAGTGTGTTGGAAATAGCTGTATTGCTCAAATTTCCATTTAAGGGGTTTTCCTGCTTAACCTCTATTAACAAGAGTCTGCTTGTGTTATATATGTGCTGCAATGGTTGGACTTGATTACCAGTTCCCAAGCCCAAATCTCTTAACAGGTAAAACCACAAGTTCCTAAATCCTTTACAACTCATTTCTGTCAACCTATTCCTTTATGCTGATGAATGGGTTTCTTTTTTTTTCTTAAACCCTTTATTGTAAATCATACCCTTAACTCTAAAGCTGAGCAGATTAGTAAGAATTCAGATGTGCCTTTGCAAGGATCTTAATGCTCTTCGCCTTGTTCTTTCAGGTGTTACGCTTTTTCTTTCTACGATTCTGATAACTGCCGATGCTCTGGCACTAATCTATCCAACATATGTGGATTTCAGACAAAAACCAATATGCGGGATATATTAACCCATGATAACCAATCAAAATTCAGCTTTCTTCTTCCGACCACCAATGTGGCAATTAGAACGGGTTTAATGAAGCTCACATGTGTTTTAGCAATAGACATGGAGATCACGAAAACAGGACAATATCAATGCACCCCATTAACAAAATGATCAATTCAATAAAATGGTTCATTTTAAATAAAATGTAAATATTTAGATATTTTTTGCAGTTAATATTGGCTGGACATTGCTGTTTTACGGAAAACACGCCAGAACGTTTCATGACATTAAGACCCCATCTCTAGACACCTTTCACTGCACGGCTGGAAAAAATATACAATGTTCCAAGTTTGTCTCAGAATAAATTAGATTTCGTTACGGAAATTTTTTCAGAAAATAAAAAAAAATTGGGGGTTAAGCGAGTTCTGCAAACAATTTTCTTTTTTTTTTTTACAAATTCTGCAAATTATTTAAATTGAGATTTCAGGACAAGTCAATGCCAGCGTCTAATCTCTTTCCAGGCGTGCATGACAAGTGTGTGGGAATGACTGAGAAAAGCACTTACTTCTAAGTGAAGACACTGGCTATCCTCTGGAAATCAAAGACTCCGTGCCAACGGGGCTAGTAGCCGAATATCATGGTCCTTGGCGCTCCCAATGACGGTTTCCAGCAAAGGTCACCCAAAAAAATCCTCTAAGGTTTTAAACAAGCTCCCAAGAAAGGTGGCAGGATTGTCAGAGGAAAAAGGAGTACAGGGGAAATATAAGATAGAAAGATGAAAGTAAAATAAGAGAAAAGAAGAAAAATACAAGAAGACTTGGTCAATTGAAGGAGGTTGGCCAATTGTAGAAATTCCTGGTAGGAGATGAGAGGTTCAGACCAGTAGATGCTGGGCTGTGCAGAGCAGCCTAAGATGTGCTACACTGTGCTTCCTCTCACTACCACTTCAAGGCAATACACTTTGCTTTGCTTAGTCCTCCCCCTCCCACTACTAAGTATCACTCCTTCCAAGGCTCTCCGGTGTGAAAGGAGGGGGTCCCAGCAAGTGTGTGTGTGTGCGTGTGTCAGACGCTGCTGAACTGAATACCCATTTCAAATGTCTGTACTGAACTCCGATGCTTCAATATATTTGTTACTTTCCAGACTGACTTCCTTTTTTTTTCAACATTTTCCTATTCCAGGGAAATTATGCATTGTTACATGTTCTCACTTCTTTTACGTATACGTCTACAGCATTTTGTAGTATAGTTAACGTAGGTGTAAGTCCTAAGGTCAAGTTGACACAGACAGCGAGGTGATGATGCAGTCACTGTATCCATACTGCTCCTCATTCAGGGGTGCCAAACTCCAATACACAGGGAACCAAAATTAAATACTTGGTCCCGCTCGAAAACAAGGATGGCCACCTATGATATGGGCAAGATAGATGGCCGTGAGCATGCACGCGCTCGAAGCGGCCATCGATCTGGCCCAGATTTACATGTGTGTTCCCTGCTTTAGGGGTTTGCTTCTCTGCATTTCTAGTCTAGTGGGCACTTTTTCTGTATGCATCCCATTAAGTTTGAATAGGTGCATACCTGTCATGTGCTCACATCTCATCGAAGTGCAATTTTAGAATGCAGATAACCGTGTTCTAAAAATCATGCCAAAATGGGAGGTGAGCAAATCATGGGCACACACCCATTTACACTGAATCTGGGGCATACAGAAGACCACTATTATTTCACCGCAATTTGCCAAATAATAGCAGACTCTTAGCCTCACTGTCTACATGCACTCGAGTGACAGCTGTGCAGCATGTGAGCTTCCTAATGGTGACAACAGTGGATCATGTCTGTGCAATAGGTGTAGAAACAAACACTTGTAGACTCCATCATAAGCCAGAATGACAACACAGCAATCCAATTGGGAGACTGAGGTGTCAGCCAATGCCTAAAAGTCTCAGAACAAGAACTTTTATGTCAGCATTATTTAAAAAACATATATTTAAAAATTTGGTATGACATAAGCATGTTTTGGGTGATTGGGTTTAGATCTTTGTAGATAGAAAACCTGATATAAAGGGAAGGATAAAAGTACAATGCCAAACAGCAGCATACCAACATTCTATAGCAGACCTATAGGTAAATATATCATTTTTGTTCAAGTGGATAAATCCTTTATTGTACTTCTTTGTTTGGACTCTACCAACATCTGAACATATACTTAAAGCTAAATGTTAGTTTATACAGACACCACTGCCAGAAAGCACAACCTGGCTTTGCTCTTCCTTACAGAAACCACCAAAGTTATTTAGTAATAATACTTGTCTGATATTGGACAGAGGAGGACTAGCAGCCCATTGATGATATTGTCCTTCTGATCTTTGTTTCCTTAAGGCCCCCATACACGGGTCGGATTCCGACCGGATTCCGGCACGATCGATTCCGGGCGCGTGCACGCGAATCGATCGTGCCGGAATCGCGTGCAGCCCACCTTGTCCGTCCGATCACGTCCGATCGTTCGGGGGCCCAGAATCGGATCGGACAGAGAACCAACATGTTGGTCTTTTTGATCCGATTCTGCACACATCAGGGGGAGTTGCCATTTGTGAGGTGGACAATCGGACACGGAATCGTCCCGGAATCCGTTGGACAAGGTGGTATGCAATCGATCGGATAGGTGATCGAGCGGCCATGGAATCCGACTGTGTATGGCTGGCTTTAAGCATGCACATAAACATCACAGTACAATCTAAAGGACTCCCAATTCTGCCCCTTTCTTTCTCAGATTGACTACAGCAGTGATAATATATAAAGAAATATTCAGATTCCTAAACATCAGCTTCATAATAACAAATGCATTCCTACTACAAGTTAGATGTCTCTTCAAACTGTGATCTGCATGCAGATAAACCTGATACATACTGGAGAAACTTGGGATTTACAATTTTAATGTTTCCTATGTAACACGAGAAATTTGTCATTCAATCAGAACATTTAGTGTGACCAGATTTGTGTGTGTGTGGTCTGACTAATGGTGACCGCACATTCAATCTGAATATTCATCCTGCAATATTTTCCAGATTAAATCACACCTTAAGGAAAAGTGACCTGTATGATCACATGCTTCTGATTTTTTATTACACTGAAACACAAGTGAAAGGGAGGATCTGGAGATTTTGGACAGTCTTCAGTGGGATTAGACCATGTCTGATACAAATTCATTTTTATTTACCCTTAAATACGCACAGAACACCCGTATACGTGTGCAAATGGAGAGGGTAGAAGCCCTGACTTTTATATCACAAGTTGGTCTTACGCTAAAATCTGCTCACCACCTGGGAGTTTAAGGAGCACCCATATGTTCTTATATGTTCAGGCTCCTCCTGCATTCTCCATAATATGTCATAAATAAAAATTATGCAGCAGAGAGACTGGTACCTTCTCATTATAATGACAGCAGGAGACCATAAATCTGGAGAAAAAAGAAACTGTCAAGTGATGTAACATTTCAGCTTCTACTTATGATGGTCAAAAAGCGGTCGAAAACTAGCTACAGCAGTGGTTGCAAAAACTTTCCCTGCAGGGCCCCCCTTTTTTTAGATAGGAACATTATTGAGCCCCCCCCCCCATTCAAACTACAGATTCAGATTGATAGCTATGTCACACTAGCCGTATTTGCAGTGCAGTATCATGTACTAGTACTAGAGTGAAATGCCCTTTAACTTTATTTGAAATACAACTCACACAACTTTATTTGGATTTCACACCAATCAAGCAGACACATGCAACATTCACATAGAGGCACACACACTACACTCATGTAGAGACATGAATCATTCAGACGTGCACACTGCTTTTCCCTCCCTCAGCATCCTAGCGCCCCCCCCCCCCCCCCCCTCCCCTGGAATACCTCCGCGCCAAAAGCCCCCCCCACCAGTTTGGGATCCACTGAGCTATAGTGACATTGCAAGAGGTAAAAAGTTCCTAAGACAAAGAAACATAGATTTCCAGAATGTGTACATTATAAGCCCTGTGCGCAAAGCCTTACAATGATATTGCTCCTTGGGGTACAGTCTGCATCATGAACCAACAGGAAGGAATTTTTTTAATCAACCTCCATTGGAGCTGGCAGTCCTTCCATAGAGAAAACCACCTAAAGGTTCATTGCTGAGAATTGCAATGGTCCAAAATATTATTTTACTGTTTGAGTATTGGTTTTTTGAGGGTGAAGCATGAGGAAGGGGGACTGCAGAGCTCACAGAATGTGTGTGTTTTACATATTGTATTTAAAGATATTACTGTGGAATGGACATGCACTATGGATAAAAGCTTGGCCATGAAGTTCAAACCTTTAGTCATCTTCAAAGTAATAACAAAAGAAAGTAGATATTTGCAAAACCATAAAGCAAAATGTAAGTGTAAACCTTTGCCTAATCTTAAACCGTTGTGTATGATGCCAGCTCTAACACCGGTGTACTATTATCCTTATGAAATGTAAAGGTTGGACAATAGTGAGATGTGGATCTGGGAGTTCCTGGAAAGTCTGACACAACTAGCGCCATAAAAGGATGGAATGACACTCTACATGTCTGCTGCTGTAGATCCTCAGTGTTAGGTCTCCACCATTCCCTGCTTTCAACAACCCACAGTGTACACTATGTGATCAATAAAACATATAGGTCAAAGGGGAAGAACCACTTGTTTAAAATATTTACATTTGGAGGAATGGCTTTTTTTCCTTCCTTCAGGCTGAGAGAATCATATCACCACTTCTAAAGGTCAATGGTTTGTTGTAGATATCCTGTGTCATGCCCCCTTCACCTAGTCATATTTACATAGAACCATAATGTTCATATCATGTTCTGACAATGGCTTTATACTGTTTTCTTTCACCCTACTTATATACCTGGTATTATTGCGAGTGGGGGCTAGGTTTCTGTTTCACAAAGCCAGTGCTGCATTATTAGTATTATTACATTAGAAACCTGTTTGGTTCTTATTGGCTTTTTACCATAACCTACCTTGTTGTAATAATCCATCTCCAGCCTTGAGAGGAACGGGACCCCTACCTATCTACCAATTGGCTTGACTCACTTACCCAACTACATTGATGGCTACCAACATACTATCAATTCAATACTATGCTATATGGCTGGCTATTTGATGATCCTTGGGCCCCCCGTTCTCGGACAGGATCTGGTTCCAATCCGTGGTCTATGACACCTGGCCTTGCCAGGCCTATTTTGGTTCTATGATTGCTTTTCCCTGATAACCCCTGATGAAGTTTAAGAAACGAAAAGTGCGTTGGGTTGGGAATAACATCATCCACCAACCGATAGAACCACCACTCTCGTGATTGTATACTGTCTGTATTTATAGTGTATATATGTAACCAGACCTCAAGCATTCTGTTGTTTTATGGGCTTGACACCCAATGTTGTATAATAAACTTACTACGCTTTATTTATATACCTCTTTGACCTTATGACACACTCTCTGAGCCTTTAAAGTCCCCCTGATCATCAGGGGGGATCTCCTCGCATCCGGGCTGACTGAGCTTGCTCTCGTCTCCCAGTGCTGAACTCAATATTGAACCCAATATTGTTTGGGATGCTGGCTTAATCGCTTAGAATAATAGCTTTTTGAATCCTGGACTTTGGTATATACAAAATCTGAAGTTGAAGAAATAAAGGCTAGGATACACGGCTCGATTTTTGAGCCGACAGAGAGAGCTCGGCAGTAGCGTGATGACATCATCACGCTACTGCCCTGCTTCCCCGATATCGAGAGCCAAACAAATATCAAACATCAAACAAGGTTTACCAACATGTTGATCACCTTTTCAGCCGAGCGAGATCTATTGATTTCTGCACAGCCGTGCGCTGTGCGCACTCACGGCACTGAGCTATTCCGAAATCTGGGAAAAAATCGACCTGTGTATTCCTACCTTAAGCCACCCATGTACCGGGATCCGCTGTGGTCTACATCATGTCAAACTCTAGCCCAGGGATCAAATTTGGCCGCCGAGCAAATTTTCTTGGCAGTGCCCCTACCAGATGCACTCATCGCCCCCTACAACGTGTGTGCATTCCAGTGACATTATAGTAAGTACCTGTTGCCCAGTGTATGCTGGGATCCTTAGTTCTCTACTACCAGAGTTGGAGCACAGAAGGGTGGTGAGTGCAGCTGGCAGGGGGGCTGCAAAGGGGTACCAGGATTGGTCTGGAGGAAGGCAGAGATGGGGACACACATGGACTACACGCACTGTATACATTGTACAATTTATTTGTACTCCATGTCTGCACCTATCTCTGTGAATACAGTATACTTGTAGTCCAGGGATGTCAAAGTCCGGCCAATGGGTCAAAACAGCCAACAGTGTAGTTATATTTTCTGTTTCAATGTTTTTATTAAATTTTTACAAAATACAAGATCAAAAGCAAATGAATGACACATGTCCCATGTTTTCAAAGATAGCATAAAAACAGATAAGAATCAAACAATAGCGAACACCCAGGCTCCGAGGGCCGTCCAAGCGGTCCACGTCAACCCCACCAGCCAGAGAGCCAGAGAGTACCAGGGTCAAGACCCTGGCAACAGGCAGTACTGCCAACTTCTTATAGAGAAAAATATATATTTAGAATATCAAATAACTGGGGAAGGAAAAAGGGGGGAGAGGAAAGAGCAGCGAGAGGAAGGAAGAACAGGAGGGAAGAAAAGGCAACGAGAGCAAAGAAAGAGAGAGAAAAGAAAAGAGAAAAGAGAGAGTCTGGAAGGTGCCACAGGCGCCCCGCACAGAAGGTCGTTACCCCCATCCTCGAGCCCGGGAAGGGGAAACGGGACTAGTGGTGAATGAGGCTATCCCTGAGCATATCGGGGTGGAAATGTCGGATCCAGGGGTACCCGGGTGGTCGTGTTTGTCAACCAGTATACTGGAGAGTCTTTCGTTAGTCATGACCCCGTCAACCCTACGCTTAAAGGCAGGGAACGGCAGGGATTGTTTCTTCCAGTTGTGGGCAATAGTCAGTTTGGCCGCTATACGGAGGTGATGGGCGAGTCTACGTTGTAAAGGCCGGAGGCCGCGAATTGGGAAGTGCAGAAGAGCGTCCCATGGACTCCTGGAGATCCTGGTCTCAAACAATCTACCCATAAGGCGATATACCCTGTTCCAGAAGCTGGCAACAAATGGACAGGTGCACCAGGTATGTAAAACGTCTCCCACCACCGCGCATCCCCAGAAGCAATTAGGGGAACACCCGGGGTGCATGTGAGCCACCCAAGAGGGGACCAGGTACCATCTCATGGAGACTTTGTATACA
>CM070039.1:69667869-69680476 GCA_036250615.1 Ptychadena robeensis
ACGACAGCCACCGCAACTAAGGAGCAGCAAGCTGTAATATAATTGCTCCTGACACCAGAGAGGTTTTTCAGCATCTGGTTGAATGATAATAATATTTGTCCATCAGCATTCGCACAGGCGTGGAGATACACAACAGCGTGAGCGAATTCCTGGCGGCCTGTTGAAGGGGTTACATTTTTGGTTTTATTAGGGGAGTGAACGGCTTGCTCTAAGGTAGCATTATATACAAGTTCTTTACCAATCCGTCAGTGTTATTAGGGAAGAAAGCGGATCTTTTATACAGAGGCATTTTATCAATTCCCCCTGGCGTTCAGGCTGCAGTAAATATCCTGATCGGGAACTAAGTGCATTCATAGTCTCGCTTCAGCTACACACAGCTTATGAATAGTAATTTGTTTACTGCAGTTGCCAGTTAAATTTCTTGCACAGGTCTAGGATTTTTTTTTTATTTGCCTTGTCTTAACTAATAAAAGCCCTCTGTGCATGTATGGGCTCACAGGAGGTGATCCGGCTCTGCCCACTCCTATAAAATGATGTTATTTAACCTTCTGTGCATCTCATCCCATGTCTGCATTGAAGGGGCGGCTGTGACTTCTGCTGCCATCTGCAGAACTACAATAACCAGCATGATATGCTGAAATCTGAAAGGCTTGGACCACACCGAGCTATCATTTCATAGAACCTGGTCTAATCTCTATGTTGTTATTTTTCCTATCACAACATTTGTTAAAATCATACCTGTTGATCCTGCCATTCCAAAGGGACTTTTTGATATGGAGTGACAACACTCTTTCCTTTCTCCATTAGTGCTCCTATGTTGTCACAAGTACCAGTGTCAACACATATCATTTGAGCATTGTGTTCTGTTGTCACTGTCGGATCACCTGTCCTGAGTAAAGCATGTATGTGTAGACAGGAAGTGAGCACAGAAAATCAGGAAGTATGTGAAAAGTTATTTTTTATTATTTCTTTCCCCACATCATGTTCTCTGGTGACAACACTTTTTTTTATCTTCTTATCCTGTTGCCACAATTGAGCCTTTTTGGTAGACCCTCAAACATGACCCTCTCCCATAGGTGCAAAGTACAAGGGACCCTTAACTTATAAACTTATTTGGTTCCCAAGGGTTGGTTGTCGGTCAAAACCATTTTCCCATAATAAATAATGAAAATGCCCATAATGTGTTGTGAACCTTCCAAAGCACCCCTTACCCAAGCTTTTTATAGTAAAAAGTGTTGTACAATATGTGTTATTTACCAGAAACACCAATTATTTTCCTGGTGCTCTCACCAAAAACGAGAAAATTAAGGTGGGTTTACACGTCAAGATTTTTTCGGCCGACAGATAGACGAGGAACGATTTTTTGGTTCGTTCTACAAAAATCTGAAACGGCCATTTGCTCCGATGGATTTTTTTGTTCGATATCTGACAAAAAATCGTCCACAAGGTGATCGGACATGTTGGTAAACTTTCATCTGTCGTTTATTTTTCGTGTAAAAAACGAATGCTCCTTATTTCACTCGATATTTTTTGACTCAATATTTAACCAGTAGCATGACGTATTTCCTGCGCAATGAATGGTGGGATTGTTACAATGTATGATTTTGATTTGTCCATGATGTTGTTTATATTTTCTTTCCGAGTAGAACTTTGCGAACGAAACAATTGCATTGTGGACGAACGTAACAACGTGGTGTCAATAGAAAAATACATATATTTCAATATTAAATGTTCGTTGTTAATAGCGATATGTATTTATTATTGTGAATACACAGCGAATATATTTAAAGTATGAATTTAAGTATGCTGCATTGAGTATACAGGTGTGTGTGTGTACAGTGTGCTGCAGTGACAACGCCCACAGAATACATCACTTCCTAAAAAAAAAAATCTGGAAGATTTTTCATTCGTGTTTCCGACAATTATTTTCATTCGATATTTGCGTCGGTTGTACAAAAATCGAACAAAAATCTAATTACCTTCGATAAATGGACGAACGAAAAAAAAATCTAAAAAAAATCGAATCTGAAGTTGAACGAAACAAAAATCTTGACGTGTAAACCCACCTTAAGCCTAGCTTACCAGAAACAAACATTTATAAATCATTCTTCTTCACATGTTTGGCTTTCAGGAAGAGAGGATGAAATGGAAGGGGGTTACTGTATGAAAGGAGAGTCCCCTTTCATAAAATCATCAGGAATCTGTCCTCAAAGTCTTTGGTAGATTGGTGAGATGGTCCTGTTGGACTTTTTAGTGACTTCAGGTAACACTAATCCCACCATGCAAGTAGACATGTTTTGGCTTTGGCCATAATTCTGGTTGTGAGTCAAATCTTTGGTTGTAAGTAAAAATTTTGGTTGTATGTCTTATGTCAAGTCAGTTGTAACTCAAGTGTCTAATGTACCTTCCATCACTAGAATTAAATGTAATCAGAAAAGCAGGGATAACTAGGGACTAAGTAAATACATGTGGGAGGGTCTGTGTAAAATATTGAGGTAATGCGTTTTATATTGTATCATCAACAGAGACCTCCTCTTGTTTCTCGAAAATAAGAAAGAATGCTTTGCGAGTACAGTATCTCTTTAGATATGCCTTTTGCTGTTTTCATATGTAATGAAGATTATACAGGTAAGAAGAGCATTACTAGGTGGTGATCAGCAATGACAGCGCAATCTGTTGCTTGATTACACAGAAAATAAAATAGGTAGGTATTATTAGATGCCAATGATGTGTTCTTTCATGCATACTGACTGTATGTGGGGAGTACAGATCCTCCGTCCCACCACAATATATTCTTCTATAGGTACTATACTATTCTATTTGCTGATATGCTGTCTCTCTGCCTTTTCTGATCAATGAACTGTTGTAACAAGTTTGATTTGGTTTCATGCGTGTAGAAGATATGGAGCCACTTACTGAGGTGGGCCATGTTTTAGGTCTTGTAAGTAGAGTACTGGGAAATAAAGCTTATTAAGTTGCTTAGTTGGGCTTCTATAAATCAGGGAGAGGCCTCTGCTCACCAAACCTTTTATACTATAGAAGAAAGAATGGCACATAGAGACATTTAAAATGGGAAAAACAAAATGTACTACAGCACTTAAGGCGTAGCTAACCTGACTTAGATAGTATTCCTGAAAATCGGGAAGATCAGTAAAGAATCCTTACCTAAATGTCCCTTGTTGCCCCATGCTCTCTCCTCTCTGACTAGCCTTTCTGTGTACAGTGCTGTCACATCATAAGATCTCTATGCTCCATTTGCCATTAAAAACAATATATCTGGTGCCCCCAGTGGCCATACATATTACTGCAACTAATAACACCTGGAGGATTTTGCAGTGACTTTGTGACAGCTGCGAGGTAAGTAAAAATGAAATAAAATGTGTCTTTTTAGTTTCTGAGTTTAGATGCACTTCAAATGTCTATATGCACATGAAATGTTCTCTTCTAGCAAAGTCCACCTAATACACGGTTAAAGATGTTGTGGCAACAATGCTGTACTACTGACTTCAGGTCAAAATTTCCTCTCTCAAGTAGGAAGTGCTTTCTGTAAACTAATGCCTGCCGTACACATGCCGATTAGCGGCCGATTTTTCCGGAAAATCAGCTGCCAATCAGAGTGTGCCCACATGGGGCGACAGATCCCTGTCGCCCCACAGCTCAGACGGCCAGAGAACGGACATGTCATCACGCTGCATATCGGAGCTCGTCTGTCTGCACCCATCTGTGGGTGTATGGCAGGCATAATGCAGGGCTGATGGCTATCAGCATTGACACTGCAAAGTCACAAATGTGTATTCTACATTGGCAACACTGTCTCTGCTGCTGAAACCCCCCAACTGTGAGCAGCAGTGGCAGGGAGGGGTGTGTGGGAGATACAAAGCACACCGTGGCAAATCTTGTGTTCTCAGTAATTCAGCAGCATAGGATACTGTACACTGGACCTCCAACCTCATTGTATTGTTATGAGTATTGTATTGGCTAAAGTAAGAATTTGGGACAACAGAAGGTGTCTTGTTAAAAGAGTGTTGCTTTGCTTTGACATAAACGCAATGGATCCTGAACGCACCATGGAAACAATTACATTGACTAGCAATGGACGTGTAAACTGTGCACAACAATAATGCAGCAAATGTATGGATTTTGATGCCGTGGAAATATGGCCTAAATAGGCATTTACTTTGCTGTGGAATGTATTTGGCTTAAATTGAGAGTTCAAGTGTCATGGAAAAAGTGGACATGTTGCCAGCAAGTAAATGCCTATGTTACTGGTCGGCCAATGCAAGAATAAATTTCTGGTTTTGGTAAATCATAGAGAGCTGAACCTTTTTCTTGAGGTCTGTATTGGAGGATCTCTACACCTGCTGTGAACATTTGGAATTATGTATTTAAATGAAGAGTCCAGGGAAAGCGTCAATAATAAGGGCCCAACCTAGAACGAATATAACCTATTAATAAAAATGCAAGTGAGTCACCCCAGCCTGTGACAGACTAATGGCCTAATTTCTATATGTCAATGTCCTGGCTTGTATGAGCTCTGATTGGCTCTCAGTGTTGCCCCTTCCACTTATTGTCTAAATATTGCAGTACAGGGCATTAAAAGAAACAAAACCAACTCACAATGATAGACTTCTACATGTACATCTAAAATATATTCACTTTTTATATATATCTATAAATACATAGTTGTATTCATCTGTGTAGTTCAGCTTTAAGTATGTCTAAGGCAGAGCTAAGCCCTCATTTAGAAAACCGACAAATAAAATGAATCACAGTGTTTGAAATTGACCCGCACTGTAAAACACGCTCGGCTTTCTATACCTTACGCTGAAAGAATTTAATAACACAAAAATTAAACAGAGCGGAGACTGTCCCTTTAAGAGACTAATCCCTCTTCCATCTAACAGCTTCATCAGTCGGCTAAGTGG
The DNA here is from genome assembly GCA_036250615.1 of Ptychadena robeensis. Lineage (NCBI taxonomy): Eukaryota > Metazoa > Chordata > Amphibia > Anura > Ptychadenidae > Ptychadena > Ptychadena robeensis. The sequence continues at coordinate 69,672,795 of CM070039.1, forward strand.
CGCCTAAGATTTAGAAGGGAGCTTCTCAGTCCCCTGATATTTGAAGTGTGGAAAGCCAGGTCCTCTCTCTAGCCTGGCACTCTGCCCTTATTTTTTTCTGTCTTTAAAGAAGAAACCTCTCTTTCAATGTGCACACATACAGGAGGAGTACAGAGACACAATACAATGAACCATATATCTCCCCCCTCCATCCCCCCCAAAAAACCCTCCGCTGGCGTTTCCTTTCCCCTGCTGCCTGCAGACTAGGAGCAGCTATTGAAAGGCATTCACCCATTCTAACCCTTCTACTTTTTGTTTTCTTGGAGACTACTTTAAATGTTAGGTGTCCTCCATGCGGGTATCATGACATTCCTACAGCACATTGGTCTCACTAAATGTATTTTATTATGTCAGCGGGGGAATTGAGGTGTAGCCATTTTTCGGGGATAAAGAGAGGACCAGAAGGCAGTCTTGGAGGCAGATGTAAATTTGCTCAGCTGAAGCATAATTTTTATTGTAAATTTTATTTAAGTATTTGAAAATAAAGTTTGTCTAACTGGTGTGATAGGCACAAACATGTACAAGAAAATAAGGCGGTGGTGTGTGTGTTGGGGGGTGGTATGGTACACATATAGGACCTAAATATATATATAAGAATTGCAAATACTGAATAAAGTATAAACCTTATTACAGATAGCACATTAAATTACGCTGACATGTGACCACTGCATTCTTCAGGGAACACCAACTAAAAAGATATATATACATATGTACATACAATTAATATCTACAACAATTAGTTTAGCTCTCTTTTTCGGCCCTTAAGCTGTGAACACGTATAGATATGGGCCGAATCGAAGGCCGCGTCCAGTGCTGTGCGTGTTCACTGCCATCTATCGTCACCCCGCTGCTGCAGGGAACCTCGAACGGCTCCTATATAGAACTGTGTGTTCCCTGTTTTTGTCAAATTGTTTAAAAGATGCTCCCATCCACCTGTTTTCTCCGATGAGATCACATAATGCCTAGAGGTCCCCAAACGTTGCCTTGGGGACGATATGATCATGACCCTGTGGGCACATCCTCATAGTGACAATAGACAGTCTCTAGGAATTATCTCTGCTCGTTGCAATGACTGAGTATTTCATTGTAAGTACAGGAAATGTAAAAAATAACAATGTCCCTGTCACACTTCACCTATTACAGATTATGAGTGATGCCGGCGATGCATGGAATTGGCACATATATGCCAGGCTGACCATTACAGGCTCTTAGTCCGGCCCCTTTATTAAATTTAAGAAGCCAATGTGGCCCACAGGTCAAAAAGTTTGCCCACCCCAGGGCTAATGTCTAATCAAGAACAATGAGTGGTGAAGCATACGTCCTTTTTGAGTTGTGTTACTGGAGAAGTGGAATATGCCGTAATAAGCGCTTCTATTAGATGGTATGTTTATAGTACTGAAGTCCAATGGTTAGAAAATCTATGTTTCACTTGTTAGTCAGAAATTGTAAGTAACATTGTAAACATGTGGGCTGCTTATGAAATAAAAAATAAAAACACCAGTTACTGCCAGGTACTTGTGGAAAACCCCATGTTGAGGAACATATATTGGTCTTTCTGCTTATTCTGTCTTTCTGCTTATTTAAGTCCAGAGATACACAGAATTGCAAATTAGGTAAAGCTGCACTGGAGCTACATATCCCAACTGTCTTGATGTATTTATTAACCAGAGCTTAATCTCAGCAGAAATGCCATTGATACTGGGCATCAGGCCTAGTCTCCACTAGCATCAATTAATGTGCATCAAATGCAGGGGTTTTAAATCGTTTAAAACTATTTTCTCTGATAATCAATGAAACAGTACACATAGAAGCTTCGGCATTGCTTCCTGTCCCGGTGCTACATTGTCGACTTGGCTTACCACATTGCCCTGCATTATCACATTCTAACATGCCCGTTGAAAATTAAGTATACAGATTTACGGCTTTATTTCCACTGTGTCTGGTACCATGCGTTTTAAGTGCGTTTTTTTTACACATCCATTGCTAATCATACGTTTTATCATGAATTAAAAATACACATGGTAATAGACGCAGTGGAAATAGAGCCTAAAGTTTTTGTTGCCATAGCACTGGTCCATTGCATTAAAGTCAGAGAGACCAGGCAGACTTCGCCTAACATCTGCTCTGGTGGTCAAGCTGACTTTTATTATTTGCAATTTTTTAAAATGGCAGACACATTAAAATGATCATGTAGTATTGCTACCCATGAAGGACAAGATTCCTTTTATATTACTGATAAAATAAGGGGCCCTTTCACACTAGCCAGGGTTTACCAGTTAAAGTCGCGCTTCTGTTTATGATAATTTGCAGGTTGCCTGTAAACAATACCCTGCGTTACCTCATTCCGCCGCTCTTCCTTTGTCATAATACTTACTTTCCCCTCTTCTTCAACCCCGGATCCCTCACTACAATTTGTCTTGCACTTAAGGCCCCCATACATGCAGCGATCCGCGCCCAATTTTGCGGTCAACCGATGTGCGTGCCCATTCGCAGCAACCAATTGGATGGATCACTGCTGCCCACATGGAGCTACAGATCCATGCCGCCCAAAATGCCATTTCTTGTATATGTTATGGCCGGTCATCACACTGCAATCACTCTCCTGAGAATCCCGCAGTCATTGCTGCGTGTATGGGGGCCAGAAGATGACAATGGGTGATCTTAATCTAGTCTCTGCTCCGCCACTTCAGTGACCCTCACAGACTTGCGGGCACAATGGTACTTGGAATGTCACTGTGATATTTACCTTCCCAAGTATGCTTCCTATCAGAGCATGCAACGGCGCAGATTTCACTGGGGGCAGATGTTGCTGGATTTAGATCCTATTTACCTTACATGTAAGTTTTTTTTTAAAGCCCTAGAATAGTGTGTGTCAGAGCAGGTGATAGTTCTGCTTAACATGATATAAACAATCAAAAATGTTGGCTATGTAGAGAAGGGTTGTTGGAGCAATACAAGAAAAAAGAATTGTTCTAGCACATGCAGTTTTTTTTAACATTTAAGGGAATGTAAACTATAAAAAAAAAATATATATATATATATATATATATATATATATATATATATATATATACAATTCACCTACATCCAGTCTTCACCCAGGGACAGCGAACCCTAAAAAGAAAAATCTTTCCTGTCTGGTCCTCCATGCTTCAAGATGGAGGAGCGAGACTATTCCGCTTTCTCTTTACCAATCTGGATCTGAATCCTGCTGGGCGCATGGGGACATGGGACGGTAGACAACTAACTTCCCATGTTCCCTTGGCGGCACGTCACTGGGGGGTGTATATGTAGGTGGAGGGTCACTGCATTTGTACACTTTTACCAGTTTTTTTTTGTACTTTTAACCTCCAATTTGAATGCACTATTATCGGTACTATAATAGAAGGTAGGTAGATGTGGAGGTGGTAGGTCCGCTTTAACTTCAAAATGAACTCAATATTTAATCTTGACTTTGAATCTAATACATGCAAAAACTACCTATGCCTGAGCAATAATTTGCAATAAAGTCACACAGTTGAAATTTTATGAAGATTTTATGACCCTCTATATTAGGCAGAAGAGGTGGCCACCCGGTATGTTGTTGAAGAAAGTCATAGTAGGAAGAAGAGAAGCATGCTTTGGCCTTCTTGTCTTGGGTGCATTGTCCTAACAATGCTTTTATGCACTTTGTATATTAATTTAATGAAACATTGGGGTATCCTTCTTGCATTACACCATCATTTAGCTTTTTCATTGCTGTAGCCTTTAGGTAAAACTGGGACTTCCATTCCATTGGAGGTAAGAGACCAACATGCCGCTGAACTTGGCAGCGATGGAGGAAAGCAAAAAAAATGCTGATTTTGGGTGGAGATTGCGGCAGACGTGAGACAAATACATATTTCTGAGAAGAGGCTGTGACAAGAAGAACCAGTGGAATATTTAAAAATGAGAGTAAAATATACAGGTGATTAGAAAAACACATGGGTAAGTAAAGCCGTAAGAGGAGAAACGTTACAATGTGTGAAATTTAATTGGATTCCGGGAAAAAAAAATGTCCGTCCATTGAAACCTTCCAGAAAATGAGCACGATGTATTCACAATGGTACATGTGTGGGACTTGTGACTGCTGAGGTAAACAAACCATGAGAACAGGTGAAGCGATGCAGGCCCGGAGCTGTCAGGTATCACTCACAATAATACAGTAGTTCTTTAGTGGTACGGAGCTGGGATCATTTACAGTGGGCTTCATACACAATACTATACTGTATGTGAAAATCAGTAACATATTCTACTGCAATAGACAATCAAGTACAAAAAATATGAACAGTGAACACTGGTGAATAAAATGTCCATGGCCTGGCTCTTCAGAGTTACACAATTTGTACTGTACTTTTTATTTTCTTGGAAGTAAAAGGACCTTTCCTTGAAATGTTCTCCTAGAAGACAACGTTGCTCAGTGCTCTGCTTCTGTCTGTCATTTGTCACCCGTTGATGAGGGCAGGAGGTCAGACAGTGCTAACTTTAAGACTAGAGGTTGAAGGAGATGAAGAGCACTGAAAGAAGTGGAAACAATATGTCAGAGAATGCTATGCTTCACAAAATGGTGTCTGGTTTGCATTTGTATCTCCTTTAATATCTCCTTTAATACCTACTAGGTAACCTTATCTTTCTTAAATGGACCTAAACTACTTGTGTTCATGTCACACAATGAAAAATTTTCTGCGTTCCAAATACAGGAAGTTGCATCATACATCATTTCCAGTATCAAGAGGCCTCCCTTCCATTTAGTTGTTGACTGATTTAGTGTGGAGAGGGTGTTACTCTCCCTGCTAATGTCCCAGCCCACACATTATCAGCACAAGTGAGGTGGTAAGGTACTGTAAATGGTTAAATCAACCATTGGTTAACAAAGCGCTTCTGCTCAAAACGCGTCCAATTGTTGAGCCCTCCACCACCTGTGAGCAGGAAGTGATCTCTTCTCTAACCAGGAAGTGACATCATTCTGGAAAGCACACAACCCTGAGAGATCAATTCATTCAATTTTACCATTTACAGTACCTTACTTTGTTGTACTAGGTTGTGTGCCTCGTGTCCTTGTTCCTATTTGTTACAGGGGGCCACACTCCTCTATTTTGAGAGCTGCACACCTACATGAAACTTAAACACGCATCCCTCATACTGACCCCATTTTACTGTGATCTTTGTTCAGGCCCCATACACCCACTGAGGGCCCTTCTGGCCACTGATACCACTGTAACCGTGTAATCACTTCTGATGGTTGTGCGCAACTATCTATTATCTTTCTTAGAGGTGGAAACTTAGAAGGGAGAGATATACCCCCTCCCTATTTAATTACCCTGATTTAAAAATCCCGGGAAAAATACGGGTTTATTGAAGTAGGGATTTTGCCGGGAAAGCCACATAAAAAAACGGGACTTTCCCCGCCAACATGGGATACTTGAAAGGTATGACCATGGAGGCAGCTACGGCTTTAATGAGAATGTCTGCAATCCTTCTTGTTCATTGGTTTGCAATTAAATCACATCTCTATTAAGCTGGGTACACACGTGTAGATATGGGTCAGATCAATGGCCACATCGAGCACTGTGCACACTCACGGCCATCTACCAGGCCCATATCATATGCGGCCATTCCAGTTTTCGAGCGGGACCAATCAATCCTGCTCAAAAACAGGGATATCGGACATGACTGTAAATCAAGGTCAATGTCCATTGTTTGCATGGAAACCGCGGGACTCCATGCATATCTGACAGCAGTGAGATGACGTCATCACGATGCTGCAGGGAACATCAGACGGCTCCAATATTGAGCCGTGTGGCCGTGTGTTCCCTGCTTTAGTCACATCTATTCCATGAGCACTGACCTATCACAAGCTCAGAGGTGGCAATGCAGGTCATTAGCTAATAGCTGGAGCACAGGCCCACACACAATGGAACCTTTCACATATCATCATGTCAGCTTTCATGGACATAGGCTGATACGGCCAGCACAACATTCCAATGGAAGCATGTGAGCATATAAATCTCATTCTTAGCTCAAATTTTGAGTTTTGGCCCACTTCAAATGTAACATCAGATTATTAGTTTGAAGAAGCATATGTACAGTGGAACCTTGAGTTACAACCAGCTTGACAACATGAGTTACAACCAAAATGCTGTTTTGACTTACAACCAAATCTTGACTTGAAGCCAGAATTACAAATGGCCCCAAAATAGCTAGAAAAGACAGAAGGAAGAAATACTGGGCAAAGAAAACAATCACAAAACAATCACAATTGAAATTGTGAGGAAATATGAGAGTGGTGATCATGTGATCCCAAAAACAGGACAGCATGTTATAATGGACCGTCTCACCAATCTACAAAGGTCTATAGACTCTTCCAAGGAGTAGTGATGAGCAGCACAAAATATATTTATATTCACAAAATATCACAACATTTTCGCCTAATATTCTCCAAAAATTTGTAAATACGAGAATTCCTCTCCAATCAATATTACCTTTATTGCGCAAACGATTTTCGCAATAAAATTGCAGATATTTGCATATTTTTGCTATTAACACTATCACATGAAAACTAATAATTTCTTATCTTCATTGCACAAATCGGCACTTGTACATGCACACATTGGGAATGCAATGAAGTGTCGATATTTGCAATAATTTGAATAATTATGATCAACACTTCCAGAGAGAAAGGACACCAGAGAGCCAGATTCCTGATGTTCTTATGGAAAGGGACTCTCCTTCCACACAGCAACCCGCTTCCATTTCATCCTTTCTTCCTGAAAGACAAAGATGTCACCCTGAATGGTGAACGCACATTTTTATTTCTGGTAGGCTCTGCACATTTTGACTTTTGGAAAGAACATGAGGAAAATCATTGGTACTTTGAGAGGTTCAGAACACATTATTATCATCTTGATTTACAATCAACGGTTGGGAACTAAATTAGTCAATGGTCCACTGTATGTGTCTGGACAGTAAACAACCACTCAGGTCAATGCGCAACTACTGGAGCTTCAAGTTCATTAGTGGTTTTTATTGACCTTAAGTGGAGTGAAGCAGCCATGACTAGGAGATGATAAACCATAAAACCAGCTTGCCATTCTTCTTGTGGACAAATTCTAGAACCCCAATAGGGGGGCACAATCCCCTTTTATAATAAAGCAGTTTAGTGTCCCCAATGTAGAAGAAAATGTCCAGACTATTTCAACAAAGCATTGCATTACCTGCATACCAAACTAGTGCTCCTTGTGGACTAAACATATCAGTGCTTTTGTTGAAGTTGTTCTACTTTTAGCTAAAAACCTAAACCTGGGGCCTTTGAAGTAAACTTTAAATGGCCTCCCTGGGTGACAGATATACATAAAAATTCATCTACTTAAGGGCAAAGGTGGATAAGAATCAATAGCTTTTCTTCCAAGTAGTGTTTCCAAAACATATAGGTGTTTAGTGTATTCTTGGTAGTGCTTCACCTCTCAATATCTTCCTGATGTTTATGGTTTAGCTGGATAACTGCTGTGCAACAGTGGGGAGGCCTACCTAAGAACCATATTCCAGTGGAAGTGTTCTTCTTCATCTACTGTAAAGCTGGCCATACACGTGTCGGATTCCATGGCCAATTGATCACTCACCCAATT
>CM070039.1:69688663-69723030 GCA_036250615.1 Ptychadena robeensis
GTAGAAGTTCTGAAGGGCACGTTGGCTTGGCAGGGGTTAAGTTAAAGGAGCAGCACGAGACAGATTTAAAAGCATGGTCCATATCTTATATACTACAAAAAAACCTCTGAAAATAAAATACCGCTAGTAATGAGAAAAAAAAATACATCAGTATTACATAAAAAAATCTATTTATTTACAAAAGCTGGTGACTTGGATTTAGATTCCCTTTTTTCAGTTTTCTTCATTTTTTTCTTTATTTATGTTAAAAAGCTATATTACATATAAAAATAAAACATCTGATTGGAGGTGCTTAGTTCCGGATGCTTTTATCAAGCTTTTAAAAATAATATACATAGCAATAATACAATAATAATATTATGAATATTTATAGTTATCAACAGTGCAAGGTCGGGGAAAAATAACACTTTTCTATCATCTTAATACTTCATAAACTGATTAATATCCCAACAGAAAAAAACAAATATTAATTTATGGCAATTCCTTTTTTTTTGTTAAGTCTGTCCCTGTCTGGCCTCTTTGAGAATATCTTATTCTGTGACTTAACTGCAAGTACAGAAAGGGTTAAGGGGATCCACTCCACCCCCCCCCCCCCCCCCCCCCCCCACCGCTAAACCCCCCCCCCCCCCCATCCAAAGTTTTTCTCTGCTGTCAACCAGCCCAAACTGTGGTTGTATTCACTATCCAGTTCCCCAGTGTCAATGGCAAAGAAAAAAAAAATTAAAAGCACCAGGTTACTTGTCCTTTAGCAGTGCAAGGTTTAACCAGTGACCCATTCAGCTATAAAGTCTTTCCACTGATGAGTAGAAGTTAACACGAGCACTTACACTCTGATAATATTGGATACTGGAAAGGGATCCAGGTACAGAACCTCTGCCGCGACCACCCCTGGCAGTGCCACCTCAGGAAAATTTTGGTGACGGACTTGTGGGGTCTGCAGTACATGCCCTCCGGCAAGGAGCAAGATTTTTCTGAAAAGCATTGTCCTTCCTTGATGAACCTTGGCCAAAACCTGACCCCCAAGTCCTTCCACGTGTAGAGTACAGGGCAGTAAGTGTAAGCCCACAACCATTGTAAGAACTTTCTCCTGGCTTTCTTGCCCATCTTGATCCTTCCACCATAAGGTGCCTCACTGAGGTCCATCTTCTTTAAGTCCAACGGCAGAGTGCCAAGGTTTTTAGTTTTTGTCAGCGAGTCGTGGGTGGACGTATTAACGAGGTTGGGCAAGACCACCGCCATGAAATTGGGGTCAAAGTTGCTGCCAAGTTTCTTTCTCAGTGTCCTCTCATCCAGATCCTGCTCCTTCGGGTCCTGCTCTGGGTCAGGCTGCTCAATGACAGGTAGGACAGGTAAATCTCCACTGGGAGAGGGTCTGAACCTGAGGAACGGTTGGCAGGACCCCTGATGGTGAACTAAAACCAAACAGGAGCAAAGCAAAACTGCCTGAGGGAGATTGATCCTCTTCATGATGTTAAACCCCCTTCAAAGACGAACAAGGTTCTCCCACCCCCCTCCCACGTGGTTCAATCAAAAGACTTTTAGATGTCAAAAAGAAGAAATTGATAGTAATCCAGAGGGGAGGTATCAGAAGGCAAGCGAGCATATGAGTTTTAAGTAAATGCTTTTTTTTTTTTTTTTCAAACGACAAATTTGCTTATATTCTCTCCTTGGCCTGTGCAGCGGGGCTCAGAAATAGACACAAGGTCCAGAGAAGATGCTTTAAATAGATCAGCAGTGTGTGACACACACACACAGATGGATATACTGTATGTGATCTGCAGCCTTGTGGAGCCAGGAAGTTTCTCACAGAGAAGAAGCTGTGTCTGTCAGCCGGGGTAAACCACACAAGGAAGGCAAAGATTTTTAATTTACCCCTTCCTCTGAGTTTTGGGTTGCCCCCCCTCTCTTATTCCTGTGCAGGAGCTGGCTCGCTGGATATAAAAATTCACAGAGGAATAGGCTCCATCCCCATGGTGACATCCAGGACAACTTGTCTAGACTCTGCAATACAGTCTGCTCCGAGACAGGAGCCAATGGTTTAAAAATAATTAAAATTAATCCTTTCAATTGGGGAAAATTATAGGCAGAGATGTAGGCTGGTAGCTTATCCAAAACTTTGAGTTTCCTAAGCGTCTCAAATCTTGGTGTGCAGCAACTACAAAAATATATATTTATATTGAAATCCTGTAAGAAAAAAAGTTGCAGGTCCTCAAAGTAAGAAGATTAAATTGCCCTTGCGATTTAGACAGTTCCAAAGTCCCTGAAGGCTTGCAAAGGCAATAGACTTCATCCTCATGGATGTCTTCACTTATTCCCTCCTAATTTTAAATGATTCCTGCCTTTGATCAAGGCAGATTTGCTCATCCAAGGATTCTGCTTATGGGGTAATCAGAGTTTTGTCACAATTCCTCTGGCTCCAGCCTTTGTATGGAGGGTAGAAGGTCCTTTTTTTTTGAGAAGGCACAGAGAGCAGCGAAACAGCAAACACATGGAGCTGTGTGTGCAGGGAAGTTCTTTCTTTCTCCTCTGGCTGGAAAGAAGGTTTTTTGGGTGATTTTGCTTCTTGGGAGGCACAATGACCAAGCCCCCTCCCCACTTCTAAGTTGCAATTAATGTGGGTGAAGAGATGAAAAGACACTTTGTGGTATCACATTGCTAAAATGAATGTTATATCCAGATGTCCTCTACAGTTCAGGCATGGTCTATACCATTCTGCTTGCCTGCTGGATGGCCCCAGGGTCTGCTGTCTCTGCTGATGACCAGATGGGAGCTGGTGGGCAGCAGGTTACAAGTGCACAAGGTGCCAGGAAAATGGTCAACAAGTGTGGTGTCCTCTGTGATGGCTCTGCTTTCAGGTGGGATCTCCAGGGCAGGTGCTATTTCAGGGTCCTCTCTTCTGAACCTGCTTGTCACCCTTTCTCTAGGCAGAGCTAGAATGACCCTTCTTCTTGTGCTACTCACTGCTCAATGTGCTCTGCTCTCCACTCCAATGCAAGTTAAATATCTCCCCCTGATGGTGTGAATAGTTAGCTGACACTACCCACTGAAGTCACTCCCCCCCAAACACACACTCTCACACACTCCCTGACAGCCTCTCCACAACAACCCCCCTCCTTTCCTAAGTCCTAACCAATTGAGAGTGTGCCTGCTGGGTCCTAAACCTCCCCAACCCCAGGCTATCTCTCCCTAACCCATACAATGGCTAAGGGGGGAAAAAGAGATGCCTTTATCACAATATATCTGTTCATTAGAAAGAAAAAAAAATAGTTTTAACAAAAAAATTTTTTTCTTCTGGAAGGTCCTCATTGGAAGATATTGTAGATTAGGTCTTATTATTCCTAATGTGCAATATTAGATATGAGCTGGATCGGTATTAGAAATGCTGTTGGTTTCTGATGTTTGGTCCTTTTCATGGTAAATGTTGAAAGCTACAAAATATTTTATACATGATATGACACACATGTTCTATTTTGAGTAAAAACTGAAAAGACTTTCTTTTAATGTTTATGATGTACAGTATAATATTTTAATACACATGGTACATTTTTTATACTGTTATTGTGCTGAAACCATGGAAGTTATTGTGCTGAAGAAATGAATACAAAAACGCATTAGTAACAAATTGGCACAATGGGCACCTCAATGCTTCAGAGACATAAGGACTACACTACAATTGCTGCCTCTATATTATAGGGCTGGAAGATGTCCTGTAATGTAAGGCACCAGATGCCTGTAGAAAGAAAATATGTTGAATTTAAATCTATGGTATAGCGCAAAGATAGGTACCGAATGCAGGAGCCAGTGACGTGATATCTGCAACACAAGATTGGGAATACATTAATATTAAATATATAGTATATTATACAATAATAGTAATAGTTGTAGTCACTGCCATGCAATCATTTGGACAGCAGCAAATACACAGGTTAGGACCAGCATCCCTGACTATATAGTTTAAAGCCAAATCAAGGCACATGACAATCCATATTTAAATTGCATCGTAAATCGATGTGGCAAAATGTAATGTATGTAATGTAGAGTTGTACAGACTTTTCTGCCTGGCCATGGCATAGTCAGATAGTCAGAGCTTCTTCCAATGGAAAGGACTCTGTCTCTTGTAGTACCTTCTAAAGTACAGTAGGTGGCAGTGTTGTTACTGCTTACAATGTCCAGGGTTACTACAGTCATGGATGCAGCAATAGCCTGAGGACCAGAAACATTGCAACTCATGTAGTCATCACACCCTAAAGGACAATTCAATTCCATAAAGCATAACATTATTAAATTATAAAGTGGCCCTTTCAGTTTAAGTAAATTTAAACACCCTTTAATTGATATTCAAAATAATCTGTGCAAAAGATACACAGGGCTGTCCCCTGAATCTGCTAGCTGCCTGGCTGTTTCTTGTATTAATATTTTCTGATTAATTTTATAGAAGACCTGGAGCAAACCTATAGATATTCAGATTAAAATGTTCTATTAATCCCAGAAGCCAAGGATCCATAGCACATTTCATGTGCTCCTAAATTCTACTTGGTTGTTTCCAATGGAAATCCACATTTTTTGGTCTCAATAATTCTTCATTTTTATGTAATAACATTTAACCCTTTCTGGGAATGGGTATTAGTGTACTCCTCTTGCTTCCCCTGGGTGAAGTAGGCAAATATCTGGTAGCCAGGGTGATTTCACTTTTATAAAGCCCCACATAATTTTTGGGGTACAGGGTGTAGAAAAGAGGTTCTGTTCCTCAACATGGGAGTCCCACAAATGTTGAGGGAAGGCATGGTGTGGACATAAAAGAGGGACATGCAGTGGCGGTTTTAGGCATGGGCAACCTAGGCGATTGCCCGGGGTGGCATCTGGACATCAACATTTCCCCCCCCCAGTGCGCCCACCCAACTGCGTGGGCGCCTGGGGTGACAGAAGGAATAGAGGAGACTCACCAGCAGCTCCCCCTGGAAGTGCTCTCTCTCTCCCCGAGAATGGTGATGCTTTGCCTGGGGGAAGTCTCACCAGCAACCCCCCCTCCACCAGGAGTGACCAGATATGTTTTCCTGGGGGGGCAGGCATCAGAGGGGGTGCTTGCCCAGGGCGCTGATTGCCCTAGGACCGCCCCTGGCTACATGTCTGGATAAAGGTCTAGATTAAAGTTTTCAAGAGAACCCATGCTTTTTTTATTTATTACAGTAATAAAATATTTTATTTCAAAGCTTTGTGTTTTTTCAATGTTACGTTTCAAGCAGCAGGGAATTACACCTTTCTCGCTTAATGATATTGCAGACAATTTATTTTCTATCAGTTGCTCATAGCACCCTATGGCAGCGCCTGGCTCCCCATTCATTTAAACAGTATTTAGCTTTACAGCCTTAAAGAAATTTCAGCTTTGCCCACCAACCCCCATGTATTTAGCAGGAGTTTCCACATAAATAATTTTTTTCCATGAAAACTTACAGGGAATGGAGTTGGGTAATAACGCTTCTCGTCTGTACTTCTGACATCCATCTTTTTACAAAATAGAGTAGTGAGGTGTGTAGAACTCCGCAGTGGGTGTAAGACCCCTCTACATCTCTCCTAAACAAACTGCAAGACAGAGGGTCAGCTTTCAAAGTGAATCTTCCATAGAAATCTGACAAGTCCTGCTCCTCTTTTTTATAAGTAAAAGCTGATGTTGCATTCCAAAATAACTGTCATATGGAAGCTGTAAACATTTGTTTAATAAAAGTTTAACCCCAATTATGTTAATTTTTTGCCTTTTTGATGGAAACAAATCACAGAATACAATTTGCACATTTGATGAGTTACAAGTTCCCAGATGGAAGAATACATTTTGGTAAGGGTCATTTTAAAAGAGGCTTGGTCATGTTTAAATATGAATTTTATTACGAAATCAGGCTCATTTAACCACAACACACCCTTATTTAGTTGTCCTTGGACTAATAGATTTTGTATGGTATGCTATAATACATAGCCCATGGTATACTTTATGCTCTAAAGCCCAGGTGCCCAACCTGCGGAACGGGGGCCGCATGCGGCCCTTTGGGCATTATTTGGCGGCCCCCTCCATCCTGAACCTGAGGCCCCCGAAACCTAACTATTATTGCATAGGCCATAGCGATCCCCTGCTGACAGGTTCTCATCCAGGAACTTCATAGAGTGGGAAGAGGAGGAGAGGCAATAAACTTATGTGATAAGCATATGTTGAAGCCAATCTGCGACCCAGATGGCCTTAAGCAAGTCCCTCGCCTCTCCTCTAGTGTTGGCGGGGGATCAGCAGACTGGTGAGTGCTCCTACTATCCCACCAATGAATGGGGGGTGATTGTATAATATATATTGTGGCACATAACTATGGCTACTTATTTAAAAATATCTAGTTATGCATGCTGTCATTTATGTATTAAAAATGCTTATACAAGTCAGTATAGGTTGAAAAAGTTATGTGTGGCCCTTTGTTGATGCTGAGGGCCGCACTTGTGGCCCTCCATATCAACTCAGTTGGCACCACTGCCCTAAAGTATATGTTCTCTTAGCAGGGTGGCTAATTTGTATGAAACAAGATGTGAACTCATAGTCAATAACATAAATGCTTGCCTGATTTACGTAATTATGGTCTCTTTGGGTCAGCTTTGTAGATTATTCTATCCTAGAAGACAACTGAACAAAGGTGGCTCTGTCCTTTTAAAGAGAAGAGATTGTTCAGAAGTAGCATTGTGATCTCTTATAGGTTACAAATATCTGAATGTGTGAAGAGAGTCTCCAAACCTGGGTTGTTTGTGAATAAATTGATCTGAAAGATGGAACTGATCATACTGACCTGACATATTTAGCCACATAATTTAATAAAAGAATACCCTTTATTCTAAGCCTATATTTGTCCCATCACCATTTTGGTCATGGCAGCCAATAATCAACAGGATGACAGCATGGCGATAAAAACAGGCAATGTGTTGATAGTGAGTGAGTGATCCTCCCTAATACCACCTGTATGACTCCAGCATAAGGGTGCTGGCATTGTCACCAATGCATAAGACAGAGCACAAACCTCCTCCACCAGCTGCACTTTTGTAATGACCTTAACCTTAACACTATTCTGCACATATAACACATCCCTAAAGCTAGCCATACACGTGTCGGATTCCATGGCCAATTGATCACTCACCCGATCGATTCCGGCGATCTCAGAGGGAATCGGAGCTCCGATCAATCAGCCAATTAAGAGTATCCGATCGCTGCATACCACCTTGTCCCACGGATTCCTGGACGATTCCGTGTCCGGTCGCTTACTTCCGAAATGGCAACTCCCCCTGATGTGTGCAGAATCGGATCAGAAAGCCCAACATGTTGGTTCTCTGTCGGATCCGATTCTGAGCCCCCGATCAATCGGACGCGAACGATCGGACAAGGTGGGCTGCACGCCGTTCCGGCACGATCGTTTCGCATGCACGCGCCCGGAATCGATCGTGCCGAAATCCGGTGGGAATCCGACACGTGTATGGGGGCCTTAATACATTTATTCATGAATTAACAGTTTTAGAGAAATTAGTATTTTACCCTGTACAATCAATGGGCCCATTTTAGGGCAATAAGTATCATTCTTTCAGCCTCTGCAAATGTGAAAAGGCAAGAGTAGGCCCATGCTTGGTTCCATGGCCCCTCCATGGATGGTTATGAGGTAGACATGTAATGAAATGCAACCTGTAGGTAGTCAGGGGCACTGTCCCCTTCAAGATTCCTGATCACATCCAGGAGTATATTAGGGATGGGTCTGCCCCCGGGAAAGTGCTTTGTAATTCTGGTGGAGTAGCTGGGCACGTTTTCCACCCCAAGATTAGTCACCCACATCAGTCTAGTTCGACGTTCAGGCAGACAGGCAATGCAATAGGACACAATCTATATGTCCCAGCTAGGAGGAGCCACTACTTTTGCAGCCATTTACCTGTGCCAAGTTTCCAGTTTGGGAGCGTGTGGCCCAGACCACATGGTGCAGACATGATCATTACTGGGGGTCTTGCTGATGCATTGAGACATATTTTCTTGGCCTAACTTAGGTGTTATGGTATAAGCTCCTTAATGTTAATCCTGCTGTTATGTTTACATACATTTTTTGTTGCTGGTTTTGAAGTTGTGGTGTTTGAAGTGAGATCCCTTGGGCCATATTTACAATAAAGTTACTGTGCGTTAAGTTTGCTCTTGTCATTGGTTGATCCCTGAACCCCTACAGATGACTATCTATTAACTTCCTGCCTTAATTCTAATTTGCTCTAACTGCAAGTGGCTCCCCAACCCTAGCTAACCCTGATGGCAAGCACTGCCCCCCAGCACAGAGGCTCACTGACTGCTGCATCACCATGTAGGGTGAAGAGCCCATCAAATATTTTTTCTAGAGAGCCTTATGATCTACAGCAGTGGTTCTCAACCTTTTTAGATCTGCGACCCCTTGAAGAGATGTTGCAAATTGTCACTTCCTGTATTTGGAACGCGGAAGTGCCAGTGCATAGTGTCACTTCTGCGTTCAGGTAAGTGTAATGTCCCCTCCCTTATATTTTATCACAATGCTTGTGCAAATTATGTGTGGGGTGGGAAGTTAGAAGAGAGAGTAACGTCCCCTCCCTCCTAAGTTACTCTCCCTCCTAACTTCCCACTCCCCTTGTGGACATCACCTCTGGTGCTTTTAGTTTACTCACTGACCCCAGTAAAATGGTCTTGCGACCCCCAAGGGGGTTCCGACCCACAGATTGAGAACCACTGATCTACAGCAATACCCCTGGTCAATTTAAAACATTTGTTGTAATCATTATTATTACCTAATTAATTATAATTAGGAACCTGATTTTGTAATCTGTCAATGTTCGCCAACAAATGCTACTTACCACTGTATGTCCTAGCCAAGTGAGATACTATAGGAAAATCTACAAAACTCATGAAAACATTCTTGGTACAAACACTAGGGACCTCTAAAGGCTGAAAAAAAGATCAAATAAGACTTCACTTCTCATAGAGACTTATAAAACAAGTCAGCGTTGGTGGCCCAAATATTTCTTATTTGTTGGCTAATTTCAGCATCTATAATAATAATAATATTTTTTTTTTATTATTTAAAATGTATTTTTTCAAAAAAATTTCATCTGCACAACAGAACAAAGAATTGTATTTATTGTTCTAGCAGGCACGTTTTTACAGCATTTATATCAGTTACATGGTTTGAGAAAATTGGCAGGAATAACAGGGTTCCAGTGTAAAAATTGTGGCAATTACTTTTTACTGTGTACACCTTGTGCGGCTGAACACCTGTACTGCGCGGCTGCTGCAGGGTACAGAACTATTTTCATACGTTTAATGACTTAGCTCTGCTTTCTTAAATGTGTTTTGCTGAATGCTCATACTTGTGTGTTTTTTTTTGTTGTTGGGAGGGATAACATAATGCGATTTTTTATCTGTCCTAACCCATGATACCTGTTGATGTCTTAGATAGATGACACTAGGTTTTTGTGGCGAAACCTACAATCCATGGACCCTTTGTGTTGGCTAAACTGATTTATGCAGTTCTTTTAGGCTCCTTTCACACTGTATGCGTTGCATCACATTTTTTAAAACGCACACTTTTTTTAATTGTGTTTTAACCAATGTTGCCATTCACACTGCATGCGTTGCGTTTTTAAAAATTCAGCGTTTCCACATTTGTTTTTTAAAACACCCTGCTACATGCATTTTTTCAATGCATTTATGTTTATTGCTATACTTTCTGTGCTTGTTTCGTTGAGGCATCATGGATGTATTGGAATGACGCGTCCATGACAGAAAAAACACAGATTTTCATGGTGACGTATATACGACGTTCTGTATAAAATATGGCAACACATAGTGGCTGGTTTATAGGCATTCCATTTAATGTACATGGACTGTACCCACAATGTGTGCACGTCTTTTTGCGAAAGGTGGGGCCCTAATAAAAGGTTTAAGCACAACAAAGTGGAGCAGTGGCTACTCATTATAACATCCACATTCATCTGTTGGCTTATGCACTCATTGCCATAACCACCACCATAGCACCCTGACACCAAACACTCCGTGGCAAGGAGCAAACACGGCAAACGGGACACACAGAGGGCAAATGGCGCACTCTGCCACCAAATTCTTCATGTACAGTAAAAAAAATGCCACACACTGCGAGTGCAAATGGGACACATAGAGGGCAAATGGCGCACTCTGCGACCAAATTCTTTATGTACAGTAAACGAATTGCCGCACACTGCAAGCAAATTTCGTACACTGATTTCAACTAGTTAGTAAGTTACAGCTTTGGAGGGCTTTTTTCTTGCGAAGACAAACTGTAATATGTGTTTCCTGTTCAAAAACACAAATGCAGATGTGTATGAATGTGCGTTTTTGCATATACGGAAAAGCATGCATTTAAAATATGTATGCCTTAAAAATATAGTTTGAAAGGGTCTCACACATTTCCATACTGTGCTTACTAATATTCTTTGTTTGTTACATATCCAAGAACAATACATCATTCCTATCATATATCATTGAATAATATGTGGGCAAAACAAGGTTTTCTTTTAGAAACCAAACAAACAGGTCCACTTGATGTGGGCCTATATAAAATGTTCCCCACAACCCATTTATCAACCTTTATCAGGCTTACAAACCCATAGAGACACACATTGGGCTACCATGGGTGCTGTGCAGATCTTTGGTTCTTTCGCATAGGACTTGTTTTCAAATCTTTGATGGTTTGTTTTATCCTCTTTTGATGTTGATTTAGTAAGCTGGGGGGAGGGCATCAGTGCAACTCGTGGACCATTAGAATGATATGTTGGCTGAGATGTTCCAATCTGTTATATAGTTCCATACTCAGTTCTTTCCACATGTTTCCTTTATTTTTTGCTACACAATTGTTCTTTTTGAGATCCATACCTAAAGACAATATATCATCCTTATAGTTGCTTTGTAGCAATTCTGTTGGCATAGCAAGGTTTGTTCCATAAGTATATAAATAAAAACAGGAGGCTTCTGACTCATCACAATGACTTTTGCAAAGGAATTCTTAATCCTACTTAGTTTTTAGAAGATCACCAAACAAGGATCTAAGGGTTACTCATTGTGCGCAGCCTACAGGCACATGTACACCATACCAATAAAATGTGGCCTATTTAGGCTTACATGCTTAGGCTGCCATTGACGCTTCCATTGAGTAGTGATGGGCAGCATAGGCAATATTCGAATTTGCGATAATTTGCAAATAATTCTAGTTATATTTGATTCGATATTCGCAATTTCGAATAATCACAAATATGTTATAGCAAATATTCGCAATGCATTCACATCGCCATTGCCTTCAAATATATATTCGCAATGCATGGCAAAGCTTCCTGGTGCATAATATTCGAGATTGGCTTTTCCTTATTCGAAAAATTTGTGAATTCTCGAATAATTGATATTATAATATGTGAAAAGATCGCTGTGATTTATGTTCTCATGGTAAAACACAAAGATTAGGAACTGTATTATAGCACAATCATGAAATAACAATGTTTATGATCAAACCAGGACTATCACCTAAATCACCGGGATCAAACCAGGACTATCACCTAAATCACAGGAAAGCTTTTTCGCGTTTAGAATTTTTAAGCTCAACAGTAATCGAATTTAGAATATTTAAGCTCAACAGTAACAGACCTCCTTGAAGGCAATTGAGCAAGTTGGAAAGTGGGGTATTTTTGTATCCTGCAGCTGTGTCTATATAGTGTGGCAATGGTGTATTTTGGTGTTAAACCAGTCCACACATTTTTGTTTCTCAACCATGTATGTTTTTGTTCACAGCTCAAAGTTCAGTAGGCAGTGAGTCAGAACTGGTACTGAGTGGACCCTATGACTTTTATGGCAACCTTCTAGTGCTTGTTCATTAACTTGATAATCTTCTTAAGCACCCTTGGATGCCAGTGTGTTCTAACATGAAACATCTGATTTGCTGATGGCATTGTCAAAGGCTCGCACAATACCTCCTTCATCCTGGCACGTTGGCCAGTAAACACACACCATATTTGAGAGAGCTAGAGAGAATTCCCTATTGGAGGAAGTTGCCTCTTTAATTTACTCTACATTGATTTCCTTACACTATACCATGCTATTTGTCTGGCCTCTTTTATGGCTGTTGTGATCATTGATTCATGTATCGTTTTAAAGTTGCTTGTTATCTGTTATTAAGACAACATAAACAGTTTGGAGGCATCATAGTGCAAGGTTATAGCTTGGAAACAGAAGTTGAACCTTGTGCATTTTGATGAAGCTTTGACAAATTAAGTTTTTATTCCCACAAACAGTAAAAGGGACATCAGTTACTGGCGTATGATTACTTTACAAGTATATTTAAGAAGATGACCATAACAGAAAGAGAGGACTATAAGATCTAGTTGGTGATGGAATGTGGGGTGACCTTTTAACTTCTTTATGTTTCTAATAACATGGTATTTGTATTAGATGGGGATACTTTTAACATCTTAGGGCTTGTCCCCACTTTGAAGATCACCTGCGATTCTTTGTAATCACCTGCGATTAAGCCAATTTTTGGATGCAATTGGATGCGTTTTTCTGGACATGATTGGGGCAGGCAGGAAGTGGGGGGTGGGACAGGAAATCTTGATCATCTGCGCCCGGTCACCCCTGATCGTACCAATAGACATGAATGGACGCATTTAAAAACCAACGATAGTCTAAGTGGGGATAAAAAAAAGGAGCCAATACCTACTTCTTCTCCTCCTAAACCCAACCCTTCCAGTGATGGATGGGGTACTCAATTATAAGATGGAATTTTTTAGAAAACATGGTAATTAGGCATTTCGTTTTGTCTGTTTGATTAAATTTTCATCTTCTTTTTGTTTTTTCGTGTCATTCAGAACTCCCAGACAAGTGGCATTCTCTTTAAGAAGACATATCTGGAATTAAATATACACCATAGATACAGACAGAGACTAAGATACACCTGAGGCCTTCTTATGAAGTTAGTCGATATATCTACCAAAGTTACAGTGATTTCAGCCTAGTCAGTCATATGCCATTATCAGTAACTGAACTTGGTAACTGGTTCTTGCAGTTTACAATCCAGCAAAACACAGGCAGGGGAAAAAGCACAAAGAGCTATTGAGGTAAGCTGCAATATAAGGAGGGTAGCATCACGATTATCTATTTGCTGCTTCTCCTTTATATGTCCAATTACAGAGTGCCAACCTATGCTGACCATCCACGATTGGATCCAGCAGAAAAATCCATCTTTTAAATCGATCCATTCCTTTTTTCAGAATTTGGAAATGGAATTTCAGTGGATCCTACAAGTCTGGTGGGGTTTCCAGGTGTTTCGATAGATTTGTATTTTGAAACATGCACACACCCCTTTATCTTCGTAACTGGAAAGGAATCAAATTGAAAGACATGGTTTTGCATCAAATATACTGTGTGGCAGTATCATCAAGTGATTTTAAATCTATTTATACTTAAAATGGAGTTTGAATTTAAAATCGAACAAAAGTTGATATGTGTATGGTTAGCTTCAACATGAACTGCAAAAGAGAAAACAATGTGGGTTGCCTTCTCTGCCATGGAAGAACTCAATTTGAAAGAGTTGTAGAAATTTTAAGAGTCAGAAGTATAAATTCGTTGGCAGGTCAATCAGCTCTCATATGTATATTTAGCTTTTTTGTCTGCAGTTCAGCTTTTAAAACGTATCAGAACATGGTTTCTCCTTTTGATTGTTTTTTTACATTTTCTGTAATTTATTGGTCCAGCAAAACCAAGCCAAAAATATTGATGATAGTGATGACATTTTTAGGATAGAAGTTGATTTTGTAGTCTGATTCGGCAAAGCTATTTAATCTCTGATAGACGGTGGACTATTTTTAGAAACCAAACGGTTATTGGCCAGTCCTCTCCTGCAGGAGAAGAGTGGAAACTTTACCAACTCTGGGTCAGCATTTGCAGGTCAGCGAGTTACATAACATAGCCGCCCATTTGAAGTAACTTATAATCTCTTTTAGCCACGGTACATTTTAATAAGCACCCTTGACTTTCATGGTGAGGTAAACTAAAATATACAAGAAAATTTAGTCACTTTTTAATACGGACTGTGGTCACATTTACTGGCATTTGGCATCTGTAAGTGAGTCATTAGTAAACCAGCTAATTTCGTAGAGGGGGGGTCAAATGGAACCGCTGCTTTGGAGGAGCAAAAAGATCTTGTGGGGCGAATGAATGGCGGGACAGAGGCTGTTTTCAGCTAAGAGAAAAGAAGCTGTTTCAAGGCTCGATTCAGGTCATTGTGGAACACACAGACTTACAGCTTAATGGGCCACTTCACATCTATGGACTGACGTGACACAGCAAGCTACAGTTTGTGGAGCGTGTAAAACACAAAATATATATAGGAACATTTGTAAGTTTATGGTGCTCTGAGTGATTCACTGAGCTTTTTAAATGCCCCCCGAGAACAGGCCGCGCTATGAGTAGATTTTTATTGGCTGTTGGTTGTTCGATTTTCTGAACTACAGGGCCCTATCCAACGCATGACAACAGGGAGCCCTATTGCCTCCAGGTTCTTAGGAGGGAACGAAAGTAAGACCAAAACAACCGCCACCATTGCACTAGTGTCAAAGTAATGTTTTAACACTTATCTCAGACTAGCCACTAGGATAACACAGGTAAGCTGCTCCATTTCACTCTTGACCTTTTAATGCAAACTTAGCTTTAAAAGCTTTACAGGGAAATACTATTTAGTTACCAATTTCTGGGCAAACTCCCTGGCACTCCAACTGCCTGGTTTCACCCCAAAGGACCCACCATTGCAACTCACATGCAGTTTATACTTTATATACTGCAGATTCCTTTTTGTTTCTTCTTCAGCAGTGGCCAATCATCAATGGCGCAGAAGGTTAGCTGACATGATGATGCATCATTACATACATAGGGGTAGGGTGCCACTCTCCATGCACTTAATGGATGTCCTCTTTTGACAGTGTCTGGCCTTACCTTTTGTCTTTCGCAGTTGTACAGGCTACTCTCCTGATTGAAACTTTGCCATTTTGACTGAAGCTACAGGGATCACCGTGGACATGTTGTTGCGTATTATTAATTATGACTAATAGAATGTCAATAGATAGCCTAAAACTTTGCATAATGCAAGGCTACATATTAATGCTTCTCCCAGGTATGGAGAAGCAGTGTGTATGCAATGAATTCAACGCAATCTGTTGAATTGGATCACATGCATTTATTTCTGCCATTTTAGTACACTGTATACATATTGATTGGTTAAATACCTTAAAATTTGGTGCTAGGTTAGTTTAAATATCATGACTTTTGTCCAATGGCATTGCAACAATTTTTTTAGCTTTTCTATCCGATAGTATCCAAACCTAAACACCTATGATAGATAGATAGATAGATAGATAGATAGATAGATAGATAGATAGATAGATAGATAGATAGATAGATAGATAGATAGATAGATAGATAGATAGATAGATAGATAGATAGATAGATAGATAGATAGATAGATAGATAGATAGATAGATAGATAGATAGATAGATAGATAGATAGGTAGGATGATGATGATGATGAGAACATAAATCACAGCGATCTTTTCAAAGTGGATCCTTAGTAAATTTAAGTGTGGATGAATACATTCCTGTCACACTAAATAACAAGGGGTTAATTCTTGTTAGGCATAGTAAATTGACTATGTTCAGTCTTGGAGAAGATGTCATCAGCCTCATGCAAGCAGAAGAAGGCATTGTCCTCCTTCAGGATCATTTCCATGATCTATTTGCATTACTTTAGGGACAATAACCAGGGAACTTGTGATTTTACCTTAAATAAGCAAACAATGTCCCTTAAATGTTAATGCATGTGGAGATAACTGTGAAAAGCCTCATGGACAGGCTGCTCTGGATGCTGATGACTGTGTTTCCACAACCAATGTTTCTGAATGACAGTTCTATTCAGCCATAGAGATGAATGGAGGTAACCATGGCTGTTGAAAACCCTGTTTATCTCTTAAGAAGGTCAAAGCACCGAGCTTCACCTTACCAATTCCTATGAATGAGCCCTTACATCTTTACTGAATGTATTCTCTGCAAATCCTAGCCTAGCGACCAGTGTCAAAACCAACTTGAATGTTCCTAATGCCTTGATGGTCGTTGCTTAGGGGCTTCCCATTACTGGATGAGCACACTCTTTTCCTGCCTTTTAATTGTGACCCTGTGTTGTCATTCCTTCTCTGATGGAGACCTTGAATGACTGTGCCATCTCACAGCAATGACCTATAGTTGTCATCATCAGGTCCACTCTGAGAAAGCAAAAAAGGTAATTAGCACTGAGATGGAAAAGACAAAAAACAAACTTTAAAAATAAAAAACTTTGGATAAAATTTAATGTAGATGTTTTCTGTTTAAGGCTCACATCTCCTTGAATGCATAGCTATGTTTCATAAGATAATGTGAGAAGGACTTGGTTGCCCCAAGTCTGGAAGAAGTAAAGTATTTGCTGTACTTTTGCTCTACCACCACAGGGGGGCTGTTGATGCATTCTCCAGCATATCGTATGCCGTGCCATTGTGCATACTCCGGCAGACTCAGGCTCCAGCCTGTTTACTGGCGCTAAACAATTATTACGAAGCCAGGCAGTGATAATGAATGTGTTCCCTTGGAAACAGCACCAATACCAGGCGCCAAATCTTGTATAAGCAAAATAAAAAGTCAGTGTGGTTTTGTGTGTAATATTTGTCACCCTCTGTATATGCAATGAAATGTCTGTATATGTTTATACCTTGATATTATATGATTTCACAAATGCAAGCAATTTCCGTTGTTTGAAATTGGAATGAGTAATGTACAATTGTACTGTAAAAGTAAAAATATTAGGATCACCTTGTGACTTCTAACAGCTCTAGACTTTACAGAAGAGGGTAGATCCTCAACCCTCCGTCCCCCCACCTAGAGGTATATGATCATTTAAAAAAAGAAATAGGTCCCTAGAGATGAACTGTTTGTTTTGAAGTAAAGGCTTATTTACGGTACATTCTTATAATTTTATGATGATTCAAATATCCAGATCTTTTACCTTCTTTGACAGTTTGGGAATGTATCCCAGGACTAAGAATTATCATGTACAAAGGTGTACCTTTTTGTCCAAGGAGTATGGGCCAGAGTCTTCACCATCCAAAGCATTTACCAACCCCTAACGATTCTGGTTCCCAAAGGTAATATATAACACAGGGTCCCCATTATCCAATGTTTGGAATAACCCTCCAAAACCCTTCTAGTGCCCAGAGGTAAGATACAAGACATGCTCTTCAGAACCCATTGTCTTAACTAATCTCAATCCTTTCTAGTGTACAAGGGTGAGATATGAGACAGGGTTTTCAGAACCCATTGTCTAACTTACATTGTCTAAAGGAGGCCAAACACAGTTCGATATTTCCATTCCATCGACTTAAAACAAACAATATTTAAGTAATGCTGGGCATACACATACCGAGTAGGTCAGACCGACCTACTCCGATGTGTGCCGAGATGCTAACGTGATGACGTCATCACGTTTGCACCCCGTTGCATTCTGGGACCCCTTCAGTCGGCTGGGCACCCTTTGTGTGCCGGCCATAAGCTGCAATGAAGACGCCGTCTCCATTGCAGCTTATGGAATCGGCTTGCCTCGGCTTGCATCGGCCAGAGAAGATCGGACATGTCCGTTCTCTGGCCGGCCGAGCAGTGGGGCGACAGGGATCTGTCGCCCCATGTGGGCACATGCCGATTAGCGGCCGATTTTTAACCTGACCGACGGCGCAAGTGCGCACGCCCGTCGTTCAGATTAAAAATCGTCCGCTTATCGGCATGTGTATGCCTAGCATAAATTGAACGAAAATCAATTCCTGCCAACCTGGTATGAACCACAAGTGATTGAAATAGATGGTAAAAACGATCGGACATGTTGGTAAATTTTAGTCCATTGTAGAAGTATCTGGGTTTTCTGGGTATTTTGCTTGATTTGTTTATGATCATACTTCGAATCATAATTACGGTTGTATTTGGAATCAGACTTCAAATCGAATTTGGAATCAGAATTACCATTGTATTTGGAATTGTAATTAGAATCCTATTTGGAATCCAAATTGCGATCATATTTACAATCGTACTTCATGTGCTCCACATAACGATTGTAGAACATTGGTGGTACCATGGTTGTATGATCGAGTGCCCCTTTGACTCAACCATTGACAACTCAAATGGTCAAAAACCATTTTGGTGCTGGGTTAAAACTTTTTAAATTAGGTTGGTAATAAGTTCAGGTTTCATATTGTCATCATTCTCCAGAAAGAACACTACATTTTACAAATTAATTCTTGCATATGGAGTCTCACTCTTCCATTAGGACATTCAATTATCCACTTTCTTTTGCTGGCAGTTGGTTGATGTTTTAAGTGTTTGCTGGATAGTTCATCGCTGACCCTAATTTTGTCAGGCTTGTAAACCACAGGAACCCAGATTAAAGACTTTAAAGGGCTATTTCCATAGATTATCCAAGCTATCATTCTGTTGCATAAGATTCTGCAGGAATCTTTCATACGATAGGCAAGAGAATGCCCAGTCAATAAAGCAAAGCCACACAAGAACCTTCAAGGGAGATGAGCAATCAGCCGCCGTCCCAAGAGAGTTTATCTTGGTCTCGCTTGGATATGGATCTTGCATCATCGTGTTTGTGAAAACACACAATCTGCCTCCTTCTTAACCCCTGAATTTCTATCTCCTGACATCAACCTTGAACCCCGGCCAAAAATTGGACACACAGCTGGCGGCTGATGCTGACTGCATTACGGCCACATTCTCGCCTGCAGCCGTCACTCCAAAAGGACATGACTTAAGGTGGGTTTACACGTCAAGATTTTTTCGGTCGACAGATGGACGACGAACGATTTTTTGATCCGTTGTACAAAAATCTGAAACGGCCATTTGCTCCGATGGATTTTTTTTTCTGATTTCGGACAAAAAATCATCCACAAGGTGATTGGACATGTTGGTAAACTTTCATCTGTCGTTTATTTTTCGTGTAAAAAACGAACGTCCTTATTTCACTCGATATTTTTTTTCTATCACTTCCTAAAAAAAAAATCTGAAAGATTTTTCATTCGTGTTTCCAATGATTATTTTCATTTGATATTTGCGCCAGTTGTACAAAAAAAAAAAATCTAATTACATTCGATAAATGGACGAACGAAATCCGATAAAAAATGCAAAAAAAAAATCGAATCTGAAGTTGAACGAAACAAAAATTTTGACGTGTAAACCCACCTTTAGCTGTTAGCACAGCAAACAATGGCAGGGTGCCCAACATTTGCACCATATACGACAACTTGGCCCTATGACGTAGGCCGGTGTCTTATAACCCTGTTTACTAGCAACATCCTAACAAATGTTCACATGAAAAAAAAAATCAATGAGAAGTGTTCAAGTTGTTGAGAAAACACACAAACAACATTATACAATATAAAATAAGCTGGGTGAGTAAATGATGCACCGTAGACACAAGCACAATAACTATTTCAATAATATCAAACCTACCACATCCCACAAAGCCCCCCATAGACAGGCAGACTCCTCCATACAACTTTCATGAGACCTACCAACAACTATGTAGTATAGTGACCTCCCTGATAGAATACATAGTGATTGGAAGGTGTAGAAAGGTCCTCCTATTACATGGTTTTGGTAGAAGAAAAGTTAGTTGTACAGAAGTTGCATGGAGGAGTCTGCCTGTCTATGGGGGGCTTTCCATGATAGATAAATTATGTTTTCACAAGTGGATTTAAATGGACAAAGTCAGAAAATTAGGGTTTGTGTGTCTTGCTCTAGCTTCTGTAGGCTCCATTTTGTAATAAATTGTACTTGAATCTGTTACAAAATTTGAGCCATCCAAGCTTCCTTTGAGCAGGATCACTCGAAGCTTGGCCGAACAGGTTTCCAACATGTTGGAAAACCTTGTTCAATATACGTGTACGCAGTGCTGCACCTCGATATATGAATAGGCACATGTCACACGGGAATCTACCCATGTATGCCTGGCTTAACCCTATTGATAAGGCTGGAGTTCTCTACCTCTGGTATTTGTCAGTTTTTGTTTGTATGCTTCCAGTTAGACTCCTGTGACTCCAGTGAATCCAACAAGCAAGTGGTTACTGTGCTGCTAGCTCTTACACCACTTATTGAGTATATTGTGGATTTCCCTAGGTATTTTCATAAACAGTATTTATCATGTCTGTGAAGGTTCTCATTCATCCAGGTCATTGTACAGGGTGGGCCATTTATATGGATACACCTTAATAAAATGGGAATGGTTGGTGATATTAACTTCCTGTTTGTGGCACATTAGTAAATGTGAGGAGGGAAACTTTTCAAGATGGGTGGTGACCATGGTGGCCATTTTGAAGTCGGCCATTTTGAATCCAACGTTTGTTTTTTCAATAAGAAGAGGGTCATGTGACACATCAAATTTATTGGAAATTTCACAAGTAAAACAAAGATGTGCTTGGTTTTAGCGTAACTTTATTCTTTAATGAGTTATTTACAAGTTTCTTTCCACTTATAAAATGTGTTCAATGTGCTGCCCATTGTGTTGGATTGTCAATGCAACCCTCTTCTCCCACTCTTCACACACTGATAGCAACACCGCAGGGTAAATGCTAGCACAGGCTTCCAATGTTCGTAGTTTGAGGTGCTGCACATCTCGTATCTTCACAGCATAGACAATTGCCTTCAGATGACCCCAAAGATAAAAGTCTAAGGGGGTCAGATCGGGAGACCTTGGGGGCCATTCAACTGGCTCACAACGACCAATCCACTTTCCAGGAAACTGTTCATCTAATGTGGTGGTGCACCATCTTGCTGGAAAAACTCAGGGAACGTGCCAGCTTCAGTGCATAGAGGGAGACACATCATCATGTAGCAATTTCAAGGTATCCCAGTAGTGTTTAATTCAAATCAACGGGATTTGCTGTGCACCTTACCTCCTGAGGCTCAAACCCCATTCTGGTTAACAGATTATGGGGCTGGGAGCTATACCACAGAGTATATATTTCCAGTAAGATCATGTGCACATGTGACGGATGACTAGTTTTCAAGAAATAAACACAGCAATCCAGTATTTATCATGTTGAAGAAAATTAAGTTGAATCTAAAATAAATCTAAAACCCCTTGTGAGATTGGAAGTTCGGTATTGCAGAATGAGCTGGAGCAAAACTGACAAATTTATCTTATGACATTATAAGCAAATAGTTTTGATCACGAATATTCTGATCACAATTTTTTATTGTGAATATAGAATTTGCGAAAATCTTTAATAAAGTTCTATACCTTTGTTATCATGAATATTCAAGATTTTTAACATCAGTAACAGGAACTACTGGAATTCGAAATATGCGCATGCATTTTGCAATGAAGTTATTAAGGACTGGAGATCACTAATTCTGAAATTTATTGGAAATATTAGGCTACAAATTTGCAAAGCTTATATGCTTGCATATGCTGCTTATCACTATAAGCGAAGCACATTGTGAGCAACAAGAAGACCAAAATCTTTAGAATGTTTGAGGGTTGCATTAAATCGTTTTGGAATACATTTGTCCCTTTTAAATCCAGTAGATTAAAGAGATTCCCTTCTGGCACATTCATGAACAGATCAGAAATAGGGTTATAGACACAACTGAATTACATGACAGCCTTGATATGTGTGCTTGTGTTTAGTCATTCAAATTGTGAAATCTTCAGAAACTATGGGGCTGGAGTGCATAATGTATGTAATATGTAAATTGCCAATAGGAGACATTCAACTGAAAAGAGAAGACCAAAGCTGGATTGGTGATGAGGTAAGGCTGCATGGGACTATGCCAGGTACAGGGTAAGTACAGCTACCAGATCTTCCTATTTTTTTGTACAAGAGGCGGGGAATATTATTTTAATATTTTTGCCCATACTAAAGTTGAACTTTACATTAGAGCACTTTTCAAGGCGTAATAAAACATTCTATACCCCTGCAACACATGAATACTTGATTACTACAATAAAATAAATGTATAGCTGCACGTCTACTATGTTAAATGCATCCTGTTACTCCTGTCTTAAGCTAGCCATACACGTGTAGGATTCCATGGCCAATTGATCACTCCCCCGATCGATTCCGGCGATTCTGCCGGGAATCGCAGGTGTGATCAATCGGCCAATTAAGAGCATCCATCGCTGCATACCACCTTGTCCAACGGATTCCGGGACGATTCCGTGTCCGATTGTCCACCTCACAAATGGCAACTCCCCCTGATCTGGGCAGAATCGGATCAGAAAGACCAACATGTTGGTTCTCTGTCGGATCCGATTCTGGGCCCCTGAACGATCGGACCTGATCGATTGGACAAGGTGGGCTGCATGCGATTCCGGCACGATCGTTTCACGTGCACGCGCCCGGAATCGATCGTGCCGGAATCCGGTGGGAATCTGACATGTGTATGGGGGCCTTTAAGTTATATAAGTGGAATTGGCCTCTTTTTTTCATCACTCATGCTTGTGTCTGCAATGTATTGTTTCTCTCTCCTTTCTGATGTTCTGAAAACCAGGGTTTGATTTGATAAGATTTTCAGACCAATTAAATGCAGCTGCTCCCCCACATGGTGAGAGGGCAGCCGGGTTTATTCAGCAGCATGGCTTCCCTTGCACTGGCTGACTCCTCACGTAACCCACTCCACCACCGGCACACAGAGACCAGGACAATCATACAGAAGAGGCGACCACCATCCTCCCCCACCCAGTGTCATGAGAAACTACTGAAAGAAAAGGACCACTCAGTCTGTTAGTGAAGAGAAGGAGATAGTGACTAGTTAATTAATGTAAGACTTAAGATTGGTTTTATTTGTGTTCAATCAGCCATTTTGATCTGGTTTGCAGACATCCCTAAGCAAGTATGTGTTACCTACAAAAACCACCCACATACCAGTGATCATATTGCTAGTGGACAACATAACATTAATGGTCTGGACCTGCTGCCAGAAACTAATAGCCAGAAAGTAATCTGTTGCTTTGGTCTCTATAACTATGTTTAGGTTGGGCAGAAATTCATCAGAGGAAAACCAAAAATCTTTTTTTTATATTATAATACTTTATTTTTTAATATATTATAATACTTTATTTTTTTACTTTAAAAAGAAAAAGAAAAGAAAAACACACACAACATACATTTGCGAAACACTGTTCATTACTAAAAACATTAATTTCAAATTTCACTGAATTTTTTTTTTCAGAAGTCATATTTTGTTTAACCAAAAATCTTTTCATTGTTTAGGGCCTGTGTAATAGAAAAATGTGTTTTAGGACCAATCACAAAGTCTAAGTTGGGATGTGTATTGGAATGAAAAGCAGAACATATTTGGCCATCAGAGATGGAAAATGGGCAGCATTGCCTGGTACTGAAAGGGTTTAAGAATCTGAACAGGTTTAATGGAGCATAGAGAGGGCAGTGACACACAATTCCACAAGTATTGTTCATGGATGTCTTTTATTGTGGAATCATTAAGGAATCCAGCAGCAAGAGTGTGACACCTTAGTTACAATCCTGTGGGAAGGTGGTGGAGACAAAAACCACAACAGGCGAGCCATACCGCTGAAATCTCTGTATAGAATAGAAGCGGGTGATTCAAATGTAACCACTGTGTCTAAACCGTATTATATTCATGATGTCTGAGACTTTATTTAATTTAATCCAAATAAACCCTTACTACCCTTTAACTTTAACTTTTTTTTCTTTGTTATAAGAAATATACCATGTCATAAAAATCATAGTTTAAATTCAAAAGACTCATTATAGAAAGAAAAGTATACTTCCTTGTACCGGTAACCAGACATTCTTTATGCATATAATGTGCATGGAAAAGAAAAAATCTGTGTCAAAGAAAGACGCCTGTTATAGATTTGGCACTTAAGCCAAAGTGTTTCCTCTCCCTGTCAGAATTGTGGGGTTTTCACAAATTTATTCCAAGTGATCAGGGAAAATTGGAGGGAATAAATCCCCCTAAAGCCCCCCATACACCACATACAATTACCATGCAATTTCTGTACAATCAACTTTTCTTCTACCAAAACCATGTAATATGAGGACCTTTCTAAACCTTCCAATCACTATGTATTCTATCAGGGAGGTCACTATACTACAAAGTTGTTGGTAGATCTGATGGAAATTGTATGGAGGAATCTCAAGGTATATGGGGGGCTTAACAAGGACCAAGACTGCAAAAACTGACAAAGGTTTAAGGTATAACTTTATTAATATCTAAAAAATATAAAAATGTTTTTCCTTTAGTTATGTGAAATATTTAGATTTTCATAGGATAAAGTGGCTTATACTAGAAATTTAAAAATTGCTCTGGCCCATGGGCTGGGTGGGCAGTATGAACGGGCCATGGTGGGCCAGGCCAGACCAGTCACACCAGGTGACTTGAAAGGGGTTCTCACCTATGCTCAATTAAGGGAGGGCGAGATGAAATATTGAAGTTGTAAGTAACTGAATTTATCATATCACCCATCTATAAATGGAAGGTATTGGTAACACTGGGAGCTCTCTGCCAGGGTAAAGTCAATCCCAACATTGGATAGATCTGTATTATTTCATATATTATTTTCTATCGGGGGTGGGTATAAAGCTAGCAAGACCTAGGTGGCAGATTGGAGGAGAACTCATGGTAAAGCACATGATTCATTTATCAGCAGATCGATGATCAGAAT
Source organism: Ptychadena robeensis (assembly GCA_036250615.1). Taxonomy (NCBI): domain Eukaryota; kingdom Metazoa; phylum Chordata; class Amphibia; order Anura; family Ptychadenidae; genus Ptychadena; species Ptychadena robeensis. The sequence continues at coordinate 69,713,473 of CM070039.1, forward strand.
CATGCCTCATTTCTTCTTCCCTTCTTCCTGTAGGCTGAAAAAGGACCTCCAGCCACAGTATTATTATTCATCTGATCAAATTGGTCATGTGCTTCTCCATCATGTGTAGAACTTTTACGTAGAGAACTTTACACCTTAGTTGATGTTGTATGTCTAAAAAATAAATTGTTTTGTAGGTAGGTAGGAATGTCAAACTATCCAATGTCCCCTCCCTATTTGCCATATAAAAAAAAGCTTCTATAACTATCTAATATAATAAAAGTGATACTGTGATCCAAAGAATTACTATAAATTCTTTACACTTTGCAATGAACCACCATGCATTTTCTAAAAAAAAATCAAATTTCTGCTCATAGCCAGACATTACTTCAAAGTCATGGCTTCAAGTTTCTACATTTCAGAAATAAATCCTGTACATAAAAATCCTTATTGTACTGAATAGCGGATTAAACAAAGTACATCCGCAAGATTATTTTTTCTCCATTAAACTTCCTTTTTCTGTTGGGAATTAACCTATTTGCTGATAACAGGTATTTCCTGCCCACCCCATGAGATTGAAAATCTCATCCGATTTCATACTGGGCCAATTATCAAAGTCCAGGCCTTCAAGTTGTGACCAGTTCTCCTATTGTGTGTGAGGGATCGAAGGGCAAGAGTAAAAGCTGGATCAACCCCCCACACATTGGAAGGACTCCTTCATTTGGGGAGACATCAGCTGGGGAGGGGGCATTCTGAGAAGAATGCATGGTTGGAACAGGAATTTGAGATTGGACAAGAGGCTTAGAGGCATTAGAGCTGTTAGGTGATTGTTCACGTTTTCATGCTTACTTAACTTTCAATGGTTTACAAGACAATAATGAAATAATTAACAAGGGGTGTTGGTGAATAAGCTTGGGTAGTTTTTTTGGTACATTTTAATTCTAGAGCAAACATAGAGTTACCACTATAGATAAATCAATGGGCTAGTAATTTGTTCTGTTATTATAGTCAAGTTACTCAGCCTCTATTTAGAATATGTTTATATTTTATCAATATACTAAATGGATGGAAACAGAATATTAATGAAAAATAAAGAATGGTGCCCATCTATCTATCTATCTATCTATCTATCTATCTATCTATCTATCTATCTATCTATCTATCTATCTATCTATCTATCTATCTATCTATCTATCTATCTATCTATCTATCTATCTATCTATCTATCTATCTATCTATCTATCTATCTATCTATCTATCTATCTATCTATCTATCTATCTATCTATCTATCTATCTATCTATCTATCTATCTATCTATCTATCTATCTATCTATCTATCTATCTCCAGAATGACCATTGCCATATCTAGGTTTCTCCAGTTTGCAAACCATTCATAATGGAGATAAGTGGGCTATGTAATGTTGGGAATACATGGCTCGAGTATTTGAGCCGTTCAAGATAGCTTGTATGACGTCATCGTGCTGCAGCTGACCTTTCCCTTTATCGAGCAGCAGCTCCTATACTTTGAGTCTAAACATCGATCACGGTTACTCTATCTTTGTATAGATTTTTGCACAATAGACCTCTGGGCACGGCGCTCTATTGTGCAAAAATCCATGCAAAAAAGAGCCATGTATTTCTACCTTAATAAAAACATTTGCTCTTAGCTGATATGTATATTTGCTTTTATGCTTATCTGCTGCACAGTCCCCATGTAATGGACATTGTCACTCCATGGCCCAACCCATTGTGGATGCCATATCTGCAACAGGACCCATAAATAGAAACTGTGGCAGGTGATACTATACTCCTATAACCACATTCTGGTGTCACATTCTCATACCTTTATGTAGTAAGAATTGTATGTGATGGATTTTTTTTAAGGGTAATTGTTAATATCGCAACTAAACAACCAATAGTTGAGAGATGCTGGAAAATGTAATTATTTCCTATGGCTTCAGCAATCCATAGCATTAGGCTCTCAATGCGGAAAGGAGTACTGAAGATGAAGAACATTAAATCAGCACCAGGTAGGTTTATCTAGTGCTCTTCTCTTTTCTCGGGTTGCAGGAAGTCCACCGGCATTCCCACTGACAATGGAGGACAAAACCACAGCCACAGAAACAGCCCTCTGCTTTCAGGGCACTTTTTGTTAAATGTTTAATGTACAGCAAAGACAAACATGGTCCTGTATACTTTAGGACAGATTTATGTACAGAGGCGTCTTCCTTTGATATCTGTTTGTATAATGTCTATCCACAACCCTTGTTCCAAATTGGTCATTAATCTGCTAACACTTATTCCATAGACTAACAGTGCTCCCTATTATTATATAAGCAATTTCCCAAATGCTGTATAATTAGTCCCCATACCATAATGGCAGCACACCAACTGAAATATCTGTGCCATGCCAACTAATAAACACCAGACGGCAGTTCCAGGATGCCAAGAGCAATGCACTACTTTAGTTGCTGTACTGACAACTGCCATTAAAATGTATTAGTCATATACTTGTATATAGTTTAAGTATTATGTAAGATATCCTAAAACTTCATTCATCAATAATGACTCAATAAATATGCCATTATAGGCCAGTTAGGGAGGGTAGATGTTCCCACCAACTCTCTACTAAGAAAAAAATATATTCTACATTGTCCACCTACTGCGCCATTCTCATTTTGTAAAAGCATATCTCTGGGGATGAGTAATCTCCATTCATCCCTGCTAACTGTTTAAAAAAATTGTGAATACCTTTTTCAGTTACAGGAACTATGGGCACTTCACAATGGCTTTTGAATGGTGCAGCCCATTCACATTACTTAAGAGTAAAGATGGTCATGAAATTTTGACTAGCTGACTTTGTGAGTTAAGGTACCCATACACGGGTAGATTCCCACATGATCGATGAACAATCAACTACACCATGGTGATGTTTGGCAAATCGATGTGCACCATTTTAGGTGATCGATCCCTGGCCAATACTTTGGATGAGGATTGAAGGTCCCCATCCAAAATTATATCAATTGAACAAGGATTAACCAACATGTTGGATTCCTGTTCGATCAACATTTCATTCGAGCTAGATCGAATTCTCAAGGTGGGCAATATTCAATTTGAACAGAAAATCGATCTGTGTATGGGTATCTTTAATTGCAAAACCTCTGAACATGGTATGATCACCAATGTTGCTGGAGATGTAGAGAAGGGGAACACTGTGGGAACATTACAGAAAAACATGTAGTTTATGCACAGTTTTTGTTCTAATGAGAGCATTGTGCAGGACAATCATATGTAGCGCACAACTCTTGTAGATAGAGAGAGATCACAAATGGGGAGTTACAAATAAAATGGAGACAATAGCACAGCACTTAATGCCTTATGACAACTTTTAATTGATTAAAAAATGATAAATACAGTAACACAATAAACACTTATCACAGTAGGAGGTCTCTAAATTAAACGCTGGGGTGGCATGAAAAAAGGGACACGTTGCCTTCTAGCTGGTCGCATCATGTGGTTCCTCCATGGTTCCTACTCTTCACACAGAACCTAACAAAAATAAATACATTTCTATGCAGTTGAGTGAATCATGAAAAATGGTAACTTATCTCTATCTGCTGAATGGAAATAGAAAAAAGTAATATATGAAATATTTAATGGAATAATCTAGACAAAGAAAATAATGATATAAGACTCCATTTTCTAGGAAGAAGGTGGGGACAGTTCACGTGATGTGTTCTTCTATCCCTAATTATATATCTTATTATTACGTTTCATATTTTATGAAGTGACTGATTAAGAAAAAGATCGAACTGGACTTTATAAGCTTTGTGGCTTGGCACGTTTGATTTAACAAAGCTTTATTGTTGTTCCAAATGTACCCAAGATGTCTTGGGGGGCTTTGTAGCCCCACCCTAGAAGTGGCTAAACTGTTACATTGCTCAGGAGGTTTTGATACCATTCTGCTCTATGGAGTTGGTGGGTGGCCGCCCCAGCTGAAGCCTTGGTTTGATTCATATTATGTTTGTAGACACTCTGGATCACCTTGATCTCACTGGAAGCTGACACTTGCTTTACTATTGTATACACTGGTGGGCTAGTGACGATGATGTGTTTCCTTTTACAGATGATAAATAGGATTCTTTGTTACACTTTCATACCCTTTTGAAGTTGATAAAGTTTAAGAGTGCCCAAAACTGATGTTTATGAGTTAAACTTCATATATCGGAGAAGTGTGTTTTTATCTTTTTATCTTTGGTGGTAAAGTGGTGCCCACTTGGTTTGGTTTGGTTTGCGTGTGTGTGAGTGTGAGTGTATATATATATATATATATATATATATATATATGTTTTTTATCTCTCTATCTTATATTGATGAGCCCTTTCATAAGCAAACATTATGTTTTTTTTCACCCCTGGAATAAAGCATCAGTGAAGTTAAATCTCCATTACAGGGACACATACTGTACAGCAGTAAAATCTGTCAGGGAGCCTACCACTTCCACTTTCTATAGTTAAAAGAAAAAGTTTGGGCTTTGCAAACTCTTTCCAGGTTATTGTATATGGTTTGGATTGCCCTACAATATGTCAAAATGAAGTGAATGCTTTATTTAAAGTATGTCGGAGAAATCAGGCCTACAAAGTGTTTTGATAAGAAACAGAGGGGTACGTTGATCTGGAACACAAAGCGCATGATATATGTATCCTGGATCAAAAGACAAGACGGTATTTGTCAGTTCTAATAATATTTACTGATAACAGGAGCATCACATTATAATACCAAAGCGGCACATGATACATATGTGTTTAGACCTATTATATTTCATAAAGTGTCTATGTCTGTAGCCATCCCGCACTGTCTGAGGCCATATTAGGGAACCTATACAGGGAAATATATGGAGGCTCTGGTATTTGCACAGCTCTGTCACAAAGATTGCCATCCTGATTGCCTGACTTTGCATAGTTAATTACAAATGTAATACATAGAATAATACAGTAGACATTTTTGAAGGAAAGGCCCCACATAGTGCCCCCAATAACTAAACTGAACCCAATATGTAACCATACCAGTCAACAGCTCCCATTTTACCAGCTCGGTAGGTACATAGCCAAAACTCCTTGAATAAATCATCAAGACTTCTAACCAACCCAGGATATCCCTATTAACATTAAAACTGGTTAGCAATTACCCAAACTATTCAACAAACACAAGGGCAACCTAAAACATGACATTACAAATCACATAAATATAATTTCATAACTGCATAGGCAAAAAACAAACAAACAGTAAGGACTAGAAAATTAGGGTGGGAGAAAGGGGAAATCTTTCATCCAAAAGGATCTTCCTTTACCCAACTTCCCCTTATCTTTCCACTTAACCTTAACCTGCATCACCCTATCCACCCCTTATACCACCTTCCACAATCCCCTTTTCCTCCATAGCCCACCCAGCCAAGCACCCTTTCCTCTACTGCTTCCCCTCTGTGTCATTGTGTTCACTTTTTCAGTACCATAAGTCAACACTAGTGATGAGCAGCATAGACAATATTCGCAAAATATCGCACATTTTTTGCCTAATATTCACAACACATTAGTACATTCAGATCTCCAGTCATTATTTCCTTCATTGCGAAAAAGGTTTTTTCACAATAAAATTTGCATATTCACGATCAACACTACTGATGTAAAAATCTTGAATATTCACTAGTCAACACAAATGACTGGAACATATAAATGGACAGTGAGGAAGCAGCAATAAACAAATGAGGTCATCTTTCTGCTTTCTCCTCCTGTGCTATCTGAGGATTCACACACTGGGCCATCTATTCCAAGTAATATCCCTTTTTCTCCTAGTCTATAAACAATATTAAAATCTTATTGGATAGGATAGGAGAGAATAATTTTTATTGCCATTTATTAAATATAAAAAATACAATTTAACTGAGTTTACAATTTTGTTTAGTCTTTAAGATCTGACTGTTTATTTCTATTTAAGATGTAAATAAAGCTTGGAGGAGTTTTGCTTTAAAACTCAAGGAACCAAATTCCACCGTATTCTCCTGGGAGGCCGAGAGAATAGTTGAGTCTTTCCCCACCAGACTGCATTGGAGCCTCTTCTTACTGTGGAAATTAAAAGCAGGAGCTGTGGAACAGTGACAAAAATCTGCATTACGTTATGCCATTCCTTTTCTCCTTAAAGATGTTATAATACATGGTTCTTGAAAAATATCCAGCGAACATCATCAAAGTGGTAGACACACTTTATAAAGAACAATAGTTTTTTGAAGGGGCGACTGGGCGGTCGGCCCATCTTGTTTCCTAATCCCTTTTAATGCCAGTTCAAGTAGAAGAAGAAGAAAAAAAATAGTTCTTGTTTTTCTGAAGTGCAGATATAATTTGGGTTCGGTAAGCGGAGCCAGCGGCATTAAATATGAACGCACTAAGCTGCTTTAACCCTAAGTCAGTCAGAGTGAAAACCAACATTACATTCGGGGATGGCACAATGCAACAGCACAATATATAACAGTTATTATTTTTGTTTTAATTTTCTGTGGATCGCAAAAGAACAGTTGTTTTACTCATGCTGCAGTTTATGTTTCCATGTGTGTAATGGTTAGAGAAAGTGGAAAAATCAGGACCACAAGACATTATAAGGCCAAGTCCATCCAACAGTGGTATTTATGTTTTCACCAGGCACTGGTGGGTTGGATCTGTCACAGGATTCTTATAACTGTTAGAGACTCCAGTGGTGGCTTTTGCTCCGGGTAGTTTGGGACTTTGCTGTTTCCTACAAGACCATAATGAAAATTTTAATCCTATGTTGGGTAAAATATGCTAGGGGATATTGTTGGAGTCTGGTGGTGAGGCTTGACAGTCTGGTCTATTAAGTTGTTGTGGCGGGTATGCAGCGGTTTCTTTTTCTATTGCAGTGTTGTCCATCTCCAATGCTTGTGGGTCTCATACAGGCTGGACACATTTGTTTTTTACCTCTTTTATAAACCATTCCTTATGTCTTTTACTGTTTTCTGCTGAAATATTTAAAATGTATGTAAATACTGACCCTAAGTGAGAAAATTTACAATACAACAGGTTTTCCCAAAGGAAGTTTACCTTTCTTTTGTTGTTAGGCTAGAGTTACAAGCTCCAGCCCCCAACTGACATCAATGGGCTATGACAGGGCTATCTGCCCTCTGTCATAGCCCTCGATCCATTGGTCCAAGCCTTCATCATGTTTATGTCTATGTGGAGCGCCACGTCAACATGAACGATCCAAATAAAGTAGCACAGTAAGAAGTAGTACAAAACATTCTTGTTGTATATGCTGAAAAGAGCATTGATTGAACAGGCATAGAATTCACAGCCTATGCAATAGACACACTCCTTCGTTACAGTTCTTTTTTCCTGCCTCGACATAGCGTAAAAATGTGTTCTAGACTCTAGATGTGAAATTGCACTGATTTGAGCAGAGAAATGCTATAGGCAAATCAACCATCTCTTGTAACCATACCCCAATGAATAGCTTGATGTAGAACATGTGGATATAAATTTTGGCCACAGCTTTATTGGAAACCAACAATCTATACCACCAGATCTATGATATCAAAGGTCTAAGACCGTGCCCCTTAAGTTCAGAACCACGCAATCCGTCTGCACTAGCCACCAGCCTTAACCTTACCAGCTGGGAGGGTAATTATGTTACATTGACTCTTTCCACATTCAACAATCGTGGACACTTTTCCAGACCATGTGGTCCCTCATATGGTGACTGTCCTATCACCAGCATGTTGTTCCTCCATCCATGTCTCACCCACTCTGCTGTGACAATAAATAAAAAATACAATACAAAGCAGGAATACAAAAAAACCTTAAAACTTGACCTTAAAAAGGGGTGGTAGAGGTTGCCACATCCTGGCCGGCTTTTACCTGCTTTTAATTCTGCCCCGTTGTACCATTACCTTCAGGAATTACGTGGAGCTTCTCTCAGACATTCTTAATTTGAACCCCTTTTTAGATATCTAAAAATATAGACTGCAAAATCTGCATTGTATATTTTGTATTTTGAATATTTTGTGGCTGGTAAAACTGTTACGAAGTATTTAGAAGAACAGAAGTGGTAAAATAAAGGTAAGCTACACAATAAAATACAATGTGGTAATGTCTCTGTTGCCTCATTCACACTATTTCCTAGACAATTCATAGGCTGTTCACCTATATATCATTATAGTTTGTTGAGCTCAAACAGCTGTTTCCACTATATGTTAGCTGCATGAGCTTATTAGTCTGCTACTGGTCGCTAAAGGTTAGTAAACACAGTAGATAAAAGTCAGTATGACCTAACATTTCCAGATGAACAAGCATTTTTGCCAAACTATATCATAATCCACCATTCCATACACATGACAATGATATGCTTGCTTGGAAGGCTCAGGAGACCACTGTACTGGCTACAGGCATTTTGACATCACTTTCCCTCCCCAGCAACTGGCTACATACCATTTGGGAGCTGTTAATTTTGATTGACGTTTACCTAGTGCAGACATTCCTTGTGCTTACTTCCTTGGAGTTATTTGATGTACTAGTGCAGACGTGGGCAAACGAAGGCCCAGGAGCCAAAATCAGCCCATTTAGTCTTTTTATTTGGCCCCCGTCTAGAAGATGATTGTTTGGGTCTCTTCCTAGAGGCTGTAGTTTGCCTGCAATATAAAAGCTTCTATGTTTTAATATACTTTCTTTTTTTTTATTTCCAGCCTGGGCTTAGGGCACATATGCAGGGTGGCTCTTACAGGCTTTTGGTTCAGCCCCTCTGTCAAGCCCATTGTGGCTAGTGATGATCGCGAATATTCGGATTCCGAATATAAATCGCAAATATTGGCAATTCGGAAATTCGCGAAGATGGTGAATATATTGCCGAATATTCGCAATTCCAGATTTTCGGTATCTTTTATCCATTACACATGCCTCTTACTGCAAGTGGACGAATGGGAAGGCTGCAACAAGAGCTTAGCAACACCATCAACAGTTTTTAAAGCAAATATTGGGGTGATGCGAATATTCCGAAAATCTTCACTTTTGAAAATTCGCATTAAATATTCGCGTCATGTTAAACATATATTGTGCGCGCACAATTTGCAATAAAAACTGCCGATATTCGCAACAAAAAAAACCCGAATATTGCCGAATGCAAATATTTTCTGAATGTTTTCCATAAAATTTGCGGCATGCCGCGAATACGAATGTTGCCTATGCCGCTCATCACTAATTGTGGCCCACAGGTCAAAAACGTATCTACTCCCCTGAACTAGGGTCCTAATGTAAACCTGAACTTCTCAACTTTTTCGGTTTTACATGGTTATATTTGTTTGTATGTTTAAACTACCGTATATGCCGGCGTATAAGACGACTTTTCAGTACCTTAAAATGCTCCCCAAAGTCGGGGGTCGTCTTATATGCCGGGCGCCGCAGGCTGGGGGGGTGCAGGGGACCATCTCTGGGAGCCGCTACTGTATCTGTGCGAGCCGCTTACTGTATCGTGCTGCCTGAAGCTGCCAGCGCTGACTAAGATACATTGTAGCAGAGAGC
>CM070039.1:69723130-69750091 GCA_036250615.1 Ptychadena robeensis
TGGGGGGTCGTCTTATACGCCCAGTCGTCTTATACGCCGGCATATACGGTACTTAAAAGATTAAAACAGATAAAGTTTCCTGCAAGCTAACTCCTGGAGGAGCACATGATAAATAGTACTACTATTTTGGCAGAAATGCTAATCAATTTAATGATGTACTTTTTCATGAAGGAAGTTTGATTTTGAAATTTACCTCTGAGAACTTTCCATCCCCACTACTAGATCTAAGGGAAAAAACAAGAAAGAAATGACAGCACAAGCTATTTTTACTTGCATAAATTTGTGCAACTTTTGACACCTTTTTTTTTTAATCTGACACCTTCTGTAATTTGATCAAATGTTTTTTTTATTTTCAAAAACATATCTGCATGCATTCTAGGGGAACGTTAGCAAAATTTCAACAATAGTAGAATGTTGTACCGTGTAATCCAATGATGAATGCAGAGTTTGGAGTTTAAATGATGCCCTTTATTGTCTAACTGAAGTAATCAAAGAAGCAAGATTTCGGGATGTGTCAGATCCCTTCTTCAAGCTTCATACAGTGGAAGGGATGTAAGACATACCAAAAGCTTGCTTTTTTAATGACAGTTTAAAATAAAGGGTAAGTGGACTCTAAGCTCTCTGTATAAGCCAATCTTGAAATTTGGGCATGGTTTACACTTATATGTATATTTATAAAGCAGTGAATCTGACATTCGGTAAACTTTAACTGCAGGTGAATCTTCAAGGTGCATATGTTTTAAATGACAGGCTTTGATTCACCACCAGAGAATCCTCAGTGAAGTCACGTTCACTGCTTGATAAATAGACCCCTAGGAGTCCACAAAGCATTTGTATCATTGGGAGATCGTGGTCGGGGGGGCCTTGATCTTTGACCCTAAATCAGACATGTGGTCTCATCGTTAACCCAGAACAGACTGTCTAGAGAGTGGAAGACAGGGAAACTTTGGGAATAACCCAAAATATTTGTATATATAGCCCTTTCCCATTATATCAAAAGGCATAACAAATAGTTTGTTATTCTTAAACTCATTATTTTATGTTTCCTTTCTTTTTTAATTAGTGGTGATGTTTACTTGACAGTGATCATCAGTACAGACAGAAAAAGTGGAACACCACTGCAGGGAATTTTACAGGGCTTATAACAATTTTTTTGCTATCCAAACACTATTAAAAATACTTGACCTGGATATAACATATTCAGGTTACTTTTATTGTATTCAGCACTCATGTTCTTTAAAAATGTTATTATTAGTAAATAATATTGTAAGTCTTATTAAATGTGATGATTTTCAGGTATATACAGGCTAAAATGCCCATATGGTGCACTTCTGAAGCATAGAGATCAGACTACCCCTAAAAATCTTATACTGTACACACTTAGGCTTTAGAAGGTATTCAGCCTGCCTTGTCTTTTTATAGGGCCTTCAATAGATAGACATGTGCCTTTCCAAATCATATCCAATTTATTTAATTTAATTAACACATGTGGACGCCAATCAAAGTGCAGTGGGGGGAGCACTCAAGCATAACGTGTCATGCTTGAGATTTCGTGGTGTTGAAAGTGGCCTGGTCATGTAAAAGGTCATTGGAAGGGCCCGTCATAGGTATGGAGTCCCACCCTTTGTAAAGGAAGACAGAGTGTCGAGGAACAAGTTCTGTAAGGTGGTATCTGCATTTTATTGTAATTGTCAGTGTAGTGCGGCTGGAAGCTCTTGAATTGGGTAATGCAGATACAAGGTGCTGGATAACTGCCTTCAAGGAACCTTCAATTTAATTTCATTATAATGGTCTGTTTTATGATTGTTATATATTATATTATATTTTGTTATGTTGGTAATATAAAATCCAATCTGAACACACACACAGGCACATCCAGTCTGGTGCTGGACCAATTCCAACCCCTATGCTAAGCTACGCCTGGTCTATCATCAAATGCTCTCCACTCCACTTCTCTAAAGGTGTATGGGGGGCTTAGGGTTCAGTTAGACTAATCCATTTTCCTAGTTAGAGCATCTGTACTTCTGCCTAGGAGTGAAGGCTTCCCCTCTCCCTACATTGTGCCTGGGTCAGGGATCACACATGTTGTTTGCTGGTGCTTTCCTCTTTACAAGACATCCAAGACACTCTCTGCCCATCCCCACTTAATCAGTACTTAAGCCCCCCATAGACAGGCAGACTCCCGGCCATAGTTGTAGCAGACCAACCTGCGTGCTCGCTCCCGCTGAGCACATAAAGGTTTGTCTGCTGCAACAATGTGGGAGCCCACCTTGAGTTTTGTTGAAAAAAAGCCGGCAGGTCGGATCGCACACGGATCCGACCTACCGGTTCTTTTTCTGCCCGACTCAGCTGCAGGCTGTTAACTCGAAGGGGGAGTCTCCTCCCCCTCCGAGTTAATTGGCTAGAGTCTGACAGGAGTCCCGTGTGTTAGTGAAACAGGATTTCTGTCCGGCATTTAGCAGACTGCTCACAGCGTGGTGACGTCACCACGCTGTAATAAGTCTGCTAAAGGTCTGCCATAGATCGAGGTGTCTATGGCTACCTTTAATCAGTACTTTCTACACCTTTCTACACCTCTGGGTATCACCATCACCCTCTGCATGGGCGATACATTTACAGAGGCACCTTTTCTCCTTACTACGATAGCAATTATTAACTTCTCATATTTGCCAGAGGCACTAAGGTTATAGTGACTTAACGTAAAGAGGTCATTCATGGCTTATTTCACATCTTCTTTCACCTATTCCTTAGATTATGTGACCATGTATGAATAACATTATGAGATTTTAACATCAATTTCTGATAATACCAACCGTTGTATGCTATGTGCCTTTGTGCAGTAAACCAAAGCAGATGTACTTGTAGCATTCCAGGGTGCCTACAATGAGATTTTAGTAGCTGTACAAAATCCAAACTCAACAAGCAGAAAACACCCCTCCCTGTCAACTATAAACTAAGGGTGGGACCTTCCACTGACTTTTGTTTAAATTCTACATTTGATGTTTGGTCTTGCTCTCTTTTGATTGTGGTTGCGGGTTTGATAAACATTTTAAACGATCCAGCAGTTGTGTGAAGACAACTCAAAAAATGTGTTCAGTTTATTTTAAAATAATAATATTTCTGCTATTAATGTATGAAAGATGAGATGTATTTGGAGCACATATCAGAAGAATTTGTTTTTATTGACCATGAAAACCAGTCTTATAACAAATACAGATGGTTTTCGGGAGGGCTGATCTGCTTTCTAATGATACTTGTCAGTAAAGGATCTTGAAAAACCACTGAACTTCAAGTTCTTCTTTAAAAAGGGCTCATTGGATCAGAAAAAATAGTCCTTATGCTCAAAATATAAAGCCCCCCATACACATTAAGATCGATCCATACAATCTCCATTAGATCTACCAACAACTGTGCAGTATAGTGGCCTAGTATAGTGGCCTCCCTGATTAGAAAGGTCCTCATATTACATGGTTTTGGTAGAACAAAAGTTGATTGTACAGAAATTGTATGGAAAGTTTGTAAGGTGTATGGGGGCCTTATGGATGTGTCCTATGTGTAAACTTCACAAAATGTTTTTTAGCTGGACTCTGAGTAGTCCAAATCCAACTCAACTCTTTATTCTTTAGATGGCTCAGCATTCCAAATATTTTCCACCCAACTTGTGAGTCATATATGATTGTCAGTGTATAGTCAACTCCTCTTTCTGTCTCATTTGATTCTTCATATTCTTTTTTGGTCCATTGTCAGGTGGAGGACCCTTTGGACACCTTTACCAGTTAACTTAAGGGAAATTGACTTGAAGCAATCCTATTTTCTAGGTGTCTTTATATTATCTACCCCCCTGAAAACTATTATTCACCAAATTATTTAATATAGTCTGAGTGCAGAAGTATAGATAGTTCAGAAGTATAAATATTATCTATTATTATTATTCTATCTATTATTAGAATTGCAAATAAACAATGTTTTTGACCCTTGGTTAAATCAAAAACTATTTTTACCATCCCATACGTATCAAGACTGACACTTTCTGTCTTATGCTGATATCATGTTAGCATTGGATGTGCCACTGTGATAAAAAATGAAAGGGCATAACCAGGCAATTAGAGAGAGATTTTAAATTGTTATAGCACCCATCACATGATTACATATTGGTTTAAGGCAGTGGTTCCAAAACTGAGGGGCGCAAAGGTATTCCAGGGGGGCACTGGCCCTCATTCTGAACGTGTGTTTCAATGGGGAGGGGGGGCTCGATAATGTCCCTAAATAGGAAAGGGGAGGCCTGCAAGGAAAGTTTGGGAACCACTGGTTTAAGGTATAGAGTTCTGACATTGCTCTTGAATGATTCTTTACTATCATTACTTTTAATCATTTTATTTTGTCAAAACCTGTCCCATCCAGAGAAATATCAAACGAAAACCCTGAATATAGGAATGGATGATGTAACTTTCATCTTGATACAAATGGAAATAAAGCAAAAATGCAAAAATACCCCTCCGGTGGGACTTTAAATGGAATGTTTGATTACACATGATTTGAATATTGTTAATAAAAAATTTTTTTTACTTTATTAGGTGCAATTTACTGTATGATTCATCATTCACAACTGACATACCGTATATACTTGAGCATAAGCCGACCTGAATAGAAGCCGAGGTACCCAATTGTAGAAAGAAAATAGGGAAAAACTGAATGACTCGAGTATAAGCCTGTAAGAGGGAAATGCAGCAGCTAAGGCATAGAAACACACAGCAAATGTACTTTTGTTTGGAGGTGTTATTATTTAATTCAGCAGATTTGTAAGGTAATTACAAAGCCCCTGAACATGATATCATCACTAGAAGTGCTGGAGATGTAGAAAAGGGATGTGGGAATATTGTAAAGAAAAAAGTATTACTCTAGCATATTATGTTTTTGCACAAAATTTATAAATTTGACTTGACTGTATACCTAATTTATGCAAAAACTACATATGCTAGAGCAATACACAACCCTTGTCTACATCTCCTGCAAATTTGTTGATTATAGCATGTTTGGGGGCTTTGCAATTCACTCATAAAGTCCATCTACAAAATGCAGCGATTTTCATTTTTTTACCCGAATATAAGCCGAATATAAAACCAAAACTTGATAGACAAACAGTGTTATGTACACATTGATGGTATTGACTATTGATATCATACTGATATTATATGTTAATTATGCTTGGCTGATCGTATGGTTATGGTCAATAAGACCTAATAAAGTTAAAAAACGTATTTATTAACAATGCTCAAATAGTTTGTAATGAAGCATTCCATTTTAAGTCCCACCCGAGGGGTTTAATTACAATTTTGGGATGGGAATGTTTGATTGTATAAAGGCATAGGCCAAATTTAATATTTTCCTAAAAACCTTCTAAGCTTGATACATATAGAAAATATTCTAATCATTTTTTACTGACATAATAACACTGGTACAGACTTCCCAAGGACAGACTCATAAACACTGACAGCTCTACAACCTGTTGGTTTTCTCAGTCTTTGTCAGCTTTCTTGTGTTTTAAGCCACTTCAAGCTGAAAATCTGACTCTTCCCAGCCTTGTGCCATCAGAAGAGAGAAGGAACCTATTTTATATCCTTTTAATATTAATGACGGGTCAGTAGCGGGTCAGAGGTTTAAATGCTGAAGAGTTCCAGCAGCTGCTGTGGAGTGACAGGCTGATGCAGAATGGGGGGAGTTGGGTTTCCAGAGGAGGCAGCTGTAGTTTGCTGTGGTTGAATGTCCATGTGTGTCTTCTCAGCAGAGACATTTACTAAAGTGTTTGTGAACTCAGATCTACTTTCAGTATGTTTTGGCATAATGCCTTATTGTATGCATTGTATTACTTACCTTCTATTTACAATATTTCCCATTGCAATTGACAACATTGAGTCTTGTCCTAACAGAAGTTGAGTTGTCTTCTTGTCATGTGAGCTAAACCGATTGGTGCTGCATTGTCTACATCAGGGCTACTCAAATATAAATTTGAAAGGTCCACTTACCAAATTTCCATTCAGTCTGAGGTCCGAAGTTTGGAATTTTACCGTGCACTGCTGGCGGATCGGCAGTTTTCACGGTGCTGACCCAGTCCGCCGGACAGAAGCCTGACGTAGTTGAGTACATTTATATAAATATTCTCCCTATAGTCTATACAGGACACAGTCTCAAACATATGTATTTAATTACTAGACAAGGGGCACCTCACAAGTATATATTGAGGGGTCAGTGGTGGGTGAAAGGGGTAGGAGGACCTGAGGAGCCCTGGGATGGCCATTTTCTCTGCTCACAAAGCTTCCTTTAGGAAATATTTATATAAATTTAAGCTTTTATTAACCTTCCTGTGCAGGGCCGCCATCAGATATTTTGGGGCCCCATACTAGGTAATTTTTCGGGGCCTCCAACCATATCATTCCCTCTCCCCCCAGCCTGAGGCCTCCAGAGAATGCCTATCTAGGTGTGCACATAACTTTTTAGTGAGCCCCTCAGATGAGTACCAAGAGATGGTGTTTGGTACTCACTCCATATGTAGAATGGTCTCCCTAACTGTCCCCTGCATGGTAGATTCTGCTGCAGATGAACCTCCCTTTTCTCAATTGAGCCTCCGATTAGCTGTCTCCATCCACAGTTGAGCATTGCAACAAAATCTCTGTGTTTAACACAGGGATTTTAGTGGACATGGAGCTAGGACTTTACATATGCCTACTTCCTGACTTTCAACCCCCAGATGCTCCAACACCTTTTTTTGGATTAGTCATTTACAATGTGACACCACTATCTGCAACCTTTCATAGCTATTACTGTTTGCCTGTGGTTATCCAAGTGACATAAATTGTATGCATTTACCAATAAAAATAGCAAATCTGAAAAATGAGACTACATACAAGCAATATATGATAGGGGGCTTTTTAGTAGGAAGAATTATGCTCAGGGATCTGAAAATTTGCATGGCTGTAGTCTCAGGGGTTAACTGGTAACCC
Source organism: Ptychadena robeensis (assembly GCA_036250615.1). NCBI lineage: Eukaryota > Metazoa > Chordata > Amphibia > Anura > Ptychadenidae > Ptychadena > Ptychadena robeensis. The sequence continues at coordinate 69,730,129 of CM070039.1, forward strand.
CCAAAATGTCAAGGTTCTACCATGCAGGGGTTCAAATATCTATGAGTTCAAAATAGGAGAAGTGAAAGCATGTATGCAGTAGTGCTTTATGCTCATAGGGAAGCAATATAGCTGTATTTTAGCTCAAACTTAACTAATAAGTGTTGTAGATAGAGGTGTAAGTAGAAATAGGGGAGCATTACTGACCCTGAAAGTTTCATGATTATACTATTAATGGTTTTCATGCCATGAATGTTCAAAGTTAGTGTCATACAGGTTTATTTAGTCTAGTTTCTACAGCACAGAGAGGGGGGAGGGTGTGTCCTGTCCTGCGTTTTGATTGGCTGGGGAGGATGTATCTGCCGAAGGAGCTACAGGAAGCACCGATCACAGATTCAAGCTCCTCTCCTTCGCTTCAAAGCATCAGCAGGAGGGGAGGAATGAGCCGGGGGCAAGCGGCAGCAGCTGGTCCACATGTGACCCTATTTGGGTCCGAATCTGGACCGGGGTCCGCCTATTGAGTACCCTGGGTCTACATAATAAATGTAATAACCTGCCCAACAGCTACTGGAGAGTGCACACAGCAGATTGACAGACAATATTGTTGCAAGCTAGCCATACACGGTTGAATTTACTTAAAAATGATTAATATTGAGATAAATCGTACAGAAATCAATTACCGCACACCTGTTAAATCGACCAAAAGTGACTGCAATCGAACATGTGCATGTGCTTCATAATACGATCATAAATCAATAGTGTTTAACTTAATCACACTGTTTGGTGCTGTGCACAACATGATGGAATCAATGCTACACCACTCATGTTCATAATCATATATATACTCTCTCTATCAGTACTGACATGGGTTGAGAATAGATCGGTGTCAATAGACGGCTGAAGATTTCCTTTCCCCACTTTTTAATAAAAGGACTTTTCTGGGGCATATGTCCCAAATCCAGAGGATATTTCCAGGGTTGGTACATGGCCATACATAGACCAGTTCTAATAACTTCATTGCCATTCTCAACTCTCCTCTTGATTACACTGTGTGGTGGTACGATCGATGTAAGACTGGCGTACGATCGTTAAATTGCACAACATGATAGAATCTATGATCCATTGTGCTGTCAACTTTCATCAGGTCATGACGGGAACCAACTTTGCAACAGATCATTGTGCTTAAGTTAAATGTTTATGGTGGACATTTTATTTTGGGTTCACATGCATTTATATCCCAACATTGCTTGTGACTGGCATTAACAGAATGCTCATGTCAATGGATCATCCTATCATATCCTATTCTATTTAAAATATGTCTAAACCCAATGACCACAATCTCATCCAAGCTTTAGCATGTTAATCAATTAATTGATTGCAATAACTGGCCACTCTACCATGAAAGGTTTTGTTTAAGCATTCCACTTTCTTCCAGTTGTGCTCCTATGTTGTCAGATGCACCCCTTGTAGAAATGACAAGTAGCTGTGCTAAGACATGTTATGACAGCAGGGTCCTTTAATGTCGCTATCTGGGTGTTTGTGCAAAGATTTAGCTTGGGTATGTTTTGATGGCCTGGGATTTAACTAACTAACCTGGGAGTAAAAAGTATTTGTCATAGGAACAGTTACAAAACAGTAAACCAAACTTTTTGCTGGGAATGATCTCTAATGCTCATTGAGGATTGCTAAAGCTGGCCATAGATGGTTAGATTTGCAAGCTTCCACCATAAATCGGGCCATAAATCAGGCCAAAAAATGGATCTGCTGATTTACGGACATGTCCATAATTACTAGATTCATCTCCTTACTTTGTAAGTAAATGCTGGCCCACAAAGGGTGCACGCCCAAATTTCGGCACGACCAGTCATGCATGATGATGTTATGAATGTGAATCTGCCAAAAAATTGGCCCCGCATCGAGACGTCTATGCCCAGCTTAATAGTTTAGCCATCCTCAAGTGCATTTAGAGAAAGTTGTAGGAATTATAGATTTTCCCTGAGTAAGATCACAGATGATAAAGCTGCTGGAAGATAACATCCCCCATTAAAGGTCATTGCCCCACCTGGAGTTTATCCATAATTTTTCACACCCTGAGATTGTGAAATTTCACATCTTCATGGTCTCATATCATCTCATCATCTGATCTGCATTTACATTTCAATGGAGAATTTTGGCTCGTCAATGGCCACTGTGTAATTCAGTTCAGTTTTCAACCAGCAAGATTAAGGAGAGCCTGAAATGTAGATAAAAATCCTTGTAGTTTAATAAGTCAAAGTATTTACTTCCGTTAAAGTGAATACCCCATGACTAGACATCCTTCAACAGTTAGTGTTAGAAGTTCACTTTCTCCGCTGGCATCTGTAAAACATTCATTTGTAAATTGAAGCAGTCTCCACCGGTGTACGAGAGGTTAATATACTTTTTCCACTGCCACATTCTTTATGTTTTTTTTAGACACGTCTTCTGCTGTAAGATATTTAAGAGTTCATTTATAAGGATGAAAAAAATCAAATCTTTTTTTTCTTTTTTGCTAAGCCTGAGTAAAATGATTCCTTGTGTGTTGGATTAAGTGAAAGCAATTCTAGACCACTCATGTTCATAGTCACATAGAAAGAATGGCACACGCACTGCAGACTCTCTCGATCAGTACTGACATGGGTTGAGAATAGATTGGTGGCAATGGACGGCTGAAGATTTATTTCCCCTATCGTCTTCATAAAAGATTTTCTGAGAAGTACCTCCCAAATCTAGAGGATCTTTCCAGGGTTGGTGCCTGGCCATCCAGTTTCACTCTCTTCAGTGCCATTCTGCTAATTTCAACTTACCCTCTTTAGAATTGGTACATGACCATCCATAGACCAGTTCCAATAGCTTCATTGACATTCTGAACGCCTCAATTCACCTCTTCAGGATTGGAATATTGCTATCCATTGACCAGTTCCACTCTCTTGATTGCCATTCTGACAACCTCAACTCACCTCTTCAGTATTCGTATATGACCATCCCTAGATCAATTTTACTCTCTTGATTGCTGTTCTGACAACATAAACTAAATATAATATACTTAATATACTGTTATACATACCTAATAAAATAAACATAATATACTTTTTCCACTGCCACATTATTTATGTTTTTTTAGACGTATCTTATTTTTGACAGTTGACCACAGCTATCCACCAACATAGGATTGTACAACCCTTTCAACTGCCATTCAAACACAACAAACATAACTGTAACAATAAGTAAATAAAACCAAACTGTGCCAATGTTTGGCTGCATCCCTTTATCGTAGGTTGAAACTATGACCTTTATTTAACCGTTCAGCACATTACTGACAACTTTAACCTTATTATACAAGAAACCCCACCAATGAACTTGCTGAAGTTGGATTTTCTCCTAATAAAATGAGACCAATTTTAAAGACTCCAACACCAGACCTCTGAATCAGAATACCAACTCAAATATTGTCCATCTACTGAAATCGACTGAATAAAGTTGGAGCTACGAAAAAATTTAAGGAGGGACGATAAATACGATAAATATGAGTATCCTTGCCATCCCATAGGCTGTTGGCTTTCTCTCCAAACATAGTGACAGCAATTCTTTGTTTATTTAAACAGACGCTTTAGAAACTCTCCATTTAAAAATGAAGAGAGAAGTTTTCATCTCCAATCATGGAAACTCTTTATTAGTTCCCTAACTTGGTGGACTCTTATTTGTAACACCTCTGGTCAGGTGTTTTGGAGCCCAGAGGGGATGGACCTAGGCAACTCTAACAACATTCGGGTTGGCATTGGATCTCAGGGCAGTGGGTGCATTATGGTCAGATCAATGCAGGAAGTTGGAAACTCTGTGTATTTATGGCAGACCAGCAGGTAATTTTGTGCAGCAAAAGACAAAACTTGGGGAAAATGGTTTTATATATAAAAAATTACTACATATATATTTTTTATTTTGGCTATTTGGGTTAGAAATGCAGGATTTGAAGATATTCCTCTATAATGGACACGCTGCATTATATTAAATATTTTTGTTATGTGGTTCAGATCAGTCTTAAGTTGAGATGTAAGAGAAGATGTTTGTAGTCTGTAGTCTCCCCTGATGGCTTTTACCTGTTGGGAGTTTTTCCAACTGGTTGGTGTGGCCCATGTCCCCCCACCACCACATCATCTTCTTTTGGGGTCCTAGGAAATCTGAGTACCCCTAATGAGCATTCTCTCTTAAATATTGTCATTGGATTTGGGTTCTAAAACTTTTGCGATCCTAGGTAAGTGCACCCAAAAAACCTGGGGTTGTGTGAAATAATTTTCAGGTTTGAACCTAGCTATTTTTTGTTTTTTCTGGTTCTGCTTTAATAAATACCATTTTGAGCATTAACACAGTAATGTGTAAATCAGGACACCAGCAGGCTTTGTGTGATTCTGTCTTTATCCCCGACAATACATTCTATACGTATGACAGAAGTCTTCCTATGGATTCATTGGGAGCAACTGCTTCAGATTAAATGTCTTTATTTTTCCGAACTAGCGTCTGACCCTGGCGCCTTTGTGTGCAAACTGAATGTGACTTGCAGTGAGGAGACAGAGTTTATTCATGTCTCCCCAGTCTGCTGCTTTAATACCATGTTTACATTCCATTTACCGTAAAAACGCTTCGTGTTGGAGAAGTATTAAATGTGTAAACTAAGAACGTTCCTCAATTGTTTTAAAAAGGAGGTTAGGTGAGCTAAATGTTCTTCATTTTCAGGGCAACATTCTTAACGTCACGTTAATGCAGACCACGTCAGTCTATCCCAACTTCGTGAGGAGCAGCCAATGACAGATGGAGTGTGACTGCCTCTGCTGAGTTCAGAGAGACTTGATGTTTGATCTCTGTGGGGTTCCTCTTTGCAAGCCGCGGGTGTCCACTAGGAACTCCTTCACCAACCCATATTCATTGATAAAGATCAGAAGTACCAACTCTTAAAATCCCGAAATCATGTAGCAAGTCTGGCAGATGCACACCCTTCGAGAGAAGCCTCTGTGGCCTGCGTTGACAGCGCAGAGATATTTGACATATCTGAGATACTTCCTTGCTTGTTGCAGACAGGTGATATAATAAATCCTGTTTTTGCAGAACCAAGCAGGGGGTAAGCGAAAGTGAGAGTTTTCAGTTTCAAAGAATAGTAGTGAAAATCAAAAGCTTGTATTAAACTATCACCATTACGGCCAAATGCAGTTGTAGCAATGGAAGTAAGGCCTATTTTTTGTTGCTGCTCCTCAACACAAATTATTTTAAAACTGTTGGCCCCCAAAAATAAAATAGCCTGACCTTTGAGGTTTTCAGATGACATTAATGTGCTTCCTGGCACAGCTTGGAGGTTTACATCCCATTCACAGAATGAACAGGATACATGTAGTCTGATCATACCCTACCCGACACATTAATGCTTTGCTATAGATGATTATAGCCCCCCCATAGACGATTCAATCTGTGGCCAATTTAAAAGTAAAGACAGATTGTTGGTGCAATGTTTGACAAAGAAGGGGATCTGTGCAAAAGTAAGCCTGGGTATGACCAACATGTGCATCTTTCCTGTTAGGGCTTGCCATTTTTCCATTACTTTGGTCACCCTTTACAATATCAACCAGACAAAAGTGTCATTATTTAAATATAGGAACTGACTATGAAGGCCCAAGCTCTAGGGATACCATCATCCTATTTCAATATTCAGTTAGTCAGTGACCAACAAGAAGGCACAACTATTCATTCTAAGTCAGTCCTGTAATAGTAGAGTATTTAGCAATGGCAATATAATATTTCATGCTGATATGTGTACAAGTGTAAATAAATCTGATCTTGTACTAAAATGCAAAATAGGTAGAGTTATTTGGCCACCCCTCATTGTGAGGTGTGAAAACTCATTTTGCTCCTGACTTCTGGCAGGCTTGTCTTCCTTGGGTAACCTTCTTTGGACAACAGGCCCCACTACATTTAAATAGTGTGTTCTTCAAGAATGGGATCTTGTACTTGTCATTCTACTCCTCCGTAGAGATGGGCGAACATCGCCATTTACTGTCCGCGAACGGACGGGTCGGACTTTTAAATAAGTCCGCCGTCCGCCCTGTTCACAGACACATTCAAATTCCCCGCCTCTAGGCGGGGAATTTGAATCGGAAAAACCTGGAACGCATAGTTCCTGGTTGCGGGCGCAGGATGTGACGTCACTGACGTCACTTCCTGCTCCAAGCCGGATTTTTCACTGCAAGATCGGCTGCATGCCCGGTCTTGTAGTGAAAAGATTCTTTCTCCGGCACGATCTCGCAGGTTCTGATCCTGCCGGAGGAAGAATTTAGATCTTCTTCTCGTCGGCGAACGGGGCGGGTCGAACACCCGTACTGTCCGCTGGCGAGAGGATGGGCGTTCGTTCGCCGCCGCCGAACTGTTCTCCGGCGAACAGTTCGGTCCATCCCTACTCCTCCGATACGACTATAACAGGCCAAGGTAAATCCTTGCGAAGAATCCAAGGTCCAAGATGATGATATGAAGCTGATGTTCATGCTTAAAAATAAGAAAGAGAGTTAATGAAAACGATTGGAATTGAACAGCAGCACTGAGATTCATCATTAGGAAATACTTAGCAAATGTAATGATATACAGTGCTTAAGGTTAGATCAGCTTTACAGTGAAACTCATAAAAAATAGAAACCTGACAGTGAACTTCTACTCTACTTGGAATAAATTACTCATTAGTCTATGGGGCTATGACAAATTGCAATGCTTGCCTTCTTTTTTCGGTTGGTCACTCTTTTTCCCACTCTGTCCAAAATGTTAAAAATCTTTACTTCAATTAAAGGAAACTAATACTCTTTATTTGTCTTGGTGACAAATCTGCCTTTCAGACACAACATAGGAAATTAACATTTCCCTAAATTTGGAGAGAGTTTTCACTTCCTCTGGAATCTTCAATGGGACAGAGATTTTAACTATAAGTGCAAGTGCAAGTACATTTGTGGCAAGGTGACGCAGCCTGAGGCATTTATTTTAAAAGAGTTTACATTCCCCATCACATATAAATGTCCGTTCTTGCCAGAGGCTTGCTCTAGTTTATGTAGAATTAAAACATAGCATGACACCTACACGCAACAAGACACAAAGGTTTAGGTGCTCAGGGCAAGACAATACTGTTGTCATTTTGGCCCCATGAAATATGGGTGGTATGTTGCTGATGCTTTTTGTTTAGAGATACCATTACAGCTTGTGGGAGTGAACAAGATTTCTGTCTCTATGTATTTAGTTTAAAATATTGAGGGCGTAAGACATCTTAAGAGATATAACACTAATGTTTTTATTTCAAGAGGCTTGCTACTTTACCTTTTAGATCTTTTCTTCTCTTAAAGCCAAAACCCGGCTTATTAAATACACATCTAATAAGCCTAAAATCTTCAACTGCTCGTTGATGCAAATTATTAATCAGCCAATCACATGGTGGCAACTCAATGCATTTAGGCATGTTGACATGGTCAAGACAAACCACTGCAAACCAAACTTCAGAATGGAAAAGAAAGGTGATTTATGTGACTTGGAACGTGGCATGGTTGTTGATGCCAGAGAGGCTGGTCTGAGTATGCACCATGTCATAAAGCTTGAATCATCTCAAACTGGTTTCTTGAACATGACAATGAGTTCACTGTACTCAAATGGCCTCCACAGTCACCAGATCTCAATCTCAAGGACCTTTGGGATTCACATCATGGGTTAAGCCGTCAAATCTGCTTCAACTGCGTGATGCTATCATGTAAATATGGACCAATGTCTCTGAGGAATGTTTCCAGTACCTTGTTGTATCTATGTCACGAAGGATGAAGGCAGTTCTGAAGGCAAAAGGGGGTCCAACACGGTACTAGCAAGGTGTGCCTAATAAAGTGGCCGGCTCATAAAAAAATTAACTGGGCTTTAAAGAGTTTATTTTAAAACATAAGAATTAAAATGACTTTGTCACTGAGGGGATTATTTCCAAAACAATCAACCCTGGATACTTACCTTTGCAGAAAACCAGGTTTTGCCAACATTGCATATCCAGTGCTCTCTCCATTTCATTGGTACTCACACGTTTTCATATGAAACCTGCCAACCTATGCACCCGTGCTCCCCTATATGAGATACGAACTGGCAGGAGCAACCATTACATTCAGCAGAGGGAGCAGGGACTCAACCTTATGGTAATGATGGTAAGTTTTATTAGGAATTCATCAAAACATTTTTAAAACAACATAAACAGATCTACAGCATGATTTAAAAAGCATACATATATGTATTCGGAAAAATCGAAAAGTATAGGAATGCTTGATGCGTTTCACACTCCTATATAAGGGCTTCCTTAGGGCATTCAAGTGGTATAATCACTAATTCATGATTTATAAGGGAGATAAGCCAGCAGGGCTGTACAGTAAATAGGTGTCGATATTTAATTAATATATCACATATGTCTGAGGTCAGTTTGCGAGTGTGTGAGGCGCCAATTTGTGTTTGAAGCTTCTGTCTCAAAGCATTTACCCCTTCTGCTGAATTTGTCAGACACACTTCAGACTGTACTTATAACCATATAGACCACATATGTTGTCAACTCCTGATAATCACAGGTAGACAGTGGCCAACTACTTTTGCAACAAGCTCTAGAAGGGAATCTGGTATTAGTGGGAAGGGAACAGCCTATTGTTGGTGAAAGGTTTGCCAGGAAATCTCAGCCAAATTCAAATCTTTATCTAGTGGCGTATGAATTAATCACCGACACCTACTTGTTGTACAGCCCTGCTACAAAGAGGCATATCTCCCCTATAAATCATGAATTAGTGATTTTACCACTGGAATGTCCTGAGGAAGCCTTTTATATAAAATGCATGAAAATCGTTCTTTTTGAAATTCCAAGTTTTATTGAGAAAAAGGGGTCTTACATGTTTTTGGGGAGAGAAAAATAAAAAGGGGGAGGGAAAACAGTGGGGTAACGACATCACCGAGGAGTTTGGTGCAGTACTGCGCAGAGTACATCATGGAACAAACATAGCCACAAACAAGTAAACAGTACGAGTCTCCAGGTAAGGTTGCACAGCTACTGGTGATACTATTAACAGTGAAAATTAACCAGAAAATGGGAAGAGAGCGAGGAAGGAGGGGGGGGGGGGGGGGGGGGGGGGGGGGGGTGAAGGTAGTAGTAGAGGGAGGAAGGGCATGGAGCGGTGAGGAGAGCCATCTTATGAGGAGGCAAGATCGCTGCTGAGAAGGGAAGCGAATTCAGCGGATTCCGCAAAGGTAATCCATTCCCTCCAGTTGTCCCTGAACCGAGTTTCGGTGCCCCTTACCGAGCTCGTCAGATCTTCCATCACAAAGATCTCGGATACTCTCGGATGCAACCACTGAGTGATCGTGGGAGGAGCGGGCAATCTCCAGACAGCTGGTACACTGGCCCTTGCCGCGTTAATTAGGTGGATCAGAACCGAATTTCTGTATATGGATAGGGGGATGTCTGTATGGTGCAGTAGGTAGAGAGCTGGGGAGAATGGAATAGGTCTGTCTGCGAGTCGAGAGCATATGTCATGGACCTGTGTCCAGAAGCGGGTAAGTTTGGGACAAGTCCAGAAGACATGCAGCATGTTGGCCCCAGGGGAATCGCACCTCCAACAAGTGTCGGGTAGCGAGGGAAAGATACCATGCAATAGCGCTGGGGTGCGATACCACCTAGATAAGATCTTGAACCCCGACTCTTGGTATTTGTTGGATATCGAGGCCTTCATGGACAAGGTGCACAGTTTTTGTGACTTCAGATTCCGTGAAGCATAGGTGGAGGTCGTCCTCCCACTTGGAAATGTATGGGAGTTTGTCGACGGATAGGGAAGTTAAGAGGAGCGAATACATTTGTGACAGTGAGTGGGGCACCCAACACCCCGTCGGCTTCCAGATTGAGAAACACGGGATCCTTCTGAGAGGGAGTAAAGGAGGGGTCGAAGATAATAGGCGATAAGGGGGATAATGGTGTAGACAGCCGGGCGAGCGAGAAGACCCTACGGCAGGCTTTGAAAGTGTCCATTAAGAGGGGTAGCGAGATATCCGTGGGGGGGGGGGGGGGGGGGGGGGGGGGGGGGGGGGGGGAGAAAAGATGAGCCACAGGAGTCGGCCCAGGATGTGTGGAGCAAAACTACCCTCCATTTGAACCCACCGTTTCGTAGCTGCATGCTTGTTCCAATCCAATAGGCGAACTAAATAGACTGCCCAGTAATATACGTGGAGGTCAGGGAGGCCCAGGCCACCCTTCTTGGAGTGGCGGCGAAGTAGAGCATGTTTACGTCTGGGGGGTTTATTTGCCCATACAAAGGCCTTGATGAGAGACCTGACTGATTTAAAGAATGAATCTGGTATGTGTATGGGGATGGTCTGAATGAGGTACAACACCCTCGGAAGTAGGTTTTGTTTTATGACATTGCATCGACCCGTCCAAGAGAAAACCGTTCTTATACTAATCAAGTTTCTCAACATAAATCATATAAAAAGTATATATGTATGCTTTTTAAACCAAGCTGATTTGTTAATGTCGTTTTACATGTTTGGATGAATTCTTAATAAAATTTTGTATGTTGTATAAAAAAACATTTTTTTGTTGATTTTAGTTTTCTAGAATCTGGATCCATTCCAGTCCAGGGGTTGATGGTACCCATTCTCTTCTGTTGTTTTTGCTATATTTTTTTGAATGGGAACCAAACTTTATTTTACACATAAATAGGCCGGTCTACTAACAATAAAAAAGGTAGGCGTGTATGTATTTACTGAGTATACTTTATATTTAAATATATAAAGTTTAACTTAACAGCATGAACATGTATGACAATATAATTCTGTACTTATTTGGCTATCTTGACCTTGTGTCAATAGAGATGAAAAAAGGGAGAGCTTTGTGACCTTATGGCCTCCATTCACGTAACGAGCCGTGGATCGCGGGTGCCCAAATAGGGAGAAAGATCCCTGTTGCCCCCAAAGCTCGGTTGGCCAGAGAGCGAACATGTCCGTAATTCTCTGGCCGATGTCATTAGTTTAAATGGGGACCGGCGTCCCTGTTCAAATTAACATCCGGCACACAAAGGGTGCCCGCCGATACTCTGAGTGATGTAGTGCAGTGTGATCACATCATCACGCTACACTCCTCCACTCATCTGTCGGTCCCCACTGGCCCCTTAACCCTCTTGCCTTGACGATCTATTGCAAGATAGCGATTCACATGTTGGGCAGCCCTTTATTGCTTAGTAAAGCTCTACATCTTCACTGCTACTTATTGCCATACAAATTAACATGGCCTTAAAGTACTGCCTTCCATCATTCCACATGTTTTAGGTCAAAGCTGATTCTTTTTAGGATACTGGGGTAATCTCTACCTATCTATGCCTACCTATTTCTGGGACTTCAGCTGACTTCCATTGCTGAAAATACAAACACCTTAGCTCACACGCTGGTCCTGCAACTTCATTACTTTGAACAAGTTTGCTAATGTGAGTGTGACTTGTGAGATTATTTAGACTTTCCCTTTCTCCAGCCTAGTTTCAGGTTGACAGCCAAGCATAAGAAAATGGCAGACGCCAATGGCAGCCAACACATTCCTCTTGGTAAGGGTTACTTTAAGCGCGCTTTGCTGAGCTTCATTTGTTGTGCAAGTTGTGCAATCTAATTGAACGTTACAGAGAACAGTGGTGCAGCCCCACTTCAAACAACATTCTTCTTGTGTTATTTTGGAGACTTTTTTATTAATAAATGTTCAGATTTTAGATAAAAATACAGACAATTCTCTCCATAACATTACATGCAGCTGTAAGCCCACTTTAAAGAGACTCCATGGTGGAATGCACAATAATTGAATTGAAAATACTTTCTATTTTTTTTTACTCTTTGATGGTCTTGGAGACGTATTAAGACCCTCGCAAGAGGAAAGTGATTCACAGAGAGCAAAGCACGTCTTGTTATAATGGGACCGATGTCTGTCTTAACCGTCTGTGGCAAATACAATTCTCAAATGGAAATATTTACAGACGAACCATAAATACATGGCTGCTGCTGACTCAGAGCGCGTTCATTGTCTCTCCTCAGCCATCAAACGCTTGTCTCCAAGACTCTGACCCGACTCAACAAACGGACATGCACATCAGTTACATTTAAGTTAATGTAAACCCTTACTGGTTGACATTTGCTGTGCTCAGGCTCTGCATATTGTAAAGATTAGCATATCTTTCTATATTTAAAAAGATCCAACATTGCAGATCTGCTCCAATCTAGTGTCAGAGACTACCTGTCCGAACATCAGACCACACATATTTAAAAAAAAAAATAGTCCAATCATCTTTAACGGGAAGAAAATGCTATCCTGATCCCTAAGGTAATAGGATATCCCAGTTTTATTTCTTATACCTAATGATAGTTAGGTTTTATGCATGTGGAAAGAGTTTTTTGTGAAGATCTGTTGCAGTAGCTAGGATCAGCTCCTGTGCAAGCTGAATCCAACTGCTCTCAAGGCAAAACTACATCTTTTATCGGGACCTACTGTAAGAGCTAAATGCTGGTTAATAGAGATGGTCAATGCGATGACAGAATTTTGAGAATTGCATGCAAATAGTATGCAGACTGAAAAGGAGTCAGTCATGTATAGCAGTTGCTGTTTGGTTGGCTAAGTTTCAGTCTGCAAAGTGTCACTCTCACTCCTAACTTCCCACCCCGCTTGTGGTGTTTGTTTCAGTAACCACAGTGACCCCTGTGAAATGGTTGTTCGACCCCTGGGGGGTCCTGACCCACAAGTTGAGAATTCTAGTGGATTCAGGTAGAGATTTACTTGTCTCTCCTGCACTCCCTGTGTTCCGGCCTGCTTGTTCTTTGGTTTGGGATCAGGAGTCAGGACCTAGCTTAAGCTGGCTATACACCTTTAGATCTCTCTGTCAGATATCCTTTAGATCTACCAACAAGTATGTAGTATAGGGTCCTCTGCGGTTGAACACAGGTAGACTTAACCTCCTTGACGGTTTGCCCGAACTCAGTTCCGGCGCAGTTTGATCGCTGATCAAACTGTGACCGTGCCGGGATCAGGCACAACTGCCGCCTCTCTTTGTGCCTGCGGCTCTATAGAAGAGCCGCAGACACACGGAGCCCTTCCGGCCCCCTGTCAGCGGCATCATCTGTGACGGTGCCATAGACCTCCATGTTAATTGAGGGGGTGCCGCTCTCCTCTCCACACACCGCTGGCATCTATTTGACACCGGCAGTGTGTAGAGGGCTGGGCAGAGAGCCGGCAATCACGGCGGAGTACAGTATACTCCGCCACAATTGCGGGGGAAACGGCTTTTCGTGCCATTAAAAATGTCGCGAAAAGCTTGTAACGCCCAGAGGGTTAATTGTTTAGAAAGTCCCTCATATTACATGGTAAAACAAAAGGAGATCTTAATGAAATCTTTTCAAGAAAAATGAGCATTCAACCTTTGCATTGAGATGGAGGACCAATTGCAAGTGCAAAAAAAAGAGTTTTCCTTGGAGTTCACCTTTAAACTCAGTTTTTAGATGGTCAACCTGATAAAAGAAACCTGCATAAGCAATTGTTTTTACAGTTGTAAAATCAGTCATGATGAAAATAATGTGTCGGATGTTGTTCATGTATACACAAAGGATTTAACAGTGGCAATAACACATCTAGATGGGGTAATTCCAGGTTGCTGCATCCTGGCCATTTATATACCATTGTAGATGAATGGCCAGTTTACTGATCTATGTGTTTGTGTGTGTATATATACCGTATATATTTATCAATAGCGAGTATTAAAAAAATTACACATACGGTATATATATATATTTCCAGCAACCAATTTTAGTATGATGTTGAGTGCTGCACACAAACCCACTCATGCCCTTACAAGCTGTTGGGCTACAGACTGTCCACACTACCTTTACACATCCCTAATTGAAGTAACATCTTCTGCGGTCTAATTTTCATCTTTAATTCAGATGCAATTAAAGCACCCAGTCCACTACTGTGGTCGTCTCAGAGTGATCCTCACATTTCATTAAGTGGACATTGAAAACGAAATGTCACTGTTTTGCTGGCTAGACTTACAATATTAAAATGTGTGCGGGGAATCCTGCACCTGTATTAGTTCAGTTAGGCTCTGTGATCTTCCCATCCCTGTGCTCTATTCATGGAATTAATGGCTGCTGTACCTTCTTCAGTTAGGGCTTAGTCACATAAGCCAACAGCCAACATGACCCTAATAGCAAGTTATCTGGCCCAACTGACCCTAAAGGCTGGAGCTTGGTTCTCAAACCAATGACATTGATATTTTGAAAATTATATCTTGAAAGAGAAAGTGGCTTTGCTAGGGTGAATGATACAAATACAAATAATATCTCAGTTAAGGAGTCATATAATGAATGGCAGCTGCAGGGACCAATCTGTTTCAAACATTTAGCAACATTTAGTCATGTTTTTTATGTGGCTTTCCCAGCCAAATCCCGATTTCATAAAATGCCAGATTTTTCCCAGATTCTTTAAATCGCGCTGATCTAGCAGGGAGAGTAACACCCTCTCCCTGCTAGATCAGCCGAGAAGTCCGCCCGGCGCCATACGTGGAACTTGGAAGAACCACGATACGTATACCGGAAGTGATGTCACTGACGTCCCTTTCTGTATGTCCCCCCGGTTTTTTCATTTCCAAACTTGAAAGCTATGATGGAAGGACAAGAACCAAACTGTAATGCATTACAGTTTGCGGTCCTTAGATAAGGTGGCTACATTCATTTGGATTTTGCAAGCTAATATATGTTTGCCAAGCATATATGACTAGAGTTGCCAATTGTGCAAGTTCTCACAACCTAAAAAGATGAGAGAGGCGTGTAATTTTCATCAAGGGTACACCTCAACTATGAGAGACAGAATGGGGGGAAAGAATCCAGGAAATCACATTGTCTGATTTTTAAATAATGTATTTGCAAATGATGGTGGAAAATAAGTATTTGGTCCATATTAAAAGTTCAACTTGATACTTTGTTATATCCCTTTGTTGGCAATAACAGAGGTCAAATGTTTTCTGTAAGTCTGCAGAAGGTTGTCACACACTGTTGCCATGAGGAAATCAACTGTAAGAATAATAATTAGAAAATGGAAGACAAACAAGACCACTTATAATCTCCCTCGATCTGAGGCTATACACAAGATCTCACTCTGTGGGGTCAAAATGATCACAAAAACGGTGAGCAAAAATCCCAGAACCTAATGGGGGTTCTAGTGAATGACCTGCAGAGAGCTGCGACCAAAGTAACCAAGGCTTAATTCCTTCAGTGCCAGACCTGCTTAAACCAGTACATGCCCAGGTCCATCTGAGGTTTGCTAGATGGCATTTGGATGATCCAGAAGAGGATTGGAAGAATGTCATATGGTCAGATGAAACTAAAGTAGAAAACTCAAGAGATGCTGAGTTGCATCCAAATAACACCATACCTACTGTAAAGCATAGGGGTGGAAACATCATGCTTTGGGGCTGTTTTTATGCTAAAGGACCAGGATGATTGGGTAAAGGAAAGAATGAATGGGGACATGTATTGTGAGAGTGTGAGTGAAAACCTACTTCTATCAACAAGGCGATTGAAGATGAAACATGGCTAGGTTTTTCAGCATGACAATGATCCCAAACACACCACCCGGGCAACGAAGGAGTGACTTTGGAAGTATGTCAAGGTCCTGGAGTGGCCTAGCTAGTCTACAGATCTCAACCCTATAGAAAACCTTTGGGGGGGGGGGGGGTCAAAGTCCATGTTGCCCAGCAACAGCCCCAAAACATTACTGCTCTAGAGGAGATCTGCATGGAATGGGCCAAAATACCAGCAACAGTGTGTGAATATCTTGTGAACAAAAGGGGATATAACAAAGTATTGAGATTATCTTTTTATAGTGACCAAATACTTATTTTCCACCATAATTTGCAAATAAATTCCTTATAAATCAGACAATGTGATTTCTTGGATTCTTTCCCCCATTCTGTCTCTCATAGTTGAGGTGTACCTAAGATGAAAATGTCACGCCTCTCTCATCTTTATAAGTGGGAGAACTTGCACAATTGGTGGCTGACTAAATACTTTTTTTGCCCCAGTGTACCTGTCATTGTCATTTCCTGTATGTGAATGTAAATGCAAAAATATATCTATCATAAAAAAAAACATATGAAGACATTGAAGTCCAGTGGGAGTGAATGTAGCCACATGTCTTTGCTATTGGGGGACATTGTCAAGTTAGGGGCGGCACAGTGACTCAGGGAGTTAGCACTCTGGCCATGCAGCGCTAGTTCCAATCCTGGTCTGGACACTATCTTCAAGGAGCTTGTGTGTTGTCCCCGTGTCTGCCTGTGTTTCCTCCGAGAACTCTGGTTTCCTCTCACACTCCAAAGACATGGTGATAGGTTAATTGGCTTCCCCCAAAAAGAATCTCCTATGTTAGTTACACATGACTTAGACTGTGACATATACATGACTACAGACGTTACAGACATTAGATTGTGAGCAGACGTTATATGACTATGACAGTATATATAATGTATGCGCAGTAAAGTGCTGTGTAATATGTTGGCACTAAATAAAATGCAAGCTAATAATAATAAGTTAAAATAAATAGACAAGGAAGATTGACCCGGTATCACATTCACAGAGTTCAGATCCACTTTAACAGGGAAGCCTCTCTGAGGCCAAGTCCACTTTTACTTAGTATTGTTCTTTTTCTAATAACACTTATAAATAGAAAGCTATACTTTGTATTTCCATGAACTTCCTCAACAAAATAACTGTACATTAGTTGGTTTTATGAAATTCCGTTCAAAGTTTGTACTTTCCCGGCCCCATTGAATCCCCACTGCAGGGGCGACAACCAATGAATGCTGAAGGAAACGGCGAATCAAACCCCAGCGGCTCCTCTATGATCTCAGAACGATCATCTATCAAAATGTCATTTTTATTGATTAAGGATTGTCATTGTTTTTTTTCGTCTGCTGCTAATCAAAACAGAAAGTTTATTACAAGGAGTCAGAAGAATATTGTTGATGTGCTGCCAGCCTTGGCATGTGTACACACAAGTCTTGTTATTACAGTGGCTCCATGCTCGCTGTCTCTCTCTGTTTTGTCCCCATGTCCCTTCTGCTCTGTGGCAGCGACATCTCCCCTGCTTAGCGCCTGAGAAGAATCCTTCATCTCCAGCTGAGCGGAGCAAGGACATGAAAGCATGCTTAGATGCTACACGCCAGAGATCCTAGGAGACGTACATCGCCTCACACTGCTGCAAGACAATGCCCGGGCCCAGTTTGTCTCTAGACGTCATATCTATCTGGGCAGGCACGGGATTAAAACACACGCACACACACAAAGACAAGTCGCTGGGGCCTTTGAAGTTCCATGAGAGGTGTGCCATCTTGGGATAGATTTAAAGTTGGGGGAAGGATGAGGCTGCCCGGTGTATTAGTAAGAGGCTCGGAAGCTTGTCTCAGATTTGTCTCTTGGTATTCTACCCCACTCCATTTCATGGAAGTTTTTACAACTTTGTTTTCAAACCTTGATTCATAATGTGTCATGAATGATGGAAGATTCCAGAAGTTAGCCACCCTTCCCTAGACTGGACTGTAATCTCCTATATGGTAATCGTCTCCCTGCAATTCATTGTAAAGCCATTTTGCTTTGATGTTGGTAAAAAAGATTTAGGGGATAAAAATGAAGGTCAGAAAAGAAGGCATGGCCCCGCCGCTAGATTATCCTGACCCCTTCCTTACTCATCCTTCATCAATCACTCTAAGGACACCTGGATCATAGGCGAGGAAGTGCTGTATATTTAACAGATGGCAGCTCAGTGAATTCTGAAGGGAAAAGACATGCCTTCTCACCGATGATTGACAACAAGAGAAGTCTTGTCACATGTCACCCACCATGCTAAAAATAACGTTTAAAAGCTCTTGTTAAATCTGTCACCCAAAGATGACAAAACAATTGGCTTAGGTCCCTGTGTGACCAAAACTACTCTGATGGGAATTACAAAATAGCAGAACAAAGTGTTGATATTAGTTATAGATTAAAGTATGACTCTTATAGATAGATTGCCCAGTTTTTATTCTTCAAAAAAAATAGTTTTTTTAAGTTTCTTTCATTCTGTTTAGAACTTTATGCAAGTGACTGCAAAGAGTCTGCAGATCAACAGCACTGGACTCCACCGGTACATACATATCATTGATCTGGGCCAGCTTCCTAAAGCCCCCTATACACCTTACAATCTTACCATACAATCTCTGTACAATCCACTTTTCTTCTACCAAAACCATGTAATATGAGGACCTTTCTAAACCTTCCAATCACTATGTAATCTCTCAGGGAGAACCTGACACTACATAGTTTTTGGTAGATGTAAAGGAAATTGTATGGTGTGATCTATAGGTGTATGGGGGGCTTAATGAATGGGCAAAATTCTTACATAATGAAGTATTGGAAGTGACCACACAAAAGCACAATTAGGAGACAATGACATCGAGTTATCATTCCTTATAAAGAACTAGAACAATGGCCTATATGTTACAAATCAAGATTCACAAGACATATGAAGGCAGGAGCCTAGATCCAAGTGAAAGTACTGAACTACAATCTTCATGCTCCTCAGGTAAACTACAAGTTAGTGCTATTGGATAGGGCGAACACACATTAATTGGCAGGTAATCTGCAAGTTTAGAATATTCAGATAAGGAAGATTCTTTTTTGTCTACACTTTTTTTATCTGCGTCAGTCAAAAAGATTCGGTGGCAAAAGTGCTGCCTTGTCTAGGACTCTGCTTCCAGTGCTGCTCTGATATGTTAACAAAAGTGGTCAAGAACCCCCTAGCAAAAGAAAAGGGGTTTTCCTCTTCCTTCCTGCCACTACTTCTTCTGAAATTTGTTCTGATTTCGAGGAGCAGCCTCCTTGAAAACCATTGTGTAGCATTTCCTCTGTGGAGTTTCAGAGGCTTGTTTTGTTAAGGCAGAGAAGATCTGTGATGCGAGTAGTGGGACAGACAAGAAAGATGAAGATTTCTTAAGTTGACTTAAGATTTTAATTATGGTCTTAAGTTGTAGGACATTCTGAGACCTCGAGTCTTTTCATTTACCAGCCATAAAATGTGGAGTCTGAGTCTAGGCATACATGGTTCTATTTTTTAGGTTTAAGCATAATCAAGCACCGTGCATGTTCACGGTGACCGAGGGTCCGCATCCAAAGTATCGAACAGGACTGATTGTGCTGCAGTCTGCACATTGAGTTTACTTTCTATTAACGAAGCTTGAGGGTTCATTAATTGCACAGGTATTGACCCGTGTATTACCAGCCTAAGAAAAGGAGGGCGAGACATTTATCTGTCTTTGATTTAGTAACCTAAATAATGGAATTCACTGCAGGTCACCCGACCATTTTTCTCCATTTTATGGGTCAGTTTTTAGGAAGATTTCATTCACATTTGATAAAGAAATGTACACGTTTCAGCAGCAAGTGGAACCCTTGTAGAACCTTACTTTTGTGGATGATCCTGCATATGGTAATACTTTCCCTCTGATTTCTGTATCTTTGTCCTTTTTTGACTTCCCAGAGATTGGTCTTTGGGACCTGTATTATTCTTCTACTGTTCAAGGTGCTAATGAACTTCCTTTTCTGCATTGTCAATTTCCAAGACCACTAGTACAACATGTCCACACATGAGGGATAGACCCTGTTAGCGGTTTCTTGAGATCAGAACTGGATTTGCTTTTGTGCTCCTTCAGTTCCAAAAAAACGTTCACACTTCATAGAGAGATTAAAGCGTCTGAGATTCAGCAGAGTGAGAATGCCGTGTTTACAAAATGGTCTGCATGACAAGAGTAATAATAAACACCACTTGACTATTCCGTACAATTTATTTCAAACACTGCATTCCCCGTTCCTTCAGAAATATTTCTATAACACA
>CM070039.1:69761606-69779825 GCA_036250615.1 Ptychadena robeensis
GATATGACTGGCGTATAAGACATGACTTTTTCAGTACCTTAAAAATCCCACCAAAGTCTGGGCGTCTTATACGCCCGGGGTGCCCGCAGGCAAAGGGGTGCAGGGACCATTATGGGAGCTGTGGATGGATGGATCTTTGCTGCTGACCGGAGCTGAGCTGCGAGCGGCTGTCTGAGAACATTGTTACATTGTAACAAGGAGCAGACGCAGGTGGTTGTTACAATGCCTACAGGACCGCGTTTCCCTTCAGAGAAACCACGCTGTAGCTCTGTTGTAACTTTGAACATTCATAGCAGGAAAACCATATAGTAAATGATGAAACTTTCGGGTCAGTAATGCTCACCTACCTACTACTTACACACCGAGTTCAAACACTCTAGTATAATACTATATAATGTACATTTCAGCGCTAAAATTCCAGCATCCAGACAATTATTTTTCTGGAAGTGATATACCCTATATGAAATTTTGTGGTTTACTGTAAACCCTAAAACGACTAGATCCATGCAAATTTTCAGGTCCCTGGCATACTCCTTCCTCTAAAGCCCCCTAGAAATATTGATTACAATAGCCATAAAGCAATGACTCTGCTGACATACATGCTTTCACGTATCCTATCATACTAATACAAAAAAAGATCAGCACTCTAAGGGTGTTGGAGCATCTGTGGGTTGAAAGTCAGAGTATAGACAGACACTTTTTATTTGGTGTGCGTTGGACAAGAGGGTAAGGTCGGTAGGTCTATACGGGAGTATAGAAAAACTCTATATTTTAACGGTAAAAAGTTGGGGGGTCGTCTTATACGCCCAGTGTCTTATACGACACGGAATATAACGCTAGGGTAGATCTGCGTGTATAGCGGGATGGATGTGCTGCTTCTTGATTGGAAACTGTACTGCGGATAAAAAGTATTTTCAGATCCTTTCCAATAGCAACCTAATCCTGGGGGGTTCGCACAGGGCGTGCTTTTTAAGAAAGCTGCACCGGTGATCGTGGTGGAGCAAAAATATTGTTTCGCTGCGATTCCTGGCGCTGGGAGGTCCCGAAACTCTTATGTAGCCAGACAAAGCCCTAAAAAGCCGATCAACCAAGCACTGATCGAGCTGTTTTCGTTTTAATCGCATAAATCGAGTTTTGCCCCACATGGTCCGAAAGAAGCTTCCCCGACTCCAAAGTTAGAAGAAATAGGGGCATCACAAATGATCGGAAAGTTGGAAAATTTTAAGCGGTCCTTGGTTACATCGTTAAATTTGCTTGTAGCGCACGACTAAATGAACACGATCATCCCCGATGATTACTTTACTTCCCATTGAAGAATGAAAAGTGGCGACAAAAATGCCGATTAAACTTCCCGAATATGATGTACGCTCAAAACGTTACAGCGTTCAAAAAAGTGTTTTCTACCTGTGGGGATTTTTGTAGATCATCCGAGGAAAAACTCCGATTTTTAGCGGCAAACTCGATCGGGATGGGTTTTGATCGGCAAACCCCCTCCGGCTCTCAACATGTATTTCAAGCGCTACACCGTTGCGTTTTGGCTCTTTGGCCGAATAAGTTTGCCTACCACTGCTGTAAGCACTATGACTGCTTTAATAAACTCTTATAATAAGGGCTTAGTTGACTTATATATGTTCATATACTTGCATGGAAATGGCACTTAACCTGTTGTTTTTTTATTCCAATATCCCCCAGTTGCATTGGTTATGTTGGGCTGTGTTGACTGAAAGGTGCCATGTTTGTGTGAGACCGGCCATCAGCTATCAATTTCCATAAAATCTTCTTAGTCCCCAAGGCCAAGATCCTTAAGCCGGCCATAGACGTCCCGATCTATGGCCGACTTTTAGCAGACTCCTCTGCAGTCGGCTACAGAACAGACAGGAATCCCGTGTGTTCCACTAACACATGCGATTCCTGTCAGACTGCAGCCTGCAGCAGGATCGGGCAAAAAAAGAACCAGCAGGACGGATCCGTGTGCAATCCGACCTGCCGGCTCTTTTTGGCAGATCCTCAAGGTGGGCTCCATTATAGTTGCGGCCGACCAACCCTTATGTGCTCGGCGGGAGCGAGCACGCCCGTTGGTCGGCTGTAACCATGGTCGGGAATCGGCCTGTCTATGGGGGGCTTAACTTAAGCTCTATAAGCAATTGACAAGCCAGGTTGTTTCTGTATTTGATTGGACAGCTGATGTCATAGGTTTAGCACTAGACATCTCCATGTCTGTCTCTAGTCCGCAGATGGCTGAGGATAGGTTGACACGGTTGATTGGAAACAACACGGTTTAAGCTCCTGATGGCTACTAGACTTCTATGGATCCCATTTCTTAACAAATGAGAAAAAAGGACACTTATCAATCTTGAAATACACAGTTATTAAAACTTTGTCCTATGAGACACATAAACACAAGTTTCTTCTGAGTTTAGCTCCACTATTTGTGTTGATTTCATAATATCTTACCCCAGTTTTCCTATCAGTATCAAAATGTACCACAACACATTCTGTGGCTATGCTGGTCATTTCCCCTAAGAGCATATAATGCATTCCTGTGTTTTAGCACTCAGAAAGCACCACCTAACCTTGTACTTGTATGTACATGGCAGCTATTGACCTTTTATCTCAGTTTTGTCAACACACTCTCATCACATTGAGGGACCATGTCAGTCCAGCGCTCACTAGAAATGGTTGACATGAAGGCTCTCCTGGCTGATATTTCACAGAGTGTCTCCTGGAAAAAGATTAGTTTGTGGCGCCCTGGATTCTACAAATGACTCAAGCTTCATGGTACACTTCATTCACAACTAATGGTAGTTGTGACCACTGCCATGTGATCAAAAGCATATGAAGGACAGTCCTTAGATTGTATTGGATATTCAGTGGGTTCTAAAAGACTACATTCTAATCATTGAAGCTGGCCATACACCTTCAGATACACCTTCAGATTGACTGGTCATACAAGAAGAGGACATCTGTAGGAGCAATGGGTTAAGTAAGCAAAAGTGCTTTTTAGTTTTGAATTTCTTTCTCAGGGTCCCCATACACCTTTAGATCTCTCTGCCAGATATTTTGATCTACCAACCTATGTAGAATAGGGTCCTCTGCGATTGAACACAGGTAGACTTGATGGTTTAGAAAATCTCTTATGTTACATGGTTTTGGTAAAAAAAAAAATCTGACAGAGAAATCTAAGGTCGTATGGGGACCATGAGAAAGAAATTCAAAACTAAAAAGCACTTTTGCTTACTTAACTCATTGCTCCTACAGATGTCCTCTTCTTGTGTGACCAGTCAATCTTGGCTTCTTATCTAAGGTTCTACATTTGTTGATTGCAGGCCTATCACATATATTATCCAGAATTATCAGTCTTATAGTGAGAGTAAGGACCCCGAGAGATATAAGGTAAGAAAAAGCACCTTTTTCTTTTGCCTAGTGTGGGCGGAGCATGTTGGAAGAATAGTTTTTTAGGAATAGGGATGACAAATGAGGAGAAACACATGATCAATGTGATCAGCTGAATAATGTGTACAGTTGTGATTGGCTGATCCTGTTTTAGCCTACTGAAGAAGTAGAATTTAGATATAATCAAAAGATCTTGAATGGTGAATCAATCAATATGATCAAATTAATCTTGTGCCTCTCTTTGAGTTCTCTAGCAGTAGAGAACTTTAGGGAACTTGCCAGCCCTAGTAGAGTAGTGTTTGGCTGCATCAATATACTTTAGCTGTTTAGAACACTTACATAACAACCCAAATTTGTTTTTACTGAGATATAATACTAAAATAAGACCAACAGAGTTTCAACAATTGAAGGTTCTGGAGCCTTATTTGCCAAGTACAAAATGTGTCATAACATCACTATTAATAGTAAATAGCTGTGTACTTAATGTACAGTCATACACATTACTAAACCACGGTTCATCGACTTACAAATTGCTGTTTTCATACAAAACACAAATCTTATATCTTTATTTCTGCTTTTCATGCAGGAAAACCGCGGCCGGGCTTACGACAATGTTTTTGCACTTACAAAACTGATGCTTGTTGTCCAAAAATTACACAACCACCCAAAGGGAATAAACACCACTGGTATTTTGAAGTAATGAAGAAACACTTATGCCATGCCAGCTAGTTAGTACATCACTATAAAATGTTTGGCCAAAGAGGATGTGTTCCATCCATACGCCTTAGCTGTCCATCTTCTGAACAGCCAATAACTTGTAGTATAAACCCGGGGGTTAAATCGGCAAAATCCAAGAGCACCCCGTTTTATATTTTATATACAGGCAGTTTAATATGGAAATAGTTGAAATCATTTCTATAGGCCCTGTTATTTCAAGAAATGTATGATTTGGAGGAGGTGGGAGGCCTTATAAACTTACCTGTAAGTAAGAAAATAACAATAGTCCGGCCCAAAAATTTAGTTTGGAGGTCAACTCTCATATATACACTTTATATATCTATGTGTAGGGAGCTGCCGACCTACGATTATGTGGCAGCCACTTTGGAGAATGCTGGAAACCCCCTTCTATATACCGTGGCTTTGACTAATCTGGCAAGGGGAAGGCAGGATCCTGGGGATGTGTCCCAGACATTTAGGTAATTCTCTGTTCTTGCCCTACTCTGTGAGACTGGCCACCAGTTACCAAACTCTAAGCTACACCCACACCTCTGCTTCAACGATTCCCCCTCCTATGTGGTGTAGCTCTTTCCCACATTAAAGATTCTTTTCAGCCTGAAGCTTATACTCAGGCCTCTGCCATTAAATGTAATGTCCACACACTGGGCAACAATCAAATTTACCGTACATAAAAAAAAAAAAAAAAGGCAGGCAGAATTACTGAAGTCCTTAACAAGGTTCACTTAGCTGTATTTCAGTAAAGCACTATCTATTTCATGCTGTTGGTGCAGGACATACAACATAAAACTCCAAACTTGCAGTAAAGCACTATGAATGCCACCCTAAGCCCGGGTGGGAGAGTCCTTTAACACTCGTATGTTGCTGGCTCTTGTAGTCAGGACATGCTGTAGATTCAACCTGTCTCCTACAAGGACGCCTCTCTCCCAAAATGGAGGTGGAACTGTAAACCCTCAAGGGCATGGCCCTTATATACCCCATCTGGGTGACAGCACCACTCCCATTCTGCAGTAACAAGTACAGTACAGAAAAATAGGTTTTAAAGTAATATTGCCTTTACAATACACAACACTACGCAGCCATTGAAATATTTATAATCACAATCATTGTATGCACCCCTTTCAGAGTTTGTGTCAACCCTCTTAGTTTCCCTTTTGCTGAACTTCTCTGTCTGTTTAAGGAAACCGAAGAAATGCTTATACCACATATTACAGAAAGGGTTAATTTTTTTTTTACTTTTCACTTCCACAAGTTTATTGACAAGTATTCACCTCAAACATCCAATCACGAAGGCCAACCTCTTTTTTCCTGTGCACATGATTGAATGCCTTAGGTTGAGTAAAGTTTGACTTTGTTGTTAATTGTTTGTTGATAATACTCCTCTGTAGCAAATTAATCCCACAGATGTAAATTATTTAAAAAAAAACATGATTTATGATGAATACTTACTGATTCAATGTATTTGTGGTGGGACTTGTATGCAGTTGTCCCTTTTGGATTACCATTAACGTGTTACAGAAATAGATCTCTGGTTACCTGACACATACTACGGTAAAATGACGGTTTCCAGGCCTGCGCTATATAATTTTCCTTTGTACTTCTCAACGACAGCTCTTCCTCTTCATTGTCATGAGGACGTTTTCTTCTATTGTATCTCTCACACATCACCGCAGTTCAGCAGGTTTCCAGTGTCAGTCTGTAGAACACATTTTAATCATTTCCTATTTTATGTTGTGTGTCCTGCACCAACAGCATGAAATACAGAGTCAATGCCATATTACTTCTCTGATTGCCAAAAAAGACTCTTTAATTGTCTGCCAAGCCCACCTCCAGGTATTCCAAGCTCATAGAAGATTAAATAGTAAAAATGACATTTATTTCTCCCAGGATCCTTTGCTGGTTCTAATAATGTTTATGGAACAAGCTCAGAAATGGTTCACAGATGTACAGACACTGTGTATCCCTCTGGGGGTCACATCACAAGGGTGACCTGCAGTACGGGTCATTTTCTGCTCTATACACATCATTCACATGAATCCCTCATTTGGAAAGTATTGAAGATAAGCATATAGCAGATCTGCTGATATGACACTGGGTAAGAACTGGATCACACAGCTTAAGGTCATTGCCATGCCCAATGATGGATAAGGACACATACAGTAGTTGCTGATGTAGGGGGTAAAAGACATGTGTGTGCATATAGAGACAGGTTTATAGCTACATTTCACACAATCTCACATATGATATGAATCTATGGAAACTTCCTTTTACTTTGAGAGCAGCAAGTGTCAGTTCTGTAAAATATAACTTATGCAATATACCTTTTAGTTGGAAGGTAGTGAAGTCATCATTATTGTGTAGAACAGATGGCCTTGCTCAATGCAGAATAATGATTAGTAGAGACCTCAAGACAATAGATAACCCCCAAGAAGTTTGAGTACATTATACAGATGTTACCATTGTCACAGCTTATCCATTTGGTTGGTAAGTGTCCCCCAAAGGGGACGAGAAGCACATTACCGACAGAGTACTGCAATAATGTGGCTTGGCATGAAGCAAGGCTTATAGTCAGAAGGGCCGAGTGTGCCCCCTTTCCTGCAGAACACCTAACCACAAACCTATCCTCAGTGTTTAGTGTAATTCTGTTGAGAAGAATTGCCTCCAAAAATGAAGTGGGGATCTGTTGAATTAGGCATAAGGTAGAATCTGGAACCCCCCTTTAATCAGAGGGTGTTAAGAAGTTTTCTCTCTACCAGCACAATGAGCTTTTCTATGAAGAATAAATGCATGTAAATACCCATAGCACATTCTTTATTGAGATTAAATCATAAAACACATACAAACTGATTTAAAAAAATAAAGAGTTTTATGGTCCCAAGACTTTGATACATAAAGATATTCATCATCAATCACACTGTCCAGGTATTTGGTAATTTTAACATACTGGATTATGTGAATTGTGAATTTTGATGATCGTTCTACATATAAGTTCCAAGTTTTTCTTTGACATTTTCCTTTTAACTTTTGCAGTCATTAAACCGATCAATAAAACCTTTCCCGGGCCTCTCGTTATCCTCGGTTATCTTCTTGTCTCGTGTCTTTTTCTACTAAATTCCTTGGAACTATGTTTACCCTCTATCATTTCTGAACAGTCTCCAACCTGGCTCCAACTTACTCCTCAGTAATGACTTACTGATAAATCATCATCATGTTATTATTACTGAGTCTACTAGATCTGTCTGCATCCGTGGCTGACAACTCTCGGTTACCTCAGCCTTCTTCTGGGATTCATATTCTTGGAGAATCCCCATTATTAGATGGTAAGCCTGATAGGGCCGGGTTCTCTACTCCTCCTGTGTCATAACCTGTGTGTTATCTTGTGTGGCATCTCAACTCTAATTTATTGTAAAGCTCTGCGTAATATGTTGGCACTATATAGATAAATGATAATAATACTGACGAGCGGCATAGGCAATATTCGAATTCGCAATATTTCGTGAATAATTCTACTAATAATCGATTCAATATTCACGAAAAATCGCAATTGAGAACATATATTCTCATAACAATTGAGAAAACATAAAATGAATGGTCACATGTGCTATTTTTTTGCATTGCGAATATATATCCACAATCCATGGCCATAAGCATCCCAATACAGAATATCGCGAATATTCAAAATTGCAAATATCTGCCACCAGATATCGCAATTTGAATATTCAAGCTCAACACTAGATCATAATAATACTAGTATGATTGGGTGTCTATTGCCACAATGACACCCATTGCCACCTCATCTTCTTTTCCAGGCTACCTTGGAAGGTCAGCGTTAGAAGGTTTGCTTCTTTTTCTAATTTATTGCCCTTGGCTAAACACGGATCTTGGGCTGCAGAAGGTAATGTCTTATCTCCTAGATGTCCCCATCCTAAAGCAGGGGACAGACAGCTCGATATGCGAGCCGTCCGATGTACCCTGCAGCAGCATGATGACGTCATCACGCTGTTGTCAGATATCGGAGAAGCCGGGGAGAGCAGAACTGCCTCTCCCCGGCTCCTCCTCCTCAGCCGAGCTTTGCCTGGAGACCCAGGTAAAGCATCGGACATCGCCGTATTAACGGACATGTCCGCAAGGGGCAGATTATATGGGTCAGATAGATGGCCGTGAGCGCGCACGGCGCTCAAAACGGCCATTGATTTGACCCATAACTCCACGTCTGTACCCTGCTTAAGACCTTTCCTTACAGTAGAGCACATCTACTCATCTAGCCCTATTACCTAGATATGAAGTCAAAGCCCCCCGCCTGCACATAATAAGCAGATTTTATTAGTTACATAACAATCATCCTTTAGGCATTATCTCCAATTGCTGCAGGAAGCGAGTGAAGGGCAGACAGAGCATCAAAGGAACGGATTAAAAGACTAAACCGGGCCATATATGGCCCACAAGCCATAGTTTATCCACATCTGACCTACTGCAATAAGGTAACGTTTTGTTATTGGTTAAGGAAAAGATAAAATAATATAATCACAAAAATGGAGGTACAATGCAGGATTGGTAAGGAGTAGTGATCTCCTACAGAGACAGGAGTTGCCTTCTGTGTGTGTGTTTCCCCAGCACTGTTAATACTAGAATCCTTGTGTTACGAGGCAGGCTCGGGGGTAGCGAACCAGGACACAGACACAGGTAGCAATTAAAAAGTTGACTTTATTAGCACAGAGGCAAAGAACAAGTAAAGATAGAACCTAAAGTCCAAAACGCATTCTGAAATAGTCATAGTGAAACATCTTGAAATAGTGAAGCCGGCAACCTTGCCTCTCAAAGCAGTGAGGATGCTCTGACTCCAGGAAGAACTGTCTGGAGCTCGATCCAACTCCTCGTGCCGCACTGGTAACCAGGGCCCAGTCCAGTACACAGTGTCAGCTGACGGTTGTGGCATTAACAACAAGCTGGGACTCACCCAGAATAAAGACCCTTACAGGACACGCAGGTTGTTCTGCCCTGAAGACACCTGCACACTCTAAAGCAGGGTACAGACGGCTGGATATCGGAGCCGTCCCATGTACCCTGCAGCAGCGCGATAATGTCATCACGCTGCTGTCAGATATCGGAGAAGCCGGGGAGAGCAGAACTGCCTCTCCCCGGCTTCTCCTCAGCCAAGCTTTGCCTGGAGACCCATATTAATGGTCATGTATTAATGGCCATGTCTAATAGGGCTGTTTTCGAGCGGGATTGATTTGTCCTGTTCGAAAACAGCGATGGGGGCAGATTATATGGGCCAGATAGATGGTTGTGAGCGCGCACTGCGCTCAAAACTGCCATCTATTTGACCCATATCTCCACGTCTGTACCCTGCTTAACTCTCTCTCCGCCAGGCCAGGGGCTCTCCACAGCCACACCTGCAACTACTCTCAGGCTCCGATCCTCCATCACAGGCTCCACTTCCTCCACTGGAGCTCCCCCTAGGGGCCTGGCTGACCCCTTCACACTTGTATCCACAGCGCTGGAGGAACGCTGTAGGAGATCACTACTTGTTAAGCCTGTAATAATACTCAATGGTTCACAGAGTCCATAATCATATTACTAATCTGTTTTTTTTTATTTTAATTCAATGATTAATCATTTTACAGTACAGCTTCCTTTTCTTAAAACATATAACACGAGTAGCTTAGACTTAAAATATGAGCAAAGTTATTTCTACCCACTATCTCCAAACATCACTCAAACAGGAAAATTGCATTTTTAAAAAAGGCCTGCAATGGCCCCAGTATTCCTTGTAACTACAAGCTAGATAATAAAAGGAAGTTTTGCCTTATATATGATTTAATGATTCACGTATATACTAGCAATGAATTACTTTGCATTACAATTAATAGAGAAATTACGTTTTTATAAGGGAATGATGGGCTTGGAATGGTATATGAGGGTAACAGAAGCTTCTTCATCCTGTCCGTCTATATTGTTCATGTTACCATCTTTCAGAGAATAATCCAGGGAAATTTGTCAGGAAAGCCATTGACCATCATGTTAGAATGAAAGCGTGTTCATCCAAATCAGGGGCCTCACACTCACCCACACAGCAGACCAAAATTAAAATTTTTGAGAAAGTCAGGGGCCAACCCTGAAGTTTTTACTTCTCATCCATACACAACGATGAATCTTTACATTTGGAAACAAACTTACATTTTGCCCAAATATTACATCTAGAACAAGCAAAGTATAAGACTTCCAACTTCGTGTCAAGTAAAGGTCAAATCTGTGTTTTTTTTTTATGAAACCATCTACACAGCGGGCCAGATACTAAGTTAGCATACACCAGCGGTTCCCAAACATTCCTTGCAGGGCCCCCCTTTTCTGTTTCAGAACATTATTGAGCCCCCCCCCCCTATTCAAACACAGGTTAAGAATGACAGCCCGCACCCTCCAGTTTGGGAACCAATGGCGTACACAGTCAACATGTTCTACTCCATTAGGAAATCAATACCTCTAATAAAGATTATTGGGGTGTTGATTTGAGGGTGGAGCAAAGTCATAGGTTGTCTACAGTTGTACCACACATGGGTTAAAGTGCTACCAGGATGAGGTCAGGGGCTGACAGGGTTCAGCTTAGTCATAAATTACTAGCGACTGAACATTTGTAGACAGTCAGCTGCCCTCATCCAGCACCTCATTAACATGTTTCAGGCAAAATGCGAACAACTCGGCTGCTAATTCTACAATTACTAGCAATCTCCGAGCAGCTATGTGGAAGTGCTGAGATCCAGGAAGACACTCCAGCCCCCGCTGGCCTAGCGCAGTGTGCGAAATGCTTCTAGTTTTTCACACAAGCCTTTTGCATTGTTAATACATGCTGGGAATATCACGTTAACACATGCCAAAATGGGTCCTAACATCGTATTATTGTGCAGAAGGGTTTTCTTCGGAAGGAGGATCGCGGTAAGAAGAGGGAATATCCCAGATCACTAGTGCAGCCAGTGACAGAACATATAGGATAACTTTTTAAGGGCACAGACAGAATAATCTATTACAGCCTCACTGGGAATGTTTTCTTAAATGATACACAGGCCTAAAATTAGATTTGCTTCCTGCTTTAGTAGGTGTTAGCATCTCATTTCAACAAGTAGCTTGTAGTAATGAGACAGCCAGCCTGGCTAATGCACTGGGATTCAGATCACTTGTGTGATTGTTGCACTTATTTGTACACTCTGCAGTATCAGATGAGGGAAAGACCAAGCAATGAAGTCTGAAAAGTTGCTTTTCAAAATATGCTTAACCAGGGATACACTATGTCTTATAAGTGTAAATGTAGCCATATGCAATACGGTCCCTGCCTGATTTTGGGGCCATGCGCATTCCTGTCTGTTGTTTAGCTGCAAATCGGATGCACCCACCTGGACAGATCGGCCAGGATTGCACCGCAAGACAGATCACGCAATGATTAAACATATTGGTAAATTCCTGGCCTGGTGTGTTACTTTGGATGGGGACCAGCATCCCCATCCAAAGTACTGTATAGCTACCTTAATGCACACCTGACCTGTAATTTCTGACATTATCTAGGGGATGTTTTTGATAGCTGCATGCCTTTAGTTGCAGGGCACTCCTACATTTACTTCCTGTATTAAATCTTTTCACAGCATTTTAGTGTGATTTAAATCAGGGCTTTTATTAGGTCAGCACATACCTCCCTGTTTTTTCTTTTGTGGATTTATCTTCTTTGGATAAATATTAAGTTGCAACCTCTATTTTAAGTTCCAATTTAACTAAATAATCTCCATAAGTTGCTATGTGATTCTTTTTCCTGGGCGCTGCTCCTGTTTTCTGCCACACAGGTCTACTGTGCTATTGCCAAACAGATAAATCTTTCATTTATTAATCCACAACACATTGTTCCTGAAGTCCTGGGAAATGCATGGTTAACATGTACTGGCTCTTGGGAAACTTTTTTTATAGTATTAACAAGCCAACTGTTTTTTCTGACAAGCTCTGATGGTGTATATAGATGATCAATGAGATGCCTACATTTGCATGCAAATGGTATTTAGACTGAAATTGAGCCTATCAATCTCTGCATCTGCTGTGCATAATTGCTGTGCCTCAGTCTGCATACATATTTGTATTTTAATAAAAATTTCGCATTTCATTGACCATCTGCAGTTTACTAATTCTCAATTGTTTTTAAAATCAATACACTCTCATACTCCCCAAGGAGGTTCTAAACATGGTACCTACAGTAATCGGGAACCTTAGTCTAAATATAATGTATGGTTTGAAGTGGTGTACTAGTTTTTTTACACGATAGATGAGAAATTACATCAGTTTATGTTAAAAGAAAAAATACATATCATACTTTTAGGTGCTCTGATAGGACGCACCCTATACTTCAGAGCGTCCAAAAGTTAAAAAACATTTTGGCTTTCTCCAACTCTGCTCTGTGCTCCGACCGGCAGAGTAAGAGTTAACTCTAGCCCTGACGGCAGAGCTGTGTGTGAGGTGGGCATCCTGTTAAGCGGATCTTACATCTGATTGTCTCCCCGGTGTTCTGTACGATTTTCCTACAGGGAGATTTTTCCTATTTTATATGCTAACAGCAACGCTCAGAGCCTCCTCAATGTTTAACCTCCGTGTTTATACTATACTATATGTATCTTATAGGAACTTCATGAGTTTGGGACTTCATTTCCCTCTCTGCTACCTCTAGGAACCCTATCTTGAGCATACGAGGGGTAAGACGTCCATTATCACCTCCACTTGATGCCTGGGTGCTTTTTTCTTTCATGCACAGCTTGGTGGTCACCTATTTGCTCTATAATAGGCTAACACAGCCATGAACACAGTTCACACATGCACTCACCTAGTTACAACACTTTATTTCACACACTAATACCCACATATCAATGCCTTCATAGAGTATTTTGTTTGCAAGATTGATTTGTTTGTAGTGAGTTGCCATACCATGCACACCTCAAAAAAAAACCCCCCCCCCCCCACATACAAG
This sequence comes from Ptychadena robeensis, assembly GCA_036250615.1. NCBI lineage: Eukaryota > Metazoa > Chordata > Amphibia > Anura > Ptychadenidae > Ptychadena > Ptychadena robeensis. The sequence goes on from CM070039.1 coordinate 69,774,730, forward strand.
TTCCGTTTCTTTTTTTGTTACTTAGTGTATCATTAAAATCCTATTGTTTATTGGAACGTTTATCCTTCGATTTAATTCATACGCTTGACCAGCTAACTGTCCCCTGGGGTGTCTGTCGGTATTTTTCCGGCAACAGGTGCCACCCCTCTGAGTTTTACGTTGATTCGAACTCATTCTCTTTTAGATATTATATATTTTGGGACTTGGTCACTTTTGAAACGGTACTCACTCTATTCTCCACATTTGAGATTTTTCCTACCCTTAAGCTAGCCACACACGGTTCAATTTTGGTTCAATCGATGCTCGATTAGATCGAGGAATTCAATCGTCTAATCGAAAATTGATCTTAATCGCATCAACATACACCCCACATTGAGTTTGCGATTGTGGTGAGATTTCGATTCCAAAATATTACTAAAATCGTCGAATTTGGTATGGAAACGATTGAAGTGGTCTATGTTATTATATCGAATCTAATCGATCCAGGAGAAACACCCCAAACATCGACGATTATAAAACGATTTTGGTACAATCGACGATGATTTTCCAACATGTCAAAATTCAATAAATTTTTCTGCCTTCATCGAACAATTATCGTCGATCGTACCATGTGGGCATTTCTCGATTTTCATTCAATAGATGAAAAAATTCATCTAATCGAGCATCGACCAAAATCGAACCGTGTGTGGCTAGCTTTACATCTGCACATGTGCAGAAAGCTGAGTTACAGCTGAGTTTAGCTGAGGGATAAGGGTTTCGGATGTTAAGGTTAAGAGATTGGGGGTGTTAAGGTAAGGGTGTTGTAGGGTTGAGGTTTTGGAATTGGGGAGATTAGTTTAATTTTAGCCCTCCAAATCCCTAACCTTAACCCTCCAACCCCTAATGATCACCCCTACAGTTAAACACCAATCCCCCTAACCCTAAACCCCCTAAACCCCTAAGCGTAACACCGGAAACCCATGAGCTTAACTCTCTAACTCTGTAAAAGTACGGCTATCTTTCGTTATTTTTCCTCTCTAATATATATATATATACATACCAGGTATTGGAATTAAATAGTTTTGGACACACATACAGTATGAAGAGATCTCTGAGTTGTTCATCCAGCTTTGTAATAACAGTTCTGGGAAGGTATTTTTCTATTCCACAATGACTGTGGCCCTGTCCTCTCCACAAAGTCATGGTTTCATGAGTATGATGTGAAGCACAAGTCAGGAAAAATTGTGGCAAAAAATAATTCAAAATTGAAAAAAATTCAAAGTTCATTCCACGTTCAGCAGGGTTGGGTCAGAGGTATCTACAGGTCTTTGAGTTCCTCCACAACATAAGTGTCACTTTTTATCTTTGTAGACAGGGGTGTACATAAGTGCTACTCTGGTACTCAAAAGGTGCCAAAAACTAGCTCTGTGTACCTTCATTATTGTTACACAGCTCATATGCGTACTAACAACTTGGAGGCGCTCCGTGTCTGGGCGGCCGCAGCTAAATGTTAAATGTAATTTATGTCACTTGGATAACCGCAGGGAAACAAGAATAACTATGAAAGGTTGCAGTTAGGGGTGTGAAATTGGGAATGTAAATCTTTAATCCCAAAAAAAAAAAGAGTGTACTTCTTAGGGTGTTGGAGATCTGGGGGATGAAAGTCAGAGTAGGCATATGTTAGGGTAAAATCTGACAAGAGAAAAGCACTGTGTGGCAGCTGGAATATGACTATGAAAGGGTGACATTTGGACTGCAGGAAGTCTCGGGTTAGTTACTAAGACAGAAAATGTCAGGGTTTTACTACTGAGGTATGAGAACTGGGGGTACAAACATGTTGTACTGTGAAAGTTACATGTGACCCAAAGCTAGCTGGTGACCTGTGGATGGAGACAGCTAATTGGAGGATCAATCAGGAACAGGGAGATCCATCTGCACCAGAATCTACCATGCAGGAGGCTGACGCAGAGGAAAGTGAGGAAGATCACCCTACATATGGGGTGCGTACCAAACACCATCTCCTGGTACTCATCTGAGGAGCTCACTAAAAAGGTTATGTGCACCCCTGTATATAGACCAGACTGTGTACGAGGCACATTTATTTTGAAGGCCTTCCTCAAACTGTTAGCACAACTTCATTAGAGCACAAATATGTAGAATCCCTTTGCAAGTCTTCACTGGAAACTCTTGAACTCGACAACGTGGCTGGTTGTCCACATCCTTTTGGTTGTATATTATACATATGAAGGAGCCATGTGTGCAAACCTTTGGTCATATAGTGTAAAGCCCGCCATACACCACATACAATTACCATGCAATTTCTGTACAATCAACTTTTCTTCTACCAAAACCATGTAATATGAGGACCTTTCTACACCTTCCAATCACTATGTATTCTGTCAGGGAGGTCACTATACTACATAGTTGTTGGTAGATCTGATGGAAATTGTATGGAGGAATCTAAAGGTGTATGGGGGGCTTAAGTGAGCCCAACCACAGTACGAAGGACATTACAAGTACATAAAGCAATATGATTGTGGATTAGCGTTGTAAGGAGAACATTTACTTCTCTACAAATGAACCTGTGTCAGGAATCAGTAAGCATAGACCGCTGCTGTATGGTACTATTAATAATGTGTTATTTCTGTGTTGTAGGTGGCTAAGAGACTGTTACGTGCAATCTAATAAAAGCAATCAGACATCTGAGTTAATAACTACAAGCATGTCATTGTTTGGAAATGCACTCAGATGAAAGTAAATAAAGGCTTAGTTACTTAGATGCAATTAAAGTTATCTAAATCTCAGCTGTATTATTTCAGCAACACAGATCCGGGATGAAATGTGTAATATGCCCATCGAAGCATAGAAATAGCATAGTTATGTCAATTACTCTTCACTGTTGAAGAATGCAAGTTACTGAGCAAACAGCCAATTACGTGGCCGCTAATGTTACATGAACATATCAGGAGATGCGCTGTTTCCCTGGAGCACTGTACAAGTACAGAGAACCCTTGAGTTACAACCGTCTTGACTTAAAGCGGACCTATCACCAGAAAATAATGATAACATGAATGGCACTAGAAGTGCTGATAATAGGGAGGAAAGCATGAAAAAAAAACGTACCTGTAATGAGTACTTATGAAGATCCCTCCTCTTTCCCTGGCCACGATGACGTGCAGCCGTGGCGGCATGTCATAAGAGCACTGTGATAGCCAGGTACCAGGAGTCTTCTTCATACAATTGACAAGATACAATTTATATATAATAAAATTTTTGTTACATTGTGTTTTGTATTGACTTTGCAGTTAATTTATTTTTCTATTGGCAATGAATATTTCTCCTGTTATATCAAGATAATGTGACTCTACAGTTGTTAGCCAATGATGTTCATGATTGCCCACTAGAACAGATTATGTTAATCTCAGATTAGAACTAAAGCAGTTATCATAGAATTTATCCTAAAATGGCCATCTTCTTTAAGGATCCAATAATGCTCATTTCTGGCTGTAAGAGAGGATGAGTATATAGACTGATCAAAGTACCGTATTTTTAGGACTATAAGACACACTTTTTTACAATTAAAATCAATAGGAAAGTGTCCCAGCGTCTTATGGTCTGAATATGTAAAAAAAAATTTTTTTTAGTACCAACCATCCTGGGAGCAATAGCTCTGCATCTCAAGATTTGTTCCATTCCCTCCAGCCAAGCCATAAAGCCACCGCCAAGAAGAGAACATATCTGCACTAGCAATACCCATTCTCTGAACACACTGAACTTATGGAGAGAGGCATATTAAAATTAGATGGCAAGAGTTGTGCATTTACATTAACATTCTGCATTGCAATAAATACATTTTGTGACACCGACTCATATCTCCTCCCTTATGTAAATAGCTGCTCATGGGTAAGTTGTTGTAAGTTGTCTCTTTATAAGTTGGTCAGTGTGTTCAGAGAATGGGTACTGCTAGTGTATAAACACATGCTAAAGTTTCAGCCCTGACACTGTTGCAGCCAAGACCTCCCTCCTGGCACTGGCCCTTTGGCTGGAGGAATATAGAGTGAATACTGCACGGTCCAGTCCTGCCTACTTTGCTGGAACTTTCTGTATCTTCACTTGATATCTGAATGGCTTTCCCCCAAAATTCTCTCCAAAACCTTGGGGTGCGTCACGTGGTCTAGTGCATCTTATTTGTAATTGTATAAAATGTAGCTCAATGCTTTTTCAAAACCACACAACTTATTTGATATTGACAAAATGTTTAATATCTGTACAATAATAGCACCAGGGCTTTATACTTTTGTCCAACACTGTGTGGTGTCTTTATTTTTACAGAAATAGAAACAGCAATTGATATGTTTTGTTGGTTATCGTCTGGCTCATTTAAAGACAACAGAAAACTGAGAGGAATACAAAAATGGTAGAGTAGAGTTGAGGATGGGCGCCAGCGATAGGTAACGAATAATAACAAGATAATTATGCATATTTATAGAACACTTCAAACATATTTCAACAAAGAATTCAAAAGCCAATTTGCTTATGTTTGAACGTGGACTGGTACGGCCTCGGCGAGTGAGTTCATCGATAGTCTCACGGAAGCACCACCAATCTGTACTGTGGACCACAAAATTTCAATATACCCATTAAGTAACAGAGGCGTACTTGAAAACATGCGGTTTTAACATACGCAAGGCCAATTCACAACCACTGAAACGGAGATAGAGGAAACTTGGCTGTGGCACGGAGGTCATGGCGATGAACGGAAATCTATTAATGAGGCATTTTCTTTAAAATGAAAGTGGGGAGAGTGGTTGACATAGAGTACCAGGTTTTCCTCGCTCTCAAAATTTTTTTATAGAATTTTTTTTTTTCTAAGAAAACACTTTGCTTTAGGAACAATTGTGCAACAAAATATTCTTTTTTTCCCATGATACAATAAAACAAGCACAATAAACAATATTTTTTTCATAAAAAAAGAAATAATTTCTTGTGGTTATTATCTGTTTGTTCTTTTTGCTCTGAATACATACAAGCGGACAGGCATCCAATGTCCCATTCAGTCTTTGTGGCTTACACATCAATAAAACCCAAATGTTTTGTTGAAAAGGGTGGGTGGGTGG